>OV702294.1:526448000-527190500 GCA_916181665.1 Avena sativa
TCCTAAAAAAGCTAGAAAAGCTAGTGTCCCTGTGCTTTCTGTTAGAATTGGTAATCATAGCTATTATGGTTTGTGTGATATTGGCGCTAGTTCTAGTGTTATTCCTTATGACCTTTACAGGGAAATTATGCATGAAATTGGTCCTTGTGAGCTTGAGGACATTGGTGTGGTTATTCACCTTGCTAATATAGAGCAAGTTTGCCCCATTGGCATTGTAAGAGATGTGGAGGTCCTTTGTGGTAAGATTAAATATCCTGCTGATTTTCTAGTACTTGGTAAAGAAGCTAGTAAAACCTATCCTATTATCTTTGGTAGACCCTTCCTGAATACTTGTGGGGCTATTATAGATTGTAGGAAGGAAAAAGTTTTGACTAAGTTTGATGGAGAGTCTTATGAGTTTAATTTTTCCAAATTTGCCAAAACTCCTTATAAAAATGAACTGCCTAATGATGATTTCAGGGTTGAACAACTTTCTGCTATTTCTCTTGCTCCTGACAATGTCTTGCAGCAGTTTATGGAAGATCACGAAAGTGATGTCTTCATGAAGTAAAAAAATGAGATTGGCGAGGTTTTCCTTCGTCGGCCTGAGTTACTTAAGCATAATCTACCTGTGGAAGATTTGGGTACCACACTACCACCTAAAGGGGACCCTGTTTTCGAATTAAAACCTTTACCTGATGATCTTAAATATGCTTATCTTGATAATAAGAAAGTGTATCCTGTTATTATTAGTTCTGAACTTTCAGGAAAGGAAGAGGAAAGATTATTGGAAGTATTGAAGAAACACCGAGGAGCTATGGGTTATACTCTTGATGATTTAAAAGCAATTTCTCCCACTATATGTCAACATGCTATTAATATAGAGCCTTATGCGAAACCAGTTGTTGAGCACCAACGCCGTCTAAATCCTAAGATGAAGGATGTGGTAAGAAATGAGGTACTAGAACTCCTTGATGCTGGTATTATTTATCCTATTGCTGATAGTTAATGGGTTAGCCATGTTCATTGTGTTCCCAAGAAAGGGGAATAACTATTGTGCCTAATGAAGATAATGATCTTATACCCCAAAGAGTAGTGGTTGGGTATAGAATGTGCATTGATTTTAGAAAGATCAATAAAGTTACTAATAAAGATCATTATCCTTTGCCCTTTATTGACCAAATGCTTGAGAGGTTATCCAAAAAGACTCACTTTTGTTTTCTTGATGGTTATTCTGATTTCTCTCAAATTGTTGTGAAAGCACACTTGTCCTTATGGTACTTATGCTTATAGGCGTATGCCTTTTGGTTTATGTAATGCTCCTACTACCTTTCATAGATGTATGCCTGCTATCTTTCATGGTTTTTGTGAAGAAATTGTGGAGGTTTTCATAGACGATTTTTCTGTCTATGGAACTTCTTTTGATAACTGCTTGCACAACCTTGATAAAGTTTTGCAGAGATGTGAAGAAACCAACCTTGTTCTTAATTGGGAGAAATGCCACTTCATGGTTAATGAAGGGATTGTTCTTGGACACAAGATCTCTGAAAGAGGCATTGAAGTTGACAGGGCCAAAATTAAAGCAATTGAGAAGATGCCTTGTCCTAGAGATATCAAAGGTATTCGTAGTATCCTTGGTCATGTTGGTTTCTATAGGAGGTTTATTAAAGATTTCTCCAAAATTTCAAAGCCCCTTACTAATCTTCTTCAAAAAGATGTACCTTTTGTTTTTGATGATGATTGTAAGGAAGCTTTTGAAACTTTGAAGAAAGCTTTGACTACTGCTCCTATTGTTCAACCACCTGATTGGAATTTACCTTTTGAAATTATGTGTGATGCTAGTGATTTTGCTGTGGGTGCTGTCCTTGGACAACGTGTTGATAAGAAGTTGAATGTTATTCATTATGCTAGCAAGACTCTTGATGTTGCTCAAAAGAATTATGCTACAACTGAAAAAGAGTTCTTAGCTGTAATCTTTGCTTGTGATAAGTTTAGACCTTATATTGTTGATTCAAAGGTTACTATTCATACTGATCATGCTACTATTAAGTACCTTATGACAAAGAAGGATGCTAAGCCTAGGCTTATTAGGTGGGTGTTGCTTTTGCAAGAGTTTGATCTGCATATTATGGATAGGAAAGGTGCTGATAATCCTGTTGCTGATAATTTATCTCGTTTAGAAAACATTTCTTTTGACCCATTGCCTGTTAATGATAGTTTTCCAAACGAGCAGTTGGCTTCAATAAGGGTAAGTCCGCATGAGAGTCCTTGGTATGCTGATTATGCTAACTTTATTGTTTACAAGTATTTGCCTCCAACTTTTACAGCTCAGCAAAGAAGAAAATTCTTTTATGATCTAAGGCATTACTTTTGGGATGACCCACACTTATATAAGGAAGGAGTAGATGGTATTATGCAAAGATGTGTTCCAGAATTTGAAAAACAAGAGATACTGAGAAAATGCCATTGCAGTGCTTATGGAGGACATCATGCAGGGGATAGGACTGCACAAAAAGTTTTACAATCTGGATTTTATTGGCCTACCCTTTTCAAAGATGCAAGGAAATTTGTCTTATCATGTGATGAATGTCAACGAGTAGGTAACATTTCTAGACGCAATGAAATGCCTATGAATTATTCTCTTATTATTGAACCTTTTGATTGTTGGGGATTTGACTTTATGGGTCCTTTTCCCCCTTCAAAAGGTTACACTCATATTATTGTTGTTGCCGACTATGTTACAAAGTGGGTAGAAGCCATACTTACAAATAGTGTTGATGGTAAGACCTCCTTGAAAATGCTTAAGGATGTTATTTTTCCTAGGTTCGGTGTGCCTAGACATCTCATGACTGGTGGAGGCTCTCATTTTATTCATGGGGGTTTTAGAAAAACTCTCGCTAAGTACGATGTAAACCATAGAATTGCTTCAGCTTATCACCCCCAAACCAGTGGGCAAGTAGAACTTTCCAATAGGGAAATTAAATCTATCTTGCAGAAGACTGTCAATAGATCTAGAAAAAATTGGGCTAAAAAGTTGAATGACGCTTTGTGGGCGTATAGAACTTCTTATAAAAATCCTATGGGGATGTCTCCTTACAAAATGGTTTATGGGAAAGCTTGCCACTTGCCTTTAGAATTAGAACACAAAGCTTATTGGGATGTGAAGGAGTTGAATAGAGATTTTAAACTTGCTGGTGAGAAAAGATTGCTTGACATGAGTGCCTTAGATGAGTGGAGGAGTGAAGCTTATGAAAATGCTAGACTCTTTAGGCCTCGTTTGGCAGCAGCGTTTTGTAGTGTTTTGTTGTGTATTATTCCAGGTGGATTTGGTGAAAACATGCGTGTCACCCAATCCACTTCCACCCACCTAGCCCACTTCCTAATAAATCCCCTAGCACTGAAACATTGTTTGGGACATAGGAGGTCGATGTGCTGCCGCTGCGACTGGACAAAAACGCAAGGTCGACTCGCGTCTCGGAAACTCGTCGGGTGGGCAGGTTTGTACGATTTTACACAGGCTCACTCATATACAAACCGGGGTGCCAAACGGCACATGGAGTGTAACTGCTGGTGATGGATTGGGCTTGTAATAAACACGTGAAAACAATTAAAAACCCTGGCTACCAAACAAGGCCTTAAGGAAAAAGTAAAAAGATGGCATGATAGGAGGATTCTCAAAAGAGAGTTCCATGTAGGCGAGAAAGTTCTTTTGTATAGGTCTCGTCTCAGATTTTTTGCAGGGAAACTACTCTCAAAATGGGAAGGACATTTTGTTATTGAGGAAGTATATCATTCAGGATCTATCAAAATATCTTCTTTAAAGGATGACACAACACAGGTGGTGAATGGTCAAAGACTAAAACATTATATTTATGGAGATTCTTATAATGAAGATGTTGATGTTATTCAAATGGTGACACAGAAGAATTTATTAGAAACCGAACACCAGAAACTACAGAGTTCGTCTTTGAATAGGTAAAAGAGGTGAAAACAGAAGGTTCATGAAATCCCAATCTTTTTATATTTTTGATGTTTTTAATACATAAGGGAAGTTACGAGATGGAACAGAGGGAAAGGGAGGCCGGGGTGGCCAAACCCACCCCAGGCACGGGCCCACCTTGCCCCGCGCCTAGAGGGGGTGTGCCTCCCCCGAGCTCTGTCTCCGCCTTGTTTTCGTATCAAAACCTTCCTTATGCTTTGAAACTTCTTAATATATAACCCCTCGGATTCCCTGAGGTTCTTGCATAGAGTTCTCGTCGTGTTTTTGTTTCGATCTATTTCTGTCAGGCAAATTCTCAGTTTTGGAGCTACAATGTCTTCCTCTGAATCACCCATGGAGGATTCCTCTATGGATGTCCTCAACCCATACATGTATGAGTTGAAGATCCATCCCAAGGAGATTATTCTCAAAGATAGGAAGGTATAGATGAAAGAAGTTCAAGGCCCCAAGGGAGAAGGAAGTCTGGAAGATAGGATGGAAGCATTGGAGCAGGAGGTTTTCAGGTACAATAAGATGGCGGAACACGAAGTGAATGTTATTCACAAGATAAGTTCAGAACTCATCGCCAAACACGAGGAGGAGGTGGCTGAGCTCCGAGAATAAATCTTCTTGCTCCGTCAGACCACCAACCAACTACAAGCACAGCTCTACGACATACAAAATCAAAACTGTGAGTATGAGGCTAGATTTGATTGCATAAGCTCCACTGCTAGTTTCAGGATTGCGGAGACAAGGACATCTTTTTTGGATGGGGAACCTTTGCCTTGGAAGTTTTATGATGATAAGAGAACACCACCACCACCGAAGGAGTAATTCGTCATCAGGTTTGGCATCCCCTTGGCTTGTTCCAAGCTTGGGGTGTCGCGGTATCACAACCATTATCTTTTATCTTTTACCTTTTTAGTGAATTCATATCTTTGGTAGAGGTGGTATTTTATAGTTTAGTTTGCATGTGGAAGTATCTCTCCTTTAGTTTATTATCTATGTATCCCTTGGTGTGAGTGCCTTTATGGAATATTAATGAGAAGTTTCATCTTTTACTTTTTGCACTTCTTATTTTAGTTTGCAATCTCTATTATATGATGGATCTTGTTGATCAGTATTGGCATCACTTTGGGATCATCAAGTGGATCTAAATTGGTTTTGGTAAACCGAGTTCTGGTCAGTAGGAACACTTTTTGAGGTTTGAAAGAAAAAGAGAAAAAGCTTACAGGTATTTTGTATCATCTATTTTCTTTCTTATTGGCTCATAAGCTTAATATTCTTTATTTAAGTTCTTTTGTGTCTTCAAGGAAGATTGCATGTTTGGCTTTATTACTTGTATGTTTGCTTGTTTCTTTCAACTCTCTTGCTTTCTACCCAGCCTTGCTAGCCAAAAACCTATTTTGAGAAGGCATACTTCTCATGTTTCCAAACCCTTTAAGCAAAACCTTTGCCATTTTTGTCCACCATATCTACCTAGTAGCTTTTGCTATTCCAAGCAAATTCTCAAGCTTCATCTATCTTCTGAATTAAAAAGTATTTTGTTATGTGAAAACTAGTTAGTACAGCTCTTACGAACTTGATGGCACACATTATTTTCTTGCCCCTAATAGACTTGAACCATTGTGTCATCGAAGTTGCATATGCTTGCATCTATACGTTGGAATTAGCGGAATTGTGCTGTCATGGGGAATGCTTTCAACATTGCACTTGTACTTAGTACACAGTTGATATCGTGCTCTTTTGTCTGCGGATGTCAACGGTGTGAAATAAAGAGGGAACTTCTAAGTCCATGGAGTCTGTATTTTGTGTTAGAGAAACGCCTGGGCCACTAGCTTAGCCATGCCTAATCATGGTGGAAACTTGCAGCATCCCTATAGTGAGCTATCTATGAAGCATCCTCAATAAAAAAGCTATGCACATAGTAAATAAAAAGATCGCTGAGATGCTCATTGTCTGCTTGCCTTGTCATTTTGGTTATGGGATAGCTCCTGTACCATGTGCAAGGGGTACCCCGTTGGCGGTTCTCTATGATACGCATGTACTTACAATAACAATAACTTACCGGTGACTAAAGTTGAATAGCATGAGGAGTGGCCCTCATATTCAAGGGACATGAGATTGCCAACTTATATTTCGTCAAGCATATACTCCATCTTTGTGCACTTTAACTTTAATCATCTCAAGATGCCTATGATAGGGGCAATGAGGGCTCAAAGCTAGTAAGTACCATAATCTTTTGAAAGCTCTTTATGACTTGAAATCCCTGCTACCCTCTATAAAGGGACCTTTCTTCTATTTCTAAGTTGAGTCAGTAAACCTACTTCCCCTCTATCTCCAGCAAGCATTTGAGTTGTTGTGTTGCAAGCATTCATATGGTGATTTATTCAATCATGTTCTTTATTTTCCTTGTTTGCACAAGACTCTTATCTATTGAGTATTACTTTGAAAGCCTTCATTGTGAAAAACCTTTTTGAGCAAAGAGTGCTCCTGTTATAAAACTTCTACAAAAAGCTTTTTGTGAAACCATTTGCCAGCTGTTCTCTGACCAGGAACAAGAGTTTGCCAATTCCAATTATGATTTATCTGTATGCATCTCTATTGTGACTCATGTACTTGTTGCAAGCTAAGTTATATAATGGTGAGTTGCTTTCTTATATGAGTTGTGTAATGGTAAGTGTGATGCTTCTTGTCCGTATTCTTTTATCGACACTTCACTCCATAAACCTGTGGACATGTTTACTGAGCTTAGTTTTCGCTTGGGGAAAAGTGAAGGTCTAAGCTTGGGGGAGTTGATACGTCCAATTTGCATCACCATTCTATATCATAATTTGCCTCTATTCATTGATATATGTCTTATTATGAGGTATTACTTATGTCGTTTCCACTGTTTTTGCATGTTGGATGATTCTTGGAGGATGAACTGCCGCAGTCTAGATTCTGATGGAAAAGGAGGTGTTTTGATGCAATTTCGCGAAGATCAGAAAAATACCAGAAAAATATGGGAAAATTATATTTTCCCAGAAGACTGAGGAAGCCAGAAGGGGAGGCGAAGAAGGGCCAAGGGGGCCCACACCCCCTAGGCGCGAGCCCACCTAGCCTCACGCCTAGGGCAGGTGTGGCCCACCCGCTCGGCCTCCGAGTCCGCCCTCTCGCCTATATCTTCCTCACGGAACCCTAACACCAGGGGAGCGACCACAGATAGATTGTCGCCGCCTCTGCGGGGCGGAAAACACCGAGAGAGAAAACACAAACAGATTTCTGCCGGAGAAATTCCTTCCCGGAGAGGGGAGATTGTCGCCATCAACACCGTCATCAAGCTAGGCTTCATTAGGATCATCATCATCATCCACACCTCATCTCCATCAGCACCATCATCACCACTCCGTCCCGTTGTAATAATTGTGTTGGATATTGCTTTAGTTCTTAGGGGAAACTTTCCCGGTGTTAATTACTATTGTAGTTGATGTTTGTGAGTGGAACCATTGGATTATTGTTTATGTTCAGATTGTTATTCATCACCATATCATCTTTGATCTTGATCAATATGATGGCTCGTGTGTAATTCGTCTAGTTCTTGAGGACATGGGAGAAGTCTTGTTGTTAGTAGTGGATTTGTGTTGAGTTATTATTCAATGGTTTAGTATTTAAGTTGTGGTGCTATTCTTCTAGTGGTGTCATGTGAATGTCGACTACATGATACTTCACCATTTATGGGCCTAGGGGAATGCATTGTGTATTTGTCTACTAATTGTGGGGTTGCCGGAGTGACAGAAACCTGAACCCCCATTAGGAGACCATTGCATAAGGGAGTATAGGATCTCAGAGTTTAAGGTTGTGGTTAGGTTTATATCTTAATTACTTTCATGTAGTTGCGGATGCTTGCAGGGGGTTTAATCACAAGTATGTATTAGTCCAAGTAAGGTCGGTACATTAGCATAGGTTCACCCACACAACACTTACAACACCAAAGAAGAGTACTCAACTATTTGAAGCAAAAGCACTTGACAGAATTCCCATGTATCCTCGAGAACGTTTGGTCCTTATAAGTATTTCCACCGGCTTGTCCTTTGCTAAGAGAGGATTAGGCCACTTGCTGCGTTTGTTCTTTATTACTTGCTCTTTGTTTTGTTGTCTTATCAGAAAACCCCTAAAATCCGTTTGCTAAGTATTTGCAGAGATTTCCTGCTCCATACCACTAGTCAACACCTTCTGCTCCTCGTTGGGATCGACACTCTTATTTATCGAAAGTACTGCGATACACCCCCTATACTTGTGGGTCATCACATGGCGAAGGTGGTCCTGTCGACATCTCCCTCGACCATGGCAAAGGTGGGCCTAGCAGCGTCTCCCTTGACCCCCAACCTCTATGTTGCATCATCCGAGAGATGTTGTAAGAAACCTCTCACCTTCTGTACATGTAGGTTTGTCAACATGTGATGATTTGCAAGGCAATTATCATGGTCTTGTTAATAAATGCATCCACATGTGTTATTAAAAAGGACCGCGTCTTGGTGAATCCCCATGCCAAGACGTATCCCCTTCCCCATTCTCGTCCCCACTTGCGTCTTAGTCACCGACAGGCCTTGTCGTCCACTATGACGAAGTGGTTCAGACGTGCCAAGAACGGCGACGAGGTCGGCTCATCGAGCGGCGGTCGTGGTCGTGGTCGTGGAGGCACGTCTCCCCGCCTGCTCGAATAGAGGACGCACGTCTCCGTTAGGGGTGGCGCGGATGTGCTGGGAGCAGCGCATCCCGGTGCCCTACCTCGATGCACCTCCCTAACAAGCGACACATGAACCAACGGGGGGCTCCGATGTTACTCATCCCTATGTCTTGTGCTACGTGACGAGCCAAGATTGAGCGCCGCCGCGCGAACCTCCCGCCTAACCTAGCCAACAACCCAACCTACTCTGACGGGTTGCGCCTATGGGTGACTGATTAGAGCACGAGCAGGATGCTCGTTGGCGCTCCTACTTCGCCATGGACTACGTGCATGTCCCTTTTCCCATCAAACAATCCGCAACCGTGAAGGTCCAAGGAGGAGAGTGACAAGAAGAGCCTCCGATGCACCAGTATAGCAGGCCACTGGGCGAGGAGGATGTCTCCAAGGAGGAGGTCAACCTCGCGGAGCTAGCCAGGTGGTCGGACCTCGGCGTCATCCTCTATCTCTGTGCTACATATTTGGGTGGCACGGGCCCCACTGCGACCACCAGCCCTACCGTCGCCTCAGTGCCAGTGTAAACCAACCCGTGGGAGCCATGGTCACTGTTGCCTGACCAGGCGGGCGAACCGGCGCCAACACCCGTGGTGGCCTTGTGGCCATGGCTGATGTCTATCTTCATCGACCTCGAGGACAGGACTAAGGCGGCCACAACGGCCACCAACAACGCAAACCCTAGAAAGGGTTTTATTTATATTTATTTTCAGTCCATTTTTAGTTGTAGTTTAATTTTATTATGTTTTCCTATTTCGACACCTGTGTCCAATTAATTTTATGAAATATATATTGAGTAAGCTTAAGTATGTGTCCTCCATTGTCGTGTCATGCCCAAACTAGGGATGTAAATGGCAGCCGCAAGTCCCGATTACCCAATCCGTTTGTTCATTTCTTTAAAAAAGACAAATTTTATTGAACTAGAGTATTGATAAATGGTATTATGTAGGATTAAATGGTGTGCCGCTTACATCCCTACCCAAAACCCAAACCCGTTAGAGATGGCCTTAGACAATTTCTGCTTTTATTCTTTTCAAATGATTTACTTTTAGCTGATCCTGTATTGTTTGCCTGCTTCCATATTTTCTTTTGAGTAAAAAAGATTAGTTTCCAGATCTGTGTTCAGCCATACTGCTAAATGAGGCCCCACTGGCAGATCAGGAGGCAAGCACATTATTCAAAACTAATTATGTAGCAATACTTAGTTGCCACAGAATTTTGTTTTGCGTGGCAGACAAAACCAATGAAAGTCAACATAACTCGTGACGTTAAAAACAGCAACAGCCTTTGATGCTGTACACCATCACCAATACCATGCATATCATTCTTAACATAACCCCACAAAGTTACCTGGTGAGACATAACATCAAAACACACACCAGCAACTTCAACATGCCAAAATAACCTCGCATTCCATTTACCCAGGAGCATAAAACAATACGTGTGATGCTACTTCGCACTCCACAGTAACTTGTTGTACCAACCACGACAGCAACCGCCCTGGCACGGGATTCTCATAATGAACTAACTAAAAATTCGCCTTTATTTAGCAAACTGGGTAGTATGATAGATCTTATCCCTTTGTAGATACATGGCACCTCTAACCTGTAAACAGCAATCAGAACCAGACCTCTTCTTTTTCTAGAGATATGTACAACCATCACTGATGAATCATTGGGTTTGTGTATAACCTCCAGGGGTCTTGGAAATATGTGACCACTGTCTCGAGGTACTGATGCCAGCCTAATTTCCGTCCATCGCTCCAGAACAAGCAACCTTGGGTCCAAAATCAAGCCTCACCCAAAGTGATGGAGAGCTACCTACTGGTGGGGGGTTATGTTACTTCACTATTGCTGTGATTCTTGTGAATCAAATCAAAGAGCTTCCTTTTTCAGCTATAGCTCAGACTTCGATTGACATATCTGGGATTGCACTGCATAGAACCATCTCACCAATTTCATTCACAAACTTCAGAACGAGCTGCAAAATCCAGAAACTTCTGCACAACTTGCAACATCTGTTTTGATGAAAGTATCTGCAAGATAGGTAAGTTGATAAATCAGTGTATATTTGACAGGCAAATTGCAAAGGTACACAGGAGTACTCCCAGGTAGGGAAAAACACTTGCTTCAAAAACATACCACAGAAATATGTTGTGAAACAATATACTAACAAAATGAACACTTATACTACTCCCTCCGTCCAGAAAAAGATGTCGCAAATTTGTCCAAATTCGGATGTATCTATATACTCCCTCCGTCCATAAATAAGTGACTTGAGTTTATCTAGATTCGAATGTATCTAGACACTAAAATATGTCTAGATACATACAAATCTAGACACAAGTCACTTATTCTGAACGGAGGGAGTACTAAATAGTACTAAATAGTGTCTAGATACATCCAGATTTAGACAAATCTGCGACATCCTTTTCATGATGAAGGGAGTACGTATTTGCCATGTCATCTCCCCTCTTATTTTATTAACCAAACATTGCACATATTTTTGCAGAAACTTTTGCTAGTACATACTTATTCACAATGTACATCTATATAAAATCACATAGTTTTCAGAGTGAAGTGTTTCTAAATTCCCTGTTTCACATGCACCTGAAAGCACAAAATCTATTCTACTAATATTTTGTGATAACTTCTTATTAAATATTGGAGGCATTTCTGACATGTGTTCTCCAGCAAGAACTCAGATAAAACCTGGAGGCAAAAACACCCAACAGATGATGCTGGAAACACGAGGATCACGTACAATTATAGACGCAAATACAAGTTGAATAAACTACAGCAACATAGACGTACCATCGGTGGTCAAAGTCACGATCCTGAACTTGACTTTTGAACCCATACTTGTCTCTGCACACAGCATTTATGGTATTAGACTTCTGGAACCAGCCAAGGCAAGTAGGAGATTATAAACTAATCATACCTCATGAGCCCCATAGCTAGCAGCGCCCCTCTTCGAAGGTTTTCCATCGGATGTAATAGGAGAGATCTCCATCTCCTTCAGCCCACGTTGCGGACCACGGCGGTTGGCGTGCCTGTTTCCTGAATAACAACACACAATGAGCGGTAATCCGGAAACTGATCTAGAACAACTTTGCGCAGCTTGTTTGCTAACCACTAACTATAACCAGATAAGAAACAAACCATTCTCCACAACACCACCACGACCACCAGGACTCCTTGTGTCTATTTTTCTATCTCCATGGCCTACATAATCAGCTCAGTTAATACGGTGACTCAAGCATCAGGAATGACTGATAATAAAGCCATTTAACTAAGACTTGTACCATCTGCTTGCTGAGAGAAATTGTCCTCAGGATGTGACTGAATTAGCGGGAACTCAGACGACGAGGCTTGTGTACCTCCTCCTGACGCAGACTTGTCATAGCGACGAGGGGCCCATACACCACGGTCAGGCCTATCTCTATTTCTGGCATGTCTTTCAATCTTCTCACTATTGGGTCCAGAACTATGCAGATGAATATGCTTGTCATCATAGTAGCTTTTCTCAGCATTTTCAACAGTCTGATCTTTCACAATGGAACGCGAGTTTGGAACCCGTGGCGGACGCTTATCCTTGTCAGCATTAATCATGTGACCATCTTGCTCATGCTGAGATGCTATTCCATGGCGTCCTTCCTTGTTTGAAAGTATAGTCTTAATAATTCTGCCACTGGCCTCATGCCGCTGGTCTTGTCTAGAACTTGATGGGGGTGTATTTCTTGAAGGGGGCACAGACTGCTGCGGAGTTGAGCTATCAGATATCTGTAACAACAGCAGATAAAATGACAGTCCATACTAATTAAATGGCGGGAATCCTCATGGAACATGTATGCTTACATTGGAATCAACCCTTGCTCTTCCTTTCAAAAGGACAATTTTGTCTCTTTTACCATCAACAACCTGAGCAGACCCAGATGGTCCTCCACTTGTACCATCTACAAGATGAGACAAAAGAAAACTACAATATTTAACATCATAGAAGAACCAAGAAGTTGCATTCCGTCATAAGGATGGAAAGAGCGAAGCACAAAACACAAGAGAAACGTTTAATTGGGCAAAAAAAAGAATTAGACAGTTACCATTCTTAGAAAGGAAAATACAGGCTCCATGCTTAAAATAAAAAAAATGAAAATACAAAACCTAATTTGTCAAATACAAAAATAACGTAAAAGTGGATGACATCATGCAGGGAGGACAAGTGTCATTCCCATGAACAGACTACAAGAGTACAGATATACAAGACATCCACTTGGCCTACCGCCGCATCCCACGTGTCGGCCATCAAACTGAACAAGTGAAGCACACAATCGATGTGTGTTTGCATTAAAGGTGCTTTTAAAAAGCATACTTATTCTGCCATTGCGGAGAATATTAACTAGCAGATACCACATTTTAGTCACAGTAGTAAAGGTTCCCATATTAGCTACATTTTCGCATAGTGCATGTTACTAACCAACTCCATAACTCAGTTCTTACAAACTAGAACCGTGCGCCATTCTCATGTTAAAATTCAGCTCAAGTTGATAGTGTGCCTCAAGTGAGGGAGCCATTGTCTGTTCGTTAGTTGCATGGTTTTAAAGGCATTAAGGCGTCTTAAGAGCGGTTTGGGGACGCTCTAACGTCTAAGCGACGCCTAGGCGGGCGCTTTGGACACCTAGGCGCCTAAAGCGGTCAATTTTCCAAGGCGGAGGGGGGCGCCTTGACTCCTAGGCATCACCTAGGCGACGCCTTGGGCGTTTAAAACCATGGTTAGTTCATACAGCATTTTAACAACATTAATCAAGGAGGATCATATCAGAAAGATCACTTAGTTATAGACTACAACAACCGAATACTGTTGAGTATTGAAAACAGTTATAACAAGCTAATAGCAATTGACAATTTCTTGACACGACCTGAAGTTCCAGCAATAATTTTCTCTCTTGTATGATCATCCCTCTTCGGCGCTAAGATGTAAGTTGGCTTCTCCTTAGCATTTTCTCGCACAACATACTGAAAAATACCACAGAAAAGCAGATAGTTAAAAAATTCCAGTCATAATTCATTGCGGATAATTTACAGAAAGTAGCATTTGCTGTTTTCTTGGTTTTGACAGGTAATCATTCTGACCAAGTAACGGAGCTGAGTTGCGAGCATTGATAGTGTCTGTGTGCTTCAGCTAAGCACAACAGCATACATGCCTGTCTATGGCAAAAAGAAACGACGAGGACTCCACACCATAACAACAAAATAAAACAATTCTGAAGTGGATGAAATACATAAAAACATATAGGACCATACAATTCGTAGACACCAAGGCAACACAGCTATGCATTGGGAGCAAGTGACAGGCTGATAGTAGTCACAAGGTTTGTAACATGCTAACGAAAACATAACCTTAGGCCAAAGTACAGAGCATCTGATTTTTTTGTGATGAGTTGGTTATATAACATGAAAGGAAACTGAAGAAACATTGTTTTTTTCATTATGTCAAACCAAAGTATAAACAGGGAGCACCATTCTTTTTTGGATAATTTGGCTGCAATACAAAATGAAAATATAGAGCAAGGAACTAATCTATTCCTACTTTTTTTTTCATTATGTCAAACCAAAGTATAAACAGGGAGCACCATTCTTTTTTGGATAATTTGGCTGCAATACAAAATGAAAATATAGAGCAAGGAACTAATCTATTCCTACTTGTCTAGGCATAGAGTACACTACACAAAACATATTTCTGTAAAACATGACACAGCAATGTGCTGTCATTTGGTCCCACTGCTACAATCCAAATGGTCAATACAAAAATAGTATGTGTTGCCATATCCAAGCTTGGAAAAAAGTGGTCTATACATGTTACTATTTCAAAGTTAAACAATTAATTCGTAGGCCTGCCAAAAGCTTATATACGAAAGGATAAGATACATTTCATTGACAATAGAAATTTTCAGCAAGTTCCAACCAAGCATATTACCGATGAAGTGGAGGCCCTGCGCCTTTCAGAGGCCCTTTTAGCAGGACTAGAACTGCTGGTTACCACACCTGCAACTTTTCTGCTTAGTCTACTGCTTACAGACCTCTGCGGTGTATGATATGATAGTTAGTAGACATCCTATAGTTGATAAACAATTATAGAACCCAATATCATAATCAACTGAACTAATGTACCTGAGCCATACTCTTAGCTGCCCTTTGCTGACGAACATAAACCATGAGAGGTGTCACTACTGGTGGCTCCTTTCCAGCAGCTGCAATAGTAACCAAGTAAAGGCATGACTTTCTTTTATACTTGGCATCTTTGAATACATATACTAATGAAGCAAGAATGTATTGCTACAAATAGAAAATAATGACATGTTTAACCTGCTCTTTCAGCTTCTTTCCTTTCAAGCTGAATTTCAGCACTTGGCAAATGCTCGGTAGGCTTTGATATAAGCTCAAGAAACTCCAAGTATTCTGGATCTAATTGTTTGCCAACAGAATACATTAAGTCCGTAAAAAAATAAAAAATGGAAGTATGGTACGTATTGGAAAAAAGTTTATTTAAGACCTTTCGCTATAGTTCCTTGACGAGCGTCTTTCTTGATATTTGACTTCGGAACCTGTTGTGATGGTGCATATTCCACAAGGGCTTTAAATTGAGCACCTGGCAGAGAACCATGGATACCAAATATATAATCGAGTGTTACAAAAATTGTAAATCAATTACAAATTTATAGCAAAGGTATTGATCAATTCTAGCCTAACAGGATATGGATTAAATACCCCCATCCCAACAATTTAACATGGGTAGCACTTGATTTCATTCACCACCTCCAATACTTGACCAACAAGTCTCGACCCATGAGCACAGAAGGCTTAGCTTGGTATATGTAGGAATGAAACTATTGGAAACGTATATAAAGAGGAAATTGATGGTTAATTTCATATTTGGAGAAGCTCAGTTTAAAGCAACAGTGGTGTCACTTCTAAATTTTAAATGGCCTAAACAAGGAGTTTTTTCAACTGAAACCAGTGCCTCATATCGTACTTCACTAGTCTCTTCATACTTCATTCTGTATTGTTTTTTTGCGCTGCTTATGAATTAAAGGGAAAATCAACTGGGTGAGTAAGCATTGCTTCTTAGAAGGACGAAAGCAATGTGCCAATATTTATTTGCTAGCTAGCCTAATCAAGGTGATGCAAGTTCAATGGCTATGTGAATGGCATCAACATTTGATGTTTATAATCTTGTACATAATAATACTGTTGTTGCAAAGATCTAACATAGCTAGCACAGAAACAAGGGGAGATAATGTGAATACAAGTTCTGCATACCGAGAAATGAAAAAAAAAAGATATTGCTCAGGAATGGAAACCTTACCCTTTTCATTCACAAATACATGACCATTGAAGAAATCAGCAAACTCCACAACATCTTCTGGGCTCTTGAAGTTAAGATATAGACGAGAATATCGATGATTCTTTTGGCTGGAACAAAAATATGTTAGCCAACTGAAAAAAAGATGGTGAGAAACAAGAATCTCGCTATTGTTTCAACATCTACTGGACTCTTAAAATTAAGGTAGAAACAAGAATATCTATAATTCTTTCGGCTGGATAGACAAATCATGTTTGCATATTGGAAAAAAGACGGTGACAAACAAGAATGTCATTATTGTTTATCTACCACTGCTAGGTATAATGATTAAAGAAGTCTTACCTTTTGAGGAAAAGAATCTCAAGGACATCAAATTAACATGAAATTGCTAAGCAAGTCATCATACAAACAAGTACAATACTAGTAAGTACAAAAATTATTATAACAAGCACATCCTAAGCAAATCCCACACATTCACACATGAAAACAAGATAAAAAAGGCTCTGGCTCTTGTATCAAACATAAGAGAAAGCAAAAATGAACATTTTACTCACCCATTAATATAGACTTTTTTTTAGCTAACATGAAACCACAGAAAGGTCAGCGACAAACTAAAGAGATGTGATTAATTGGAAGAAAGCATACAAAGTTGCAGAACTAATAAGGCAACTTCTATTCGTCACGAATACTACAGGTACAATCATCAATAAGTTCTATATTGCAATTGCAATAACTAAATTACATGCACAAATTTTAAACAGAATTTTACACCAGGCAATTGATTCTGATTTCACGTAATTATAGCAAGATACTGTAAGTGGCACCACATTGTGATCACAGATAACTACAACTCAATAACTCAGTAGGGATAACATACTGCAACCAGATAACGGCAACTGTTTAAGCTATACATCTGATTTACACAAATGGACAAGCTAATTGCTAATAATTAAACTAATCAGTTTAACCAGCACCGCGAAATCCTACCAAAATTATGGGACAGGGCTAGTCGCCTACCCATAACTCCTTGGTTAAGCAGCCACGACCCCAATCCAGAGCTAACGCGCAAACGCACGCACAGGAGACTTGGCGAGCGAGGGAGAGAAAACGCTGACCTGGCATTACCGGCGCGGAAGCAGGCCCAGTCGTACCGCCCGGCGAAGCGCGCATCGACCTGGTCCACGACGGCCTGCTGCGCAATCGCCGGCGGCAGCCGCCGCAGCACCACCTTCGTGCGCTGCGCCGGGCCCTTCATGTGCGCGCGCGCCGCCAGCTCCAACCCGTCGGGTCCGAAATCGCCCCGCAAACCGGGACCCGACCCCCCACGCGGCACCGGCACAAACCCTAGGGGCCGCGTCACATCGAGGTAGGTCGGGGAAGGCGGGCGGGCGCGAGATCTGGAGAAGGGTTAGGGTTTGGAGCGGGCCGGGGAAGGAGGAGGTCTCTCGCTCTTGTCTGCTGCTTTCCCCTCTCTCTTGCGAAGTCGCGTGCGACTCTTTTCGGTCTCTGGTTGGGGTTTGGGTTTGGGAGATGAGAAATTGGAAACTGTCGGAGATTAGGGGAAGCGGAAGAAGAGGAGGACGAGGAGGACGAAACGAAAAGGCAAGACCGGAAGAAAAGAAAAAGGGAAGGGGATAAAAAATATATATATGTGAAGAAAATCCTACTCGTAATGACAAGTAACACGTTTTTTGGAGAGTTTTTTTTTAAATAATCACTCCCTCAGTGCTAAAAAAATAAAAGAATGTTACAATTTATCTAAATTTAAATAGATCTAAACATATTTTAGTATGGGGATACATCTAAAATTCAACAAATCTAGGACACTCTTTTTAAGACAAAGGGAATACTTCTTCTATTCCGAGTCGATTCATTTGGAGCCGTGGAAATAGCAACGAGTCAAATATGTTGTCTTCCATTAGATCATTATTACTTCCAAATAACAAAGCAGCCTATGATTCACATAAACATTGTTTGCGTTCAACAGGAAAATTGAACTGAGTCTTACAAAAACTTAGTTGCTCTAGCATATAAAAAAGGCCACCTAGCTAAACTAATTCCTAGAGTACATGATACCTACTATGCGACCGATCAGTTTAAGAAGTGGGACACTCTTTTCTTAATGGGATTTTTATTTTGGTGGCTCTCATTTCTTACTTATATACTCACTTTTATTCAGATGCTAAACTTTTTCTCACTTTTGTCTAACCTCTTATCTAAAATTCTCACAAAGTCTGAAATCGTGTGTTATCGTAAGGTTGACCGTTATGCTGACGAGTGAGACTACGTTAGGTCAGATCCCTGGTGGACACCTCTCTCCATTTATTCAAATTACACGTGAGTGTCGGATCCATAGCTTACCCACGTGAGCGTTGCAAGATGGGAGCCCGGGTCAGTCCCGCATCCATGCCCATGTTGTTGCCTTCCCTTTCTTTTCCCGCACCCCATTCTTCCTTTTCTCCAGCGAAGGCAGCCCTTCTCCGGTCGGCGAGTGATGTTTAGCTTCACTTGGGCCTCCCGTTCGTCATGGCCGCAGTATGGTGTCGTGTCGTTGACAAGATGCCCTAACTGCCCACGCGTGCAACCTCTGAAGCGGTTGGCCTGTATGAAGGATGACAATGACAACCGCGGACACGAGTTCGTGAAATGCGAGAGCATGCCATATAAAGAGGGGAGGTTAGATCTCGCAGCAAATTGTTTTGATTTCTCTCGGTTTTCTTGTTATTTCCTCGGAATTTGGGATTTAGGGTTCATGTTGCCGTTTTCAGATCCTAAAGAAATGCAGGCATTTTGAGTGGATCGATGTGTACATTGATAGGCTTCGATTGGAGGAATCAATTGGCGTAACTCGAAAGCTTAATTAGGGGCGCTTGCTGTGGAGAATGCGGCCGATAGAGAAGCTGTTCCAATGATTCCCAATGCATAACTGGTGAAACTGAAGGAGGAACTTAAGAAAATTAAGAAGCTATTAAGATCGGCTGATTGGTTTGAAAAGGCAAGCAAAATTGATGGTTGGGGATTTTTTTATTGTATAATTGCTATGGGATTCTTGTACTTGTTGTTCATCAGTCGCTAGAAGTCGTTACAAATTTAGTTAGGAATTCTGTCTACTTGTTGTTCATCAGTCTAGCTAGTACTGAATTTCAGACAGTTTGGGTGCCTAGGAAAAATGAACTTCAAGCCTCTTTTCTATGAGGTAAAAGTTGGACTTTAATATTGTTGCACATTTAAATTCAAGGGATCCCTAAATTTAATTTGTTTATCGAGTTAGCGTCTTGATTGCGATCAAGTGAATCTATGAGGTTTGAAGTCAAACTTCAGGATTTAGGAATATGGAAGTATAATAAATAATAAAATAGCATAACTCTTGAACACCTTTAAATTAAAGATATATACAACTCTTGATGTAAAATAGAGTTTATCATTTTAGAGGGTGAAAAGTAATGCATTCACTCAAATCTTTGTGTCTCATTCATATACCAAAGTAATATAACTCTTAAACATTTTCAAATTACACTTAGGGCATGATAATGCTGTGCTAAGAAAATCTTGAGAGTTTACCATTTTTAGAGCGTGAAAAGTAATGCATAAACTAAATGGATCTCTAAACTAAAATCTTTATGTCTCATTCATATACCAAAATCATACAACTCTTGAACACTTTCAAGTTACACATTGGACATGATAATGTTGTCCTAACAAAATCTTGAGAGTTTACCATTTTTAGAGCATGAAAAGTAATGCATAATCTAAATCTTTATGTCTCGTGCATATACTAAAATTATACATCTTTGAACATTTTCAAATCACACCTAGGACATGATAATGTTATATTAAGAAAATCTTGAGAGTTTATTATTTTCAAAGAGTGAAAATTAATGCATATACAAAAATTATACACTTTTGAACACTTTCCCTTAATTTGTTTATGGAGATAAAGTTTCGATGGCAAACTTGTTATTTCGCATAGATAGAGGGGTAGGGCATAGAGAGAGTTTATTCTACCTATTAGATCAAAGTGGATCAACATTTGTTGGACACTATCCACATGACAACTATCTAGACCAATCAGGGAGTAGCAGCCAAAGTGACCATAAGTTTGAGCTTTTGTGAGAGTTTGTGACTAAGGGCAAAACTGAGTACTATCAAAAAACCAAGGGCAAAATAGACTAAGAGATTGAAATAGAAATAGAAACAGATTTAAAAAATGGAAAATGTGTGTTTTATACAATGAAATACATCTACATCAAATTATTTGCAATTCAAATATACATGAGTGTGCCAATTATGGTCTCATTCAGATTTGGGAAGGATGTTTTGAGAATGGGTTTGAGTCAAAAGTCATGCACCTTCATAGCTAGTAGGTGATTTGTGAAGTGGTGATTTAAGGTAAAACTTGATGTCTCTATGATTCTTATGGTTTTCTAGGTGGCATGTCACATAAGAAGACTCCACGAGTAGGTGCCACTATGTTTTATTTAAAAAAAATGTTGTGCATAAACTGAATCAATTAGCTAGATAAACCACATTCGGTGACTCTATGTTGACCAACCACTAGAGGATTAAACTAAGTATATTGTACGCGCTAGTGTTAGTACTCGAGGATAAAACTGAGTATATTGCACGTGCCAATATTAGTACTCAAGGGTATAACTGAGTACACCTAACGCGCAAGGGTTAGAATCGAGGAAAAAACGTGATGAACCGTACACATGTCACGGTGCACGGTACAGTAACGGACGCGTGTCTTGATGTAGTATCATACGCGGTTATGTGATGCATGGTGGTGCAACGAAATGTCCATTCCCTTCACTTTTATAGAGCCCCTCTCCCTCTCCACCTCCTGTAACATCCTAGCATTTAGGAACTGGCGAAGGGTAGATCTAGGAAATTTTGCATATGCATGCATTTATCTGCAAAATGTGGGTAAATTTTCTGTCAAATAAAAACTTAAAGTGATCAGAGTTTCTTTCACTCTCTAAGTGTAGGAATAGCTCTGGAGAGTGATCGTTATAAATTCTGACATGATCTTTATGAATTAGTGTGTTTTGGGGAAAGAATTTGAATTCAAACTTGAGATTTGAGTTTATATTTTAAAGCTAAGGATTATGATTTGGTAATATTATTTAATCAAGAAATGATATATAGAAATAGAAACTCTAAATAAGAAACACAATTAAACAAATGAATATTTATTCCATATCTTTATTCCATGAATAAGTTGCAAAAAGTAACTCATTAAGTCAATAAAGAGTCTTTACAGAAATGAAATTACAAAAAGAGGAATATTTACATATTAATAAACTATTACAAATTCTTTACAAAAGATTGAAATAAAAAATTACGAAGGATCACATCTATCTAAAAATGAATCTATACTAATCTTGAATCTTCAAATCTGGTACCTGCAAAACAAAGAACAAACAAATAAAGGAAAAAAATGAAAGTTCAGTTATTAATTTTACTCTTAGTAGAGAGCAGTGAGTTGCACTGCTCAACTTTATATCATTGAGTAAATCTTTTAGGGGCAAGTTTCACCAATATGAAAGAATTTAATCTTTCATAATAAATAAGCCATAGATCAAATGATCACAGCAAGTAAAAGGGCAAGTTTCACCAGGTAGGTAAATAGTAACAAGATCAAAAGGTAGAACACATCATTGAGCATATCCACAACCTTGTGATGATGCTCGATGTAGCACTTCGTTGGTAACCCCAAGCATAGGGTGTGAAGAGCAAGCAGCAAGTTTTCCCTTAGTTAAGACCGGGGTTATCGAACCAGAAGAAGGAAGGAAACGTCACACAGGTGTTGCAAGCAACGCGGAGACCTGCACAACACAAACTCAAGACTTTGTCCCAATGAATCAGTGAGGTTGTCAAGCTCACCGGTTTGCTGTAACAAATGATTAAACGTATGGTGTGGGAGGTAATGGTTTGCAGCAAGTAAACAGGTAACAGTGGAAGATGTATCAATGGTAAAGATTAGACCGGGGTCCATAGTTCACTAGAGGTGCTCTCCTTAGATAAACAACATGGCATGAAGGGTAAACAGATTACAGCAGGGCAATTGACAGGAACTGAGCAAGGCATAACAATGCAATTACTGATCAGAAAGATCCTATGAGATTCGATTGGGCAATACAACAAGATACATAGACCGCCATCCAACTGCATCTATGACTAGAAGTCCACCTTCAGGTTATCATCTGAACCCCCTCCAGTATTAAGTTGCAAGCAACAGACAACTGCTTTAAGCAAAGTGTGTAAGGTAAACAGTCCACATGTTCTATGAACAAGAGACCGTTGTTTTCTCCCTAGTAGCAACAGAACATCTACAACCGAAGAGATTTTTGTCACTTCCCTTGGAAACTAGAGGCATGAACCCACTATCGAGCATAAATACCCCCTCTTGGAGTCACTAGCAACTACTTGGCCAAGATAGCTACTAACAACGACGAGCATGCAAGATCACAAACAACACAGACATGATAGAATCATAAAGACAAAACCATTAATCAAACCAAACACAATAATCTCAATATCCATCAGATCCCCGCAAACACAACATGCATGATTACAAATAGATTAGATCTTGATCATGAACGGAGCTCATAAGATCTATACATAAAAGCACAAAGGAGGAGATACAACCATATAGCTACTACATGGACCCATAGTCCAAGGTGGAACTACTCACGCATCATACCGGAGAGAAGGCCTCCGGGATGATCTCCCCTCCGGCAGGGTGCCGGGAAGAACTTCAGATCCCCCTCCCCCGATCTAGGGACGATGGTGGCGGCGGCTACAGACGGTTTCGTGGAGATTTGATCGTGTACTTAGGGTTTCTGCATCGGAGGCTTCTTATAGGCGAAGGGGGAGGCCGAGGAGGTGGCCATGGGGGTCAAATCCTACCCAGGCGCGGGGTAGGGCCCACCCGCGCCTAGGGGGTTTGGCCGCCCTGGCCCGCTTCCTCGTCTCCCCTCTGGACTTCTTGTTCCCCACAGAAAGTAATTGACTTTGACGTTTGTCCCGTCCAATTCTGAGAATATTTCTTTACTAGCTTTTCTGAAACCAAAAACAACAGAAAACAGGCAACTGGCACTGTGGCAACTGGTTAATAGGTTAGTACCAGAAAACATGTAAAAAGCACCTCAAAGTGTAGACAAGTAAAGCAAAGTAGATACTAAACTGGAGCATCAAAAATTATAGATACGTTTCTAACGTATCAACATCCCCAAGCTTAACTCCTGCTCGTCCTCGAGTAGGTAAGGGATAAAAGAATAATTTTTGAGGTGACATGCACCCTCACAATAAAGATCCAACCATTTGCAAGCAATGAAAGCTGGGATCAAAGAACTATGAACATGTGCATGAAAGATGGAGTTCTAACAATAGGACATAGTAACTATGCATGCAACATGACAAGCTACAGACAAAGATCATGAATAACATGCATTGAAAAACGTTTGTTTGTTTCACATAAATAAAACATAGCATAGTGGCAATCAGCTTGTCCCTCATAGAGTAGCAAATAGATGCATAGGACACCTTCAAAGTTCACAAGGATGACTAGAAACAAATAGCACAAGAACAAGTAATATCACAATATACATCAATCAATAAGCTTTGGAACACTGCACATAGAATGACAACTATGCTCTCTTAATGGTGCCTAAAGGTAGAAGGTGGAGACTCAATAATGGTGGAAGAAAAACCTTTTTTGTAAAGGAAGCAGGGATTACAAGTTTCAAAAAGAGCTTGTTAGCAATTATGGTACTTGTTAGCTTTCAGCCCTCATTGCCCCTATCATAAGCATCTTGAAGTGATTAAGGTTAGAGTGGCAAAGATGGAGTATACGCTTGACAAAGTATAAGTTGGCAATCTCAATTCCCTTGAATACGAGGGCCACACCTCATGCATACTCAACTTTGGGCCCAGGTAAGTTCTTGTCATTGTAAGTATTTGCATATCATTGAGAACCGCCAACGAGGTACCCCTTGCATATGGTACAAGAGCTTTCCCATAACCAAAAGGACAAGGCAAGCAGACAATGAGCATCTCAGCAATCTTTTTATTTACCATATGCATAGCTTTTTATTGAGGATGCTTCATAGATAGCTCACTATGGTGATGCTGCAAGTTTCCACCATGATTAGGCATGGCTTAGGCTAGCGGCCCAGGCGTTTCTCTAACATAGAATACAAACTCCATGGACTTACAAGTCCCCTCTTTATTTCACACCGGTGACATCCATAGACAAAAGAGCATGATATCAACTGAGTATAAAGTACAAGTCAATGTTGAAAGCGTTCTCCGTGACAACACGGTTCTGCTAATTCCAACGTATAAGTGCAAGCATATACAACAAAGTTGTCACAATGGTTCAAGTTTATCAGGGCAAAGAATATAAAGTGTGCCATCAAGTTCGCGAGGGCCTTAATCACTAAGTTTTCTCATAACAAAATAGTTTTTAATTGGAAGATAGTTGAAAACAAGAATATACTTGGAATGGTGTAACACACCATGCATAGGAGTTTATAGTGGACACTTTGGAAAAACTTGGTTTCTTGGGAGTTGGAAGCATGAGTAGAGCTTAATCATACAAGTGGAGGCTAGCAAAAGACTGGGAGCAACCAAATAAGAGAGCAATAATGGTCATAATCATGCAGTGCGGCAAAGCATACTAATCAAAGCAAAGAGTGGTACTACAAGTCAAGGACTAAATGATCATAGAGGCTAATGGTGACTTGTCATAGTCATAACATGGTGTGAGCATGTGCCAAGTCAACCCAAGCAAAACATCAAAGGATAATACCATAATACTATGTTTTTGCATGCTAAAACAACGCATAATTTCTTCAAGGCACACTAAGCAATCCCAGTTATTTGGAACAAGGCATGCTACAACAATAATCACTAAGCATAAGGTCAAAGCAACACCTAGCATGTCATGCTAAAGTCTAAGTCACAGTCAATGCAAGCTCCTCTTGCACTTACAAGCAAGAACTTACTACTCCTTTCCAACACCAAGCAACTTATTTGTAAAACAACACAGCAAGAACGGGGGTCCAAACTACTAAAGCAAACTAAACAAACTAAGAAAAGCAAATGAAAACTAAGACGCTCCAAGAACAACACAACTGTGCATGAAATAATAAAAATGAAGTGTCTAGACAGACCTGGGCTTTTTATTGATGAAGAAGGGGATGCCTTGGGCATCCCCAAGCTTTGACGCTTGTACCTCTTGGATATTTCTTGGGGTGACACCATCGTGGCATACCCAAGATTGAGCTTTTGTCCATTCTTCATCTCATTGCATAATTCTCTCTCTACACCTGAAATTTTTCCTTCATACAAAACTTCACACAATCTTCATTAGCAACATTAGCTTATTCAAAAGATATTAGACCTCTGGAAAGCTTTGAAGCAGCAAGGATTTTCACTAAAAACACAAGCTACTGTAGTAACTCCTTCAAAAAGCTCAATTCAGCTAAAGAGAACTCAAAAAGGAATCAATAAGAAGCAAATGCAAATAATGGCAGAAATCTGTCAAAACAGACCGGCAGGTAGAAACCGATTTTTTCGAACATCTTATATTTCTCAAATCAAAAAGTGCTGAACTAATAAAAGTTAGCCAACATACTGGAATTTATTCATAAATTTTCAGCTCAATCCGAGTTATAGAGACTCCTCACAATTTTTTTTGGTGGAGGACAGAAATCTGTTTTGGGACAGCAACTCCCCAAATCTTACTTCCCTCTCATTAGAGGTCATTCTTGGCACAAAAAGCAAACAAAAAGGATAAGCAGAGGTCATTGCTGAAGTAATAACTTCCAAGACTCAAGGAAACTCTTGGGTTATCTCCCAACAAGTACTTTTCTTTAACGCCTTTAAGTTAGGCATGAAAGTTTGAGAAGATGCTCACATAAGAAATATGGATTTAAAGTAAAAGAGAGCATCAAGAAGCAAATATGAAACACATTTAAGTCTAACCCACTTCCTATGCATAGGAATCTTGTACACAAATAAATTCACAAAGAACAAAGTGGCAAGCATAGGAAGATAAAACAAGAGTAACTTCAAAACTTTCAGCACAAAGAGAGGTGTTTCAGTACCATGAAAAATCTACAACCATACTTTCCTCTCTCATAATAATTTTCAGTAGCATCATGAATAAACTCAACAATATAGCTATCACATAAAGCATGCTTTTCATGATCTATAAACACATAATTTCTATCAAGCTCAAAAATAGTGGGATTAAAACCTTCACAGGTTTTACCCAAAGTAGATATTTCAAAAGGATCCACGGGAACATAACATTCATCCTCCTTTGGTAAGCATGGGGGGCAATCAAATAATGTAAGGGATAAAGAGTTACTCTCATTAGAAGGTAGGCATGGGTAGATCCATTCTTCCTCCTTTTATCCATCACTCTCCTCCTCTTTTTCATCTAATGAGCTTCCAGTTTCAACAATTTCTTCTTCCATAGGCTCCTGCAAGGCATTAGCTTCCATTTGTGGAAAACGCCTATTAAAATATTCAAGAATATAGCCATTTGCTTCCTTGTAATTATCAAAGCAAAATTTAAGTATCTCATAAACCTCATATTCATAAGGTGCATTGATACGTTGGAAACGTATCTATAATTTTTTATGCTCCATGCTTGTTTAGTATCTACTTTGCTTTGCTTTGTCTACACTTTGAGGTGTTTTTATATCTTTTCTGGAACTAACCTATTAATAAGTTACCACAGTGTCAGTTGCATGTTTTATTCTGTTTTTGGTCCGAGAAAGGCAGAAAATCAATATTCTTAGAATTGGACAGGACAAAAGCCAAAGTCAATAACTTTCCGTGAGGGACTTGAATCCAGAAGGAGGGACGGATAGGCACCAGAGGGTGGCCAGACCCCCTAGGCGCGGCTAGTCCTGGCCCGCGCCTGGGAAGGGTGTGGGACCTCTGGCCGCCTCCTCGGTCTCCCCCTTCGCCTATAAGAAGCCCCCGGGGAGAAAACCCTAAAAGATCCAAAAGAAATCCACGAAAACCTCCGTAGCACCACCGCCACCGAAAGGGAGATTCGGGGGACAGAAAGTCTCTGTTCTATCACCCTGTCGGGACGGGGAAGTGCCCCCGGAGCCATCTCCATCGATCTCCACCACCATCTCCATCACCGTTGCTGATTCCCATGATGAGGAGGGAGTAGTTCTTCCTCGAGGCTAAGGGCTCTACCGGTAGCTATGTGTTCATCTCTCTCTATGCATGATCTTGTGGTCATGAGCTTTGTAATCAAGTAGATCTACCTTGCTACTCAAGTGCTTCAATAGATATCTGCTCTCCCCATGTGTGTGAAAGTGACAGCGTGCGCGCCATGGTGGCACTTAGGTTTGAGTCTACATAAATACTCTTTATGCTTTAATAGATCTATGCTTTTCCCCTCATGTGTGAAAGTGACAGCGTGCATACCGTGTGTGGCACTTTGGATAGATTGAATATTTGTTATGAGTTATATTTGGAGTTGGATGTCTCTATGAAATTGTGGTGTTTGTTGGAACCATCTAGCGCTCAAGGTGACAGTGTGGGGTTATCTAGATTGGGGAAGGCCCTACCGTGGATTAGAGTGTCCAACCAGAGAGTAGTTAAGAGTAGTATCATGAAGAGAGGATATTTATATGAGAGAGTGTTCACTAGTGAAAGTATGATCCCTAGGCCTTGTTTCTAAACATTGAAACACCATTTGCATCTAGATCTATTGCATGTTTGCTTGCTTGCATTCTTTACCTCACCATCAAGCTTCATCAAAGCTATTTTCTAGCACCGTTACCACTTGTATTTCACTATCTCTTCGCTGAACTAGTGCACCTATACACCTGACAAGTGTATTGGGTGTGTTGGGGACACAAGAGACCTCTTGTATCTTGATTGCAAGATTGCTTGAGAGGGAATACCTTTGACCACTTCCTCCCTGAGTTCGATAAACCTTGGGTAATCCACTTAAGGGAAACTTGTTGCTGTTCTACAAACCTCTGCACTTGGAGGCCCAACAACTGTCTACAAGAATAGAAGTGCGTAGACATCAAGCTCTTTTCTGGCACCGTTGCCGGGGAGGTAAGGTAAAAGGTACTCACATCCTCCGGTGTGAGTGCTCGAAGTTATTTCCTTTATATTCTGCAATTTTGTCTTTTTGTTTCTTGTTTTCACTAGTTAGGCTTAATGGAAAACAACAACAAAATTAGAGAGCTTTATAGTATTTATCTTGAGTTAGGACATGAAGTGTTTGAAGAGAAAATTTAAAAACCTATGGAGATTTATTTGCATGCTAATAGCAATGTTATTAGTATGAATTATTTGAACATTGTAAGCTTGGGGAAGTTAGTTTTTATGAAAATGATATTTTTAGTTCCCCAGCTTTGGAAGATAGTTATTCTATTGCTTATGATGATACCAAACCTCCAATATATGATGATTACAATGATGAGTATGATATTTTCAATCCACCTACTACTGAGGAGAAAATTAATTGTGATTACAATATGCCTCCTATATTTGATGATTATCGTGATGAGAATAATAGTGATAGTTATTTTGTTGAATTTGCTCCCACTATTAATAAGAATGACTATGCTTATGTGGAGAGTAATAATCATTATATGCATGTGGATCATGATAAGAATGTTTTATGTGATAGTTATATTGTTAATTTTATTCATGAGGCTACTGAAAGTTATTATTAGAGAGGGAAATATAGTCTTATGCATCTCAAAAATATTAAGTTTCCCTTCTTTATGTTGAAAATCTTGAATTTGCACTTGTTTTGCTTTCCTATGCTTGTTGCTTTGTGCTTTCATGACTTGTTTCTTTACAAGATTCCTATGCATAGGAAGTGGGTTAGACTTAAATGTGTTTTGAATTTGGTTCTTGATGCTCTCTTTTACTTCAATTCATATTTCTTATGAGAGCATCTTCTCAAACTATCAAGCCTAACTTAAAGGCGTTAAAGAAAAGTACTTGTTGGGAGATAACCCAAGATTTTTCTTGAGTCTTGGAAGTTATTACTTCTGTAATGACCTCTCCTTATCCTTTTTG
This sequence comes from Avena sativa, assembly GCA_916181665.1. Lineage (NCBI taxonomy): Eukaryota > Viridiplantae > Streptophyta > Magnoliopsida > Poales > Poaceae > Avena > Avena sativa. Next base: position 526,477,121 of record OV702294.1, read on the forward strand.
TTTGCTTTTTGTGACAAGAATAACCTCTAATGAGAGGGAAGTAAGATTTGGGGAGTTGCTGTCCTGAAACAGATTTCTGTCCTCCACCATAAAAATTCGTGAGGAGTCTCTATAACACGGATTGAGCTCAACATTTACGAATAAATACCCCAGTATGTTATATAACTTTAGTTAGTTCAACACTTTTCGATTTGAGTAACAGAAGGTCTTCTAAAAAATAGATTTCTACCTGCTGTTCTGTTTTGACAGATTTCTGCCATTATTTGCATTTGCTTCTTATTGATTCCTTTTGGGGTTCTTTTTGTGAAATTGAGCTTTTTTAAGGAGTTGCTACAGTAGATTGTGTTTTTAGTGAAAAGTTTTTCTGTTCCAAAAGCTTTGCTAGAGGTCTAATATCTTTTGAATGTACTAATGTTGCTAATGAAGATTGTGTGAAGTTTTGTATGAAGGAAGATTTACAGGTGTAGAGAGAGAATGATGTAATGAGATGAAGAATGGACAAAAGCTCAAGCTTGGGGATGCCACCCCGTGTCACCCTAAGAAATATTCAAGAGGTACAAGCGTCAAAGCTTGGGGATGCCCAAGGCATCCCCTTCTTCATCAATAAAAAGCTGAGGTCTTTTTAGACACTTCATTTTTATTGTTTCATGCATTGTTATGTTGTTCTTGGAGCGTCTTAGTTTTCGTTTTTGGTTTTCATTTGCTTAGTTTGCTTGAGTAAAGTTGGTTTATCACAACACACCTTTTTGGAGAGAGAGAGACACACTCTGTTTTTATTGCCTAGAACACTCTAGTTTTCACTCTTATTGTTCTGTGTGTGTTCTCTTTTGCTAGCACTGTGTTTAGCCTTAGTTTTCTTGAGCTTTCAGCTCAGAACTTTTTAGTTCTTCTTTGTGGATTTGTGAGACAAGCTCACTGATCTTTATTGATTATTAGCTTTGTGAGTTGTTTCAAATAAGTTGCTTGGTGTTGGAAAGGACTAGTAAGTTCTTGCTTGTAAGTGCAAGAGGAGCTTGTATTGACTGTGACTTAGACCTTATCATGTCATTCTAGGTGTTGCTTTGACCTTATGCCTAGTTATTATTGCTGTAGCATGTCTTGTTCCAAACAATTGGGATTGCTTAATGTGCCTTAAAAGAATCATGCGTTGTTTTAGCATACAAAAGCATAGTATTATGGTATTCTCCTTTGATGCTTTATTTGGGTTGACTTGGCACATGCTCACACCATGTTAGGACTATGACAATTCACCATTAGCCTCTATGATCATTTAGTCCTTGACTTTTAGTACCACTCTTTGCTTTGATTAGTATGCTTTGTTGCACTGCATGATTATGGCCATTATTGCTCTCTTAGTTGGTTGCTCCTAGTCTTTTGCTAGCCTCCACTTGTATGAGTAAGCTCTACTCATGCTTCCAACTCCCAAGAAACCAAGTTATTCCAAAGTGTTCACTATAAACTCCTATGCATGGTGTGTTACACCATTCCAAGTATATTCTTGTTTTCGACTATCTTCCAATTAAAAACTATTTTGTTATGAGAAAACTTAGTGATTAAGGCCCTCGCGAACTTGATGGCACACTTTATATTCTTTGCCCCTGATAAACTTGAACCATTGTGACAACTTTGTTGTATATGCTTGCACTTATACGTTGGAATTAGCAGAACCGTGCTGTCACGGAGAACGCTTTCAACATTGCACTTGTACTTTGTACTCAGTTGATATCATGCTCTTTTGTCTATGGATGTCACCGGTGTGAAATAAAGAGGGAACTTGTAAGTCCATGGAGTTTGTATTATGTGTTAGAGAAAGGCCTGGGCCTCTATCCTAAGCCATGCCTAATCATGGTGGAAACTTGCAGCATCACCATAGTGACATCTATGAAGCATTCTTCTTATAAAAAAAGAGACACATTGAGAAAAGAGGAAAGAGAGAAAAAAGCACCACCCATGGTAAATAAGAAGATTGCTGAGATGCTCATTGTCTGCTTGCCATGTCATTTTGGTTATGGGAAAGCTCTTGTACCATGTGTAAGGGGTACCCCGTTGGCAGTTCTCAATGATATGCAAATACTTACAATGACAAGAACTTACATGTGACTGAAGTTGAGTAGCATGAGGTGTGACCCTCGTATTCAAGGGACTTGAGATTGCCAACTTATACTTCATCAAGCATATACTCCATCTTTGTTCACTTTAACCTTAATCACTTCAAGATGCTTATGATAGGGGCAATGGGGGCTAAAAGCTAACAAGTACCATAATTTTTGGAAGCTCTTTTTGAAACTTGAAATCCCTGCTTCCTTTATAAAAGGCCTTTCTTCCACCATTATTTGAGTCTCCACCTTCTACCTTTAGGCACCATTAAGAGAGCATAGTTGTCATTCTATGTGCAGTGTTCCAAAGCTTATTGATTGATGCATATTGTGATATTACTTGTTCTTGTGCTACTTGTTTCTAGTCACCCTTATGAACTTTGAAGGTGTCCTATGCATCTATTTGCTACTCTATGAGGGACAAGTTGATTGCCACTATGCCATGTTTTCTGTATGTGAAACAAACAAACGGTTCTCAATGCATGTTATTCATGATCTTTGTTTGTAGCCTTTCATGTTGCATGCATAGTTACTATGTCCTATTGTTATAACTCCATCTTTCATGCACATGTTTAGATTTCTTTGATCCCATCTTTCAATGCTTGCAAATGGTTTGATCTTGATTTTGATGGTGCATGTCACCTCAAAAGTTATTCTTTTATCACTTACCTACTCGAGGACGAGCAGGAGTTAAGCTTGGGGATGCTTGATACGTCGGAAACGTATCTATAATTTTTGATGCTCCATGCTTGTTTAGTATCTACCTTGCATTGCTTTGTCTACACTTTGAGGTGTTTTTATATCTTTTCTGGAGCTAACCTATAAATAAGTTGCCACAGTGCCAGTTGCATGTTTTCTTCTGTTTTTGGTTCGAGAAAGGCAGAAAATCAATATTCTCGGAATTGGACAGGACAAAAGCCAAAGTCAATAACTTTCCGTGAGGGACTTGAATCCAGAAGGAGGGACGGATAGGCACCAGAGGGTGGCCAGACCCCCTAGGCGCGGCTAGGCCTGGCCCGCGCCTGGGAAGGGTGTGGGACCTCTGGCCGCCTCCTCGGTCTCCCCCTTCGCCTATAAGAAGCCCCCCGGGAGAAAACCCTAAAAGATCTAGAAGAAATCCACGAAAACCTCCATAGCGCCGCCGCCACCGAAAGGGAGATTCGGGGGACAGAAAGTCTCTGTTCTATCACCCTGTCGGGACGGGGAAGTGCCCCCGGAGCCATCTCCATCGATCTCCACCACCATATCCATCACCGTTGCTGATTCCCATGATGAGGAGGGAGTAGTTCTTCCTCGAGGCTAAGGGCTCTACCGGTAGCTATGTGTTCATCTCTCTCTATGCATGATCTTGTGGTCATGAGCTTTGTAATCAATTAGATCTACCTTGCTACTCAGGTGCTTTAATAGATCTCTGATCTCCCCATGTGTGTGAAAGTGACAGCATGCACGCCATGGTGGCACTTAGGTTTGAGTCTACATAAATACTTTTTGTGCTTTAATAAATCTATGATTTTCCCAGATGTGTGAAAGTGACAGCGTGCATACCGTGTGTGGCACTTTGGCTAGATTGAATATTTGTTATGAGTTATATTTGGATTTGGATGTCTCTATGAAATTATGGTGTTTGTTGGAACCATCTAGCGCTCAAGGTGATAGTGTGGGGTTATCTAGATTGGGGAAGGCCCTACCATGGATTAGAGTGTCCAACCAGAGAGTAGTTAAGAGTAGTATCATGAAGAGAGGATATTTATATGAGAGAGTGTTCACTAGTGAAAGTATGATCCCTAGGCCTTGTTTCGAAACATTGAAACACCATTTGCATCTAGATCTGTTGCATGTTTGCTTGCTTCCAGTCTTTACCTCACCATCAAGCTACATCAAAGCTATTTTCTGGCACCGTTACCACTTGTATTTCACTATCTCTTCGCTAAAATAGTGCACCTATACACCTGACAAGTGTATTGGGTGTGTTGGGGACACAAGAGACTTCTTGTATCTTGTTTGCAGGATTGCTTGAGGGAATACCTTTGACCACTTCCTCCCTGAGTTCGATAAACCTTGGGTAATCCACTTAAGGGAAACTTGCTGATGTTCTACAAACCTCTGCACTTGGAGGCCCAACAACCGTCTACAAGAATATAAGTGCGTAGACATCATGCATCATCAGTATTTCCAAGCAAACTAGCAAGTTCAAATGCACCCTTGAAGGCAATAAATTCTTCAATTTGTTCCACATCATAAAAGTCATAATTTCCCTTAACATAAGAAGATATGGTAACATTATCATTATAATCACATCAGCAGCAGGACTTATCAAAGCAATAAGTAACATTATAAGTAGAGCAAATGTCTCTAGCAATAGTATTCAACTTATCAATTTGTTCCCATAAGTGTTTCCCTTTTTGTGACAAACGGTGTTGAAAGAGCATTTCTTATCCCTAGTGATTTTGGTGTTTTATAACAACACACATATCGGACTAATTATTTGCCAAGTGTATCGCAGGTGCATTGAAAAAGGTTTTGCAATGGTTAAACAACAGTCCAAAAGTTTCTGCCTGGTACCGCTTTTGGCTACCGGACGCGGCAGTAGGTTTTAACTAGTTGTCAAAAAGCCACTGCCGGGCTAGTTATTAAAAAGCGGTAGTACCGCATTTTAGTACCTAGCGCGACAGAAGCTTTTTGACCACTTGTCAAAAGCTACTGCCCGCTCCGGTACTAAAATGCGGTAGTACCGCATTTTAATACCTAGTGCAGCAGAGGCTTTTTCCAACCTATAAAAGGCCATTGCTCGCCCCGGTACTAAAATGCGGTAGTACCGCATTTTAGTACCTAGCGTGGCACTAGCCTTTTGTATGTTGGCAAAATCCACTGGCTGCCTCGGTACCAAAATGCGGTAGTACCGCAATTTGGTACCTGGCATGACAGAAAGTTTGTCGACCAAGTTGCAGATAACATTGCCTTTCCGGTAGTACCGGTTCACATAAGCGGTACTACCGCTTTACGGTAGCACCACAGTGTGGTACCGCTGTGGCCAGGGCATATGAATTTTGAAGGTTGCTCTTCTGGAAGGTTGCTCTTCTGGTACCAGGTCCGGTAGTACCGGAGTTCTCCGGTAGTACCGCTTAAACTTCCGGTACTACCGCTGCATTAAAGGCTCCAACGACCAGATTTCTTGGAGGGGTATAAATACCCCTCCACCTACCTTGGGACAAAGTTCTCATCCACATTAAAGTCAAGGCCACCATTGGAGCCACCAAATCTTCAAGATCTCCTCAATCCACCACCCAAAGTCTTTGATCTTTGGGGAATCGAAGGAGGAGGCCCCGATCTACTACTTCACCAAAAGAGATCTTCATTTCCCCTCATTCAATTGAGGGCCCCTTTGCTCTAGTGTTTTCTTGGAAACCCTAGTTCTTGTTTTGGTTCTTACAAGCTTGTCTTTGATTGCTTTGATAACTTGCTTGTATTTAGGAGCCTCCGATTAAGTTGTGGATGTGTGCCCCAAACTTGTAAAGGTGCTGGCTTCCACCTTGAAGGTTGTCGATATAGTGGAAGGTGAATCGATCCCGTTGGGGTGAGATTCATCGGAGAACAAGGGATGCCTCTCGTGGTGTTGGTGGTTTGAAACCACCCCCTCTCCAAACGTAGACGTGAAGGGAATATGCCCGAGAGGCAATAATAAAGTGGTTATTATCATATTCCTTATTTATGATAAATGTTTATTTTACATGCTATAATTGTATTAATACGGAAACGTTAATACATGTGTGTTTAATAAACAAAAAGGAAGTTCCTAGTTATGCCTCTCTTATAAACTAGCTCGTTGATTAACATGATGATCAAAGTTTCCTGATCATGGACATTGGATGTTGTTAATAACAAGGTCACAACATTAGTGTAATGATGTGATGAACATTCATCCAAAGTATAGCATTACGATCAAAGTCATTGAGTTTATATTGCTATAACAACTTACGAAGTGATCCTAATCCTTAGACCATGAGATCATGTCAATTACTAACACCGGAAGAGTTTCTCGATGACATCAAACGTCACACCGTAACTGGGTGATTATAAAGATGGCTTCAGAACTACTAAAGTGTTATGTTGAGACCCATGGATTGAGAGTGGAATTTGTTCATCCCGATGACGGATAGATATGCTCTGGGCCCTCTCGGTGATATCACATTGATTAGCTTGCAAGCAAGTGATTTGATCACTAGAATGTTATATCACGAGAACGAGAAAAGAGTGCATGTCGGTAACGAGATCAAACTAGGTATGGAGATACCGATTGTAGAGGTGGTGTCCCAACCTTTAAACAATATAAGGTGGAGTCCCCTGTGTTTACAATGCTAGTCCCTAGATCAATAGCTAGCATCCACAGTTAAGATGTAATATCAAGAAACAAAGGTCATAATATAACTTTATAACCAGGAAAAACATAAATTTTATTACATCTTACATAGCTCATTGGCTATTACATTACATTGCAGCGGAATAACTATAAGCATGGGGTCCTTCATCTTCAAAGTGCCACAGGCAGACATGTTGGTTGTAGACTTTGTAATCCTAATCAACACACTTCACTAAATCAATCAAACCTGCAACATCACAAGTTACAGCCACAAGGGTCAATACATTTGAATTGTATTGGCAAGTGATACATTGGTAGTATAGTGGAGTCTATCATCTATATGCATTTGGCTAAGTGGAGTTGAGGCTTGCATTGCTCAAAATAGATTTTCCTTATCATTTTGAAAACACTAAGTTTTTGCTTGACAAAAACATTTTTCTCAAACAAAGATTGAAGATCCTTTAACCCTTGTTCAACCACAAGTTTTTAACTTAGAAATTTGAATGATGAGATTCTTGATTGCTTCCATGTCTTGATGCTCAAATTGTCCTTTACCAGGGACATGGCTAAGTACTTAGATTTTACACTCTACAGAGGTGGTGCACTTTCCCCACAAGACTTGGTTTCCCAAGACAAGATCTTTCAGAAGCCTTCCCTTAGACCAAAATGGACGCGTTCCAACCTATCAAACTCTACCACCCACTGTCCATATGGTAAGTTCTTGCAACCTATATGATCCAGGCAGAGCCCATAATGCCAAGTGGCTGCACTTGAAGCTTCTCAACATTTGACATCTCAAATCTCTTTGTTCCTAGGTGGCCATCCACAAGTGAGATACACAAGGTAAACCATAGACATGGGCCTTGTGAACCACTCAACCAAAATCCACCAAGCAATTACCATTCCACCCAGGTGATTCATTAACTTAGTTGTTTTATTAAACAAAATACAAGTCCTTAGACTTAGGAATTTTTCCATAGTGTGAATATATATAGTCCACCCATGTTTTCTATTAGCTAGGATAAGCTTGATAGTAGTAGGAATCTTAACTTAGGAATTTTCTACTAAGGTTCCATCTACTAGGTTTTCCTATAGCAAGGTTTATACTTAGCAATAAAATCCATGCAAGTTTTACCTAGAGAAATCACTAATGCATAGTGAAAGTAATGGGACAAAAGTATGAAGCATCACTTGCCTTTTTGGTAGAGTATGAGTTCATTCCTTGTCCTTGCAACAATCACACTCTTCAAGTCACTACAATTCAATCAAACAAGGCACAAACTCAATCTACCAATCAAGCAAAACATCACATAAAATCATAAAGTCTAGGAAATGCATGCAAGCATGCCAAGCTTTGTTTTATTTGAAAAAGTGGTTCCTAATGGGTCATGAACATTTGGGTACACCTAATGGTCATTTTATAAAGTGGCAAAGTCATTTGCAAAAGGTTTCACTTTATAAACCATTTTCAAAACAAGGTATCATTTTATGTGGTGTAGAAATATTTTTACCAAGGCATTAATCTATAGGGTTCACCAAATATGTTTTCAAACCATAAAACTTGGTGTTTGGGGTCAGAGAGTTTAAAACAAAACATTTTCCAAAGATTTTCTTCCAAAACCATTTTTAATAAATAAACCACATTTCTATTTGACTAGAAATGGTTTTAAATCAAAGAATCATCATTTTGTTTCACCAAATACATTTTTGAATCCACAAAGTGTTTCCTAATGTTAGTAGGTTCAAATCACACCATTTGCCAAAGATTTTATCCACAAAATCATTTTTGAACAATTTTTACATCCTTAACAAGCATACAAATGTTTCTGCAAAAACAACTATTTTTCTAGGAGCTTTTTACTAAACAAAAGGCATGGTTGGCTAGGGCTTGTCTTGCTGATTCCATTGGTATAAAATTTGTAATTTTTGGACGTGTGGGTCAAAATTTGTGCAATTTACAAAATTGGAAATCTAATAGAAGTTTTCTGTCTTTCAAATCAAACAGAGGCCACGTGGCTGTTTCTGATTTGCCAATACCCTTTCGGTTGGATCGACTGCTCTGGCGCGTTGGATCAAGTCAGATCGTGTGGCACAGGTTGCGTACCTCTTCGCTTTAAGTGATTCTATCCTATCCACTAGATCGAGATCGGACAGCTGCGGTGAACTCGACCCTAAACGAGCGGCGCTGCGGCGATGGCTGGCGGCGGAGCGGCCAGACGGCGGCGGCGCCCGCAATACAGGAAGCAAGGGTGGCTGGGAAGGTACTCACAGCGTTCGCAGAGGCTTGGGGAAGCTCAAGGTGATGCCGTCTTGTCGAGGGGTGCACTGGAGCGGGTTTGATTGCTCGCCAGAGTTCCTGCTGGCGTCGGGTTCGCTCGGGCGTCGTCAGAGACGGGGCTACGATGCACGCTAGGACAAATGGGAGACAGGGTTAGACGCGCAAAGACACAGCGAAGGTGTGTGCGTGAACGAGAGGGGTCGGGGTAGTCTGGTTTACCAGAGGGAGGTCGTCGGAGAAGAGCCAGACGGTGGCGGCGGCGGTTGTTGTCGCTGCTGACGCTCAGGGGCGCGCGCGAGCGAGCTGCGGCTGCAGAAAGGTCCGCCGAGTGATGGTGATCACAGTTGTGAGCTCGAGGAGGCAAGAGGTGGCGTGAGGCCGCCGGAATTCTCGCCGGAGGGTCGTCGGACAGTGGCGGTGTTTGAGTGAAATTCTTCAGCCTGGGGGCGCACTTGGGGAAGGAGACAGAGGGGAAATGGAGGAGAGTCGCTGGCGTTTAAAGGGGCATGGTCACTGCGAGTAAAGGTGGCCGCATTAAGACGAATTCAAGCCGCGAAATCAAAGCCAGAAACGGCGACGAGGGGAGGAAGAACAGGTCGTGGGGGTGGGGAAGATGACAGCGTGGCTGTGGGGTCCTCTGGCAGCGAGAGAGGGAGAGAGGGAATAAGGTCCACCAGTCAATGACTTAGCGGGTGTGAGTTCGAGTGAAAGAAAACGCTTCGGAAGAGGGAAATAGGTGGGCTGGACTGGGCTGTTGGGCCAGTTTATTGGGCTGGGTCCTTTGCATATTTTTTTTCTGTCTGAAACCTTTTTCTTTTTCTAAATTAATTTCTGTTTTGAATTTCAATCAACTATTCAAACAATCACTAAACTTTGTATTGTGTTAGTTCTGTTTTAACCACACAAAACCAAAGTCCAAAATCAAAATAATATTTTTATTTTAGAGTCCATTTATAATTAAATAAAATGGACACTAGTTAATAAATCAAATGGGTTTTAATTTATTTTAAAACTCCATTTGAAAACTAAATATTTTCAAAACCAAATCAGTAGGTTTTATTTGAAAATAGAAGATATTTGGAAAACTTGTTTAAAATAAATAACATTTTATTTTAGGGTTCATTAATAGTTAAATAAAATGGGCCTTAGTTTTTTTAAATCAAATAGGATTTGTTTTATTAAAAAGAACTTTATTTTGAAATCTAAAATAAAACCAAAACCAATAGGTTTTATTTGAGAAAATAAAATACTTGGAAAACTTATTTAAAATAAATAAATAAGTTTTAGTGTTTATTTGAAATGGGGAAAACCTTTATTTTTAATAAAACTAGATATTAACAAATCCTCATTATTTTGTTTAAATAAACTTTATTCTTTTTAATCAAAACAAAATGTTTTATTTCAAAAACTTGGCCAAGGTTTAATTTGGCTCTATAAAATAGTCTTTATTTATAAATCCACCTTTTCTTTTGAAAACCAAATCTTTTATTAAAAGATCCAAAATAGTAATTCCAAATATTATTAGCTTTATTATTTATTTAACTTTTTAAATTCCTTTAGGATTTTTATTGGATCCAAGATCAAAATAGGTTTGAAAGTTTCCCAATTGGATTCAAAAAGTTTCTTCTTACCCTGAAAATCAACAAAGTTTTATTTTATTCATTTATTTTTCACATTACAAGATTTGGAAAATCTTGGGATGTGACAGGCTACCACCCTTAAAATAAATCTCGTCCCGAGATTTGGGGAGGCTAGGGGTTACAAATGGGCTCAAAGGCAACTAGGGTACTACCACCCTTAAAAAATTTCAAACTAAATTACAATTTGGCTTGCTTGGGATCTTGGGAAACTTCTTTGGGCAATCATCTGCATGGTGTCCTTTGTTTCCATATTTGACTCATGGGCCAAGGTTGAGATCCTGCATAGGCTTGTTTAACTTGTTCTTCATCTTTTCTAGACAATTCTTTACATAGTGGCCTAGTTCCTTGCATTTGAAACACATCACTTGGCTGATATCTTTCTTTTCCTTTGGTATCATTGCCTCTTGTTTGTTTCTTTGGTTCTTCTTCTTTTCTGGGCATTCATTGGCATAGTGTCCCATCTCCTTGCAATTGTAACATTGCACTTGAGTAATATCCTCCTTGTTAGGGTTGGGGCATTTCTTCTTCTTCTTCTTTTTGGGTCTCTCCAAAGCTAGGAGTTCTTCTAGTTCATGTTCTTCATAGGTGGGAGATCTTTCTCTTTTCTTGGGGCATTGATCTTCATGCTCCTTGGATGCATGATCCTTGTCTTCACAAGTATTGCTAGCTTGGGTTCCTTCTAGAATATCATCTTTATCATCCTTGTTGTCATTAGTTCTTTGGGAAAAGTTTTCTCCCATGTTGATCATTTGAGTAACCAATCCTTGCAACAATTGGGATTGAAGTTTCAAAATCCTTTGTATGGCTGGGTCTAGTCCATTGTTGTTGGCTAAAAGCTGAGTCGTCTCTTGGCTCAACTGGTTTTGGGTTGCTATAAGTTCTCTCATGTTGTCCTCTTGGTTGTTGTTGTCACCATCCTTGATGTTGGAGTTTCTTGGAGAAGTCATCTGTTTGGGTTGGATTGGGATTAGAATAGGCAAGATATTTCTAAGGAAATATTTCTAATCACACACATCACAATTCACACAAGCAATGTGCAAGCAATCACAAACAACATTCCACTCAACAACAAGTTTCAAGTATATTTTTAGGCAAACAAAAATATTTTTGTTACACCACCTAAGTTGGTGGGTTTGACTTAACTAAAATATGGTGGTCCATCTATATGGTTCACTTGTGATCTTTCCATCATTCTTGGTTGATTCTTCTTTACATGAGATCATGGTTTCCTCGAGGAAAACTCCTTGGTCTCAAGCTTCAAGTGATGTGGGCTCCTTCTAACTTTTGCATTCCCTTAGTCTCTAAATCTTGAGTAAGATTTCCTTGTCTCACTTGTAGTCCTTAGGGGTATCCAAGTTGGAAGTCCTTGGTGAACATGCTGAAGATGTTGAAGTCATTAGAGTTGAAGAAGTTGAAGTCATTAGAGTTAAAGAAGTCCTTTGCACATGGTGTAGTCTTTGGCCATGGGGTAGGTTTTTCCATCAAGTTTGAAATAGAAGAGATGTAGAATCAAATTCAAAATGGTGGAGGAAAGAGTTTACTAGTTTGTTTGTAAATAAATTTTTGGAACAAATACAAATCCTATTTTCTAAGGGTTTTTGTCCATTCCTAGGTTTACAAATCCTACATGCAACACAATGCTCTGATACCATCTGTAGAGGTGGTGTCCCAACCTTTAAACAATATAAGGTGGAGTCCCCTGTGTTTACAATGCTAGTCCCTAGATCAATAGCTAGCATCCACAGTTAAGATGTAATATCAAGAAACAAAGGTCATAATATAACTTTATAACCAGGAAAAACATAAATTTTATTACATCTTACATAGCTCATTGGCTATTACATTACATTGCAGCGGAATAACTATAAGCATGGGGTCCTTCATCTTCAAAGTGCCACAGGCAGACATGTTGGTTATAGACTTTGTAATCCTAATCAACACACTTCACTAAATCAATCAAACCTGCAACATCACAAGTTACAGCCACAAGGGTCAATACATTTGAATTGTATTGGCAAGTGATACATTGGTAGTATAGTGGAGTCTATCATCTATATGCATTTGGCTAAGTGGAGTTGAGGCTTGCATTGCTCAAAATAGATTTTCCTTATCATTTTGAAAACACTAAGTTTTTGCTTGACAAAAACATTTTTCTCAAACAAAGATTGAAGATCCTTTAACCCTTGTTCAACCACAAGTTTTTAACTTAGAAATTTGAATGATGAGATTTTTGATTGCTTCCATGTCTTGATGCTCAAATTGTCCTTTACCAGGGACATGGCTAAGTACTTAGATTTTACACTCTACAGAGGTGGTGCACTTTCCCCACAAGACTTGGTTTCCCAAGACAAGATCTTTCAGAAGCCTTCCCTTAGACCAAAATGGACGCGTTCCAACCTATCAAACTCTACCACCCACTGTCCATATGGCTAAGTTCTTGCAACCTATATGATCCAGGCAGAGCCCATAATGCCAAGTGGCTGCACTTGAAGCTTCTCAACATTTGACATCTCAAATCTCTTTGTTCCTGGGTGGCCATCCACAAGTGAGATACACAAGGTAAACCATATACATGGGCCTTGTGAACCACTCAACCAAAATCCACCAAGCAATTACCATTCCACCCAGGTGATTCATTAACTTAGTTGTTTTATTAAACAAAACACAAGTCCTCAGACTTAGGAATTTTTCCATAGTGTGAATATATATAGTCCACCCATGTTTTCTATTAGCTAGGCTAAGCTTGATAGTAGTAGGAATCTTAACTTAGGAATTTTCTACTAAGGTTCCATCTACTAGGTTTTCCTATAGCAAGGTTTATACTTAGCAATAAAATCCATGCAAGTTTTACGTAGAGAAATCACTAATGCATAGTGAAAGTAATGGGACAAAAGTATGAAGCATCACTTGCCTTTTTGGTAGAGTATGAGTTCACTCCTTGTCCTTGCAACAATCACACTCTTCAAGTCACTACAATTCAATCAAACAAGGCACAAACTCAATCTACCAATCAAGCAAAACATCACATAAAATCATAAAGTCTAGGAAATGCATGCAAGCATGCCAAGCTTTGTTTTATTTGAAAAAGTGATTCCTAATGGGTCATGAACATTTGGGTACACCTAATGGTCATTTTATAAAGTGGCAAAGTCATTTGCAAAAGGTTTCACTTTATAAACCATTTTCAAAACAAGGTATCATTTTATGTGGTGTAGAAATATTTTTACCAAGGCATTAATCTATAGGGTTCACCAAATATGTTTTCAAACCATAAAACTTGGTGTTTGGAGTCAGAGAGTTTAAAACAAAACATTTTCCAAAGATTTTCTTCCAAAACCATTTTTAATAAATAAACCATATTTCTATTTGACTAGAAATGGTTTTAAATCAAAGAATCATCCTTTTGTTTCACCAAATACATTTTTGAATCCACAAAGTGTGTCCTAATGTTAGTAGGTTCAAATCACACCATTTGCCAAAGATTTTATCCCCAAAATCATTTTTGAACAATTTTTACATCCTTAACAAGCATACAAATGTTTCTGCAAAAACAACTATTTTTCCAGGAGCTTTTTACTAAACAAAAGACATGGTTGGCTAGGGCTTGTCTTGCTGATTCCATTGGTATAAAATTTGTAATTTTTGGACGTGTGGATCAAAAGTTGTGCAATTTACAAAATTGGAAATCTAATAGAAGTTTTCTGTCTTTCAAATCAAACAGAGGCCACGTGGCTGTTTCTGATTCGCCAATACCCTTTCGGTTGGATCGACTGCTCTGGCGCGTTGGATCAAGTCAGATCGTGTGGCACAGGTTGCGTACCTCTTCGCTTTAAGTGATTCTATCCTATCCACCAGATCGAGATCGGACGGCTGCGGTGAACTCGACCCTAAACGAGCGGCGCTGCGGCGGTGGCTGGCGGCGGAGCGGCCAAACGGTGGCGGTGCCGGTGATACAGGAAGCAAGGGTAGCTGGGAAGGTACTCACAGCGTTCGCAGAGGCCTGGGGAAGCTCAAGGTGATGCCGTCTTGTCGAGGGGCGCATTGGAGCGGGTTTGATTGCTCGCCGGAGTTCCTGCTGTCGTCGGGTTCGCTCGGGCGTCGTCGGAGACGGGGCTACGATGCACGCTAGGACAAATGGGAGACAGGGTCATACGTGCAAAGACACAGCGAAGGTGTGTTCGTGAACGAGAGGGGTCGGGGTAGTCTGGTTTACCAGAGGGAGGTCGTCGGAGAAGAGCCAGACGGTGGCGGCGGCGGTTGTTGTCGCTGCCAACGCTCAGGGGCGCGCGCGAGCGAGCTGCGGCTGCAGAAAGGTCCGCCGAGTGATGGTGATCACAGCTGTGAGCTCGAGGAGGCAAGAGATGGCGTGAGGCTGCCGGAATTCTCGCCGGAGGGTCGTCGGACAGTGGCGGTGTTTGAGTGAAATTCGTCAGCCTGGGGGCGCACTTGGGGAAGGAGACAGAGGGGAAATGGAGGAGAGTCGCTGGCGTTTAAAGGGGCATGGTCACTCGAGTAAAGGTGGCCGCGTTAAGACGAATTCAAGCTGCGAAATCAAAGCCAGAAACGGCAACGAGGGGAGGAAGAACAGGTCGTGAGGGTGGGGAAGATGACAACGTGGCTGTGGGGTCCTCTGGCAGCGAGAGAGGGAGAGAGGGAATAAGGTCCACCAGGCAATGACTTAGCGGGTGTGAGTTCGAGTGAAAGAAAACGCTTCGGCAGAGGGAAATAGGTGGGCTGGACTGGGCTGTTGGGCCAGTTTGTTGGGCTGGGTCCTTTGCATATTTTTTTTTCTGTCTAAAACCTTTTTCTTTTTCTAAATTAATTTCTGTTTTGAATTTCAATCAACTATTCAAACATTCAAACAATTCATACAATCACTAAACTTTGTATTGTGTTAGTTCTGTTTTAACCACACAAAACCAAAGTCCAAAATCAAAATAATATTTTTATTTTAGAGTCCATTTATAATTAAATAAAATGGACACTAGTTAATAAATCAGATGGGTTTTAATTTATTTTAAAACTCCATTTGAAAACTAAATATTTTCAAAACCAAATCAGTAGGTTTTATTTGAAAATAGAAGATATTTGGAAAACTTGTTTAAAATAAATAACATTTTATTTTAGGGTTCATTAATAGTTAAATAAAATGGGCCTTAGTTTTTTTAAATAAAATAGGATTTGTTTTATTAAAAAGTACTTTATTTTGAAATCTAAAATAAAACCAAAACCAGTAGGTTTTATTTGAGAAAATAAAATACTTGGAAAACTTATTTAAAATAAATAAATAAGTTTTAGTGTTTATTTAAAATGGGGAAAACCTTTATTTTTAATAAAACTGGATATTAACAAATCCTCATTATTTTGTTTAAATAAACTTTATTCTTTTTAATCAAAACAAAATGTTTTATTTCAAAAACTTGGCCAAGGTTTAATTTGGCTCTATAAAATAGTCTTTATTTATAAATCCACCTTTTCTTTTGAAAACCAAATCTTTTATTAAAAGATCCAAAATAGTAATTCCAAATATTATTAGCTTTATTATTTATTTAACTTTTTAAATTCCTTTAGGATTTTTATTGGATCCAAGATCAAAATAGGTTTGAAAGTTTTCCAATTGGATTCAAAAAGTTTCTTCTTACCCTGAAAATCAACAAAGTTTTATTTTATTCATTTATTTTCCACATTACAAGATTTGGAAAATCTTGGGATGTGACACCGATGATCGAATCTCGGACATGTAATATATCGTGAAACAAAGGGATTAAGATACTAGCGTAAAAGGTTCACACAATCACAGAAGTCATCGTTGAATGTGTGGGAGTCAGTACAGATCTCCAGGTCCCGCTGCTGATTATTGATCGGAGAGGGGTCTCGATCATGTCTGCATTATTCGCGAACCGTAGGGTGACACACTTAAGGGATACCGACACCATTCAGAGCAAATGATATGCCAAAAAAAGAAAAGGAAAGCACAGGAATTTATTTCACTAGACACCGAAACTGTTTCGGTTGAAATTGCTGAAACTGGTTCTGCATGTGAAATTGAAATGTTGTAAGGGGTTTTATGTGAATGTTTCTTAATTAAAGTAATTAACAAAATTCTGAATAAATAAATAAAAGAGTTTTATTTAAATGAGAGCTTGCATTAAATTTGGTGGAAATTTAATGCATGTGAGTGGAATTTTGAGTGGAGGCTTTTTTAATGGGAGTGGAGGCTTTTCATTTTGAGTGGGAGCTCCACCCACATGAATGTGGAAGAGGTGGGGGCAGCCCCATGGCTGGGCGCCATGCCCCTTGGGTGCCCCCTCTCCCCTATAAAAGGCCCCCCTCTCCTCTCAAAGTACACCTCCTCGCGAAGGATCTCTCTCCCCCTTTAGAATTTCCCCATGGTCTCGGATCAGCGAGATACATGTTCCCGGTGGCTTTTTCTGGAAGGATTTGTTGCTTCCGCTGCTTCGCTGGAGCGAGGGCGCGGAGGTTGTCGGGGTACCCGTACGTGTGTGCGATCATGGATGCACCACTGCTTTGAGGTGCTGGACTTGATCGTGCTGGACCGGCTGGACCAGATGGAATTCATCACGATCTTAAAATCGGCAAGCGTTCGTCTACATCATCCACGAGTACAACCTCGTTAACGCTATTCGGTCTTCGAGGGTATGTATTCTATGGATGTATATCCACCCGTTGCTTGTATCTAGTAGATAGATCTTGGTACATAGATGTTCCCATCGTAGGATTTTTTTGTTTTCTATGCTGCGAACCCTACAGTGGTATCAGAGCTGGATCTATGCATAGATACTTTGCACGGGTAGTACACATATGAGTATGTGGGCGATGATGATCATTTTATTGCTTCTTTGTTGTACTTTGGATATTGGTGGCATAGTGGTATGAAGCGGCCCGGACAAACTTTACATGTCCTCGCACATGAGACCTGTTCCACGCTTGACATGCAACTAGTTTTGCATAAGTGGCTAGCGGGTGTCTTCTCTCCTAGTATAGTCAATATCTAATTTGCAACGAGTTGTCAATAATTTGGTTATCCTCGTTGTGGTTCATGTTCGTAGGTAAGAACGGTTCTATCTTCAAAAGCCCTAAGCCACGTAAAATTTGCAATGGATAAATTAGAGGCGTCTAGTTTAGATTGTTGCTGGGCTAGTGTTATGATATGGTGATGTTGTATGTAGAAGTATGAGATGATACTCTTACAACACACATAACGTGTAAACTCCATAGACCTTGGATTTACACATAAAGGTATGATAGTCATCATACCACGATGCACATGATAGAGATCATATGCGGGAACCATATCATTCCACTAATAAACATCTGATGTTTGATAGCATCTTATATTGCTTGTTTGGCGTTTTATTAGCATAATAAGATGATCCCTCATTTTGATATCAAGATAAAAATGTGTTCTTCCTTAAGTATGCACCGACAATGTTTCGTCGCTTCAAGGCATCATGTGATGATCGGGTGTACTTGAATCCATGAGCATATCTTGGGTGTAAGACAGTTACACACGCGAATACTAAGGTTCTTACTTGGCGAGCCTAGCATGTACAGACATGGCCTCGGAACGGACCGAAAGGTTAAGCATGAGTCATATAGTAGATATGATGCCCATTTGATGCTCGCCTTTGAAGCTACACCGACTCACGTGATGATCGGACTTGGTGTAGTGGATTTGGTTCATGTAATCACCAAAAAGACACGAGGGATGTCGTTTTTGAGTGGGAGTTCATTTCTAATTTGGATTAGTAGAACTCAATTTATCATAAATTAAATCAATTGAATTTGCATAATTTGCTGTAGTCATTGACATTCGTTCACCACCTTATGCATAGTTGTAATTGAGATAATAGAACTATAGAATTCTGGATATATACTTTACGAACTGGTATCGTATTGTGTTGAGTGTCAATCTAAAGTTTAAAGTCCTATTGCAAACTTTCAACAAACTCTATTTACTCCGTGAAATTTAATAATTGGTATTAAATCGAGAGTAACAATTCCAGTGTTAGTATCTTAAGTATCATGTTTGCCTCCATGATTCTTGATTGTTTTAATATCAAGTTTATCTAGGAGCTGAAAGAATTGTTTCAGAAACCATCATGTGTGGCAGATATAACGTTATCTGAAACAATGTTTTGGTTGCAATATGATAGAGTATAATATATTTTCTCATATTGGATGAGAATTTATGAAGGTTGGAGATGCTAGACATCCTAATCATCCAAAAGGGTTTTGGAAAGTAATGTTATACTCACGATTCTCCTTTATAAGATAAAGTAGCTTGATCATGAAAGTCGTCATGATAAGGATGAATAGAAGATGTATGTAAAATGTTTACTACACTAAAAGAATACTAAAGAATGGATTTTAAAAGAATACCGATCATTTTGATGATGGTGATCTACTTCAAAGTGCAAGTCCAAAGGTATTATTATTTGAATATACACGCTTTGGACTATGTGTAATGTATATGGCACCACTTTTGATGTTGATAGATTCTTTTAAAAGGAAAAGGAAATGCTGAAAGAGAATCTATAAAATATATTTGGCAGAAAATAAAAGATTGGAAATATCCAATTTAGGTATATAAATGATATACATGTTATGGTTGTATTCTTTGCTTGTTAAACAATGTGGTTCTTGGGTATTGGATACCGAATTGGTTGGTATGAAATTTCATACGGAACGACGCAATTCATGAACCACAATGGCCTAAGTAACTAGCAAGAGAATATGTGATGATGTTCATCGAAAACAAACAAACCGTTGTTTGTATTTCTCGTTGACATCAAAGCTTGACTTCAAGATTTGTTTTAATAATTGTTATTTAAATCAGGTATTATGAGAACAAAGGTTGTTCAAATAATTACCGTATTCCATATAAGATGGATGATTTACAAATCTAGTTGGAGAAATCACATCCATAAAACCTAATGCTAAAATGTCGCAAGACAAATGATTGAAAGATCACTTACGAAGTGACATCGCTGTTTAAATTATATTGGAAAGAAAACATGAAGAATCTCCATATTCATGGATTTTTGGAGTCTTTGATTTGATCAAGTGACGCTTGTGAGACTTTCCTCGGGATAATTAAAACTTCGTTCAAAGGCCAAAGAAGAACGAACGACTAAATTATTGGAATTTATACATATCGATGTATGTAGTCCATTATGTATAGTCGTAAGCGATGGATTTCAACTTCATATGCTTTCTCCGGAAATTTGAGTGAATGTTCACTTAATGAGAAAGAAGTATGAAATATTTGAAAACGTTTCAAAGACTTTCAAGATGAAGTGGAAAATCATTGTAACAAGAAAATAAATGGTTTATGATTTTATCATAAGGGATTTGTTTGAGTTACAAGTGTAACAAGAAAATAAATGAATTATGATTTTATCATAAAGGGATTTATTTGAGTTGCAAGTTTAGCAAAACACCTAGATTTACATATCCCGAAACACCATAGTAATATGGAGTGTTTGAGATTTGTAATGAAACCTTGTTTGACATGGTTGGATCAAAGGTGTTATTTATAAAACTGACATTATTTTTAAAAAGATTAAAGCTTTAGAGACTTCCGCTTTTACACTGAAAAGAGCTCCATCTTGATCCGTTGAAATGACACCATGGAAGTTATGGTTTGGGGTAAAACCCAAGTAGTCATTTCTTAATTTTGGTATGCTAAACATAAGTAAGATGTTTACAACCAAAGTAGGATGAGCATGTCTTTGTAGGTTATTTCGAATAAAAATTGGTTATTCCTCCATAACACAAAGGACAAAAGGGTTTGTCGCTTGAAACATAAAGTTTCTTGAAGAAGGATTTTTTCATAAAATTTAAGTGGGAGGACAATAGAACTTTGATAAGGTTAACGAACCTTAGCTAAATGTGCTGAGTTGCACAGCACCAGAAAATGTTCCGCAGGCAACCAGAATGCTCATGGATTACGTGCCTCAAAGGTTGCGGTCACGGAGGTCTAAAGTTCCTATTGAACCAAGAAGGTCGGATAAACAATCAAATGATTAAGATTTGAGAGTAAATCATTATTGTTTGACAATGATGAACCGACTATATGCAAAGAAGCAATGATGGGCCCTGACTCCGTCAAATGGCTTGAAGCCATAAAATCCGTGATAGTTCCATACACGAGAAATCAAGTTTTGAACTTGGAAGACCCTCCGGAAAGGAGTAAAAACCTATCTGTTGTATTTGGATCTATAAGGAAACAGACATGGATGTTTTACATCTATGAAATAGTCGACATGTCGTAAAGTATTTTATGACAATGTTCAAGGAGTTGACTATGATGATATTTGATCTTTCATAGCGATATTAAGTCTGGACGGATTAAAGTAGCAACCACTACATATAATTTGGTATATGGTAGATGAATAAACAAAACAAAATTCTTCTAATAGAATGGTTACCTAGGACGTGTACAAGACACAGTCCAAAGGGTTTTGTTAAATTCAAAGGATGCTAAAAGGGCATGCAAACTTCAATGGTTGAAGTAAGCATCGCGGAGTTGGAATCTTCACCGTGATGAAAAAGGAGTTTTCATCTGGAGACGATGAAGATGCTTGCATTTGCAAGAAATTAAGTGGGAGTGCTGAGACATATTTCTAATACATTATGTGGAGGACATCTTGTTGATTAGAAATGATGTATCTTTTATTGACCAAAGGTTAAGAATTTCATTTCGATGAAAGACTTAGGCAAAACCCAAATATTTAGCGTGAATGTCTATAGTGGATAGACTGTGACGCCAATATGGTTGTGCCAAACGTACATATATGAGATATTGAAGGAGTTCAATATAGAAACGACAATAAACAGTTCTTGTTGCAAGGAAAGGAATTGAATCAAGATTCAAGTGTATGGACACTTGTTAAGTGAAACAAGATTCAAGTCCTTTGACACTTGATGAGTGAAATCACGAGAATGTTTTGATCAATCATACCATGATATGTACACATCCAGAGATGTCCTATGCTCTAAGTGTTATGAGCATATACCAGAATGAATCATAAAATGATCATTGGACGATAGTAAGGATATTCTTATGATCTTTTGGAAGAACTAAGAATATATTTGTGTAGAGATGACAAACAATTACAAATAGTTCATTGTAAAGCGTTACATTGATACTAGTTTTGTCACAAGATACAAACTAAGTTTATCTCAATTTAAACTATGGGTGGCACAATGAAATGGAAAGAAAGTTTCCATGATGGATTTGGAAGAGTTCCAAAGTTAAGACATTGTGACGAATACTACAACAAAAGGCTAAGTATATGACTGCTATAGTAGCAGCAAAGGAGGGAATTTGTGTCAAGTAGTTTGTTATCAAACTAAGGTGTGGTTCACAACAGGCTAACACTAAAGATATATTGTATGACAATAGTATCGACATGTTTTAACCCCAAGGAACTAAAGGTCTCACCAAAAGACCAAATTTATACAATGCCATCTCATTGGAGAATGAGTGATGCGTGGAGACGCAAAGACATGCAAATACACACGGACCTGAAAGTGTGGTACCGCTGTGGCGAGGGCATATGAATTTTGAAGGTTGCTCTTCTGGAAGGTTGCTCTTCTGGTACCAGGTCCGGTAGTACCGGAGTTCTCCGGTAGTACCGCTTAAACTTCCGGTACTACCGCTGCATTAAAGGCTCCAACGACCAGATTTCTTGGAGGGGTATAAATACCCCTCCACCTACCTTGGGACAAAGTGCTCATCCACATTAAAGTCAAGGCCACCATTGGAGCCACCAAATCTTCAAGATCTCCTCAATCCACCACCCAAAGTCTTTGATCTTTGGGGAATCGAAGGAGGAGGCCCCGATCTACTACTTCACCAAAAGAGATCTTCATTTCCCCTCATTCAATTGGGGGCCCCTTTGCTCTAGTGTTTTCTTGGAAACCCTAGTTCTTGTTTTGGTTCTTACAAGCTTGTCTTTGATTGCTTTGACAACTTGCTTGTATTTGGGAGCCTCCGATTAAGTTGTGGATGTGTGCCCTAAACTTATAAAGGTGCCGGCTTCCACCTTGAAGGTTGTCGATATAGTGGAAGGTGAATCGATCCCGTTGGGGTGAGATTCATCGGAGAACAAGGGATGCCTCTCGTGGCGTTGGTGGTTTGAAACCACCCCCTCTCCAAACGTAGACGTGAAGGGAATATGCCCGAGAGGCAATAATAAAGTGGTTATTATCGTATTCCTTATTTATGATAAATGTTTATTTTACATGCTATAATTGTATTAATACGGAAACGTTAATACATGTGTGTTTAATAAACAAAAAGGAAGTTCCTAGTTATGCCTATCTTATAAACTAGCTCGTTGATTAACATGATGATCAAAGTTTCCTGATCATGGACATTGGATGTTGTTAATAACGAGGTCACAACATTAGTGTAATGATGTGATGAACATTCATCCGAAGTATAGCATTACGATCAAAGTCATTGAGTTTATATTGCTATAACAACTTACGAAGTGATCCTAATCCTTAGACCATGAGATCATGTCAATCACTAACACCGGAAGAGTTTCTCGATGACATCAAACGTCACACCGTAACTGGGTGATTATAAATATGGCTTCAGAACTACTAAAGTGTTATGTTGAGACCCATGGATCGAGAGTGGAATTTGTTCATCCCGATGACGGATAGATATGCTCTGGGCCCTCTCGGTGATATCACATTGATTAGCTTGCAAGCAAGTGATTTGATCACTAGAATGTTATATCACATTGATTAGCTTGCAAGCAAGTGATTTGATCACTAGAATGTTATATCACGGGAACGAGAAAAGAGTGCATGTGGTAACGAGATCAAACTAGGTATGGAGATACCGATGATCGAATCTCGGACATGTAATATATCGTGAAACAAAGGGATTAATATACTAGTGTAAAAGGTTCACACGATCACAGAAGTCATCGTTGAATGTGTGGGAGTCAGTACAGATCTCCAGGTCCCGCTGCTGATTATTGATCGGAGAGGGGTCTCGATCATGTCTGCATTATTCGCGAACCGTAGGGTGACACACTTAAGGGATATCGACACCATTCGGAGCAAATGATATGCCAGAAAAAGAAAAGGAAAGCTCGGGAATTTATTTCACTAGACATCGAAACTGTTTCGGTTGAAATTGCTAAAACTGGTTCTGCATGTGAAATTGAAATGTTGTAAGGGGTTTTATGTGAATGTTTGTTAATTAAAGTAATTAACAAAATTCTGAATAAATAAATAAAAGAGTTTTATTTAAATGAGAGCTTGCATTAAATTTGGTGGAAATTTAATGCATGTGAGTGGATTTTTGAGTGGAGGCTTTTTTAATGGGAGTGGAGGCTTTTCATTTTGAGTGGGAGCTCCACCCACATGAATGTGGAAGAGGTGGGGGTAGCCCCATGGCTGGGCGCCATGCCCCTTGGGTGCCCCCCTCTCCCCTATAAAGGCCCCCCTCTCCTCCTCTCAAAGTACACCTCCTCGCGAAGGATCTCTCTCCCTCCTTTAGAATTTCCCCATGGTCTCGGATCAGCAAGATACATGTTCCCGGTGGCTTTTTCTGGAAGGATTTGTTGCTTCCGCTGCTTCGCTGGAGCGAGGGCGCGAAGGTTGTCGGGGTACCCGTACGTGTGTGCGATCACGGATGCACCACTGCTTTGAGGTGCTGGACTTGATCGTGCTGGACCGGCTGGACCAGATGGACTTCATCACGATCTTGAGATCGGCAAGCGTTCGTCTACATCATCCACGAGTACAACCTCGTTAACGCTATTCGGTCTTCGAGGGTATGTATTCTATGGATGTATATCCACCCGTTGCTTGTATCTAGTAGATAGATCTTGGTACATAGATGTTCCCATCGTAGGAAATTTTTTGTTTTCTCTGATGCGAACCTTACAAGACGTACTTCCCCTCAAAAGGAAGGAACTATGGGAAACAAATCCTTGTGTCTCCGCGTCCACCACTTTGGTTACTTCTATCCTTTACCGCACTTTACTTACTTGTTCTTACTTTGTGTTGTGGTAGCTCTTGCATAATTGTCATATAGGTAAATTCACCTTAGTTGCATTATCTAGAGAATTTACCTTATTGTCAAACCTTAATTTGAAAGAGAAGAAAATTTGAAGTAGCACCTATTCACCCCCCTCTAGGTGCCCATACGATCCTTTCAATTGGTATCAGAGCCTCGACTCTTTATTTGGGATTCACCGCCTAAGAGAATATGGGTAGCCAAGATGGGGATGGTGATGGTGAGCCTACCACGGTGACCATGGAAGATCTCAAAAACTTGGAAACAAGATTGAGCTCTTCCTTGGTCAACGAAGTCAAGAAGATGCTTGAGCAACTTCTTAAAGATAAAGATGGCTCATCATCCCCCTCTCCTCAAGAGGATCCTCCATCCGTTTTACCCAAAGGGAATACTCCGGTATCCCCCGAGGATATAATGGTTAGGGGTAAACAAGACAACACTAATTCCTCTACACATAATGATGGTGGGAAGGGTGAGCACAGTGATTCATGGTACTCTCCCGACCCCCCAATCCCTCACCCTCATGTATACAATAGAGGTGACCCACCTAAGCTTGAAGAATCTGCTACTTTTGCTCAATGGCAATCACTAATGAGAACTCATGTGCGCAGCTCTTGCATTGAACTATGGAACATCATCGAGCATGGACTCTTTATTGGGGATCCAAAAAACTTGACAAGAAGAGAGGTCGTCAATATTCAACTCAATGCCACTGCCTTGCATATGATTCAACAAGGTTTAGGTACAAAGGATTATCCACACATTGAGCACTTTAGCATTGCCAAGGAAGCTTGGGATGCCCTCACCGTATTGTTTGTTGGAAATGAGAGTATGAAGATAAACCGGTATGATGCTCTAAGCAATGAAGTCGAAGGCTTCTACATGAAGGAAGGTGAAGATCACGAAGACATGTACCGAAGGCTCAAGACCACCGCCACCACTTTTAGAAATGTGGGTGCCTCACAGGTGGATGATGCGTGGATAAAAGGAAATATGTGAGTGCACTCATGCCCCTTGATACCACGGACTTGAAGAGCTTACAAGGAAGACATAACTACCATATCATGACCTCCAATGAAGTTATGCAAGAGATGGCCGCTTTCAAGGTTGCCGCCAAGAATGCCAAAGATGCCCGTGCTCGTGCCCTTGGTATGAGCAATGTTGTCACTGTTGCTTTGAAGGCCAAAGTTGTGGATCATGGGGATGAAGATGATAGTGATGAAGGACTGTCCATGGACCATCCCGATGAAGTCAAGATTGCTCATAGTCAATATATGGCCTTCTATGCAAAAAACTTTTGGAAAAACCCCGCCAAGGCCAAGATGGAAATGCAACGTAGAAGCAATCCAAATGGGAAAAGAGAAAACAATACTAGATTGAGAACTTGCTTCAATTGTGGTGACCGCTATCACTTTGTGGCAAGTTGCCCTTATGAGAAAAGAGAAGATCACGGGGGTAAGCTTGTGTTGAAGAAGACTCTCAAAGCACCCTACAAGAAACCTTTCATCAAGAAGAATCCCATCAACAAGAAGTCGGGAGAAATTGTCTTGATCACTCATGAAGAATACTCCTCCGACAATGAAGATGAGGAAGAGGAAACTTCTAATGGTGTGGCTGCTTTAGCCACTACTTCTACTCCGACATTCTCACTCTTCGATTCTCCAAATGAGAATTCTCCCATCAAGAATGCCACTTGCCTTATGGCAAGAGGAACGGAGACATATGCCTCCAGGGGTTCAAAGTGGGTGCTTGATAGTGGTTGCACAAGTCATATGACCGAAAGCTCATCTATTGTCAAGGACTTAAAGCCAAATAATGATCAAATCTCAGTAACATATGCCGACAAGTCAAAGTCTAAGGTAATGGGTTTCGGCAAGGTTGTGGTTGCTCACGACATTACGCTCGTGAACGTCATGCTTGTTGAAACCCTTGGATATAATTTACTTTCAGTCCTTGCTCTTGGAAAGATGGGCTTTGCCGTCTTTATTGATGTTGATATTGTGGTCCTCTTGTGGAGCAAGTCTCTCAAGGTCGCTTTTGTTGGGTACGTCGAACATGACTTGTATGTGGTGGACTTTTCGGGGCAAGCCACTACAGGTCCGATGTGCTTATTCGGAAAGGCCGATGTGGGTTGGCTATGGCATCGCCGACTAGCCCATGTCAATATGAGAACTTTGCAAAGTCTCCATAAGGAGGGACATATTGTTGTATTAAAAGAAAATGTTTCCTTTGCCAAAGATCGTGTTTGCAGGGCATGTGTTCTAGGGAAGATGCATGCCGCTCCTGACGAGGTTTAATCTCGTCAATGCCCATTGTTATGGACTTGGGTTTGGAGAAGATGGGGATGCTGGAGATCGTGGCACGGTTAACAGACAAGCAACTAGGGGACACGAGATTTACCCAGGTTCAGGCCCCCGGAGGGAAAACCCTACTCCTGCTTGTCTGCTCTTGATTACGACGGAACCGAAGGTTACAGGGTGCGCAGATTCGATCTGGCGTGGAGGCGTGTGCGAAAGTATGAGTCGAGAGATCTAGGACGTGCCCTCCTGGCCTTTATATGGACTTAGGCAGGTCCCGGACATAGTCCTAGTCGGTTACAGGTTCTAGGGTTTTACCCCTTTGAATTTCCTATCTATGCTAGTCTTGCTCTCCAAGGATCCGAAGGCGTCATGGGCCTTGGCCATCCGAAAATCTTCATGGGCCAGCGTATATCTACTGTGGGCCTTCCTTGGGCTAGACCAGGTATGCTGAAGTCACGTACCCGTAGGGTATAACCATGTCAGTAGCCCCCGAGTGATCAGTCAAATCGTAGATTCGGCTGAGGACTCTTCCATCTTTCGGGTGCAACTATGTATTAATAGTATATGTGTGTAGGGATTGTTGACGCGTGTGCCTGACTCACCCGACGGATCAGGGTCAGTTAACTGTCTTAGGACGAAACAACACGATCTTCTTCAAGTTCGAGTCCCTCAACTCGGACCTGGAACATATGCTGGCGTAATTCGACTTAGGCCGCGGAGGACTTACAAGAGTGGAATTCCAGTGATTTTAATTAATGTACCCAACGCGTCCGTCGGGATTTTTCATCACGCCTGTTGACATGGATTTGTACTAGCAGAGCGTAGTCATGTACGTTGCCAGGCCGTCAGATGATATCTGCAGGTCTTATCTTTGCATCGCAGACGCAACATCCGAACATTTGTCACCGCGGAGGTGTTTCGGGTGGCCAAGGAGATTGTCGCTCACTCAGCATTTGTTGGGGCAGAGATGCCAAAAAGTTTTTCCGTGCTGATCCGGAAGATCACAGTCGAAGAATTCATAGGGTGCGCGACCAGCGCTCCCTATGGGAGTAGCCCTCGAGTGTCTGTTCGAGTCGTAGACTCGAGCAGAGACTTTAGTTCAAGCATTGTTCGGTTGTTAAGTCCGTAGGACTCAAAAAATTTCGGATGCTTAAATCCATCCTCCCTATGGGAGTAGCCCCCGAGTCCGTAGTGGAGTCGTAGACTCGACGTAGGACTCGAAGAAATACTTTGCCGTTATTCATCTTCTGGGTGCACGGCCAGCGCTCCTGATAGGAGTAGCCCCCGAGTATGTAGTCGAATCGAAGATTCGAGTGAGTACTCTTAGCTGTGGAGCCGAAGAATTGTAGTTGGTGCTAGTATAGCTTTTGATGACATCAATGCTGACGATCGATGACCTCAAGCATCTGCTACGCCAGAGATGACTTGACTGGACGAACGTGGGTCCCATTTGCTGACTTTGAATTGACCGGTCACGCGCTGCGTGGATATAATTACGGCGTCTCCTCGATTTCCGCGCGTAGTGGACGGCGTGGTAACGACGGTTCGTTGTGGTGCTGACACGTGTACGGTCAGATCTGCCGTTGGCGTTAGGTCTTCTGGATGGACGGCTGCCGTTCGTCGTCTTCGCTGTTATAATCATTGGGGGAAACCGTGGTTTGTTTTCACCGCACCAGTTCTTGTGTTCACTGCCTCCTTGTGCTCGAGCGATTCTTGCTTCGCGCTGGGATATCCTTCCACATTTCCTTCGTTCTTTCTGCGTTTTCACCGCCGGCGCCACCGTAGCGCAATGGGGAAACCAAAGAAATCTTCATCTGCGGTTGGGACCAGCGCCGCCGGAGGAAAAAAGGGCACCACCGCTACTCGCGTCACCGATGGTGGCTGGCGGCGATCAGAGACGCGGGAGAGTGATCTCCGCAAGCTTCGCGATCGGGGCCTGATCCCGCAAGATAGGGAGGCCGTCAAACTCCCCGGCAATGAGGTAATCCCCCATCCCCCATCTGGGTATCGGGTTATGTTTCTCGCCTTCGTTTTGCGTGGGTTTTCTTTTCCGGTCCACGACTTCCTCCGTGGACTGCTCTTCTTCTATGGGATTCAGCTTCATCATCTGTCTCCCAATTCTCTTCTCCACATTGCGTGTTTTATCACTTTTTGCGAGTGCTGGCTTGGCATTGAGCCGCACTTTGGCCTCTTACGGAAGCTATATTCCGTGAAGAGGCAATCTGGTTCGGATGGTGTGTATCCCATTGGGGGTTTCATCATCTCCCTTAGTCCCAATCTGCTCTTCTTTTCCTTTTCCATGTCCGAATCTGTCCAGTACTGGCGGAGGCGATGGTTTTATATCCGCGACTCCGTAGTGCCCGGGCAAGATTTTGGTCTTGTTCCTTTTGACCCCTCCCAAATGATTGAGCGAAAAAGGTCTTGGAAAAACCAAATCTTGGACGGTGAGGTGGAGGAGATAGAGGCCATTTACCGTCGGGTGGAGGATCTCCAGCTGATTCCGGAGAAAGAGGTGAACGGCGTGGACATCATCCGGACTTTTCTTGAGCGTCGGGTGCAGCCTCTCCAAGCGAGGGCGCACCCGATGTTTCTTTATTCTGGGCGCCGTGATCTGACGAGGGTTTCGGCTGAGAAAATGTCTGAGGGGGATCTTGACAGGGCCCTTCGCGCGCTGCTGAAGTTCAAAGCCGGAGAAGAGATCCCAGGGAAGTCGCTAACTCCTCCATTTTCTTCGATGTTGGCCGTACCGCAGGTGTAGATTTGTGCATGTAGTGCTTTTTGTTGGCTGTGTTTTTAGTTCCTTTGTTTGCTAACAAAGTTCCTTCTGTTTTTGCAGAGCTTCAAAGTGCCGGGCATGGTACCGCCGTTGCCCGAAAAGTATCCGAGTGCCCCGGATAATGAAGTGGTTGATTCCGTGTCCGAGCTACCATCAGCGCGATCTCCGACGGAGGATGCCGACGAGTCGAGTGAGGACCATACGCGAAAACGGTCACGGAGCTCTAGCGAGTCTTCGGATGCCTCGACTCCTCCGACTCCCAGAAACCCTCTGGGCCTTGAGCGTCATAGTGACGGTCATGGAGGTTCTTCCTCTCCCCTTCCTGCCATTCCTGTGCGGGCTGTAGCCCCGCACCCGCCAGCGAAGCGGAAGAAGGAAGAAAAGAAAGAGGAGAAGAAGGAAGAGAAGAAAGAGGAGAAGAGAGCCCGAAGGACTCCTCCTGTTTTCGACCTAAGCTCATTGGGCTCGTAAGTTTCTTGTTGCACTATTGTCCTTGTTTCTTCATGATTTTTGCACTTGTGCTGATTGGTTCGTATGCAGGCACTCCTCCCATGATTCCTCCAGTGATGGTGGGCGAGAGATGATGGGGGAGTCGAAAATTGCGTCTCCTCCGCCTCAGACGGTGGCGACTTCGGGTGGCGCGGCTCCGGATCCTCCGTTGCAGGAGGTGCGGGTGGTTGCGCCTCAGAATTTCGCAGGCGGTCCTTCGGAGTCACCATCAGAGCATGTAAGTTTTTCTGCTTCATGTCACGGGAGGAGCCCCCGAGTGTCTCCGTGTGCGAATTTTGTTTTTTACTCCTTTGTGTTGGGCGTAGCCCCCAAGCCCTTTTCTTACTGCTATTTCTTTTTCTGCAGCCTTTTGTGCAGGAGGCCAAGCGGCTGGTGCAAGAGCGCCTGGCACTGGAGGCGATCCTTCGGCAGCTTCAAGGTATCCATCTGTCTTTGAATGCCTCTCTTATGTATCCTGGTTCTTATGTTTGACACTTGCTTTTCTTGAATGTAGAGGAGCATAACGATTCTCTCCGTAAGGTCGACGCTCTCACGAAGAGCCTTGGTCAGTCGGAGCAGAAGGCCGAAGCCGCCATTGGCGCGAAAGAGCGCCTCGAGCTAGAGCTGATTAAGGTAGCCAAAGCGAAGGAGCGTCTGCAGCAGGAGGTCACAGATCGTGAGGAGCAGCTGGCCACCGTTGCGGCTGCTCATGAAAGAGAGGTGGCGGCGAAGCTCATGGCTGCTGCCAAGGCTATTTCAGGTGAGTGCTAGTTTTGTACTTGTTTCTTTTTCTTCGGGTCTTCTTCTATGCTGCTTTTCTTCATGCTTTTCTTCTTTTTGTCTCAGATGCCACAGGCATCGAGTTCGACCGCGGTGCTCTGGAGCACGGGAGTGCTCTAGATGATGCCACTGTGGCGGTCGAAGACCGCTGCAGCACCGTCGTCAACTCCCTTGCCAAGGCGAAAGAGGTCCTTGGTCGCTTCTACAAGGAGCTTGTCTCGAAGGCGCAACCCTTGATGATGTGAATGCTCTGGCGGAGGCTCTGTCAGCCGAAGCGCCTGCGGTGTACAAGCGTAAGCATAAGGGCATCGGCGCGTCTGTCGGGCTGGCGATGGCCTTGGCGGCTGGAGCGGAGCTGGATCTGCCCCAGATCACCTCTCGGATGCCGACGGCTGCGGATGGATCCGAGGTAGCCTTTGCTGCCTATTCTGCTCGCTGCAAGCGATATGGGCGCAAGCTCATTGATTTGCTGTCTGAGTATGCACTGCGGCAGCAGGGCGGGGCCAAAGCTAGGCAGTCTGGCTCCGAGGCGACTCGGGGTCCTGCATCATAGGCGTAGTAGGCGTAGGGTAGTTTGTAGTCTACTTTTGTTGTAAATATCGTGAAGAACACCATCCTTGTGCCACGTAGTGGCTTTATATATTTAATGAATTCCTCTAAGTTGTGCTCTATCCTTGGCTGAATGTCTGTGTTCCTTTCTTTTGCTGCCGCTCTAGGTTCCTTCGGGTGCTGATCCTGTTGACGCCTCATCCGCAATGCCGTTGCGACCATCCTTGGATGATTCCTCGCAGCTCACTTTCCTTCGGGATCGTGTGCGTAGTTTGGATAGGGAGTTGCTCGGGTTACGTGGTCATGCCGACGTTTGGAAGTCCAAGGCGGATCGTGGTGCAGCCAGAGAGGAGTACTTGATGGCGGAGCTGGTTCGGCTATCCGAGCAGCTGCAATGTAAGTTGTTCTTTGGTTCGAGCTATAGCTCGGTTCTTCGGATGAGCCTGCTGGCCTTATTCTTTTTTGTGCTATTGTTGCAGGTGCGAATCTTGCTCCAAGGGAAGAAAAGGAGCGTGTCGCTGTTCGGGTCAATTGCTTGACTCAACAGGACATGGAGGCCGGCGGCTTTTTCTGGATGGATCGTGATCGCGCCATAGCTCTGGCGACGGGCAGGATCGTGTTCATCAAGTTTCGCGGGTGCTCCGCCAAGTGCAGACATCGCTTGCCTCGGTGCTGCACGTCATGTTCCCTTTGGATGCCGTACCGACAAGCCTTGCGGGTCTTCTGTCGAAGTTTCGAAGCGTAAGCAATGTCAAGGAGTTTGTGCGGCAGCAGCTTGTCGCAGGAGTGAAGGCTGCTTTGTCTCTTGTGAGGCTGCACCGGCCTGACGTGGATTTCGCTGCTGTGGCCGCTGGGCCACCTCTTCGCCCTGATGGTGGTGAGTGGGACATGCGTTCGCATTACGCGGCTATAAGGCAGTATGCCGAACAGATTGTAGATTTGTTTGAGCAGCGTGCCCAGGTTATTCTTCAACATAGGTAGTACCTGTAAAAAGAGAGAGATGTAAAATTTGTATATTTCGGCTGGGCGTGTTGTGCCCTTTGTTGTAAAGGTCTATTTGTTTGTGAGCACGCAGTGCTTTGATTGAGTACATGTCCTTTTCGTTTGCCTGACGTTGTCAGCTACTCAGGTGTACACGTTTGGTCCTCAGTCGATGAAATCGTGAGGTGGGGGATCCCCCGAGTGCGTTTATAGCATGTAGTAGAGTTGCAGAAAAATAGTGAACCGAAGTTTTGGGGCGAGACACTTAGCTTTATTTATATCGTGATGGAGGAGATACATTGTTCGGCTGAATAGCCTTGGCTGAAAGCCTTATTGAAAGTAAAAGGGGGTAGGTTGCTACGGATAGAATCATCGCAGGTGCGAGATATTCCATGGGTTGGAGTATGCGACTCCAGACTCCACGTGCTTGAGGCGATAGGCGCCACCTGGGATGACTTCGGTGATGACGTAGGGTCCTTCCCATGGTGACTCGAATTTATTCGGTCGCTTTTGCTTGAGTCGCAAGACGAGGTCTCCTTCGACGAAGGACCTTGGGCGCAGCCGACGGCTGTGGTAGTTGCGGAGACTCTGCTGGTACACCGCTGATCGAGTTGCTGCTATATCCCGTGCTTCGTCGAGTGTATCGACAGCGTCTTCAAGTGCAATCGTGGATTCGGCTTCGCTGTAAGCAACGACCCGCGGGGCCTGGTGGCGTACTTCGGCTGGTAGCACGGCCTCGGCTCCGTGTACCATGAAGAACGGTGTGTAGCTGGTGGAGCTGTTTGGCGTAGTCCGTAAGCTCCACAGGACGGATGGTAGCTCTTTCGTCCAGTTTCCAGCTTTTTGTTCGAGTGAGCTCATGAGGCGCTTCTTGATGCCGGCGGCGATTAGGCCGTTGGCCTTTTCCACTTGCCCGTTCGTTTGCAGGTGTGCCACTGAGGCATATGTGATGTTGATCCCAAGGCTTTCGCAGAAGTCCTGGAATTCTTCGGAGATGAAGTTCGATCCGTTGTCGGTGATGATGCTGTGTGGTACGCCGAACCTGTAGACAATGGACTCAAAGAACTTGATGGCAGTTTTGCCTTTCTGGTTGGTGACCGGCATGGCCTCGATCCACTTGGTGAATTTGTCGACTGCAACCAGGAGGAAGACATGTCCCCCTTTCGAGGATTTTGGCAGTTTGCCGATCATGTCGAGGCCCCATTGAGCGAAAGGCCAAGCTATAGGTATGGGTCTGAGCTCGGACCCAGGTGCGTGCGGTTTGTCGGCGAACCGTTGGCATCCGTTGCATCTTCGGACGATGTCCTTTGCGTCGCTCATGGCCGTTGGCCAGTAGAATCCTGCTCGTAGAGCTTTAGCGACAAGGGAGCGGCTGCCTGCGTGGTGGCCGCAGATGCCTTCATGGATGTCACGGAGTATGGCTTTGCCATCGTCGATGGTGACGCACCGTTGTAGTACACCCGTGATGCTGCGCTTGTACAGCTCGCCGTTTATGATGGTGAAGGCTTTTGACCGACGAGATATGTGCCGGGCATCTGTCGGGCTGTCAGGCAATTCTCCGGTTATCAAGAACTGGAGGTATGGTCTCTCCAAGTTTTTTCGACTGCCATGACCTGCATTAGGTTGACCATGGCTACCTCTGTGTCCAGCTTTTCGGGTCCTTCGTGTCCTTCGGGTAGCGTGGCTCCTGAGTGTTCTGCTTCTTCGGGTGATCCCTTGGGGAACTTTTGCTTGATGGATGGTACATAGATCTGTTCGAGGAACACTCCTGGTGGCACCTTTGCGCAAGTGGAGCCAATGTTGGCGAGTCTATCGGCTTCCTCGTTGCTTTCTCTTCCAACGTGCCGAAGTTCGCAGCCGTCGAATTCACCTTCGAGTGCGTTGTAGAGCGCGCGGTACACGATCATGTTTTCGGCATGTGCGTCGCACTCATTCATCGTCTGCTGGACGACGAGGTTGGAGTCACCGTAGATGACCAGGCGCGTTGCGCCGCATATTTTTGCCATCCTCATGCCATGGATGAGGGCTTCGTATTCGGCCTCGTTGTTGGAGGCTCTAAATTTCATCCGAAGAACGTACTTCATCTTGTCGCCTTGCGGGGAGGTCAGTATGACCCCTGCCCCTGCTCCGGCTTCGCGCTTGGAGCCGTCGAAGTGCATTGTCCATGACTGCGACATGTCTGGGGTGTCTGGCAGCTGCAGCTCCATCCAATGTACCAGGAAGTCCGGAAGGACTTGAGATTTGATTGCGTGTCGCTTCTCGTAGACGATGTCCAAGGGTGATAGTTCGATGCCCCACAGGGCCACCCGTCCTGTGGCCTCTGGATCATTCAGAATGCTGTTCAGGGGTGCCTCGTTGACGACCATCACTTGGTGCTCCTGGAAGTAATGGCTCAGCCGTCGAGCCGTCATGAACATGCCGTAGGCTAGCTTCTGGTAGTGAGGGTACCTCTGCTTTGTTGGTGTCAGTACCTCGCTGAGGTAGTAAATTGGGCGCTGGACCCCGTGGGTCTTGCCTTCTTCGGCTTGTTCGACCACGAGTACGGTGCTGACCACCTGGTGTGTGGCTGCTATGTACAGCAGCAGAGGCTCGCGCTCCTTTGGCGTGACCAAAACGGGCGAGGTGGAGAGGAGCCGCTTGAGGCTTTCGAATGCGTCGTTGGCTTCTGGTGTCCACTCGAACTTGTCTGCCTTGCGCAGCAGCTGGTAGAATGGTAGGGCCTTCTCGCCCATGCGGCTGATGAACCTGCTTAGCGCCGCTACTCGTCCTGTGAGCTGCTGGACGCCCTTGAGGTTTTTTGGCTTCTCCATCGTCATGATGGCTCTGATTTTCTTCGGGTTCGCCTCGATCCCTCGTTGAGAGATGAAGTATCCGAGCAGCTGGCCCGATGGGACGCCGAAGGCGCACTTTTCGGGGTTGAGCTTGATCCTATAGCGATCAAGATTGCCAAACGTCTCGCGGAGATCGTCTATGAGTGTCCTTGCCTCCTTAGTTTTTATTACTATGTCGTCGACATAGACTTGGACATTGCGACCGATCTTGTCCTTGAGGCAGGCCTGCATACATCGCTGGTACGTGGCACCCGCGTTCTTTAGCCCGAAGGGCATTGTGTTGTAACAGAATACTCCGAACGGTGTGATAAACGCCGTTTTCTCCTGATCTTCGACCTTGAGCCGAATCTGGTTATAGCCTGAGTAGGCATCGAGGAAGGAGAGTTTCTCGCAACCTGCAGTCGAATCAATGATCTGGTTGATCCGCGGAAGAGGGAAGTGGTCCTTTGGGCAATGCTTATTTAGTGACGTGAAGTCCACGCACATCCGCAGGATGTCCGTGTCCTTCTTCGGGACCATCACCGTGTTTGCAAGCCATTCGCTTTCTTTGATTTCCCTGATGAAGTCTGCAGCGAGTAGTCTATTGATTTCCTTGCCGATAGCTTCGGCTCGTTGCTCCGACAGTCTTCGGATGGACTGCTTGGCTGGCTTGGTGTCTGGAAAGACATTGAGTGCGTGCTCGGCGAATTCCCTGGGAACTCCTGGCATGTCCGCAGGACACCAGGTGAAGATTTCCCAGTTCTCACGGAGGAATTCGATGAGCGCGCCTTCCTATGCGGTGCTGAGGTCATTGGCGATCAAGGCCGTCTTGGAGGCATCCGTCGGATGGACCTGTACTTTCTTGGTGTTGACGGTGGAGTCGAAGGACATGTCAGGTGCGTTCTGCCTTGTGACTGGGGGTACCCCATTGTCCGTTACCTCACGGAGCCTTACAAGCTCGTCTTGCATGCCGAAAGACTGGGATATTTTGTTGAAATCCCTGTCGCATTGGTCCGATCGGGTGAAGCTCCCGTGGACTGTGATGACGCCCCTTGGTCCTGGCATCTTGAGTAGTAGGTATGCGTAGTGTGGGACGGCCAGGAACCTTGCGAATGCTACACGTCACAGGATGGCGTGGTATTGCGACGGCCAGTCCACCACTTCGAATTCAAGGCGCTCCTGCCGAAAGTTGTCCGGCTTCCCGAAGATGACGTCGAGCCCTATTTTTCCCAGGGGGAATATGCCCTTTCCTAGGACAATGCCGTGGAACGTTGTGTCTGATTGTTCCAGGCTGTATTGCGGGATCCGCATAGCTGCTAGAGTGCTTGCGAACATCAGATTGATGCCGCTGCCGCCGCCCATGAAGACGCGACTCATCTCGAAGCCTCCGATCTGCGCCTCCAGCACCAGGGCAGCATGACCTGGGCGAGGGATCTGGCAAGGGTGATCCGCGCGAGTGAATGTGATGCAGGACTCCGATCCGCTGAGGTACTCAGGGATTGCAGGCGGAGTTGCCACGTCCAAGTTGATTTGTCGGGTGATTTTCTTCTACACCCTGTTTGTGGGGCGTCCGTTCTGGATCATATTTAGTGCTCCCTTTGGTGGGGGGGTACCCGACCCCGGCGTTGTTTTGCGTTGGTGCGACTGGTTGGTTTGGGCCTCCAATAGGTGGCGGTGGAGGAGCTCCGTGTGCTATTTCTCCTGGCGCGGGTGCATTTCCGAACGCAGGGGTTGGGGCTTGTTGCCTCATCTGCACCATGCTTTCGCTGAGTTTCTGGAACTCGTGGCAGTCCTTGAGCATGTGACTGGCTTTCTTTTTGCCATCTTGTTCGTCGATGTAGAAGTGGATGGTGCATGGACCCGAAAGTTTGTCGAATGCTGAGGGTCCGTTGTCGCGGTCGCGGCGTTGCCACGACTGTGCTGGTCGTCCACTGTCGCGGAAATTTCCTCCGCGGTATCCTCCGCTGTTGCGGCTGTTGTCGTTGCGGCGGTCGGCGTAGCCAGCCGCGACCATGTCGGGTCCGTCGCGGTCTTCGTAGACACACGATCTCCTCTTGCTACGGCATTCTCGCCTTCGGCCGTAGTCGTCCTCTTCATCTGATTGCGCTCGCTGGATGCAATCTTCGCCGTCTGCCCAACTGTTGGCAATTTCCATGAGGTGGTCGAGTGTCTTGGGTTTGACACGCCCAAGTTCCTCCTTGAAATCTTGGCATTTGACGCCGTCTCTGAAGGTGTCGATGGCCCTCTCCTCAGAGATATGTGCTGCGGAGTTCTTGGTGGTGGACCAGCGTAATATGTACGAGCGAATAAATTCCCCCGTTCTCTGAGTGCGGGCTCGCAACTCTTCGATTGAGGCGGGCCTCTTGCTGGTGCCCTTGAAATTTTGGATGAAGCTATAAGCTAACTCCTCCCAACTTCGGATGGACCCTGATGATAGGCTGCTGAGCCAGACCCGCGCCACGCCTGTCAGCTGCAACTGTAGGCATTGCATGGCGGTTTCTTTGTTACCGCCATGCAGCTTCACGGATGACAGATGATCACTGAGCCAGGATTTTGGATCTTGCATGCCGTTGAACTTCGGAGTATCCAAAGGAAGCTTGCAATTGTGTGGCATCTGTGTTCGCCGAACAGATATGCTGAAGCATCGAGCTCCACAGAGTTCTCCTTCATCTTCATCCATCTCGGACTCGGACGAGCATGCGTGTTTGGCTCGTGCTTTGTCGATTTTGCGCTGTGTAAGCGCGTCTCTGGCGTCGTAGTCGCGTTTATGGCGATGCGAGCTCTTCTTCCTTCGAGGAAGGTCGTGCTCCTCCTCCTCTTCGGATGAAGGGGTGGGGCTCCGGTCACGCCTGACCGGAGCTTTCTTCTTCGGCTCCACAGGAGCGTCTTCGTGGAGCGCAGCTCCGACGAGTCCGAGTCCGGTGAGTGCGGACTTATGCATGGCTCTTTTCGGGTCCCCTTCCGGAGGTTGGTGGGCCGCGAGATACACAGTGGCTGCCATGATCGCAGCTTGCGGTGTCTTTGGGATGATGTTGCCGTCGGCATCCATATCCATGAACGATGTGTGGAGAGTTCGGGTCACATCACGGCGTTCCTTGGGATCCATGTTCTCCACCCGCGAGTGGTGCTTGTTTCCCTGGTTTCCGTTCGTGCTAGAGCCGGGTGCCATGGCGGAGAGCGCAGCTCGTCGCGTGCTGGACTCGGAGGCTGCTTGCTTGCGTTTGTCAAGCGTTTCCTGCATCTTGACTTGCTTCTTGTGCTCCTCGATGAGGAGGTAGTGGTACGCCATCAATAGGTCACGTGGGGAGTCCACGGGTAGGACTATGTCGCCTGCAATGGCACGGCGTGCCTGGACCCATCCTTCTTTGCTAAGTTGGATGACGTGGCCGTTGTTTTCCCCTTCGGGTGGGGGGGACTGGCTTCTTCAGTTCCCGCCGTTTCCGCCGTTTCTATCCTGCGGGTTCGGGTTCGTGTTGGGCGGCGGGTTAGGCGTTTGTTGCTCCTGGATGACTGCGGCGCATTGGTAGCGCTCGTAGATCGGTTCGCTGCTGCCGCAGCTTTCAGATCCGGAACCGTAGGTCCCTTCATCCAAAGGCGGATCGCACAGATCGGAGTTGCAGCAGCTGCTGTTGTAGAACTCATCTATCGATGGTGATGTGCGTAGCACGTGGTGTGGAGCCCACGAGGCGGGCCTGATCGATGGCACGGGCACCCGCTCAGGAAGGCGGAGTGTGCCAGTTTGTCCCACCTGGAAGCAGAAGCTCCCGAACAAAATTTCGAGTCTGTCGCCTACGGGCTCGAAATCCTTCATGGTGGCCGGCGAGTGGGCGGTGAAGTCGAAAGTGCCGAAGAGGAGGTGATTCTCCGTCGCCGTGGAGTTGTAGATCGATCGGGTCGGGACCGTCACGATCGCACAATCAGCAGCCCCGATTCCCACAGACGGCACCAATTGACGAGGTTTAATCTCGTCAATGCCCATTGTTATGGACTTGGGTTTTGGAGAAGATGGGGATGCTGGAGATCGTGGCACGGTTAACAGACAAGCAACCAGGGGACACGAGATTTACCCAGGTTCAGGCCCCCGGAGGGAAAACCCTACTCCTGCTTGTCTGCTCTTGATTACGGCGGAACCGAAGGTTACAGGGTGCGCAGATTCGATCTGGCGTGGAGGCGTGTGTGAAAGTATGAGTCGAGAGATCTAGGACGTGCCCTCCTGGCCTTTATATAGACTTAGGCAGGTCCCGGGCATAGTCCTAGTCGGTTACAGGTTCTAGGGTTTTACCCCTTTGAATTTCCTATCTATGCTAGTCTTGCTCTCCAAGGATCCGAAGGCGTCATGGGCCTTGGCCATCCGAAAATCTTCATGGGCCAGCGTATATCTACTGTGGGCCTTCCTTGGGCTGGACCAGGTATGCTGAAGTCACGTACCCATAGGGTATAACCATGTTAGCTCCTCACAAGCCTAAGAACCGTATCAAGTCTACCAAGATCTTGGAGCTCCTCCATGTGGACCTTTTCGGTCCTCCATCTCATGCAAGTCTTGGTGGGAAGAAATATTGCTTGGTGATCGTTGATGACTATTCAAGATATTCGTGGGTGTATTTCTTCAAGTTGAAGAGTGAGACCCAAAAGACCTTCATCGACTTCATCAACATGGTCCAATGTCAATACAACCTTCCCGTATTGATCATAAGGAGTGACAATGACACTGAGTTCAAGAACTACACCTTAAATGATTTCCTTAGTGATGAGGGGATAAAACATCAATATTCCGCTGCATACACCCCTCAACAAAATGGTGTGGCAATGGTAGGTTGGGCTATACTC
The DNA here is from genome assembly GCA_916181665.1 of Avena sativa. Lineage (NCBI taxonomy): Eukaryota > Viridiplantae > Streptophyta > Magnoliopsida > Poales > Poaceae > Avena > Avena sativa. Next base: position 526,517,075 of record OV702294.1, read on the forward strand.
TTGGTCAATGGTAGGTTGGGCTATACTCTTGTTGCACTTGAATTGGCGAGGTAAGATTTCAGTTATATGCTCGACTGATATTCCAACTGTACTGGTCATGGTGATGGATTTCTTGGCACAGTCAATCAATCCTTTATGTTTGGACATCCAATCCATTCCTAGTACTACTTCCAAACCTTTAGTTCCGAGTACTATCAGATTAGCATAAAAATCAATGCCATGGATTCGGATAGGGACGGCTTTGCAAATTTGCCTAGCTTTGGTTGTTGAACCGGGAATCTGAACGATCATTACATGCTTCAGTTTTGTTGGTTGAATCTTACTAGTGCTTGCAAATTCTTCGGTGACAAATGAATGCGATGCACCAGAATCAAACAACACTCTTGCAAGTACTGAATTAACAGAAAACATACCTAGCACGACGTCTGGCGCTTCCTGAGCTTCTTCAGCATGCATGAGGAAAAGACGGCCATTGCGGTTGAGCGAATTTCCTGGGGCAAACCTTCTTCCTGGCTGAACACGACGCTGCTGCTGAGCTAGGGTATTGGCATTGGGGGATGCGGCATTCTTCTTGTTGGAGCACTCGTTGGAATAGTGGCCCTTATTTCCACAATCATAACAAGTTACCTGCGACTTGTCCTTCTGTTACAGGCACATCGTTGCTTCCAGTCCTCGGGGCAGTGTTGGGGTTGGCTGTAGCATTGTTGTTGTTGAACTTGGGTGGGGCACGGTTGAAATTGCTAGAGTTGCCGGGGTTGTTGTGATTTCCTCCGGGCCTAGGGTTTCCACGGTTGGGGTAAGTCGGGCGGTTTATTGGGGGTCTGCTGGTTCTCGGGGCAAATCCTGGAGATGGGTTAGGGCGATACTTTGGGGTCTGATGGTTTCCTGGCTGATGCATCATGCGACGCTTGCGGTTCTCATTAGCTTGGTTGATCTTTCCTTCCATCTGGATGGCAGAGTCGACCAGGGCTTCAATATCAGCAAAGGGGATATTGACTAACACAGTCTGCATCTCATCGTGCAGACCATTCAGGAATCTTTCTTTCTTCTTGGCTTCAATGTCGATCTCATCCGGGGCATACCTAGCTAATGACAAGAATTTGTCACGGTATTCCACTACGGTCATCCTTCCTTGCTTCAGTTCTCTGAACTCGTCTCTCATCCGCTTGATTAAACCCGGTGGCACATGGGTTCTGCTAAACTTGACTTTCAATTCCTCCCAGGTCATCATCTGTCCTCCGGTCATGGCACGAACACTGTTCCACCATGCTCTGGCATCTCCGGCTAGGTAGTGGGTGGCGAACAGAACTTTCTCGTTGGCTTCCACTCCGGTGACTTCTAGGTTGTTTTCCATGGTCTGCAGCCAATCGTCGGCGTCTAAGGGCTCTTCCGACTTAGTGAAAACAGGTGGGTTGGTGTTCTGGAAGTTCTGGAGCTTAGATCCATGGTTGTCCTAGTTTCCGTGGCCTTGGTTGTTGTGGGCTAGCTGGGCTATCTGTTGAAGGGTAGCTAGATTGGCTTGACGTTCGGTCCTTTCAGCTTCGCGGTCATAAACCAACATTTGCAGGATCTGCAACATCGGGTCCGGGGATGAACCACTTCCTCCGCGTGGCATCTGAAGATTGAGATAGATCATGAGAAAAGAGGGAAATTTCTAAGGTTTCGGGGCTTTGAAAAGTTTTTAAAGTTTGACTCAGATTTTCTAGCAACTTGCTTTTCATTCATTCATTCACACGATACAAACACACACCACAAAACAAGAAAAACAGATGGTTTTAAGAACCATTCTGGAAACTACGATACAATGGGACCGAATACTACTCACTACGCTAGTGCTCAAGTGATACTACTCGGAGTCGGTGTAGTCGCCATCCTCATCATCCTCGTTGTCATCGATGAAGGCGTAATCATCCTCATCGGTGAAGAAATCCATGGCCTGATCCTCTAGAAAATCATCATCATTGCTGAGATAGGAGTAGGGGTCTCCACGAAGATCCTCTCCGGCATTCTCCCTTTCTTCCAACTGCATGTCTCTCTCGTGGATGGTCTCCTCCAAAGACGAGATACGGTGGCGAAGACGGGCAATGATGCGCTCCTTATTGTCGAGCTGATGGCGGCGAGACTTGCGATCCTTCGCTAGCATGGCGATGGTTTGGTCCTTCGTCTTGATGATGGCAGACTTGTGGTTGGAGTAGTCACGACAGTTATCCAACTCCTGCTGACGATCGTACATCATGAAGCTAAGGTGGTACAATTGGGTCTTCGGCTCGTGATGGTATGGGGCTTCCAGTGGCTGTCCATTTGCATCACGCCTTGGGCAAAACTCAAAGCGGGTACCCTTGATCTGGTTGATACTCTGCCCACACAGACGGGCAAGAGCTTCTTGCATGGCCCTGGCAAGTCCATCGAGCCAGTTGTTCTCTCTTAAGGTGAATTGAATTCCTTCCGCAGTGGGAGGTTCAATTTTTCCTCTGAGACTTGCAACAATTAGCCACTGCAGATCTTCTCCTCCTTGATCATTGAGCTGAGCTCCGAAGAACTCGGGGTGAGGACGCTCCAGAAGTTCCGAAAGCTAGTCCAAATCCCTCTCAAAGATAAGGTCTCCTCCATTTCCCAATTGGTAAAACTTGCTGTACTTCACGTCCATCTAAAAGAATATAAGATGAGTAAGTTAGTAGAACGATCAAGTGTGTCAAATTTTATGTAGTTTGCAAGAGTTTTTAAGGAACATGATTTTTTGTGAAAGAATCAAAGTGATAAGAATGGAAATAAGTTTTTGTAATATTTGCTTCCTTTGGTTTTGAAACTAAGTTTTTGATTCAAACGTCCAGTCTAACTAGGGTCTCCTATGGTCAGGATGGCTCTGATACCAACTTGTCAACACCCGGATTTTTAATCCCAGATTCCTGTTATGCCATACATCGCAATCCTAGGATTACCATTTTTGCGAGACATAACAGAATTGGATACCACGGTACATCATCCATTACAAACCATACATAAGGTCTTACACAAATAAGGATCTCATGATCCAGTCTTAATACAACACAAGCAACAGAATACGTAATAATAACGGTAGCGTAGGCGAAGCTCCATCTTCGGGGTCACAGGCAATGCTGACGATGGGAGATGATCCTAGTTGTCGTAACCTTCCTGGGGTCCATCCTCCAGGTACTCCTCTTCATAGTCTGGCCATGGGAATAGCCAGGGACAAAGCCATGAGTACTCTTTAAGTACTCGCAAAGTAATACTAACAAGTGAAGGTTTTTTTTTATAATAGGACACTAAGCTCTAGGGTTGTTTTGCAAGAAGCCAGATTTACCTCTACTAAGTTTATAAGTAAGAGAAAACTAGTCAAATTTTATAACACCTAAGTGGGAACTTGTATTTCATATCACAACTCTGTTGTAGTCAAGTCAAAATCTCAATCCATTTCACAAGTCATTTTGAAAACATCTGACGGGGGAACAGTATGGCCACGCCAACTGTCCATAACCGCGGACGCGGCTATTCGAATAGTTTGACACTCTGCAGAGATTGTACACTTTCACCACAACATTCGATACATCCGTCAGGAACAAATCCTGAATTCACCATACTCAGTATGCGGATAATCAATCCTAACCTTTCAATTACACGCCCTAGTATAAGCACCTCTCCTGTGAGTTTGACCTCCCAACCATGACCAACTGTCATCTTGGGTACTGCACAGGTGGACAATCTTCACAAGGTATCCTCATCTCAGAGATTGGCCGCGAGGGAACTAATACTAAGGTATATAAGTTTCCAGTCAAGCCCTACCCAATCTTCGGGTATTGTGGTTGTACGGTAAAATTGGAATGGTATCACATCTAGACAACCATCAGTTTTATAAAGGGCTAAGGCTCATGCCTCAACATTTTCATCACCAAAACTCATCTGGTGTTTGGAAACACATGTCCAAAACATCTCAGTAGAATGATCCATCATTCTAAGGTTTTCATAACCATTTTTCCACCAAATATTCCCATCTAAAGTTGATCAAGTTTTATGCTTAGCACTAGCATCTATAAGTGGGGGTGAGTACTAATGAGGGGTAGTAAACTAGTGGAGTTTCAACTAAGTTCAATCTTATGCCTTAGGATGACATCAAGATTTTCTAGCTTAGGCCAGATTTTATGCTTTTTATGCAACCTTCCATTATCTTTCTAATATCTACAATTCACTTAAGTAAACTCTAAGTAAGAGCTTTGATAAAGAAATAAAGTAGAAAGCTTGCAAGTAAAACTAGGATTGGGTATCATCAAATATGGCTAACCAAGCATGCTTAGTGCATTGCATAGGTTATCTAACTTTCATAAGTGCAAGTGTTAGCTTGCCTTGTGCAGAGCAGTGGTTAAAGTTCTCCTCGACTTCTTCTTCGTAGTATCCTCCTTCCTCTTCGTATCCTTGGTCGGTACTAGCGTCTATGAATAAATACGAGGTACACAATCACCAAACAATACTTAACTACTTGCAATCATCACACAAAAGGGTCCTATAGATGATCTAGCATCATCACTAACATTACAAGATTAAATCTTGGTTCAATTCCTTTTATTTTTAGAAAAGTAATTTCTACTCATTGAAAAACTACTTAAGATTTAATATTCTCCAAACCAAACATGGGATCATGTTGACACATGTCATCACCACATATTTTAGTCCATGGGAATATGATTTAAAGTGGTGTCACAATTTAATAAGGTTTTACCCTTTTATTTTAATTAAATAAGTGACTAGAAATGCCTATGTGGCATTCTTTTATTACTTGAACATTATTTCTATAAGTAAACCTATATATTTTTATATATTCTGAAAGGTATGGTTGAATGTGATTTTTGAGAGTTGGAATCAACTCAAAAGCTATTATCGTTTAAATTTGAAAAATGTTTGAATGCAGAAAAGCTTTTGCCTTGTTATTTTTACCAAGGTTGATCTACAGATCCAAATGACTTAAATCCAACGGGCTTGGATTCAGCATTTCCAGACCTTTATAACAAAATTGGTTTCATTCCATTTGGTTCACTGAAACGATCTGGGTTGATTTTTGAATCTGGGTGTAGAAGTGTGTTTGAAATAAAATGGAAAAGGTTAAATTCAAACGACTGGGCTACGCGGGAAACGATACTGGGCCGGCCTGCTAAGCACAACACTTACGCGGGCTAGTTAAGTTGCTGTTCCCACGCGTCAGTGAGACGAGGGGGTGCGAAGCGGTACGGGGCAATGTGATACATTCGATCTAGTTCTAATCCAATGGCTGAGGTTCATCGTCCACGTCGGGCAACGCCGGCGAGACTGAACCCTAATGCGGCAGGTGGGGGTCATCGGGGGCTCACAGGGGCTCAGGCGAGGGTCAGCGAGGCGGGCGAATGACGAAGTCAACGACGGCGAACCTCCTGGTACCGGCAGCTTCTCCTGGGGCAGCTCCAATCGCTGGCTCCCTTCTTCTCTAGAGGCGGCGGGCTCCGGCGAAATTCCGGCGAAGCACTGCTCGCCTTGCTTCGGGAACAAGGTGGAACGATCAGTGAGGAGAGGGGAGTAGAATGGTGTGCTCAATTCGGCTGGGGGTGGCCTCTATTTATAGTCGCGACGACGAGACCGAACGGGATGGGCAGGCGACGGTGGCGACATGGCTACGGGCTGCTAGAGGCATGGCCGGCGGTGGCGATCGCTTGGTGGTCTCCTGGCGATGCTCTATGGCTTTAATGTGCATGTAGGGGCGGTGGCAAACGGTCTGGAACACGCGACGCTCTGCGCGGCAGAGGCGGCGTCTTCGACGGCGAGCGGTGGCTGTGAGGCATGAGGCGGCGAACGGGGATGTCTGGCGGTCTCCTGGGTCGGTGGTGATCGTGTATGCACGCGGCGAGGGCGGCGCGCGGTCTATGGGTGTGTGTCGAGGGCGGCGCTCTGGCGCATGCTCGGTCATGGTTGCTGGCGAGCTGGGCACGGTCTGTGCGTGTGGTCCAGGGGCTAGCAACGTTCGAGCGCTGGACAGGGAGTGGCGGTGGGGTGTTGGCTTGCTCCCAGACATTTTGGCTAGGCTTGTTTCTTCTCCTAGCTTGCTGTCCACACTGGGGTGACATGGTGAGCTTCGGCTATTCACCATTGATGGCATTGCCAAGCTTACAGTGGGGTTAGTGCTTGGTTTAGTTTGCTAGATGATCTACTGAGGTTGCTGTGAGCTAGAGAGGGAACAAGTTAGGCTCCAATCACTGCTCACAATAGTGTTTAGATTTTATTTGATTTGAAACAGCAAGGTGTTTTGATGAAATGGCCGCAAGAATTCAAGTTTTGAATTTTGAAAAGATTTTTGGTGGGTGTGCTAGGTTGGTGCTGGTGAGTCTGCAGATGCTTGGTTTTTGAAAGTTGAGCTGGTTTGAGTGGTTTTTGAAAAAGTGGGATCTTCCCATATGATAAAGATTCAATTTTTAGTTGTCATTTAAACTATGCATTTGGAAGTTTCTGGATGATCACAAGGTGGGCCTTGATACTTTGTTATGAGTACTATCAAGGGGTGTAAAGATCCAAATAAGTTTCTGTTAAGTTCTGAAAGTTTGTGACAACCAAAGTAGGCATGGGAGTTAAATTGGTCAAAATGACCATTCATCCAATTTGGTTTGTTTTGATTTGTTTGTCTTTGGGAAAAGTGTGGGGATTGTTTAGATGATGTTTATTTCACCTAAGAAACATTTTTCAAGCAAAGAAACACATAAACAAGGCAATTCAAAAGAATTCAAAATGGGATGCATACACACATGCATGCTTTCATATTTTTATTTAGAAAAGTTTTTGTTAACCCTAATTTTGATGATTAGAGTTTGATGATCCAAGTTTAGTATTTTTGGGATGTTACAGAAGCTATGCACAAAGAGCTCAACAATTTTGAGAGAAACAAAGTATGGAAGTTAGTTGAGAAGCCAAAGGATTACCGCAATGTTATTGGAACAAAGTGGATATTCAAGAACAAGCAAGATGAGCATGGAATTATAGTAAGGAACAAGGCTAGATTGGTTGCACAAGGGTTTTCTCAAATTGAAGGCATTGACTATGGAGAAACTTATGCACCCGTGGCTCGCCTTGAGTCCATCCGTATCCTTCTTGTTTATGCGGCACATCATAACTTCAAGTTACAACAAATGGATGTAGATAGTGCATTTCTTTATGGTCCATTAAATGAATTGGTATATGTTAAGCAACCCCCAGGATTCGAGGACCCCAACTTCCCAAACCATGTCTACAAACTTGATAAGGCGCTCTATGGGCTCAAGCAAGCCCCACGCACGTGGTATGAGCACCTTAGAGAGTTATTGTTTGACCGTGGATTTGAGGTTGGGAAAATCGATCCCACTCTTTTTACTAAGAGAGTCAATGGGGAGCTTTTTGTATGTCAAATATATGTTGGTGATATTATCTTTGGCTCATCTAACAAAGCTTTCAATGATGAATTCTCAAAGCTTATGACTAGTAGGTTCCGGATGTCTTTGATGGGGGAGTTGAAAGTGTTTCTTGGCTTTGAGATCAAGCAAGTTAGAGGAGGGACATTCTTCAATCAAGCCAAGTATACTCAAGATATTCTCAAGAGATTCAAAATGCAAGATTTAAATGGAGCCCCTACTCCTATGGCTACAAAGACTCATCTAGAACAAAATCCAAATGGTAAAGATGTGGATCAAAAGGTATACCGGTCCATGATTGGTTCTTTGCTTTACCTTTGTGCATCTAGACCCGATATTGTGTTGAGTGTAGGTGTGTGTGCAAGATATCAAGCGGCTCCTAAAGAAAGCCATTTAATGGCGGTCAAGAGAATCTTTCGATATTTAGTTCATACCCCGTTTTATGGTCTTTGGTATCCTCGAGGCTCAACATTTGCTCTTTGTGGATACACGGACTCGGATTGGGCGGGTGATAAGGATGATAGAAAATCAACCTCCGGGGCTTGCCAATTCCTTGGTAGGTCCTTGGTATGTTGGTCTTCTAAGAAACAAAATTGTATATCTCTCTCCACCGCCGAAGCCGAGTATGTGGCAGCTACTAGTGCTTGCACCCAATTGCTATGGATGAGGCAAACTTTAAAGGAATACGGTGTCCATTGTGACAAAGTGCCTCTTCTATGTGACAATGAAAGTGCCATCAAGATTTCCTACAACCCGGTGGATCACACAAGGACAAAGCATATTGAGATTCGCCATCACTTCATTAGAGATCATGTTGCTCGAGGTATTATTGATCTATCATATGTGTCAACCAAAGATCAACTTGCCGATATCTTCACAAAGCCTCTTGATGAAGCAAGGTTTTGCTATTTGAGGAATGAACTAAATATCGTAGATTCAAGGAGCTTGACTTAATTATCTTGCACTCTCACATATAATTCAACCCATATTTGGTTTAGGTGTAGGCATGGATATAGGGGGAGTGCGCTTCTAATTGATTGGACTATCCCTCCCCCCATTATGCCCAAAGCAATAAAAATCATTCCTCTTATTATCATTTTGTGATATGTGAGCTTAAATGATGAGTTTCGGTAATGGACCCAAGATATATCTTCGTGGTGCCAAGCCGAGTATACTCATATATGGTGGCCTTAGGCCACCGCCCCTCTCATTTGAGAGGTTTGTTCTTACTCGTGTTTGTCATCCTCTAGTTGGTTTTGTTCTTCTGGTCGTGCACTCACATTTGGTTCTTCATATGTTTTTAGTAATTTTAGAGTGCATTGGCCCATATCAGTGTGACTCTCTAAACCCAATCCATTCTTATCCCTCGACAAAACTCATCTACTATGCACAAGAACCTTCCACTTTATGTATCCTGGCTCTCTGTTCTGGTGGTTACGGTACTACCGGTGCTAACTAGCGGTACTACCGCCAAACGGTACTACTGTAAAGGGCTAGAGGTACTACCGCTTCTAGATCAGTTTCCAGGATCTTGACTGGAAACCTCCCAGGTGCGGTACTACTGGTGGTTTTCTACGGTACTACCGCCTAGCGATACTACCGCTCGTGGCTCTGGTACTACCGCTCTGCGTTTCGGTTAAGTTTGGAGATGTGGGAGAAGCACCTCTCAGTGCCTCATTAGTACCCCGTCTCCACTCCTCACCACCGCCGCCGCCGAGCAGGAGAAAGCCGCCGGAGCCCTGCCCCCCTTCTCCTTTTCCCGGATCCACACCGGATCCGACCTCCTCGCGGGCTCCTCCTCACTCTCCACCGCCATGGACACCGGTACTACCGCCCTCCTCTTCTTCTCACTTGTTTTCTCCATTGAATCTAGGGTGACTTTGCTTCTTGGCTAAAACACGTATTCTTGAGGTTGTACCGTGTGCTATCTACAAGATCTACCTCTTAGACCGATGGAATTCCTGTTTTACATCAATTTTACTGCCCGTACATGGATCTATGTCTCAGATCTGCATAGTGGTCACTAGACGGTAGTACCGGGAATCTTTTTCCGGTACTACCGCTGTGCGGTACTACCGCCTGTGTAGATCCGGTACTACCGCCCTGTACTGACAGCAATTTTTTTAAACCAAGAGTTCCATCATCTGTTTGTCTCGGGTTCTTGTGCCCTTACCCCTATGCTATCTCCCTCGTTCTTTCACAGGTGCAGGGGGTTCTCGAGGATCTCGCAAACGCTCCAAAGCTCACCATGAGATTGAGGACTATGAGTCAGAGTCAGAGACCGAGTCAGAAGAAGAGATCATGCCTCAACCTAGCACCCGTCTAAAACTGCAAACAACTCGTGGTCGTCGGGGTGGGGGGGGTCAAGCAAAGTGCTGGTCGTGGTAAGGCCCCTCCACCTCCTCCTCCCTCCGGTCCTTGCAAGAGCCACAGTTCAGGGCCATCTGGGCCAAAGCTGCTATCTGATTTGTCTGAGATTGAATTTCATGAACTGCGGACTGTCAATCCATATGTGGCTGCTCGCTCTCAAGCTCGGCAAGGTAGCCTATTCTACACGGATTTCCAGGAGCAGGTGTTCCATGAGATACTCATGAAAGATGACAAACTTGTGGTCCCTCAAAAGTGGACCAAGATGAATCATGTGAAGAAGAACCTGCAATACTTTGGTGAAGCTCTTGAAATCTGCACCAACATTGGCTTGCTTCCCATTATGCAGTTCCGGTGCAACTATGACCCAATGCTCATTACTCAGTTCTATGCAACCGTTAACTTTGCCAAGAATCAGACTCGGACACTCACCTGGATGATCGAGGGTGTTATCAAGAAAGCAACTTTGGCTGAGTTCGCGGCTATTCTCGGGTACGAAGACCATGGCAAGGACACTCCCGTTGGCTTTCGGTGCCACAAAAATGATCGCCCCATGAAGAAGGATGCTCTTGCACCACTGTACATCCGGGGGCGAGGTATTCCTGGAAAGATCAAAGGGCTTCTTCCTACATATGACATCTTGCATCACATTTTCCGTGAGACTGTCGCCCCCCGAGCTGGGAATGTTGATGAGATACATGCCTTCATGGTGGATATCATGCTTGCCACCTTTCACCACCGTGATTCCGACCAACCTATGGATGTGATGGATGTTATTTGGAATGAAATGGTCTGTGCCACTTTTCAAAGGAGGGTGCCTCCTTTTGCTCCGTATATCATGTCTCTCATTATTAGCAAGTGCCCCGTGATTACCCGTGACATGCCTTCTCTTCGCCTTGTCACTCACCGCCACAAGAATATGTTGATCAAGACTCATCTCCAACCACGCAATGCCGATGGTCATATTGTTGATGAGGATGGGAACCCTGTTGAGGAGGGATCCGGTGATAATGATGATGCCCAGAAGGATGCTGACTTTGTGGTCTCACGTTGCAAGCCTGATCAGCCATCTTGGGCCAAGAGGATTGAGGCCAAACTCAAGAAGGTATTCTGCTTCCAAGTGGACAATCAGAAACACATGTACGAGGCCCATGTCTATGCCAAGAAGTCATGTGCTCGTCAGAAGGAAATGATGGAGGCTCAAGGTTTGACCGTCTCCAAGGGCTCCGAGAACAACATTACCCCAGAAGACCAATGGATCTCCAAGAACAGCCACTGGGATGATGATGCCACCTCCTCCTTCCGTGCCCCGCCAACTGATGATGATGCATGGGATGCATGGGATGATGATGATGACGAGTGACCTCCGGGACGTTAGTGTTGCTCTTGTCCCTTTTTGGCGTCTTGATGCCAAAGGGGGAGAAGTTGCACATTAGGTATGCGGGATTTGCGAGGGAAAAGTCACAAGCTCGTTCTTGCCATTGATTTTTATTCGCTTGTGAACTTTGTTTGCTTGCCTCTTATTATATGTGAACTAAATATTTGTGCTATGTATGGTGAGACTATGTGGTTATCGTATGGATCCATCTTGTGTGTAATATGGCTATTCTCATTTGGATCCATATTATGTGGTGTATGTGACGACCTTCCCTATTCCTAATCAATATTGGTCATCACATGTTTTTTAGCAAAGGTATGTGCTCTAAGTGCGACTTCTACTCCCAGGTAGCTTATTAGATAGAATGGGGCTTGATTCTACATATCTAGGGGGAGCTCCTTCTCTATCTTGTCATCATTGGATTACCCTGCAAAATGTGTGTTGTCATCAAACACCAAAAAGGGGGAGATTGAAAGAGCATTTCCTATCCCTAGTGATTTTGGTGTTTTATAACAACACACATATCAGACTAATTATTTGCCAAGTGTATCGCAGGTGCACTGAAAAAGGTTTTGCAATGGTTAAACAACAGTCCAAAAGTTTCTGCCTGGCGCGGTACCAAAAAGCGGTAGTACCGCTTTTTGCTACTGGACGTGGCAGTAGGTTTTGACTAGTTGTCAAAAGGCCATTGCCGGGCTAGGTACTAAAAATAGGTAGTACCGCATTTTAGTACCTAACCCGACAGAAGCTTTTTGACCACTTGTCAAAAGCTACTGCCCGCTCCGGTACTAAAATGCGGTAGTACCGCATTTTAGTACCTAGCGCAGTAGAGGCTTTTTCCAACCTATAAAAGGCCATTGCTCGCCCCGGTACTAAAATGCGGTAGTACCGCATTTTAGTACCTAGCGTGGAAGTAGCCTTTTGTATGTTGGCAAAAGCCACTGGCTGCCTCGGTACCAAAATGCGGTAGTACCCCATTTTGGTACCTGGCGTGATAGAAAGTTTGTCGACCAAGTTGCAGATACCATTGCCCTTCTGGTAGTACCGGTTCCCATAAGCGGTACTACCGCTTTAAGGTAGCACCACAGTGTGGTACCTTCTGTGGCCAGGGCATATGAATTTTGAAGGTTGCTCTTCTGGTACCAGGTCCGGTAGTACCGCTTAAACTTCCGGTACTACCGCTGCATTAAAGGCTCCAACGGCCAGATTTCTTGGAGGGGTATAAATACTCCTCCACCTACCTTGGGACAAAGTGCTCATCCACATTAAAGTCAAGACCACCATTGGAGCCACCAAATCTTCAAGATCTCCTCAATCCACCACCCAAAGTCTTTGATATTTGGGGAATCGAAGGAGGAGGCCCCGATCTACTACTTCACCAAAAGAGATCTTCATTTCCCCCTCATTCAATTGAGGGCCCCTTTGCTCTAGTGTTTTCTTGGAAACCCTAGTTCTTGTTTTGGTTCTTACAAGCTTGTCTTTGATTGCTTTGACAACTTGCTTGTATTTGGGAGCCTCCGATTAAGTTGTGGATGTGTGCCCCAAACTTGTAAAGGTGCCGGCTTCCACCTTGAAGGTTGCCGATATAGTGGAAGGTGAATCGATCCCATTGGGGTGAGATTCATCGGAGAACAAGGGAGGCCTCTCGTGGCGTTGGTGGTTTGAAACCACCCCCTCTCCAAACGTAGACGTACTTCCCCTTAAAAGGAAGGAACTACGGGAAACAAATCCTTGTGTCTCCGCGTCCACCACTTTGGTTACTTCTATCCTTTACCGCACTTTACTTACTTGTTCTTACTTTGTGTTGTGGTAGCTCTTGCATAATTGTCATATAGGTAAATTCACCTTAGTTGCATTATCTAGAGAATTTACCTTATTGTCAAACCTTAATTTGAAAAAGAAGAAAATTTGAAGTAGCACCTATTCACCCCCCTCTAGGTGCCCGTACGATCCTTTCAGGTGTTCCTTATAATAATACTTTTGTTCTTCCGTGAACCCACCTTGCCAATAAGCACTAGTTTCAAAGAAACCATCCATTGATTGAAAGCATGACCAGGCAAGGCAATAACAGACCAGTAACTAGAGTAGGAACTATTTTTTTGTGTTTTTGAATCAAACCAAACTAGACTAATTTTTTGGTTTTTTTTTGAAAAGAGGCAAACAAAACCAAGCAAAAGAAACAAAGAAAACTAAAAACAAAGTAAAGAGAAAGGAAGTGAAGGACTCCCCTTGTGAAGACGTCCTTAGCCTCCCCGACAACGGCGCCGGAAAAGCCTTGATGATGCTCGACGTAGCACTTCGTTGGTAACCCCAAGCGCATGGTGTGAAGAGCAAGCAGCAAGTTTTCCCTCAGTTGAGACCGAGGTTATCGAACCATAAGGAGGAAGGAAATGTCACACAGGTGTTGCAAGCAACGCGGAGACCTGCACAACAAAAACTCAAGACTTTTTCCCAACGAATCAGTGAGGTTGTCGAGCTCACCGGTTTGCTGTAACAAAGGATTAAACGTATGGTGTGGAAGGTAATGGTTTGCAGCAAGTAAACAGGTAACAGTGGAAGATGTATCAATGGTAAAGATTGGACCGGGGTCCATAGTTCACTAGAGGTGCTCTCCTTAGATAAACAACATGGCATGAAGGGTAAACAAATTACAGCATGGCAATTGATAGGAACTGAGCAAGGAATAACAATGCAATTACTGATCAGAAATATCCTATGAGATTCAATTGTGCAATACAACAAGATAGATAGACCGCCATCCAACTGCATTTATGACTAGAAGTCCACCTTCAGGTTATCATCCGAACCCCCTCCAGTATTAAGTTGCAAGCAACATACAACTGTTTTAAGCAAAGTATGTAAGATAAACAGTCCACATGTTCCATGAACAAGAGACCGTTGTTTTCTCCCTAGTAGCAACATCACATCTACAACCAAAGATATTATTGTCACTTCCCTTGGAAACTAGAGGCATGAACCCACTATCAAGCATAAATACCACCTCTTGGAGTCACTAGCAACTACTTGGACAAGATAGCTACTAACAACGGAAATCATGCAAGATCACAAACAACACAGACATGATAGAATCATAAAGAAAAAACCATTAATCAAACCAACACAATAATCTCAATATCCATCGGATCTCCGCAAACACAACATGCATGATTACAAATAGATTAGATCTTGATCATGAATGGAGCTCACAATATCTATACATGAAAGCACAAAGGAGGAGATACAACCATCTAGCTACTACATGGACCCATAGTCCAAGGTGGAACTACTCCCGCATCATACCGGAGAGAAGGCCTCCGGGATGATGTCCCCTCCGGCAGGGTGCCAGGAAGAACTTCAGATCCCCCCGATCTAGGGATGATGGCAGCGGCTACAGATGGTTTCGTGGAGATTTGATCGGGTACTTAGGGTTTCTGCATCGAGGGCTTCTTATAGGCGAAGGGGGAGGCCGAGGAGGTGGCTAGGGGGGTCAAACCCTACCAGGAGCGGGGTAGGGCCCACCCACGCCTAGGGGGGTTTGGCCGCCCTGGCCCGCTTCCTCGTCTCCCCTTTGGACTTCTTGTTCCCCACGGAAAGTAATTGACTTTGACGTTTGTCCCGTCCAATTCCGAGAATATTTCTTTACTAGATTTTCTGAAACCAAAAATAGCAGAAAACAGGCAACTGGCACTGTGGCAACTTGTTAATAGGTTAGTACCAGAAAACATGTAGAAAGCACCTCAAAGTGTAGACAAGTAAAGCAAAGTAGACTAAACAAGCATGGAGCATAAAAAATTATAGATACTTTTCCGACGTATCGCCTTACTGCCGACACACAAGCAGCTCAATCACCAAACTGCATGGGTGTGCTGTCGACACAGACATAGCTGCTCAAACAAGTAAAAGGACCAAGTATAGACGTGGGCAAACAAGTGGTATGCTGGGTCACCGCACCTCCCCACTCTCACTCACTCACTTACTCGCTCGCTCATGCAATCGTCTCCACAATCCCATCACCTTCTACAAACCTGAAGAAAACTCAGAAGAAAACCCCGATCACCCCGACGATGGAGAAGAAGGATGTGGTGGCCATCGTCACCTCCAAGGCCACCAGCGAGGAGGACCCCGTCGAGGCATCGAAGGCAGTCGATGTCCATGTCTAGGCCCCCATCCCTGCTTCCGGCGTAGCCACCGGCGAGGAGGCCCCCACTGGTTGTAGGCAGATCCCTTTCGATTGGGACCCCTATGAGAAGGAGGAGTACATCTGGCCAGAGAACCCCTATGACACCAACATCGTCGAAACATAGTCGAAGGTAATTAGGGGTTGCTCCCCTTCCCTTGATCTTCTTCCACTCCCATTGTTAGATGTTATATCTTGTGTTATTAGGGTTCGGATGTTCGCATTTTAATTTTTGGATTCTAGATCTTCCTATAGAAGCTGATGAGTCCAAAATTGGAGCATTTTTACTTATTTTTTTGCACAACTAGAGTAGGGTTTTTAGTATTTTACCCCATTTGCATGCACTTTTTGTTCTTATTTCAATTGTATCCCAATTTACTAAGTCTATAATGAACATATCAATTGAGACTATCATATTACATAGTAATATGATATTTTTAAGTGATAAAAGTCATTTTATTGATTTAGCTTTGCACCTGGAGGAATTTCCTGCGCCCAGGAGGTTCTAGCCCGCGTAACAACCAGTGGATCCCGCCTGTACCGCTCGCCCGTACGAACCGGCGACAGGACCGCCTCGTCAAACACTTCCTCCTCGCGAAAACAGATCACAGATCTGACATTCATAGAAACCTCCAGCCACGAAAAACCACACCAGAAAGGGATCTAAAGGAGGAACTTGGAGAAGGGCAAATCCTTGTTGCTGCACGGATCATTGGAGGAAAACACATCATCCCCTAGATCATCAACTGCTGCATCTCCATCACCATCTCTACCCCCATCTTCCATTCATTAGATCTTGTTGTAATTCCAAATTCAATTGTGTTTTGCACTAGATTCATTCCATTATCTTTATCCATCCGTTTGATTATTATGATGTTGTTGATTGCTTCCACGCGTGAGTAGTTCTCTTTGTTATTAGGGATACAAAGAAACCCTAGCATTATTATGAAATAAATATGATTTATTACTTGTGTGCATGATCCATTGATCTATGATGCGTGTTTGATCTCTCCCTTTAGATGGTATATGTAGTCGGCCACATATCATTTATCTTCGGGTCTAAAGTAAGAGGGTGAAACTCTTTGGACGTTTTTGGATGATGTGTCGGAAGCTATTGTAACTAGAAGCCCCGCTAGCACCCAACATGGTCGAAGGGGAAACAAAGAGAGATTCACTAAGCTAATTGCGATATCCACGGGGAAACCCTTAATTGCGGTGGTCCGCATGGTTAGTGCTTCCAGACATCACAGTGGTTATTTAGAGACAACCTCATTCTTGGCTCAACAAAGTGACTGCCTACAAGCCTTGTAGTGACCATCTTATTACAGAACTCTCTCCACACATATCATGAAATAAGAAATAGGTTATCCTAATTATGATTAATTATAACATGCTAGTGGTGTATCCTACATCCCCGAGGACGTCTTACCCTATGGAGTTTAACCACCATTCCATACACACTTTTTACTTTCTTTATTTTTACTTGTTCTATTTACTTTCTTGCATTCGATCCAAAAACTTTTCAAATACCCTTTACTTGAAATCAAAGGCATCTTATAAGTATCCTTTGGTAGATAGTGACGAGGGGCATAAATACCTTAACCAAATAGTTCTTTATGGGTTCGATACTCTTATTTTGAAACTACCTACAATTGATTTGTGCACTTGCAGTCTTCAGCACTTAATTCTCTTGTGTTAGATCATGTGTTTCGATTTTGCACTTGCCGTCACCGGCACTTGTAGTTATCGGCACTTACAATTGATTTGTCAAGGTTTAGAGTGATGTTAATAATGATTAAGAGATAAATATCATCCACCCACATATTAGTGAATAATGTATAAGATTAACTTCAAGGTTGTTGTTTTTAAATTGAATTGAAAGTTCAAAAGAATTATTATAAACTTAATGGTTTACACATAAGTTTTATTATGAATCCTAAGTAGAGCTTTGGACTTTAGTACTTAGTCTTAAAGTATTTAATGTTTATAAAGAAATGTGATTATTTCTTACTTAGGAAATAATTTTAAAGAATTAACAAAATAGTTATCTCATTTTAATAAAATAAGTACATGAATTTTTATTACCTAGGAACCTTAAAATGTTTTAGAGTAATATACTTAGTATTTTTATATTAAATTTTACTTATTTAAGATCTTAAAAATGATTTTTAGGTACTATATTTATTTTTATAAAATTCCTTAAAGAATTAAATGTACTTAAATATTTGTTTCAACTTTTATTTGTAGAATTTTTAAGTTGGTACTTTTTTATAAAGTAGTATATTGATTTTGATATACAAAAAATGATTTTTATTTATTTTTAGGAATTTTCCTTATTTTATTAAAATCTCACTTAGGATTTAATGGTGTTTAATATTTATTTTCATTTTATTTAACTTAAATAAGTAAGGTTATATTTTTATTAGATAGAGATTATTTTTGTGATCCTTTTGATATATTTTAAGTATTTTATGAATTTTATAGGAATATATATATTTCTAGAATTTTAATATTTATAAAGACTTGTTTGTATTTCCCTAAATTTAAGCATTTCCATTCTATTTATTTTATAACTGGGCCTGTCCTGTGGTTAGCCCAGTCCAACTCAAAGGACCACGAGGCCCAACTACACGGCCTATTAGGCTCGGGGTCAACGCTGACCCCGACCCACTCTTCTCTCTCTTGCACAAACATATGCACACATTATCCTCACCCCTCTCGTTCCCCTATTGGTCGTGGTGATGTCGCCGCCACCAGCTCCACTCCGGCCGGTTGCCGGCTAACTTCGTACCGCCGCCTGCCGATGAGGCCCCAAATCTATCTCCTTCGTCGATCGCGTCGCCTTGTTGTCGCTCTGTTCCCTGATGTGCGCCCTGCAAAACCCTAGCTGTGTAGTTCGGTTTGGTCGCCGACGTGGCGTCCCTAGCCCCCATGCCTACGGCTGTTGCTCAAGGAAGACCAGGATCTCCCCTACCTCGACCCTAACTTGCTACTCCTGCACTTTTCACGGCGGTGTGGTACTGTAGCAGCAGCTGCGGTCTACTCCAATTCCTGATGCCGGAGGGATGTCGTCGTGGCGCAACCCTGGCATTGGCTATGACAACTATGACTACACCATGCCTCCGCTCCAGGTGCTCGGCACCCCTAGTGAGTCATATATCTTCTGTGACCATCTGTTGGGCTAATGATAGCACCTAGTCATAACTGATCAAGGTTCAGGGAGTCGTGGAATTGAATTGCTACTAGGTCATCTTACTGTGGTTAGAGTTGATTTGATAATTGTAATGCAGGTTTTATATTGGTTTGCAATAAAAATTGTCTGAATTTCAGTTTAGAATCACTTAGGTTGTCAAGGACTTGATATGTAAGTGGGTTTCATATGTTGATTTGAATCAAAACCAACTATTGGTTTGAATGGATTCACAGTATAACTCTTTATTGAGCAACAGTTTTCTACATGATAACAATTGACTTGGAAAAAATGATTTATATTCCTATTGGAAGTATTTGTAGCTGTGATTTTGGCTAGTGTCTTTTATTGGCCCTGGGTATCCACTACTGTGGTGTTTTTACTTGGAAGTGTATACTCCATTACAGCAAGATTTTTTAGCGTTGGTGGCTAACTTTACTCATTTGATGTATACAAAATATTTGGTAAACTAGACATATGGTTCAGTAATGATCATTATCCCTTCTGAGCAATGTTTGCATTTTATAAAATGATTCCTAGCAAATGGCAGCTAGGAAATGATTTAAAGTATGATTGTATGGTTTTAGCAAGTGGCTATTTGTTTCTTGTTCAGATGTTGTGTACAATCAGTGGTGATAGTGATTTTGGATTGCAAAGCATGGTTGCTTTACCTGGGATTGTGTTTCCTCTATAAATATGCTTTGTAATGATCTGTTTCTATGTAGTGAGCTTGTACTGATGATAATAATGATATCCAAATGATTCCTAGCCATCTAAACTAGGAAAATGATTTAGGTTTCTTATACCCTAATCTATTTGGTCATTAGGTGACTTCTGCTGCCCTGAGATGCTACTGTGGTGCCTCCAATCTTGGAGTGTGCACAATAGTAACCTTGGTAGCATACCATGATGCTTAATTCTTGGCCTAGCCTATGATGCTAAGGCCGAGGCACTAATCTGGATAAGAACAAATAGTTATTTATTTTTGGTGGTTTGCTATTCTCTAGGATGAGCTTTGCATAGCATCTCTATGAAAGACTGAGAGAACTCCATATTCTAATTCTCACAGACAACTTTAGTGGAAAGATAGCTGGAAAATTAATTATATATGACAGTAATCACTGAGTGTTTAAGATATACACTTCTCTGCCAGTGATAATAGTAGTACCCTAGATGATTTCTAGCTCATTAGCTAGGAAGATGATTTGAAGAATCTTCTAAAGCTTTTAAATACCACAATGTTATCCTAACCTATTGCACATCTAGCCTATTGTACTAGGTTTATTAAACCTCTACTTGCACCATTTATAGAGGTTGTTGTTATTCCTATTGTTACCATTGTGGTGCCTCACCAAAGTGTGCACAGTGATAACACTAGTTTAACATGATCTGCTACTGTAAGATCTTGTCCGTGATGCTTGGTATGAGGCTTAACTTAATTAAGAATGAATGCCAGTGTAACATAATTACTCGAGGACGAGTCTTGCATACCATTTGTATGCAAGGCTGAGAGTAACCTTTCCACTTATCATCCAGATTATTTCTCGATGTGTTATGGCAAGAACAGTTACTATAATATGAGTTTGCTAGTTAAGCAATGGCTCATGTTTGCTGAAAAATCTTACTGATGTGGTTGTTGATCTTGTTTTTCTTCTGATGTAAGCTTCTATGAATCCTGTCCTGGAAATCCTTATCCTCCTTGCTCCTTGCTGGATCTGTTGTTGACCTTCTTTTCATGGTGGCACTGGCCTGGTCCTTCTAGTGAGATTGCCAATTCTTCCCAATGGTTAGCAAGTAACCTTCCTGGTAAAGCTTATTTTTCTCTCTAGACATGAGGATTTCGCTCTAGGTGATCATAATTCTGTGATGGTGGCAGATGTTCTAGTGTTGTGAACCAAAGGAAAGATGGTGTGGGGTGGATGAGAAATGGAAGTGGAAACAGTGGATGGTGCTACGGCTGGTGTATTCTCTTTTAAGCATAGGCCCTTTTATTGTGGTGTTGACATCACATATGTTGCATGTGTGGTGTAAGGTGCTTACTAGTAGGTCCCATGGGTTCAAGTTCCTAGTCTTGTAATCTTATCACCAGTGGATATTCTCAAGTAGAAGTGTGATCTTTACTAAGTTTTTTTACTGTTGCCACCTTCTTACATATGGTGACACTTGCCCCATGTCTGTGATGCATAGACTGAGGCCCCACTTGGAATAAGAACAGATTACACACTTTGGACCCTTTTCAATTTACTACTCGATGATGAGTTTTGCAATGCACTTAATTGCCTAATTCGAGAGTACAATAACCCCCCATAACCCCTGTTTTCCATTTCTGTTGTTTTGTTTTCTTTTGAGTTATTTTGCAGGTACAGAAGGATAAGAAGAAAAGAAGATACAAGATTCAGCCTAGTTTAGGAAATGTAATTTAGGACTTCCTTTTTAAGTATTCAAGACTTTATATTCCATCTCTCCTAAGCTTAGTTTATTCAATACTTTATATTCCATCTGTCCTAAGCATTTAAATATTCCATAACTCAATTTGTGATTTTTTATAAATCCATTTGAATTCAAATTTGGAATTCAAATACATGTTTGAATCACTTCCCCTTAAACAAAGAATTCTACAAAGGTCATGTTGGAATCTATCGCAACTGCATTGGCGTTTCCACCAGAACAATAGAGATCTAAATCCCTCTATAGCTCTTTTAGTTTTGCGCGAAAATTCCTCGGATTTTCTTATGCATGATTGCAATGCACACACATATGTCCTCTCTATTTCTAGCTGCTAATCCTGGGATGTTACAGACTCTCCCCCTTAAAATAAACTTTGTCCCTGAAGTTTGTACTTGTCACATCCCAAAATTTTCCAAATTTTGTAATGTGAAAAATAATTAAACAAAATAAAAATTTGTTGAAATTTAGGGTGAGAAGAATCTTTTTGATTCCAAATGGAAACATCAAAACCTATTTTGATCAAATAAAATCCTAAAGGGCTTTAAAAAGATAAACAAATAATAAATAAAGTTATAATAGTTGGAATCACTATTTTTGGATCTTTAAATAAAAAAGATATGGTTTTTATAAGCAAAGATAGAAATAATGAATAAGGACTATTTTTAAAAGAGCCAAATTAAATCTTGGCCAAGCTTTTAAAATAAAATATTTTGTTTGATAAAAATAAAGGTTTATTTAAATAAAATAATAAGGATTTATTAATATCCAATTTTATTTAAGTAAAGGCTTTTCCATTTTAAAATAAACATTGAAACTTGTTAACGTATTTTAAATAAGAATTCCAAGTGTTTTTTTTTCAAATGAAACCTACTGAAAAGGTTTTCGTATTATTTAGATTTCAAATAAAGTTTTAAAATAAATTAAATCCTATTTGAAATAAAGACTAAGGTATATTTATTTAATTATTAATAGATCCTAAAAGAATGAAAGAATTATTTTATTTTGGACGTTGGAATATGTTGGTAAACAGAATTAAAATTTACCCAAAGTTTGGTGGTGGTTTGAATTGATTTGGAGTTTGAATTGTTTGAAATAAAATCAAAACAGAAATTCAAATTGGAAAAAGAAAAAGGTCCAGTACAAAAAAAAACGAACCAAACCCAACAGAACTGGCCAGGCCAGTAAGCCCAGTCCAACCCAACTAGCTCTCTCCCCGCAGGAAAACGTTTCGCACCCCGAAACCTACCCACGCCCTCACTGACGACAGGACCCTACTCCCACTTCCATCTCTCGCTGACGAAGCTGCCCCACACTGCCCTGTCATCGTCATCAACCCCGCGTCGACCATTCCCCTCGACCTTGCCATTTACTGCCACGATTAAATCCTCTTGAATTCGTGTTGATGGCCGGATTAAACTCTCCAGTGACCACGCTCGATTAAACGCCCCTCTCCCCTCTCTCTTTTCCCCCAAGCACCATCTCCTCTCTGCCCCCAGGCTGAGCGAATCGCGAGCTCGAACCTCACTGTCTCCGATGTGTTCTCAGGCAAATTCCGGCGCCGTCCTACCGCCCCTCATCTCCCACTGCACGCTAACTTGCTCCCCATCTCCTAGCGCGTCTCCCAGTGCCGCTCGTCAGCCCGCGCGAGCACCGTAGCGTCGGCAACAAACTCACCAGTGCGCCACCGCCGTCTGCCATTTCTCCGGCGAGTTCCCCTGGTAAGCTCAGACTACCCCGAACCCTCCCGATGATGCTCCTGTACTCCCCACGCTCGCCCGTCTCTAACCATGCCTTTATATAGCCTTAGCGCGCCCTCAAACTCCGTCCCCGACGACGAACCGAAGCATCTGGCGCCACCGCGGACTCCGACAAGCAATCACCGCCGTTCCCGTGTGCCCCTTGGACAGCTGCGACCACCTTGAGCTTCGCCACACCACTGCGAGCACGGTGAGCAATTTCTCTTGTTCCCTTGCTTCCTGCTTCACCGAATCCGCCATAGCCAGAGCGCTCTGCCGCTCGCCGCCGCGCCAGCGCCGCCAGTTCTTGGCAGTGTGCTGTGAGCCGTCCGATGCAGATCCATCGATAGAGATAGAATCGTGTGTTGTGTGCCGTGTGTTGTGTGCCGTGTGATTTCCATTAGATCTAACGACCAGTATTGCTCAATCCGCACGAAATGGTATCAACCAGTTAGAGTGAGCCACTGTTTAAAACAGAAAAATTTGATCTATTAGAATTACAAACTTGTAAAATTCATAACTTTAGTTCTACACGTCCAAATTTGGAAAATTTTATATAAATGGAATAAGCAAGACAAATCCTACCCAACCATGCATTTTGTTTAATGTTTTGCTTCTGGAAAAATGGGTGAAATTGCAGAAACTTGTGTAGACATAATTTGAATATAAAAATTGTTCTAGATATATTTTTAAGGTGAAATCTTTGCAAAATGGATTTTTTTGAACCTACTGACCATAGGAACCAACTTATGGATTTAAAAATGTATTTTGTGAAGTTAAGGAATAAATATTTGAGTTAGCTCATTTCTAGTCAAATAAAAATATTGTTTATGGTTTAAAAATGATTTTTGAGTAAAGCCTTTGGGAAATGATTTGATTCAAACCTTATGACCCTAAACACCAAGTTTTGAGATTAAGAACATATTTTATGAACCATATAAAGTTATTGATTTGCTAAAAGATATTTTCAACAACATAAAATATCACCCTAACATAATATTTGGTTTATGAGATGAAACCTTTGGCAAATGGTTTTACCACTTTTGTAAATGACCAATGTGAGCTTGAAAATGTTTAGAGCCTAGTAGAAACCACTTTTCAAAATAAAACTATATTTTGCATGCTTGCATGCATGACCTTGTTTTTGTTATTTTATGTGTGTGAAATGGTTTGAATGCTAGTTGAATATATGTTTGCTTGATTGAATTGTAGTGAAGTTAGAAGAGTGTGATATTTGCAAGATCAAGAAGTGAACCAACATTCTCTACTAAAAAGGCAAGTGACACTATCATCCATGTCCTACTATTTTCATTACACTTAGTGGATTTTTGAAACATGCATGGAAAGGATTACTATATTTTATGCTATGCTAAATCCTAATAGGATACCCTTATATATTCCTTAGTGAAAACATTGTAGTTGTAGTATGCTTAGCCCTGCTATATATTTGGGATGGGATACATGATATGATTATATGAAGTGTTGAAAAGATATATGTTTTATATAATAAAACAAGTACTCAATGAACCACCTAGGTGGACAAGGATACTCAAGTTTTGGACAAGGTGGCAACAAAGGGAACCATGTTTATATGGCAATCTTTTTTTATGTGCACTAGAATAAAACCACCCAGGGACTTAGAGATTGAACATGTTTCTCGTACAGTGGCTTCCGTGTACAGCCACATGCTAAATGGGCTCTGGCTTAGTCAACTACATAGTGGAAGACCCATGCATTGGCATCTCTAGGTTAACTAGAATTGTGTAAGGGAAATTTATCCCTACATTGATGCCTGGTTGACAAGCTAGCATTGTGTATTGGGAGGACTTCTATGGAAAGACTTTGTCACATTCTCGATCTGCCAGTACTCCATTTTGGTGAGTACTTATCCAGCAGCCACTGGTGGCATCAAGACGAGATTGTGTCATGTGGGTAAAGTGTACAACTTCTGCAGAAGATCAAATTCTAAGTACTTAGCCGTGTCCCCGGTTAGGACAACTCTGAGCAACTAAGGCCTGAAGCTATGGAAGATCTCGACATTCCAATTTCTCAAAGTAAAACGTGATGGTGACAACAAGGGATTAGAAGCACTTGGAGTTTTCCAAGAAGTTCAGAAAGATTTGGACAAAAGATCAAAACTATTTTGAAAAGATAGGACAAAACTATATTGCTTTCTGCAAATGATCCTAAACCCTACTTAGCCAAATATGCATGTAATGATAGGATCCACTTATTTCTACATAGTAGTGAAATTTGCCAATACAATTCAAATGTATTGACCCTTGTGGCTGCAACTTATTATGTTGCAGGTTTGTTTGATGTTAGGGAAGTGTGTTGAATAGGATTACAAGTCTACAACCAACATGATTGCCTGTGGCACTTTGAAGATGAAGGACTCCATGCTATAGTTATTTCTACTGCATTGTAATGAGATAGCCAAATGAGCTATGTAAGATGTAATGAATTATTTTATTCCTGGTTATAAAGTTGTATTATGACCTTTGTTTCTTGATATTACATCTTAACTGTGGATGCTAGCTATTGATCCAGGGACTAACATTGTAAACACATAGATCTCTACCTTATTAAAGGTTGGGAACCTTATAGATGGTATCAGAGCACTATGTTGCCTGTAGGATCATAACCCTAGGATTGGACAAAACCCCTTAGGAAAATAGTAGTTGTATTTGTTCCAGAACTTATTTACAAACAATCTTGTAAACTCTTTCCTCAACCTTTTGGTTTTGATTCTACATCTCTTCCTTTTCAACTTGTTGGACAAAGCCTTCACCATGACCAATGACTTCAATTTTAGTTTCATCAAGAATTTCACTAAGGACTACAAGTGAGAACCAAGAGACATTAGATTGCCTACCAAAACATTGATATCATGTTAGTGTATGGATCATATTGACCTATGAGGTATGACCATACCAAGTAAACCATTTCAAGAAAACTTGTTGTTTCCTTCAACTCATGAGTTAAGCTCATAAGTTGTTAAGTGGATAGTTGCTTGTTGATTGATTGATTGTTTGATTGAACTTGGTTGTTTTGAGTTGTGTGTTAGAACTTCCTTAGGTCTATCTGTCATTACTTATCCCTATCAAACCAACAGATGCCTCCCCGCCGTGCCAACCCCAACCAAAACAACAACAACAACAACAACAACAACAACATCACTCCTGAGATGCAGCAGATGATGACAGCTCAGACGCAACTGATGCAGATGATAACCACGTGCATACAGAACCAGAAAAACAACAACAACAACAATCAGAATAATCCTCCAGCACATGATATGCTCACCATGTTTTTAAAACTAAGGCCTGCAAGGTTCTCCGGAACAACTGACCCAATGTTAGCCAATGATTGGTTACATTCGGTGAATAAGGACTTAGTGACTGTTGGCTGCACCGATGAAGAAAAAGTTAGGTTTGTAGCATTTCTGCTTGAAGGACCAGCAGCAACATGGTGGGACAACTTTCAGATCACCACTCCCCTTGAGAATGTGACTTGGGCTATTTTTGAGGATGGTTTCCGTACAACTCACATCTCATCTGGAGTGATGCACTTGAAGAAAAAGGAATTCCACAATCTAAAACAACGTCACCTCAGTGTGGCTGAGTACATTGAAGAATTCAACAATCTGGCATGCTATGCACCAGATGAAGTTGACACAGATGCTAAGAGAAAGGAGAAATTTCTTGAAGGACTTAATGATGAGTTGAACCTGCAGCTAGCTGTTGCCTATGTCCCAACTTATCAATCACTCTGTGACAAAGCCACCATTTTGGAAAACAAGATGAATCAAGTTGAGAATATAAAGAGGAAGCATAAACTCAAGTATCACTTAGGATCATCACAAAAGAAGCGTTCATTCAAAAAGAGCAATGAAGATTCTGAACCACATCAGTATCACCACAACAACAATGGAAGTGATAATAATGGAAATGATACGGACAATGGAGATGACCTTGGTCAGAACCAACATGACACTTTCAGGAAGAAATACATTAGCCAGTTGCAGTGCTATAATTGTAAGGAACTTGGACACTATGCATCAGACTGTCCTGAGAAGAAAAGGAAAAAGGATGCTAGAAACTCCAATGGAAATGACTCCAATGTGACCCAGAAAGGACATGTGAACCATATTGACATGGATGGGAACTTTGAAGAGATAGAAGAAGTGGATGTCAGGAATTAGATAACTCAGTTGAGTCAAATAAGGTTTCCTTGTCTGGATATTAAGTGTTGAACCCATAGTCAAGTGAACCATCAATGTAACCCTATGAGACTTTCTTTTAAGGGTGGTAGTACCCTAGTTGCCTTGAAGCCAACTTGTAACCCTAAGCCTTCCCAAATCTTGGGACGAGTTTTCTTTTAAGGGTGGTAGCCTGTCACATCCCAAAATTTTCCAAATTTTGTAATGTGAAAAATAATTAAATAAAATAAAAATTTGTTGAAATTTAGGGTGAGAAGAAACTTTTTGATTCCAAATGGAAACATCAAAACCTATTTTGATCAAATAAAATTCTAAAGGGATTTAAAAAGATAAACAAATAATAAATAAAGTTATAATAGTTGGAATCACTATTTTTGGATCTTTAAATAAAAAGATATGGTTTTTATAAGCAAAGGTAGAAATAATGAATAAGGGCTATTTTTAAAAGAGCCAAATTAAATCTTGGCCAAGCTTTTAAAATAAAATATTTGTTTGATAAAAATAAAGGTTTATTTAAATAAAATAATAAGGATTTATTAATATGCAATTTTATTTAAGTAAAGGCTTTTCCATTTTAAAATAAACATTGAAACTTGTTAAAGTATTTTAAATAAGAATTCCAAGTGTTTTGTTTTTCAAATGAAACCTACTGAAAAGGTTTTGGTATTATTTAGATTTCAAATAAAGTATTAAAATAAATTAAATCCTATTTGAAATAAAGACTAAGGTCTATTTATTTAATTATTAATAGATCCTAAAAGAATGAAAGAATTATTTTATTTTAGACTTTGGAATATGTTGGTAAACAGAATTAAAATTTACCCAAAGTTTGGTGGTGGTTTGAATTGATTTGCAGTTTGAATTGTTTGAAATAAAATCAAAACAGAAATTCAAAATGGAAAAAGAAAAAGGTTCAGTACAAAAAAAAACGAACCAAACCCAACCCAACTGGCCAGCCCAGCAAGCCCAGTCCAGCCCAACTAGCTCTCTCCCCGCAGTAAAACGTTTCGCACCCCGAAACCTACCCATGCCCTCACTGACGATAGGACCCCACTCGCACTTCCATCTCTCGCTGACGAAGCTGCCCCACACTGCCCTGTCATCGTCATCAACCCCGCGTCGACCGTTCCCCTCGACCTTGACGTTTACTACCGCGATTAAATCCTCTTGAATTCACGTTGATGGCTGGATTAAACTCACCAGTGACCACGCTCGATTAAACTCCACTCTCCCCTCTCTCTTTTCCCCCAAGCACCATCTCCTCTCTGCCCCCAGGCTGAGCGAATCGCGAGCTCGAACCTCACTGTCTCCGATGTGTTCTCAGGCAAATTCCGGCGCCGTCCTACCGCCCCTCGTCTCCCACTACATGCTAACTTGCTCCCCATCTCCTAGCGCGTCTCCCAGTGCCGCTCGTCAGCCCGCGCGAGCACCGTAGCGTCGGCAACAAACTCACCAGTGCGCCACCGCCGTCTGCCATTTCTCCGACGAGTTCCCCTGGTAAGCTCAGACTACCCCGAACCCTCCCGATGATGCTCCTGTACTCCCCACGCTCTCCCGCGTCTAACCATGCCTTTATATTGCCTTAGCGCGCCCTCAAACTCCGTCCCCGACGACGAACCGAAGCATCTGGCGCCGCCGCGGACTCCGACGAGCAATCACCGCCGTTCCCGTGCGCCCCTTGGACAGCTGCGACCACCTTGAGCTTTGCCACACCACTACGAGCACGGTGAGAAAGTTCTCTTGTTCCCTTGCTTCTTGCTTCATAGAATCCGCCGTAGCCAGAGCGCTCCACCGCTCGCCGCCGCGCCAGCGCCGCCAGTTCTTGGTAGTGTGCTGTGAGCCGTCCGATGCAGATCCAGCGATAGAGATAGAATCATTAAACGAAAGGGTATCGTGTGTTGTGTGCCGTGCAATTTCCATTAGATCTAACGGCCAGTATTGCTCAATCCGCACGAAACGGTATCAGCCATTTAGAGTGAGCCACGTGGACAGAGTCTGTTTAAAACAGAAAAATTTGATCTATTAGAATTACAAACTTGTAAAATTCATAACGTTAGTTCTACACGTCCAAATTTGGCAAATTTTATATCAATGGAATCAGAAAGACAAATCCTACCCAACCATGCATTTTTTTTAATGTTTTGCTTTTGGAAAATTGGGTAAAATTGCAGAAACTTGTGTAGACATAATTTAAATATAAAAATTGTTCTAGATATATTTTTAAGGTGAAATCTTTGCAAAATGGATTGTTTTGAACCTACTGACTATAGGAACCAACTTATGGATTTAAAAAATGTATTTTTTGAAGTTAAGGAATAAATATTTGAGTTAGCTCATTTCTAGTCAAATAAAAATATTGTTTATGGTTTAGAAATGATTTTTGAGTAAAGCCTTTGGGAAATGATTTGATTCAAATCTTCTGACCCTAAACACCAAGTTTTGAGATTAAGAACATATTTGATGAACCATATAAAGTTATTGATTTGCTAAAAGATATTTTCAACAACATAAAATATCACCCTAACATAATATTTGGTTTATGAGATGAAAACTTTAGCAAATGGTTTTACCAATTTTGTAAATGACCAATGTGAGCTTGAAAATGTTTAGAGCCTAGTAGAAACCACTTTTCCAAATAAAACTATCTTTTGCATGCTTGCATGCATGACCTTGTTTCTGTTATTTTATGTGTGTGAAATGGTTTGAATGCTAGTTGAATATATGTTTGCTTGATTGAATTGTAGTGAAGTTAGAAGAGTGTGATATTTGCAAGATCAAGAAGTGAACCAACATTCTCTACTAAAAAGGCAAGTGACACTATCATCTATGTCCTACTATTTTCATTACACTTAGTGGATTTTTGAAACATGCATGGAAAGGATTACTATATTTTATGCTATGCTAAATCCTAATAAGATACCCTTATATATTCCTTAGTGAAAACATTGTAGTTGTAGTATGCTTAGCCCTGCTATATATTTGGGATGGGATACATGATATGATTATATGAAGTGTTGAAAAGATATATGTTTTATATAATAAAACAAGTACTCAATGAACCACCTGGGTGGTCAAGGATACTCAAGTTTTGGACAAGTGGCAACAAAGGGAACCATGTTTATATGGCTATCTTTTTGTATGTGCACTAGAAGAAAACCACCCAGGGACTTAGAGATTGAACATGTTTCTCGTACAGTGGCTTCCGTGTACAGCCACATGCTAAATGGGCTCTGGCTTAGTCAACTACATAGTAGAAGACCCATGCATTGGCATGTTCAGGTTAACTAGAATTGTGTAAGGGAAATTTATCCCTACATTGTTGCCTGGTTGACAAGCTAGCATTGTGTATTGGGAGGACTTCTATGGAAAGACTTTGTCACATTCTCGATCTGCCAGTACTCCATTTTGGTGAGTACTTATCCAGCGGCCACTGGTGGCATCAAGACGAGATTGTGTCATGTGGGTAAAGTGTACAACTTCTACAGAATATCAAATTCTAAGTACTTAGCCGTGTCCCCGGTTACGGAAAACTCTGAGCAACTAAGGCCTGAAGCTATGGAAGATCTCGACATTCCAATTTCTCAAAGTAAAACTTGATGGTGACAACAAGGGATTTGAAGCACTTGGAGTTTTCCAAGAAGTTTAGAAATATTTGGACAAAAGATCAAAACTATTTTGAAAAGATAGGACAAAACTATATTGCTTTCTGCAAATGATCCTAAACCCTACTTAGCCAAATATGCATGTAATGATAGGATCCACTTATTTCTACATAGTAGTGAAACTTGCCAATACAATTCAAATGTATTGACCCTTGTGGCTGCAACTTATTATGTTGCAGGTTTGTTTGATGTTAGGGAAGTGTGTTGAATAGGATTACAAGTCTACAACCAACATGATTGCCTGTGGCACTTTGAAGATGAAGGACTCCATGCTATAGTTATTTCTGCTGCATTGTAATGAGATAGCCAAATGATCTATGTAAGATGTAATGAATTATTTTA
Organism: Avena sativa; assembly: GCA_916181665.1. NCBI lineage: Eukaryota > Viridiplantae > Streptophyta > Magnoliopsida > Poales > Poaceae > Avena > Avena sativa. The sequence continues at coordinate 526,548,012 of OV702294.1, forward strand.
TTCCTGGTTATAAAGTTGTATTATGACCTTTGTTTCTTGATATTACATCTTAACTATGGATGCTAGCTATTGATCCAGGGACTAGCATTGTAAACACAGGGATCTCTACCTTATTAAAGGTTGGGAACCTTACAGTACTCTCTTACATTTCGGAATGAGGAATTAACTTGTATTGATTATGAAATTTCTCAACTCCATGGTAACCTCAAATGGGAATAATTGCAGTATCCCATATCCAGATCTTTTCCTTGAATTCTCATCATACTTGACAATCTCAAACTTGTTGTGTCCAATACCCCAAAGTTCCTTTTACTATCATCCCTTAGGGATAAGTCCTTATTATAAAATCCTTAAATTGGGGTCTCTACTTTAGTTGATTTCCCTGATTTGGTATCCTAATCTAACTCCTTTACTTGATCATCGAGCTTCCTTATCATACTAAGTAAGGTCTAGGAAGTCTCACTAAAATAGGGTTTTAGATTCTATTAGATAATAGTTGTGGCCAAAAAGACTAAACTTTTGGTTTGTCATTGTATAGTTTATACTAGTAGTCCTTTCCAAAGATTGGTTTTGAACACATTTAGTCCATACTCATTGGAATTTCTTGTTCCTCTACACATGTCCAATTGGATGTGCTTTATTCCTTCTTAAGGATCACTTAAGAGTTGGTTCATTTAGATCTAGTCTATTAGGATTAATCTATTTAATACCCTTCAAGTTTTTTACCTTATCAAGCTTTAGAAAATCTTTTGTTATCCCTTAAGTACTTCTTCAATTTACATTTATTACTTATCTTAAGGTCTAGGCCCTACCATCTTGAAGTAAACTTCTATCTTTCATCCTGACATACTTTCGAAAGTATTTCTATAATGATGTTTTATTTTTACCTTATAAAAAATAAGGCTTAATGTTGTCGTAGTTTAATACTTATTCTTCAAACTTTACTCGGAGATTCATATAGCAATTCTTCTGTTTAATTGTTTGCTCTCCCCCTTGGGATTTCTAATGGTCTCTAAACTACCTATATAATAACCATTGGCTTTATAACTAGGATGTTGGTCTTTGTTCAGCTTATACTCTACCTCTTTAAGGTTTCACGGAAGAACTTATGGTATACCCACATAATTGTGGATCTCCGAAATGAATCTTCCGACATTAATTGACTTACTTACTATTTGGACATTCTCTCTTTGATAGGTCTAATTTTGTGAAGCGTATCAAAAAGACGGTCGCTTTAATTTCATACCCTTTATGTTTTACTTAACTCAGGCCAAGTTTTAGGCTCTTTATGATATACTGAGATGATCTGGTTAACTAAATCAACTGAATACTAGCTGCGGACCCTCCTAGGGTGTATGGATTACCCTACGGTTTTTCGACGTACTACTGGCATTCTCTCTGAATTGTTAAATCTTGAATACTACTTTGGTTCCAAGACTACTTATTTTTACCTATTAATGATACTTCCATGATCGAGTCATTACTACTTCATCGGCTTTTTAGCAACATCACCTACTTTGGGTGAACTTAAATTCATAACTTCTTGTTTCTCCAGACATTTTCTACACTAATCTTCCTTCTTATTGCTGGTAGTAATGATCTAAACTTGATCCATCCTTCAATTGTGTTGATATTCCTTATACCTGGATTTATTCTTCATGTAAGTCTTCATCTTGTTATTTAGAACTCGTCACTCCCTTATCTATCTAGGTCTATAACATCAAGTAATAACTTGATAATGCGACATGCATTTGCACACCAAGTCAAACTTCATGCACAGATCTAGTCAATCAAGAAGATCCAAGAAAAACCAAATAAATCCAAATGTGGTACATATAACACACAATATTCTAAGACTAGAATATAATAGTTGAGTATAGAATCTCTAGAATTCAGGCTTAGTTGTGTAGTATATGACACCTCCTCATATAGGTTTACAATGTGATACTTAGCACTTTGGTCAAACTACTTTTTGTTTCAATATTTACCCAAATTGCTCAATTGCAACAGGATAATTCTAAGCAAAGTGGTCTCAAATTGGTTACACCAACTTATTATTTCTCTTTTGGAATGACTAACTATATCAAACCCTTCACTATATAGTAAACTAACCTCACATGATCACTCCAAACAACTAATAGGTTTCCATTTAACACCTGAAATTAAAGATTATCAGCAATTTATGACATCTTTGACTTCTATCATAGTTCTACCATGTTATTTTCTTACTTTATTTCAAGATTAACTACTAAGTACTTGACATACTTACACTTACATCATGGTTTCAGAGCTAATATCGCCATAATTTCATTATGTTTTACCTAATCATCATGATTGAAGAGCTAATGATACCACGATGACTGTATTTCTCATAGTAGTATCATTAATTCTTAACATAATTTCACTCCTTCATGTAGAATTCTCAAGTGAATCCCACATGATTTACTAACCATTACAACTATAAATGCTCTAATGGTCTTCATTATATTGCCTATTTTTATCAATTAACAATAAGATTTTACCGTGTTACTTGAATTTTATGGTTAGATTACACCATTTGTATTACTTCAATTGACATACTAAACTTGATCCAACTCTATTGCGACCAATTGGCTTTCCTAAAGTATCTTGGTGTGTTATATCTCCTTCGGAAGACACTAAATAGCACTTCACAGAGAGAAGATGGAATACTAATCCTAATAAGATGACTTAAGCATCTAACTTAAGTGTGACAAGGTTAACCTCAAGTGGATACTCATCACAAGTCATAAGAATATATGCTTTAGATAAGATGGCTTCCTATAGTCACTATCCAACCTATAGATCTCTGCGGTGACCCAGCATACCACTGCATGATGTAGTACACTGTAGTTGTTGACATAACGCCAATGGAACACCGTTCCATCCGCATTATATCCCTAAGAGTGGTACAACAGAAACATCGTGGGTCCAATACAACGCTTTAGATTACATATAACATATTACAAAAGATCCAGAGAACTTCCTCGAACAGTGAGGAATATTATACAGAAAGAACCAGAAAGATTCACTCGGAGTTACCCTAAGAGTACTACTTATAAGTATATATATATAAGGCTTGAAAGTGCTACTATAGTACTGTTCTATAGAAGTAGGTTTTAAATTCTAGGAGTTTTATTTATATTCTACGCTTTAGCTTGTCTTCGATAGCTTCCGGTAAGGTCTTCGACTCTGTTGATCTCCCTCAGATATCTTCAACTCTTCAAGTAAGTTATTTCCTGGGAACGCCATTGGTTTCTCTGAGATCTAGCAAGGGTTAAGAAGATACATTGAGTACAAGCGTACTCAGCAAGTTCACTAAAGAGAAGTGTTTGATGCACTATCTACAGCCACAGACCATAGGTCGTAGGCAATGCAAGTTTTCAAAAACATTTCTTCAAAGGTTGCTTTTATTCTGAAAAGCTATGTCCGTCAGCCGTCATAGGTTTACCAGAACTTTCATGGAGTTCCTTTCCTGCCGCGTTCGTAGCTCCTTCCCGGAACAGGGAGTAACAAGTTACAGTTCTTACACTCTACAGAGGTGCGTTACTTTACCCATGAGAGATCTTAGCTTTGTTGCACATCTGAGTTATAGGCTCGTTCACACTTCCTTGGTGTGAGGCCCATACTAAGATCCAAGCCAATCACCCGTCCTTCTCCGTGACCCTGCATACCCGACAAATTGCACATCAGGCCTAGGATAAAATTTGTTTCCATTATCAGCCTAAGGTGTATAACCCTCATAGATACCAGAAGCCGTGGGACGTTGAGGGATCCCACCCATAACCTGCTAACCCTCTACAAGAGGAGTTGCAACAACGGCCCGGTCATCCGTTGGCATGCGAGAGAGAGCCGATCCAGCTGACTTCTCCGTCCCATTCCAAATATCATGGTTAACGCGTAATATACGGCGCAAGAATCACTGGCGACATTTGTGGTTAAGTCCTAGGTAATATGTTCCTTTACCACCGGAACTTTCATAATAGGTTCTTACCTCATGGTAAATAACCTATAATCATATTATTATGAAAATAGTGTTTTCTGACCCGTTTTGAAATGCAGGTGATGACAACACTGGATTTGCAAAATACTTTACAGAAAATAATCAAAGGACATGAGCAAGTGTGAACTTGCCTTTTGTGATTGCAAGATTATGCACTCACGGTCTTCGAGACGATAGAAGATCCAATATATGAAATCATCATCATTGGTCCTGTAAGGACTAATGTTTAAAGAAGCAAGATGCCATTATGCATAAATAATGCTATGCAATTTTATAATTCCCAAAGTGAAACCCTTATCATTTTAAATAAGTTGAACTTAGGTATCTTCTTTAATATTGGGTTTATCTTTAAGTTTATTTCATAAGCAATGTCATTGATAAGGAACTTAAGTGTTAACAATCCAAAATATACAAGTACGGATATAGTAATGTGATTATGATTAATTGTTATCTAGTGACTAGGATAAAAAGTCCTTGGGTTGAGTTCTTAAGAACTGAAGAAACTATTATAGACTTGTTTGTGTGAAGTGGCAAAAAGAATAACATTTGAAGAAACTAGTGTTTAGTTAAAGTTAATCAGTCTTGAGGGTTATTAGGTTTTACATTAGGGTTTGTGATGGTTATGAATGATGTTAAGTTATCATCTTTTAATTGATTTTTACAAGTGACCAAAGTTAACTTTAAAAACATGAATAAACTTCAAATGAGATTTTTATGATTGTTTAGACCAAAGTTAACTATAAAAATAGAAGTGAATTTTTAAGATATAATGAGTTTTAGAATATCATCTAGTTTTAGGGTTTTGACAAATATGAATATGGATGATCCCTTTTAATTTAAGTGAAAGATGAATTTAATAATATGCAATTTATTAATGGGAGCATAATGAGATGATCTTATAAATTTGTTAGGGTTTAGAGTCTTTATAAGAGTGGCTAAGAGATGAAGATTATTCACCATCTTATACATGAGTGATATATAATATTTATTTAAAAGGAGTTGATAATAAGGTTTTTAAAATAATATTTTAAAGTTAAAAGTTATAGTTAAGTTTGATTATGAATTCAAGTTATGGGTTTGGAATTAGTACTTAGACACTAATTTCTTAAGGTTTTATAAAAATTGTGATTATTTCTTACTTAAGAATTATTTTTAAAGAATTTACAAAATAAGTAATAGATAAGGATTTATTATTTTAAAAAATACTAAAAACTTTTCTAATAATATATTTAATATTTTCTAGTGTAATATATTTATTCAAGATCTTAAAAATGATTTTTATTTATTTTTAAGTATTATTCTTATTTTTATAAAATTCCATCAAGGATTAAATGTATTTGAATATTTACTTTATATTTTATTTATACAAATTTTAGGATAGTATTTTTATAAAATAGTATATTTATTTTTATACACAACAATGATTTTTATTCATTTTTAGGATTTTTCCTTATTTATGAAATTTCATAAAGTTGTAAGTGTTTTTAAATATATGTTTTATTTTATTAGATTACAATACAAGCTAATATTTTTCTTTAAAAAAATCATTATATATGTATATTTTTAAGTGATTTTTAATTATTTGATGTCTTGTCCCTATTTTTAGAAAATTCCTTGAAGTATCTCGTACACTAAAATATTTAATTGAAGTTTTATTATGCTAAAAATATATAATTAATATTTTCTTTATTGGATAGTCTTATATATTAATATATATGACAATTTTTTTATGTTATAAGTATTTTTAGGATTTGATATAACTTCATATGTATTGGAATTACTTTATAGAGTTTATTTAATGGGAAAATAATTTAATAGTGGCAAGTAGTTGGGGCTGTGGCCCAATTGGGTGTAAATAGATCTGGTCCAACGGACTGAGTTGGGCTTGGCCCAACAAGCCGACCCAGTTCGACTTGGGGTTAACATATCCCACCCCAGGGCTCTCTCTTCCTCCTCGCACCTGAGTACACCACACATGCCCACGACCTCCTGGGCGTCGTCGTGTCGTCGTTTGGATCCGGATGCTCCTGCCCTCTCCGACGCCGGTAAGATGGGGCTTTGGTCCGCCGTGCTATGATATAAAACCTCCCATTGCTCGATTTGTTCCTCCTTGTCTTTCGTGTACACTCGTTTGAAAACCCTAGCTCTGCCCTGGCACGGCGGTTGTCGATTCTGACGGTGATGTTGCTTGGCCGTGAAGTTCTCCGCGTGCCACTGCCGCTGGTGAGATGGCTCGGCATGGTGTAGGCGCCTCAGTGCCCATCGTGCCGCCGTGTTGCTACCCACGCCGACCTGATACCCTCTTTGGCGAGCTTGAGTTTGTCTCGGGTAGGTATCCCTTCTTCCCTCTCTACTCCTTCCTACTGGGAACCCTAAAACCCTAGTAATATTTGTTGATGCTTAGTCTGTTTGTGTTGTAAAATCTTTGACCTAGGTTTTGGTGGGACGACAGTGTATCTGCAACCCAAACGACCTTGATCTATTCCTATTGGACTGTTTATTGGGGTGGTGTGGTATGGGAGTGATGGTGCTGCGTTAGTGTTGCATCCAATGGGATGGTGGTGATTTCATCCCCGCAACCACGCTGGTGTGTTGTGCCTTGGCTTCGTCACGCCTACGCTCCAGGTGCTCGGCACCCTCAGTAAGTTCTTTCCTGTGACCGGCCATCGAGTCGATGACACTGCTCAGTGGTGTGTGGTGACTCTTTTGAGCCAACAAATGATTTTGAGTGCCGATATATGATGATGGTTCAGTGATGTTGTCATTACTATACTTAGGATTTTACTGGGATACATAAGATACTACTAAGTGCCTAATGCTTCAATTTGGATGAATTATCCATCAATGCATATGTTGGTGGATAGTTCCATATTGTTTTGAGTTTGAATGACTATAGTCTAGTGGCTTGCTTCATTTGGGATGGCGTGCAGATGTGATTAGTTTAAGGAATGATTCCTAGCTGATGTGACTAGGGAGATGATTTGAATTCTTCTAAACTTATATGAGAGGGTAGCTTTTGAATTCTGGATGATCCTATAAAATGAAGATTGTGATTTTCAGCTGTCCTTTCTTTAAGAGTGACTACTGTGGTGCCTCCATCCTGGAGTGTGCATAGTAGTGACCTTGGTGGATTACTGTGATGCTTATTAGTTGGATGGTGAATGATATATGACAACCAGCTCTAAGTGTGTTAAGATATACACTCCTCTGCCAGTGATAATAGCAGTACACTAAATGATTCCTGGCCCATTAGCTAGGAAAATGATTTGAATTTATTTGCAAGTGAGATTTGGTGATTATGTATGTATGTTGTCAACATGACAGCAATTGATCACATGATTCCTAACTATTCTGTTAGAAAGATGATGCAAGGATTTAGTTTGTTTGATGATAGATGATATACAAGCATGTGTACTTGCTGATGTTGCTAGTGTAAATTTTTAGTGATCTTTGTGGCTTGGTATTTGCTACTGTGGTGCCTCAGTCGAGTGTGCACAGTAGAAATCCATGGTTACCTGATCTACTATACCTGCCCCTGTCAATGATGCAAAGACTGAGACATATTGTTGGTGGAAAAGAACAGACATTTATTTTGGTGGCCTTCATTCTCTGTGATGAACTTGCATAGCATCTCTATGCAAACTGAGAGAACATCCTCCTCCAATCCTCCTAAATGATCATTTAGTTGAAGGGTAGAGGAATGGATTTGATGTGGATTATTCCCTTTATTTTCCCAAGATGCTTATGCAAAAGCTAAATACAAATCTTAAAGATCAACCTGTTTCCTGTAGAGTGGTTGCTACCCCATGGCTGGTATGCTGGTAGTTGCTCTTGATCAACTACTAATTTATTTGATGGCTTGCTCCACCTTCACACCTTGTTGCTACTGGCTTTCAACTTAAGCTGTTGTTTATCCTTCTCCTAGTGCACCTGATCTTCTCCTTGTGCTCCTAATTCAACTGTGGCATGGCCTTGAATTCCTCCTTGTCCTAGCTCTTGGATGGCTCTAGAAAGCAACCAGAGCTGGAAAAGGTGGATTGGATTGGTGAGTTGTGGTTTGTTCGACTGGAATTCTAGCAAGTGCTGATGTTGTTTGTTGTGGTGTTCTTGAGAGCTTAGTAGTGGTTTGAGATAGATTGGAACTGAGGTAGTGGCTAGCAGGTGTGCTGGGTCTGTCTCACCTCTTTTATGTGAATTGGCTGCTGCTGCTATGTTGACAACACACCACTGCATGTTGCTGACTGAGCTACTAGTGTGCATGCCTCTCCTGGGTGGATCAGATCAAGTAAAAACTTGATATTTCCTGATGGTTTTTACTTCTTATCTGTTCACTATTTTAAACCAAGGTGAAACTTGCCCCTGGCTTATGATGCTAAGGCTGAAGCCTTTTTTTATGATAAGATCAGATACACACATTGGTGAAACTTGCCCCTTCAATTATAATCTCAATGATGTGTCCAAACAGTGCATTTCACTATCAGATTGAGAGCAATCCAATTAACACTAATTCATTTTTCTTTATTTTTGTTTATTGTTTTTGTTTACAGGTACAAGAAGTTTCAAGGAAGATCAAAAACACTTAGATTAGGATTAGTGTAGGCTTTTCCTTTTATTCCTATTGTAATCATTTTCTGTTGTAAAATCAATGTAATATTCTATACATTAATAAAGTTAATTTTTTTATTTCTTTATGAAATCTAAATCTTGTAATATTTATATTTGTTTATTTCATTGTTGTAATTTCTTTTCTATTGTTTGCTTCATTTCTTAATTGTAATTTACTCTTATTCTTTTATTTATTGTAAAAGATCAATGTAATCCTATATGTATATATATTTATATTAATAAAGAGTCCTTTTTATATCATTTCTGTAATCATTTTATTTCAAGTTATTAAATATTTCCAAATCCTATTTGTGAAATTTATAAATTCATTTGAATTTCATATTTGAAATTCAAATGCATGTTTGAAAAAAATCTCCCCGAAGCAAAGAATTCTATAAAGGTCATGTCGAAATCTATCGAACTTGCTCTAAAGTTTCCTTCAGTACAAGAGAGATGCCGATCCCTTTATAGCTCTTTTATTTTTGTGCAAAAATTCCCCGGATTTTCTTATGCATGAATGCAATGCACAAACCTGTGTCCTCTCTATTTCTAGGTGCTAATCCTAGGATGTTTCAATCTCCTAGAAGGGTTTTAATCCTAAGGTCAAAGCATATGCACTGATACCAGCTGTGGTGACCCAGCATACCACTACATGATGTAGTACACTGTAGTCATTGACATAACACCAATGAAACACCGTTTACTAGTATTACATCCCTTAGAGTGGTACAACAGAAACACGACAGGTCCAAGACATGACTATAAGTTAGAACTAGACTCTTTACAAAAGATCCAGAGAACACTCTAGGTTATAGAGAGAGAAAGCAACTTCTTTCAAACAAGAACCAGAGATAATAATTCACATCTATCCTTATAATAATACTAGTATCTAAACTATTTTGCTTGCAATTGCTTCTATTGCATTTATCTACAGAAGTAGGTTTTATGGCTAGACATTGTACTCCTATCTACTCAGCAACTTCGTCTTCACTTCAGTTGTTGTATATGTTGATCTCCTCGACTTCTATGAAGAACTTGAGCTTTTGGTGATGATTTATTTGAGAAGAAGTTAATGTAGACATCGTCTGTATTGGCTTCAGAACCTAGCAAGGGTTAAGAAGATACGTTGAGTACGAGTGTACTCAGTAAGTTCACTAAAAAGGATTGTTTGATGCACTAGCCACAGCCACAGACCATAGGTCATAGGCTATGTAGGTTTTCAAAAACATTTCTTCAAAGGTTGCTTTTATTCTAAAAAGCTATGTCCGTCAGTCTCCACAGGTTTACCAGAACTTTCATGGAGTTCCTTTCCTGTCGCGTTCATAGCTCCTTCCCGGAATAGGGAGTAACAATTTATAGTTCTTACACTCTACAAAGGTGTGTTACTTTACCCATGAGAGATCTTAACTTTGTTGCACATCCGAGCGGACAACCCGTTCATACTTCCTTGGTATGAGGCCCAGACTAAGATCCAAGCCAATCACTACCCTTCTCCGCGACCCCGCATGTCTGCGCGGGGCTGACTACATCTCTGTTAAGCCCCCTCCCGGGAAAGCTATAACCATGATGAGTTCCCGAAGACTATATGAGCCGGTGATGCCCCTGGCAAGCTCCATATAGGTCCGACTATACCTCCGACAGCCGTTCACAGATAATCTAGACACCAAAATCGTGGGGCCTATGGGTGCCCACCCATATGCTGTATCCTCGCAAGGAAACACAACGTCACGTTAAGGTCGTCTTGCCTACATGTGAAAGGAAGAAGATCCAGCTGACTTCTCCATCCCATTCCAAATCTCATGGTTAATGCAATATACGGCGCAAGAATCATCGACGACATTGGTTGTTAATTCCTAGATAATATGTTCCTTTACCACCGGAACGGTAATAGTAGGTTATTACCATATGGTAAATAACCTATAATTATATTATTATGAAAATATTGTTTTCTGACCTTTTTGAAATGCAGGTGATGACAACACTGGATTTGCAAAATATTTGATAGAAAATAACCAAAGGACATGAGCAAGTGTGAACTTGCCTTTTGTGATTGCAAGATTATGCACTCACAATCTTCGAGACAATAGAAGATCCAATATCTGGAAACAACATCATTGGTCCGATAAGGACTAATATTCAAAGAATTAAGATTCTATTATGCATAAGTAATGTAATGCATTTAGTAAAAATTCCAAAGTGGATCCCCGATAGTCTAAGTGAATTGAACTTAGGTGTTTTCCTTAAGAGTGGGTTTATCTTCAATTCTTACTTCACAAATAGATGTATTTATAAGGAACTTGAGTTTTAGAGTCTAAGATATAATAATAGTGTATAAAGCAATGTAGGATTGAGGTTGATTTCCATCTGGTGATTATGATGAGAGTCCAACTGTTGGTTTTAAGAATTTGAAAGAAATATTATAGAGTTGTTGTTTGAAGTGGAAAAAAGAATAACATTGAAATAAACTAGTGTTTAGGTTAGGTTAATCAATCTTGAAGGTCACTAGGGTTTACATTAGGGTTTTTTATGGTTACAAATGATGTTGAGCTATTATACTTTAATTGTTTGTATAAGTGGCCAAAGTTAACTATAAAAACATGACTAAACTTCAAATACGATGTTTATGATTGTTTAGACCAAAGTTAATTATAAAATTAGATATGAATCTAAAGATGTAGTGAGTTTAGAAAATGTTCAAGTTTTAGGGTTTTGACAAGTATAATTATGGATGTGGGATCATTCACTTTCAATTTAAGTGAACAATGAGTTTAATCACATGCAACATATTAATGGAAGCATAATTAAATGATCATATTGATTTGTTAAGGTTTAGAGTCGTGTTAATAATGATTAAGAGATAAATTACATTCACCCTCAATATTAGTGAATGATGTATAAGATTAGCTTCAAGGTTGTTGTGTTTAAATTGAATTTAAAGTTCAAAAGAATTATTATAAACTTAATGGTTTACACATAAGTTTTATTATGAATCCTAAGTAGGGTTTTAGACTTTAGTACTTAGTCTTAAAGGATTTAATGTTTATAAAGATTATTTCTTACTTAGGAAATAATTTTAAATAATTAACAAAATAGTTATCTCATTTTAATAAAATAAGTACATGAATTTTTATTACCTAGGAACCTTAAAATGTTTTAGAGTAATATACTTAGTATTTTTATAGTAAAATATACTTATTTAAGATCTTAAAAATGATTTTTTAGGTACTATATTTATTTTTATAAAATTCCTTAAAGAATTAAATGTACTTAAATATTTGTTTCAACTTTTATTTGTAGAATTTTTAAGTTAGTAATTTTTTATAAAGTAGTATATTTATTTTGATATACAAAAAATGATTTTTATTTATTTTTAGGACTTTTCCTTATTTTATTAAAATCTCACTTAGGATTTAATGGTGTTTAATATTTATTTTCATTTTATTTAACTTAAATAAGTAAGGTTATATTTTTATTAGATAGAGATTATTTTTGTGATCCTTTTAATATATTTTAAGTATTTTTATGAATTTTATAGGAATATATATTTCTGGATTTTTAATATTTATAAAGACTTGTTTGTATTTCCCTAAATTTAAGCATTTCCATTCTATTTTTTTGTAACTAGGCCTGGCCTGTGGTCAGCCTAGTCTAAATCAAAGGCCCACAGGGCCCAATTACATGGCTTATAAGGCTCGGGGTCAACGCTGACCCTGGCCCACTCTTCTCTCTCTCTCTCGCACAAACACACACACGCATTATCCTCACCCCTCTCGTTCCCCTCTTGGTCGCAGTGATGTCGTCGCTGCCGCCAGCTCCACTCTGGTCGGTTGCGGGCCAACTTTGTACCGCCACCTGCCGATGAGGCCTCAGATCGATCTTCTCCGTCGATCTCGTCGCTTTGTTGCCGCTCTATTCCCCGATGTGCGCCCTGCGAAACCCTAGCCGTGCAGTTTGGTTTGGTCGCTGGCGCGGCGTCCCTGGCCCCATGCCCCCGACTGCTGCTCGAGGAAGACCAGGATCTCCCCTACCTCGACCCCAACTTGTTTCTCCTACACTTTTCATGGTGGTGTGGTACTATAATAGTTGATGCGGTCTACTCCAATTCCTGATGTCGGAGGCACGGCGCCATGGCGCAACCCTAGCATTGGCTGCGAGAACTATGACTATGCCACGCCCCCGCTCCATGTTCTTGGCACCCCTAGTGACTCCTATCTCTTCTGTGACCATCTGTTGGGCTGATGATAACACCTAGTGGTAACTGACCAAGGTTCAGGGAGTCGTGGAATTGAATTGCTACTAGGTCATATTACTGTGGTTAGAGTTGATTTGATAATTGGAATGAGGTTTTATATTGGTTTACAACACAAATTGTCTGATTTTTATTTTAGAATCACTTAGGTTGTCAAGTACTTGATATGTAAGTGGGTTGCAGATGTTGATTTGAATCCAAACCAACTATTGGTTTGAATGGATTCATAGTATTGTTCTTTATTGAGAAGTATTTTTCTACATGATAATAATTGACTTGGAAAAAATGATTTATATTCCTATTGGAAGTATTTGTAGCTGTGATTTTGGCTAGTGGCTTTTATTGGACCTAGGTATCCACTACTATGGCGTTTTTTACTTGGAAGTGTATACTCCATTACATCAAGATTTGCTAGTGTTGGTGGCTAACTTTGCTCATTCGATGTATACAAAAGATTTGGTAAACTGGACATATGGTTTAGTAACAATCATTATCCCTTCTGAGTAATGTTTACATTATATAAAATGATTCCTAGCAAATGGCAGCTAGGAAAATGATTTAAAGTATGGTTGTATGGTTTTAGGAAGTGGCTATCTGTTTCTTGTTCAGATGTTGTGTACTGTTCGTGGTGACAGTGAGTTTGGATTGCAAAACATGGTTGCTTTACCTGGGATTGTGTTTCCTCTACAAATATGCTTTGCAATGATCTGTTTTTATGCAGTGAGCTTGTCCTTATGGTAATAATGATATCCATATGATTCCTAGCCATCTAAAGTAGGAAAATGATTTAGGTTTCTTATACCCTAATCTATGTGGTCATCAAGTGACTTCTGCTGCCCTGAGATGCTACGGTGGTCCCTCCAATCTTGGAGTGTGCACAATAGTAACCTTGGTAGCATACTATTATGCTTGATTATTGGCCTGGCCTATGATGCTAAGGATGAGGCATTAATCTGGATAAGAACGGATAGTTTTTTTATTTTTGGTGGTTTTTATTCTCTAGGATGAGCTTTGCATAGCATCTCTATGAAAGACTTAGAGAACTCCATATTCTAATTCTCCCAGACAGCTTTAGTGGAAAGATAGCTAGATGATTAATTATATATGACAGTAGTCTCTGAGTGTTTAAGATATACACTTCTCTGATAGTGATAATAGTAGTACCCTAGATGATTTCTAGCTCATTATCTAGGAAGATGATTTGAAGAATCTTCTGAAGCTTGTAAATACCAAAATGTTGTGCTAACATGTTGCACATCTAGCCTATTGTACTAGGTTTATTAAACCTCTACTTGCACCATTTATTGAAGGGAATATGCCTGAGAGGCAATAATAAAGTAGTTATTATCGTATTCCTTATTTATGATAAATGTTTATTTTGCATGCTATAATTGTATTAATACGGAAACGTTAATACATGTGTGTTTAATAAACAAACAGAAAGTTCCTAGTTATGCCTCTCTCATAAACTAGCTCGTTGATTAACAAGATGATCATGGTTTCCTGATCATGGACATTGGGTGTTGTTAATAACGGGATCACAACATTAGTGTAATGGTGTGATGAACATTCATCCGAAGTATAGCATTACGATCAAAGTCACTGAGTTTATATTTCTATAACAACTTACAAAGTGATCCTTATCCTTAGACCATGAGATCATGTCAATCACTAACACCGGAAGAGTTTCTTGATAACATCAAACGTCACACCGTAACAGGGTGATTATAAAGATGGATTCAGAACTAATAAAGTGTTATGTTGAGGCCCATGGATCGAGAGTGGAATTTGTTCATCCCGATGGTGGATAGATATACTCTGGGCCCTCTCGGTGATATCACATTGGTTAGCTTGCAAGCAAGTGATTTGATCACTAGAATGTTATATCACGGGAACAAGAAAATAGTACATGTCAGTAACGAGATCAAACTAGGTATGGAGATACCGATGATCGAATCTTGTACATGTAATATATCGCGAAACAAAAGGATTAAGATACTAGTGTAAAAGGTTCCGACGATCATAAGAAAGTCATCGTTGAATGTGTGGGAGTCAGTATGGGTCTCCAGATCCCGCTTCTGATTATTGATCCGAGAGGGGTCTCGATCATGTCCGCATTATTCACGAACCATAGGGTGACACACTTAAGAGACACCGACATCCATTTGGAGCAAAAGTTTCATGCCGAAAAGAATAACAAGCACAGGAATTTATTTCACTAGATACCAAAACGGGTTTTCGGGTGAAATTGCAGAAAGTGTTTCTGCATGTGAAATGAAATACTAGCAAGGGGTTATATGTGAATGTTTGTCATTAAAGTAATTGAAAAAAATCCGAATAAATAAAAGGAGTTTTATTTAATGAGAGTTTGCATTAAATTTGGTGGAAATTTAATGGGAATTTGAGTGGGTTTTTGAGTGGAGGGAATTGAAAGGCATTTGAGTGAGTGAAGTGTCCACCCACATGAATGTAGAAGAGGTGGGGGTAGCCCCATGGCTGGGCGCATGGCCCCTTGGGTGCCCCCCTCTCCCTATAAAAGGAGCCCCCCTCCCTCTCTCTCACTTACACCTCCTCGTGAAGGATCTCTCTCCCCCTCTAGAATTTATCCCCCATGGTCTCGGACTAGCGAGATACATGTTCCCGGTGGCTATTCGGCAAGAAAGAGTTGTGCTTCCGCTGCATCGCTGGAGCGAGGAGGCGGAGGTTGCTCGGTGCCTTGAACGTGTGTGCGAGCACGGATGCGCTGCTGTTTTGCGGCGCTAGGACTTCCTCTCGATCCTGAGATCGGCAAGAGATCGTCTACATCAACCACGAGTTTGGACTCGTTAAGCTTTGTCGGTCTTCAAGGGTATGTTCTCTACGGATATACATCTGCCCGTTGTTTGTATCTAGTAGATAGATCTTGGTACATAGTTGTTCCCATCGTAGGATTTTTTTTTCTATGCTGCGAACCCTACAGTGGTATCAGAACCGGATCTATATGTAGATACTTTGCACGGGTAGTACACAAATGAGTATATGTGGGCGATGATGATCATTTTATTGCTTATTAGTTGTACTTTGGATATTGGTGGCATAGTGGGATGAAGCGGCCCGGACAAACTTTACATGTCCTCGCACATGAGACCTGTTCCACGCTTGACATGCAACTAGTTTTGCATAAGTGGCTAGCGGGTGTCTGTCTCTCCTACTATAGTCAATATCTAATTTGCAACGAGTTGTCAACAATTTGGTTATCCTCGTTGTGGTTCATGTTCGTAGGTAACAACGGTTCTATCTTCGAAAGCCCTAAGCCACGTAAAACTTGCAATGGATAAATTAGAGGCGTCTAGTTTAGATTGTTGCTGGGATAGTGTTATGATATGGTAATGTTGTAAGTAGAAGTATGAGATGATACTCTTACAACACACATAACGTGTAAGTTCCATAGACCTTGGCCTTACACATAAAGGTATGATAGTGATCATACCACAGTGCACATGATGGAGATCATATGCGGGAACCATATCATTTCACTTATAAACATGTGATGTTTTGATTGCATCTTATATTGCTTGTTTGGCGTTTTATTAGCATAATAAGATGATCCTCATTTAGATATCAAGATAAGAATGTGTTCTTCCTTAAGTATGCACCAACAATGTTTCTTCGCTTCAAGACATCACGTGATGATCGGGTGTACTTGAATCCACGAGCATATCTCGGGTGCAAGACAGTTACACACGCGAATACTAAGGTTCTTACTTGGCGAGCCTAGCATGTACAGACATGGCCTCGGAACACGGACCGAAAGGTTAAGCATGAGTAATATGTTTTGATATGATGACCATATGGATGCTCGCCTTTGAAGCTACACCGACTCACGTGATGATCGAACTTGGTGGTGTGGATTTGGTTCATGTAATCACCAAAAAGACACGAGGGATGTCGTTTTTGAGTGGGAGTTCATTTCTAATTTGGATTAGTAGAACTCCATTTATCATAAATTAAATCAAAGTGAATATGATATCTGAAACAATGTGTGGCAGATATAATGATATCTGAAACTCCATTTACCATCATGTGTGGCAGATATAACGATATCTGAAACAATGTTTTGGTTGCAATATGATAGAGTATAATATATGTTCTCATATTGGATGAGAATTTACGAAGGTTGGAGATGCTAGACATCCTAATCATCCAAAAGAGTTTTGGAAAGTAATGTTATACTCACGATTCTCCTTTATAAGCTACAGTAGCTTGATCATGAAAGTCGTCATGATAAGGATGAATAGAAGATGTATGTAAAGTGTTTACTACACTAAAAGACTACTAAAGAATGGATTTTGAAAGAATACCGATCATTTTGGTGATGGTGATCTACTTCAAAGTGCAAGTCCAAAGGTATTATTATTTGAATATACACGCTTTGGACTATGTGTAATGTATATGGCGCCACTTTTTATGTTGATAGATTCTTTTAAAAAGGAAAAGTAAATGCTGAAAGAGAATCTATAAAATATATTTGGCAGAAAAGAAAAGATTGGAAATATCCAATTTAGGTATATGGATGATATACATGTTATGGTTGTATTCTTTGCTTGTTAAACAATGTGGTTCTTGGGTATTGGATATCGAATTGGTTGGTATGAAATTTCATATGGAACAACGCAATTCATGAACCACAATGGCCTAAGTAACTAGCAATAGAATATGTGATGATGTTCATCGAAAACAAACAAACCGTTGTTTGTATTTCTCCTTGACATCAAAGCTTGACTTCAAGATTTGTTTTAATAATTGTTATTTGAATCAGGTATTATGAGAACAAAGGTTGTTCAAATAATTACCGTATTCCATATAAGATGGATGATTTACAAATCTAGTTGGAGAAATCACATCCATAAAACCTAATGCTAAAATATCGCAAGACAAATGATTGAAAGATCACTTATGAAGTGACATCGCTATTTAAATTATATTGGAAAGAAAACATGAAGAATGTCCATATTCATGGATTTTTGGAGTCTTTGATTTGATCAAGTGACGCTTGTGAGACTTTTCACGTGATAATTAAAACTTCGTTCAAAGGCCAAAGAAGAACGAACGACTAAATTATTGGAATTTATACATATCGATGTATGTAGTCCATTATGTATAGTCGTAAGCGATGGATTTCAACTTCATATGCTTTCTCCGGAAATTTGAGTGAATGTTCACTTAATGAGAAAGAAGTATGAAATATTTGAAAATGTTTCAAAGACTTTCAAGATGAAGTGCAAAATCATTGTAACAAGAAAATAAATGATTTATGATTTGATCATAAAGGGATTTATTTGAGTTACAAGTGTACCAAGAAAAATAAATGAATTATGATTTTATCATAAAGGGATTTATTTGAGTTGCAAGTTTAGCAAAAGGCCTAGATTTACATCTCCCGGAACACCATAGGAGTATGGAGTGTTTGAGATTTGTAATGAAACCTTGTTTGACATGGTTGGATCAAAGGTGTTATTTATAAAACTGCCATTATGTTTTAAAAGATTAAAGCTTTAGAGACTTCCACTTTTACACTGAAAAGAGCTCCATCTTGATCCGTTGAAATGACACCATGGAAGTTATGGTTTGGGGTAAAACCCAAGTTGACATTTCTTAAATTTTGGTATGCTAAACATAAGTAAGATGTTTACAGCCGAAGTCGGATGAGCATGTCTTTGTAGGTTATTTCGAATAACAATTGGTTATTCCTCCATAAAACCAAGGACAAAAGGGTTTGTCGCTTGAAACGTGAAGTTTCTTGAAGAAGGAATTTTTCGTAAAAGTTAAGTGGGAGGACAATAGAACTTTGATAAGGTTAACGAACCTTAGCTATATGTGCTGAGTTGCGAAGTGCCGAAAATCGTTCAGGAGGCAGCCATAATGCTCATGGTTTATGTGCCTCAAAGGTTGTGGTCACGGAGATCTAAGTTCCTATTGAACCAAGTAGGTCGGATAAACAATCAAATACTAAGATTTGAGAGTAAATCATTATTTGTTGACAATGATGAACCGACTATATGCAAAGAAGCGATGATGGGCCCTGACTCCGTCAAATGGCTTGAAGCCATAAAATCCGTGATAGTTCCATACACGAGAAATCAAGTTTTGAACTTGGAAGACCCTCCGGAAAGGTGTAAAAACCTATCCGTCGTATTTGGATCTATAAAGAAACAGACATGGATGTTTCACATCTATGAAATAGTCGACATGTCGTAAATTATTTTATGACAATGTTCAAGGAGTTGACTATGACAAGATTTGATCTTTCATAGCGATATTTAGTCTGGACGGATTAAAGTAGCAACCACTACATATAATTTGGTATATGGTAGATGAATAAACAAAACAAAGTTCTTCTAATAGAATGGTTACCTAGGACGTGTACATGACATGATCCAAAGGGTTTTGTTAATTCAAAGGATGCTAAAAGGGGCATGCAAACTTCAATGGTTGAAGTAAGCATCACGGAGTTGGAATCTTCACCATGATGAAAAAGGAGTTTTCATCAGGAGACGATGAAGATGCTTGCATTTGCAAGAAATTAAGTGGGAACGCTAAGACATATTTCTAATACATTATGTGGAGGACATCTTGTTGATTAGAAATGATGTATCTTTTATTGACAAAGGTTAAGAATTTCATTTTGATGAAAGACTTAGGCAAAACCCGAATATTTAGCATGAATGTCTATAGTGGATAGACTGTGACGCTAATATGGTTATGCCAAACGTACATATATGAGATATTGAAGGAGTTCAATATAGAAACGACAAGAAGCAGTTCTTGTCGCATGGAAAGGAATTGAATCAAGATTCAAGTGTATCGACACTTGATAAGTGAAACAAGATTCATGTGCTTTGACACTTGATGAGTGAAATCACAAGGATGTTTTGATCAATCGTACCATGATATGTACACATCCAGATATGTCCTATGCTCTAAGTGTTATGATCATATACCAGAATGAATCATAAAATGATCATTGGACGATAGTGAGTATATTCTTATGATCCTTTGGAAGAACTAAGAATATAGTTGTGTAGAGGTGACAAACAATTAAAAAAGTTCATTGTAAAGCGTTACATTGATACTAGTTTTGTCACAAGATACAAATTAAGTTTATCTCAATTTAAACTATGGGTGACACAATGTAATGGAAAGAAGATTCCATGATGGATTTGGATGAAACCCATAGTTAAGACATTGTGACGAATACTACAACAAAAAGGCTAAGTATATGACTGCTATAGTAGCAGCAAAGGAGGGAATTTGTGTCAAGAAGTTTGTTATCAAACTAAGGTGTGGTTCGCAATGGGCTAACACTAAAGATATATTGTATGACAATAGTATCGACATGATTTAACCCCAAGGAACTAAAGGTCTCACCTAAAGACCAAATTTATACAATGCCATCTCATTGGAGAATGAGTGATGCGTGAAGACGCAAAGACATGCAAATACACACGGACCTGAAGCGTTAGATCCGTAGATTATGTTAACCACTTGCAATTGCGTATATGGAACACAGGAAAGCCATAAGTGTTCAATACACAAAGTTTTCAACCTAGATTATTGTCTCTAGTGCAAGTGGGAGACTGAAGGGAATATGCCCGAGAGGCAATAATAAAGTAGTTATTATCGTATTCCTTATTTATGATAAATGTTTATTTTGCATGCTATAATTGTATTAACACGGAAATGTTAATACATGTGTGTTTAATAAACAAACAGAAAGTTCCTAGTTATGCCTCTCTCATAAACTAGCTCGTTGATTAACAAGATGATCAAGGTTTCCTGATCATGGACATTGGATGTTGTTAATAACGGGATCACAACATTAGTGTAATGGTGTGATGAACATTCATCCGAAGTATAGCATTACGATCAAAGTCATTGAGTTTATATTGCTATAACAACTTACAAAGTGATCCTTATCCTTAGACCATGAGATCATGTCAATCACTAACACCGGAAGAGTTTCTTGATAACATCAAACGTCACACCGTAACAGGGTGATTATAAAGATGGATTCAGAACTAATAAAGTGTCATGTTGAGGCCCATGGATCTAGAGTGGAATTTGTTCATCCCGATGACGGATAGATATACTCTGGGCCCTCTCGGTGATATCACATTGGTTAGCTTGCAAGCAAGTGATTTGATCACTAGAATGTTATATCACGGGAACGAGAAAATAGTACATGTCAGTAACGAGATCAAACTAGGTATGGAGATACCGATGATCGAATCTCGGACATGTAATATATCACGAAATAAAAGGATTAAGATACTAGCGTAAAAGGTTTTGACGATCACAAGAAAGTCATCGTTGAATGTGTGGGAGTCAGTATGGGTCTCCAGATCCCGCTTCTGGTTATTGATCCGAGAGGGGTCTCGATCATGTTCGCATTATTCACGAACCGTAGGGTGACACACTTAAGAGACACCGACATCCATTTGGAGCAAAAGTTTCATGACGAAAAGAATAACAAGCACAGGAATTTATTTCACTAGATACCGAAACGGGTTTTCGGGTGAAATTGCAGAAAGTGTTTCTGCATGTGAAATGAAATACTAGCAAGGGGTTATATGTGAATGTTTGTCATTAAAGTAATTGACAAAATTCTGAATAAATAAAAGGAGTTTTATTTAATGAGAGTTTGCATTAAATTTGGTGGAAATTTAATGGGAATTTGAGTGGGTTTTTGAGTGGAGGGAATTGAAAGGCATTTGAGTGAGTGGAGTGTCCACCCACATGAATGTGGAAGAGGTGGGGGCAGCCCCATGGCTGGGCGCATGACCCCTTGGGTGCCCCCCTCTCCCTATAAAAGGAGCCCCCCTCCCTCTCTCTCACTTACACCTCCTCGTGAAGGATCTCTCTCCCCCTCTAGAATTTATCCCCCATGGTCTCGGAATAGCGAGATACATGTTCCCGGTGGCTATTCGGCAAGAAAGAGTTGTGCTTCCGCTGCATCGCTGGAGCGAGGAGGCAGAGGTTGCTCGGTGCCTCGAACATGTGTGCGAGCACGGATGCGCTGCTGTTTTGCGGAGCTAGGACTTCCTCTCGATCTTGAGATCGGCAAGAGATCATCTACATCAATCACGAGTTTGGACTCGTTAATCTTTGTCGGTCTTCAAGGGTATGTTCTCTATGGATATACATCCGGCCGTTGTTTGTATCTAGTAGATAGATCTTGGTACATAGTTGTTCCCATCGTAGGATTTTTTTTGTTTTCTATGTTGCGAACCCTACATTTATAGAGGTTGTTGTTATTCCTATTGTTACCATTATGGTGCCTCACCAGAGTGTGCACAGTGATAACACTAGTTTAAATGATCTGCTACTATAAGATCTTGCCTATGATGCTTGGTCTGAGGCTTAACTTAATTAAGAATGAATGCTGGTGTAGCATAATTACTCGAGCATGAGTCTTGCATACCATTTGTATGCAAGGCCGAGATTAACGTTTCCACTTATCATCTAGATTATTTATTGATGTGTTATGGCAAGAACGGTTACTATAATATGAGTTTGCTAGTTAAGCAATGCCTCATGTTTGTTGAAATTTTTTCCTGATGTGGTTGTTGATCTTGTTTTGCTTCTGATGTAAGCTTCTATGAATCCTATCCTAGAAATCCTTCTCCTCCTTGCTCCTTCCTGGATCTGCTGTTCACCTTATTTTCATGGTGGCACTGGCCTGATCCTTCTAGTGAGATTACCAATTCTTACTGATGGTCAGCAAGTCTCCTTCCTGGTAAAGCTTATTTTTCTCTCTAGACATGAGGATTTGGCTCTAGGTGATCATAATTTTGTGATGGTGGTGGATGTTCTAGTGTTGTGAACCGAAGGAAAGATGGTGTGGGGTGGATGAGAAATGGAAGTGGAAACAATGGATGGTGCTACGACTGGTGTATTCTCTTTTAAGCATAGGCCATTTTCTTGTGGTGTTGATAGCACATATGTTGCATGTGTGGTGTAAGCTGCTTACTAGTAGGTCCCATGGGTTCAAGTTCCTAGTCTTGTAATCTTCTCACTTGTGGATATGTTCAAGTAGAAGTGTGATCTTTACTATTTTTTTACTACTGCCATATTCTTACAAATGGTGAAACTTGCCCCATGCCTGTGATGCATAGAAAGAGGCCCCACTTAGAATAAGAACAGATCACACACTTTGGCCCCTTTTCAATTTACTACTCGATGATGAGTTTTGCAATGCACTTCATTGCCTAATCTGAGAGTACAATAACCCCCATAATCCCTGTTTTCTATTTTTTTGTTTTGTTTTCTTTTGAGTTGTTTTGCAGGTATAGAAGGATAAGAATAAAAGAAGATACAAGATTCAGCTTAGTTTAGGAGATCTAATTTAGGACTTCCTTTTTATTATTTTTAATCCATTATTGTAGTCTTTCATTTTTATTTAAACATTTTTTAAAAGAGTTTAATATTTGTATTATTATCTTTCATTTAAATATTTGTAAAAGATCAATGTAATATTATTATTATTGTAATAAAATAAATCTATTTTTCCTACTTTGTACTTGTTGTATTTTTTATTTAAGACTTGCCAATTATTATCTCATCTACCTATAATAAGTAATGTACCCTTTATTCATTTATCATATTACTTTATTCAAGACTTTATATTCCATCTCTCATAAGCATTTAAATATTCCATAATTCAATTTGTGAATTTTTATAAATCCATTTGAATTAAAATTTGAAATTAAAATACATGTTTTAATCACCTACCCCTTAAACAAAGAATTCTACAAAGGTCATGTCGAAATCTATCATAATAGCGCTGACGTTTCCACCAGAATAATAGATATCTCGATCCCTCTATAGATCTTTTAGTTTTGCGTGAAAATTCTCCGGATTTTCTTATGCATGAATGCAATGCACACACATGTGTCCTCTCTATTTCTAGCTGCTAATCCTGGGATGTTACAGCCTTCAAGAACAACCAAGATGCATATGTCAAATAGAATGCCCGGACTATGTGACTCATGGAATCTACTAGGCAAGTTAGTTAATTGATACGTCGGAAACGTATCTATAATTTTTGATGCTCCATGCTTGTTTTATATCATTTGTCTTATGTTTTGTCTACACTTTGAGGTATTTTTATACACTTTCTGGTACTAACCTATTAACAAGATGCCGTAGTGCCAGTTGCCTGTTTTCTTCTGTTTTTGGTTCCAAAAAGGTAGAAAACCAATATTATCGGAATTGGACGGGACAAAAGCCAAAGTCATTATTTTTCCTGGAGAAACACGGAACCACGAAGCAGAGTCGGAGGGGCGCCACAGGGTGGCCACACACCCCCAGGCGCGGCCTAGGGTGGGCCCGCGCCTGGGCAGGGTGTGGGACCCCTGGCCCCCACCAACCTTGCCTCCTTCGCCTATAAATGATCCCGAGGAGAAAACCCTAAATAATCGATCATACTTCCAAAAAAAGTTCCGCAGCGCCGCCGCCACCGAAGGGGAGATTCGGGGGACAGAAAGGATCTGTTCCGACACTCTGCCAGGACGGGGAAGTTCCCCCGGAGCCATCTCCATTGATATCCATCACCATCTTCATCACCGTTGCTGATTCCCATGATGAGGAGGGAGTGGTTCTTCCTCGAGGCTAAGGGATCTACCGGTAGCTATGTGTTCATCTCTCTCTCTCTCTATGCATGATCTTGTTGTGGTCATGAGCTTTGTAATCAAGTAGATCTACCTTGCTACTCAAGTGCTTCAATAGATCTCTGCTCTCCCCATGTGTGTGAAAGTGACAGCGTGCACACCATGGTGGCACTTAGGCTTGAGTCTACATAAATACTCATCGTGCTTTAATAAATCTATGCTTTTCCCCACGTGTGTGAAAGTGACAGCGTGCACGCCGTGTGTGGCACTTAAGATAGACTACATATATATTTGTTATGAGTTATATTTGGAGTTTGATTTCTCTATGAAATTGTGGTGTTTGTTGGAACCATCTAGCGCTCAAGGTGACAATGTGGGGTTATCTAGATTGGGGAAGGCAGACTTTGAGGTGTGCTGTTATATCCCTACCATGGATTAGAGTGTCCAACCGGAGAGTAGTTAAGAGTAGTATCATAAAGAGAAGATATTTATATGAGAGAGTGTTCACTAGTGAAAGTATGATCCCTAGGCCTTGTTTCTAAACATTGAAACACCATTCACATCTAGATCTGTTGCATGTTTGCTTGCTTTAGTCTTTACCTCACCACCAAGCTCTTTTCTGGCACTCACACACGTTCTCCCACGTCAACAACAAGTCAGAAGCTATTTTCTGGCACCGTTGCCACTTGTATTTCACTATCTCTTCGCCGAACTAGTGCACCTATACACCCGAAAAACCTATGGATCTTTATTTGCATGCTAATAACAATGTTATTAGTATGAATTATTTGGACACCATTATTGCTAATGCTATGGAAACGTCTAAGCTTGGGGAAGCTAGTTTTTATGAAAATGATCTTTTTAGCCCCCCAGCTTTGGAAGATAGCTATTCTATTGCTTATGATGATACTTTACCTCCAATATCTGATGATTACTATGATATTTTCAGTCCACCTACTATTGAGGAGAAAGTTAATTGTGATCACAATCTGCCTCCTATATTTGATGATTATGGTGATGAGAATAATAGTGATAGCTATTTTGTTGAATTTGCTCCCACTATAATTAATAAGAATGACTATGCTTATGTGGAGAGTAATAATCATTTTATGCATGTGTCTCATGATAAGAATGTTTTATGTGAAAGTTATATTGTTAATTTTATTCATGATGCTACTAAAAGTTATTATGAGAGAGGGAAGCATGGTTTTATGTATCTCAACAATATTAAGTTTCCCCTCTTTATGTTGAAAATTTTGAAGTTACATTTGTTTTGTTTCCTATGCTTGTTGCTTTGTGATTTTATGACTTGTTTCTTTACAAGATTTCTATGCATAGTAAGTGGGTTAGACTTAAATGTGTTTTGTATTTGCTTCTTGATGCTTTATTTTACTTCAATTCATATTTCTTATGTGAACATCTTTTCAAACTATCAAGCCTAACTTAAAGGCGTTAAAGAAAAGTACTTGTTGGGAGATAACCCAAGAGTTTCCTTGAGTCTTGGAAGTTATTACTTCAATAATTACCTCTCCTTATCCTTTTTGTTTGCTTTTTGTGCCAAGAATGACCTCTAATGAGAGGGAAGTAAGATTTGGGGAGTTGCTGTCCCGAAACAGATTTCTGTCCTCCACCATAAAAATTCGTGAGGAGTATCTGTAAGTCTTATTGAGCTGAAAATTTATGAATACATCCCCCATTATGTTAGCTAAATTTAGTTAGTTCAACACTTTTTGATTTGAGCAACAGAAGGTCTTCAGAAAAATCGGTTTCTACCTGCTGGTCTGTTTTGACAGATTTCTGCCATTATTTGCATTTGCTTCTTATTGATTCCTTTTCGGGCTCGTTTTGGGAAATTGAGCTTTTTGAAGGAGTTGATATAGTATCTTGTGTTTTTAATAAAAAGTCTTTCTATTACAAAGCTTTGTTAGAGGTCTAATGTCAGGGGGATGATCCCCGGTAGGGTCACAAGGGGTAAAACACAGCCCAGCTTGGCTTACGCCGAGTGAAGAAAGAACCAGGCCGAGTAAGTACGGCCGGGTAGGAGGATTGTATGTGGCCGACATAGAAATTATGTAGGCCCGTATAAGACAAAGATGTTAATCTTGCAGGAACCAATGAGCCGAGTCTCCCGAGGAGAGGCCGGGTCAGATAGGACGCATGGCACCTTTCCGAGTGAGGTTTAGGAGGGACCATGGTAAAGCGTGGTCAAAAGAGAAGGGCGGCGCCGGGTGACACGAAAGGACCCGGGTGACGCCCAAAGCAAGGGCTGATGTACAAAGCTACTGCGTGACACCAAAAGGGACAGGAGGCAACGTACCAGAAGACCATTAGCTGTCTAGCTTTATGGACTAAGCATTGGGCTTAGGGAAAGCCCATGACTCGGCCCGCACAGTAGGGACCAAGGTCCAAACAGTAACCCTAGAACCCAAAGGGATATAACCTATCTAGCACCGCCTATATAAGGAGGGGCATATCGGAAGTAGAAGAAGGTTGGACCAAGTGGGGAACTAGTGCATAGAACACTAGTTCATACAGCTCAACGAGCACTTGTAAACCTCTAGCATCAATAAAATTCCTAAGTGTGGAGAGTTCATCTTGTTCTTTGTGCATGGCTAGACCGTGCACTCCCTCCCCGGTGACCACAAGCACCCATTCAGCCTCCAACTTAAGCCTACCCATGGCATCTGCCGTGACACCACCACGACAGTTGGCGCCCACCGTGGGGTAGAAGAAGGTGCTTGATGGAGTCTTCATCCGGACGGGCAACATCATCGCCAAGACTGGTGAGCGCGTCTACTCCAGCCTCATCCAGAGGTTTGGAGCGCTCAACTTTGTCAGTGACAACGCGAGGTGCTTCGGGACGAAACCGTTCCCAAGGGGCGGTCGCTTCATCAATTTCGGCGAGCACCAGGTCTACATCGCGGTGTGCATGGAGCGCGCATATCCGGAGCGTGTCGTCGTCGCTCCGGATCCACCCGCGGTTCCTGTCACAGGAAAGCTGCATAAGCTCGTCACTATTGAGGTAATGATGACAGCTCCTAACCCAGCAGCACCTCATGTAGCTCCTGTAGTGAATGAGGATCCTGAGGGAGGAAATCAAGAGGAAGTGCCAGGGGCTGCAAGAACAGCAAAGGCACCGCTAGAAAATCCAGAAAACATAGCAAGGAGTAAGAGAGCTAAAGAGCTGCAAGACGCGATAGACAAGTTGGCAGAGCCAGTAGTGCAAGCAACTGATCCGGCACACGTGCAAGCCGAGTTAGAGGAGGCCAGGATAAAGGTTCTGGAGAAAGCCAAGGAGTTAGCACAGTTACAGCAAGATGTGGATATTACAATCCGAGAGCTCAACTCGGCAAATCGAGTCAAGGGCGCAAAGACCCGGCTTGATGCAACAAGGATAAGAGGAAGGAACCTCAATGAGGAGCTGGTGGATGCAACGTCAAAGTTGACACCAGAAAACAGCAATGAAATAGCCATGTGGCCAACATACAATATAGCAGCAGCTAACCTGCGAGCCGCAGAAGCAGCAATGGTAGAGCTACCCCATTTGACAGGTGACGCCAAGAAAAGACAACAAGAGAGAGTCAATGAACTGGTAAGAGCAGCTAGCATGCTGAACGAAGCCTACTACAGGGCGAATCCGGGTATAGCAGGGAGGTCACAGCTAGTTCACTCGACAACTCCTATCCCGGCGCGATCAGCAGGTCATACGACATCCTCACCCGGAACGACGCCAAGACTGAGGAAAGAAAAGAGTGTGAATTCAGGGAGGAACAAGCAAATGATCACTTATGACCCGGCGATGGCTCAGGGAAACCCAGCGCATGCAGAGGGAACAAGAAGAAATAATGCACAGGGAAATGAGAACCAGGAAAATGCAGGCCGAGAGAGGCAAGTAGGGCAAAGGAATGACAATGGATGGCAGAATTTTGCGCATCAACCTAGGCGCGAAGCTCATTCGGCAGGAGGAGGAAATCCAGCACCGAATAATGCTCTAGCTCAGCCCGAAATAAGACAACAAAGCGCGGGAAAAGCAGCACAATAGCATGCTGACCCAAACGCAAACAGGTACAATGATGGTTACTCTGTGATGGTAAATGACGGGTATGAGTTGCCGGATCACGCATATCAAGCGATGGGAGCTAGACTCGGAGGCAGGAATCTTCAGCCGGATGATGCCAGACCGAAGCTTGACCGAATAAAGACGGCAGAGCTGGTCGAGTCACAAGGTCCACAGGGTCCACCGTGCTTTGGCCCAAGGATCATGAAGGAGCAACCTGTACCAAATTTTCAACTAGCCAGAGGAACAAAAACTTACGATGGAAGCACAAAGCCAGAAGACTGGCTCATAGATTATGGAACTGCTGTGAAAATCACGCAGGGAAATTTGAGATGGGCAGTACGCTATGTACCGTAGATGTTAGAAGGACCAGCACAGGTATGGCTAAACAATTTGCCACCTGGAAGCATCAACAACTGGATCGATTTTCAGGACGCTTTCGTGAGCAATTTCACCAGCACATACAAGAGGCTGAATCGCCCGCAACAACTAGCAATGTGTAAGCAAAGGCCGAATGAGATAGACAGAGAATTCCTCACAAGATGGTGCACGATGCGCAACTCTTAGAAGGAGTAATCGAGTCACAAGCTATTGCTTGGTTTGCACAAGGATGCAGACACTGAAGTGTGTTGTGGTTACAGAGAGATATGCCGGCAAGCTTGGCAGAAACAATAAGAATTGCTGATTCATATGCGTTAGGAGATCCGACTCAGCCTCTGCTCATGTCGGCAGACGGGATGACTGAGATTCAGATCTATGACACTGCCGGGTCGCAAAGGTGCCAGGAAAGATCCGAATATAGAAGCAAGAGAAGAGATGAAAGGCCAGACTACAGATATGGTTCGACTCAGGTTGCGTTCGTGAGTCAGGATCATCCAGATGATGGAAGTAGCCAACATCAAAGGACAAATGGACAACAACAGTGGATACCAAGGAATGATGGCAAAAAGTCATATGAACAAAGGAAGCCGTATCAGGACAGACATAAGTATACCTATGAGATGATGCTAGACCAGCCGTGTAAATTTCACATGCCTAGTACGAGTAAGCCAGGAAATCACACAACAAGACAATGCACTTGGTTTCAGAAAGGAGATAGAGTGGATTCGCCGAGTAAGCAGCTACCACCACCTCCCCCTCCACCACTCATAGGAGGAATGCTCAAGCTGTGTGAGCTGATAA
This sequence comes from Avena sativa, assembly GCA_916181665.1. Classification (NCBI taxonomy): domain Eukaryota; kingdom Viridiplantae; phylum Streptophyta; class Magnoliopsida; order Poales; family Poaceae; genus Avena; species Avena sativa. The sequence continues at coordinate 526,577,774 of OV702294.1, forward strand.
TAGATATGAAAACAGGAAGCCGAGGTATCATAATCAAGAAAGAAGGGAAGCTGTGCACTAGGTGCACAATCCAAGAGGTGACGACGCTCATGTTGGCCACGGAACTAGAAATGAGTACAAAGAACATTACCAGAGCTATGTCGTCTTTGTCACAGAGCCGAATGACAAAAAGAGCCAGCAGAGACGAATGATGGAAGTGAATGCCACAATGCCGGCAATTCCTAAGTACATGCACTGGTCTGAACAGGAAATAACTTGGAGCATAAAGGATCACCCCAAGATCATGCCAACCCTAGGAGGTTATGCGCTAGTCTTAGATCCAACTTTCATGGGCCCTGATATCAATGTGAAGTTTTCCAAGGTACTGATCGATGATGGCAGTAGCATCAACATCATGTACAAGGATACCATGCTCAAGTTAGGCGTTACCATGAACATGCTGGAGCCGACTAAGACAACTTTCCATGGCATCTTGCCGGGATTGTCCTGTGAGCCCATTGGCAAGATCTGGGTCAACGTCTTATTCGACAACAGAGAGAATTGTCGCACTGAAGCCATAGAGTTCGAGGTGGTCGACTTGGTCACCTAGTATCATGCGTTACTCGGCAGGCCAGCTATGGCGAAGTTCATGGCTACTCCTCACATTGCTTACTTGAAGAAGAAGTTGTCAGGTCCATGTGGGGTCTTCACAGTCGAAGGAGATTACAAAAGGTCCATTGCCTGTGCCTCAGCCAGATCTTCACTAGCCGAGTCACTGGTCATAGCACAGGAAAAGCATCAAATGTTGGAGGTGGCAGCATTGGCCAAAGCAGCACAAATGTCCATGCCGACACTCACTAATCCGCATGGCAATAAAAGTGGATGAAACTTTCCTAGAGCGCATAGTTACCATTGGGGCTGGGCTAACTAACAAATAGGAAAGTGAGCTCACCAGCTTCCTCCGTGAGAATCGGGATATCTTTGCATGGTCCACATAGGATTTGCAAGGAGTTCTGAGGGAGCTGGCTGAGCACTCTCTTCATGTAAGGCCAGATGCCAAACCGGTGAAGCAACCCCTCCGCCGCTTCGCCAAAGATAGGAGGAAAGTGATAGCTGCCAAGATAGCCAGGCTCTTAGCCGCTGGATTCATCATGGAAGTACTGCACCCAGATTGGTTATCAAATCTAGTCTTGGTTGAAAAGAAAAAGGATGACCTGAACGTGGCAGTGGTGTGGCGCGTGTGTATTGATTACACAAACCTTAATAAGGCGTGTCCAAAAGATCCATTCCCCTGCCACGGATCGATCAAGTCATAGATTCTACTGCCGGGTGTGAGTTGTTGTCATTTTTGGATGCGTACTCTGGATTCCATCAGATACCACTGAATCTGAATGATCAAATAAAACAGCTTTTATCACCCCGTATGGGGCTTACTGCTATCATACCATGCCATTCGGATTGAGAAATGCAGGTGCAACATATCAAAGATGCATGAAAAATACTTGCAAGATCAATTGGACAAAAATGTTCAAGTATACGTCGATGACGTGGTGATAAAAACCAAGCAAAGTCATACTCTAATTGAGGACCTGCGTCAAACATTCACAAACTTAAGAAGATTCCGGATGAAACTTAACCCGGAAAAATGCACATTTGGTGTCCCGGCTGGCAAGTTACTCGGATTTCTTGTATCCAGCCGAGGAATTGAGGCTAACCCGACAAAGATCAGGGCCATCGAAAGAATGGAATTGCCAAAAACCCTCAACGATGTCCAGAAGTTCACAGGATGCCTGGCCTCGTTGAGTAGGTTTATTAGTCGGCTTGGTGAAAAAGCCCTACCACTATATCAAGTGATGAAAAAATCAGACAAATTCACATGGACACAGCAAGCTGATAGCGCTTTCCATGAAATAAAGAAAATGTTGGCAACAACACCAATATTAGCATCACCACTATCCAAAGAGCCAATGTTGCTCTATGTCGCATCAACCAACAGAGTTGTAAGTGCAGTAATAGTGGTTGAACGCGAAGAAGAGGGCAAATCAGTCCAAAGGCCAGTTTATTACTTGAGCGAAGTGCTCTCTATATCAAAGCAAAATTACCCTCATTATCAAAAAATGACATATGGGGTGTATATTGCAGCAAAGAAGCTGAAACATTATTTTCAAGAACACCCAATCTGGGTAATATGTGAAGCGCCTATCTCGGATATATTAGGAAGCAAAGATGCCAGTGTCCGAGTCACAAAATGGGCCATAGATCTAGCACCATATACTCCACAGTATGATAGGCGAGATGCAATTAAATCTCAAGCTGTTGCAGATTTCTTCGTAGATTGGATGGAGATGCAATACGCACCACCACTGCCAGATCTGAATTACTGGAAGATGAATTTTGATGGGTCCAAAATGGGTTTGGGCGCCGGGATAGTGCTCACATCGCCAAAGAGGGATCAACTCAAGTATGTGTTACAGATCCATTTTGCTGCTTCCAACAACGTTGCCGAGTACAAAGCACTTGTCCACGGCATCAAAGTGGCCAAAGAGATTGGCATTAAAAAGATCATGTGTTTTGGTGATTCAGATTTGGTGATTCAGTAAGTGTCTGGGCATTGGGACGCGGTGGATGCAAACATGGCACTATATCGTTTCCATGTGCAACAAATTTCAGGATACTTTGACGGGTGTGAATTCCATCACGTACCAAGAGCAGAAAATGAGGCAGCAGATGTACTATCCAAGTTAGGCTCATCTCGGCAAGAAATACCCCCAGGAATAGCATCGGAAGATCACAGGAAACCATCGATCAAGCCCTCGCCAGAGTCCGAGTCAATATTCATCCCGACAATACAAGAGTCGGACGTTGTGCCAATGGACATTGACTCAGGGGCAGGTTCGAGTCACTCGGGGACTGATCCGCTCACTTTAGGGGTTGCCGAATCACACTCGGGGACTCCTCAAGTCATGTCGGCAAAACATATGTCGGCTGAGCCAATGGAAATTGATGGGCAATCAGATCCGGCACCACTGATACCAACATGGGCGCAGCTAATATCCAACTACTTAAAAGATGGAACTTTTCCAGATAACGAGATATTAGCAAGGCAAACAGAAAGAAGGGCAAAAGCATACACCATAATCAATAAAGAGTTGTACAAAAGAAGTGTGACAAGTGTACCGCAGCGTTGCATAAGCTTAGAGAAAGGACAAGAAATTTTATTGGATATTCACCAAGGATAATGTGGGCACCATGCATCATCAAGGGCATTGGTGGCCAAGGCATTCCGACATGGGTTTTATTGGCTAGTGAATTGGCAGAGGCACAATATCTAGTCAGAAAATGCAATGGTTGCCAGCATTATGCATCCAAGTCACACTTACCAGCATCTGAATTGAAGACTATACCAATCACCTGGCCATTCGCAGTATGGTGCCTGGATATGGTAGGACTATTCAAGCTAGCAAGGGGAGGCATGACCCATATATTGGTAATGATTTATAAGTTCACCAAATGGATAGAAGTGAAGCCCATCAAAAAATTGGACGGTAAAACAGCTGTCACATTCCTAAGGGACATAATCCTGAGATATGGTTACCCACACGGTGTAATCACAGACAATGGCACAAACTTTGCTGAAGGAGCTTTTGCTCGATTCTGCGGGAAAAACCGAATAAGACTCGACATAGCATCAGTCGCTCATCCAGAATCAAATGGACAAGTGGAACGAGCTAATGGCTTCGTTCTATCCAGGATAAAACCCCGTTTGATGGAACCACTCCAGAGATCACCTGGCTATTGGATAGAGGAACTACCCTCAGTGCTATGGAGTCTAAGGACAACTTCGAATCGATCAACATGCTATACGCCATTTTACCTCGTGTATGGGGCAGAAGAAGTTTTGCCTGTCGACATAGAATATGACTCGCCAATAGTAAGGCAATACTCGAAAGCCGAGGTAAAAGAGGCCCGATAAGATGGAGTTGACTTACTCGAAGAAGAAAGGGATTTGGCATTGTCCAAATCCGCTATATATCAGCAAAACCTTCGACGCTACCATAGCCGGAAAGTTCAACCTCGTGTTTTTCGAGAAGGGGATATGGTGCTGAGACTAGTGCAGCGCACAGCTGGAATGCATAAGTTATCACCCCCATGGGAAGGTCCATTCATTGTAAGCAAAGCGTTGCACAATGATTCATATTATCTCATAGATGCTCGTGAAGCACAAAAGAACAAAGCGGATAGAGCAGGTGATGAGACTAAAAGACCATGGAATGTAGCACTACTTCGCCCCTTCTACACTTAGGAGAAGTAGTGCATGTATTACTAGAACTCTCATACGTCGGACGCTTGTGCCGGCTATGTGTTGATAATAAAATGGTATGACTCGGAAAACTGACTCGGGGACTGCCCCTTAGGTTTATCCTTTCAATTATTTTATGTCGGATGGCGTAACACCTGAATCTTTTTTTTGAGGGTAAAACAGTAGGGTAAAAACCCCACTGCAATTTTTATAGATTATAGAGAGTTACAAGCGAATATTTACAAGTTTCAAGCCACCTCAAAGAGGGATAACACTATGAGCAACTATCTCCTGTCTAAATTATTGCTAATCCAATAAGTAGTGTTTACTCGCAAAAAATCAACTCTTCGACTATGCTATTGTCTGAAAACACGGCTTCATGGCAAGCAAGAGGAAAGGATGCATGACGAGTAAACATGAACGCCGGATAAGTACAAGGAGAAACATGAGTCGACTCTATGTTTTTTTGCCTAACCCACTGCAGCTTATATCACATTGTGTGTTGAGTGATCCTCGGCCAAGTGATCTAAGTCTCATACCCTCTAACTAGATCCTTAGTACTTTGAGACTCTAATTTCGAACACCAAAAAAGGTAGACAAGAGCCAAATTCAAGGAAAGGTGAAACGGTAAAATGAGACTCAGGGACTTGCCCTTGGATGATTCACACTCAAAAATATAACAAGATGTTTAAGCCTTATCGAAAGGCACACAACTAAGCACAAGTGCAATGTATATTACATTGGTACCCGGCATTACCGGGATCTCATCAAAGTTCAAGTGTTTGTCCTATTCAGTCTAAGAAGCAGCATGACTTGGAGGAGCAGTCTTGGAGCTAGGAGAATCGCTTGGAGCATCTGCCGAGTCAAGGGAATCAGTCGCCAAATCTTTGGGGTCATCCGAATCGGTGGCCTCGCTGTTAGCACCCCCCTCATCACCAACTTCAACAAGTGGTTCGCCGAGGTCGAGGAATCTGGGCCCGTCGCACAAAGCATGCACCATAGTATACTCGATCATGGCGTAGGCTCGCTCCTGGCGTCTCTTGATCAACTCAGGATCATTCAGCCATTTCCCATCCCCCCTTATGCGTGCAAGCACATCAAGATTGATGTACTCGTACCATGAGAGCACGAAAGAAAGGGCCTTGTCCGCTGCAGCTCGGCCGGCCGACTCATGCCACTCATCCACTCTGTTCTCGATGAGAAGCAACCTTTCGGCAAGGGGATCGATAAGTGTGGGTGCGTCTTCATCCGGCTAGAGCATGCGGAACACATGAATCGCTGATTTGAGAAAGTCCACACCGCATGACTTGAGGGTCTTGACGCGCTCTGAAAATGCTTCGAGATGCTCGTCGTTACTCACCTCGCCATCAGCTGGAGCACCAGACTCGGCTCTCACTTTCTTCATGGCCCGAATGGCGAACATATTGGCCTCGGGAAAGTTCTCTACAAGCAAAAGAGAATATTAGAAAATTAACAAAGGGGATGACAAAGTCAAGAACAGAAAGCACAGTGCAAAAAAAGGTAAGAACTCACTACCGAGAAAAGAGTTGATGGCGCCGAGTTTGCTTTGCCAAGCCTTGGCCTTGGCTTCAAGCGCGTCCAGGTCCATGTTCGCCGACTCAACCGCCGACTCGTCCTCCTTGAGCAGCTCCCTGGTTTCTTGGCGCTAGCAGCATGTTGGAAGTCTTTCTCGGCAAGCTCCTCTTTCAGCCCCTTCACCTCAGCTAGATGTTTCTGCTCCATGTCGGCCATCAGCTTTTTCAGCCGGGTCACCTTGTCTCGCTCCTTCTAGAGTTTGTCTTGGTGATTCTCTGCTTATTCGGAACAAATTACTCGTCAGCAGCAACAGAACTATCTTGACCCGTCAGGTTAACAAGGAAAGAGAATGGCATGAACACAAAACAGCACGAGGAAGGCTAAGAACTTACTCTCTGTCTCGCTGATCTACGAGTGGAGCGCGTCGATGGTGGACTAGGCAGAAGATATGGGAAAATAACAAGACAAGACTAAGAAAACGAAGCAAAGAAAGATACACCGGATAAAGGTATGGCGAGTAAGAAGATTACCTTGGCCTTGGGTCTCGACTTGCAGCTTCTCATAAGCAAGTTCGAGCTTGCGGTGCTCCAGGAGGAGAGATTGATGCACCTTGGTGCGCTCATTGTGCGTAAGCTGCACAAAGGAAAATGACAGTGAATAAATGGAAAAGTCTAGCTCATAGCAGGATAAAGAGTGACTCCTATCTTAGAGCTTGCAGCCGAATAAGTTCCTCATTCGGCAGTAAACTCGGGGGCTAGGGATCGAAAGTCTAACATGCGAGCTTGGCATAATAAAAGACTGAGTTATTGCTTGGACCTTACAGCCGAGTAAGTTCCTCACTCAGTAGTAACCTCGGGGACTAGGTGATATGTATAAAAGAAATACTCATCAACACAAAAGAGTAGGAAGGTTATTTACCTCGTTCACTTCATCTGCGCGGGCCATTAAGGTGATGGCTTGCTGGGTCATGTTAGAAACGGCCTTGGGGCCAAGCTTCAGCTTCTTGCCAGCGCGGGTGCTGACCTATTGCTCGCCAGCTGCATTCCACGCCATAGCATAGGGCTCAGCAGAACCAAGGCCATTCCCGCTGAGCATCCGAGTGAGAACTTGCCCCTTCTTTAGGGTAGTCCCCACATTGGCACGGGTTGCATCGGCGCTGGTGTGAAGGGTAATAGATTTAGATCCATCACCTGACCCAGCAGCCGCAGATCTGCTCGGTTTACCCGTTGGGACGAGCATTGTTGCTAATGTCGTGGGCCGGATCTGAGGAGAGGTACCCGGAGCACAAACCAAAGTTGTTTGTTTGGTGGAGGTGGTCTTGCCGGATGAGGTGCGAGCCGGACCAGGAGCCGTAGGCCGGGTCTGGTTCTTTGACAGAAGAGGAGAGTGGGCAGATTTGTTGGGAGAAGAAAGGGGAGCCGACTGAGTGGGCTCAGCAATTTTGCTGGCACCAAGATCAGGAAGTTGTTCCTGGCCAGCACCAGGGGTGCTGAGCCGAGTCTCCTCCGCCGGGTGCACCACCGGTTCTGACTGACACTGATAAGCATGAGCCTCAACAGTGGGAGCCTCGACTCGGACGAGGTTCTACACCGTAGAATCAGTCGGAGCAGGTGCAGGCCTTAGCGGTGAGGCGATGCTAGGAGCAGCCTGGTTAGCCGACAAAGGCGCATCGCTGAAAATAACAAGACACTCATAAGAAAACAGTAGCAACACATAAGAAGGAAAAATGTAATGTAAGCAGACCACAAAAGCTTACCCGGTGACAACCGGATCGCGCGGTGGGCGACGAGTGACTGGGCGTCCAGTTTCCTTGCGAGTCTCCACCAGCATGGTCGCAGCAGCAACGGCCTTGCGCTTCTTCGCCGGCTGAGCACTAGAGGAGGCCCCCCGTCGCTTATTCGGCTTAGCGACAGGGATTTTGCCGACTCCGCCCACGGTGAGGGGAGCAGTGTCATGTACCTGGCCAACTGCATAAGTAAATGACAGGCTTACTCGAATAAGTTAGAGGGCTAAGGTCACAAGGCAAGTACCTCCAAAATCTTACAATCATCATCCTCATCATCGTCGGACCAATCTTGTAAGGGGTTTCGAGATTGACTCTTACCCAATGTTGAAGCAGCAGCCGCATGCAGAATGGGCATGAAGCGCTCCAAATCATACTCGACTTTGTCGGAGTTGGAGCGATCCTCGTTGTAAGCACTAGGAGGGACAATACTGTCATCAACCTGGTGAACAAGGTTCTGCGGAAGACAAAAAGAATAAGTATCGAAAACTAGACTGGGAGTAGCAAACAAGCAAAAGCTGACTCGACAGTAAAAGTGACTCGGAAACTTACCCAGGGGACAGGCTTGACCCGGCTAAACGGAGGGCAGCTCCAAGCCCAATCATCTGCTAAGTTCAGTCTGAAGATCGAGCTTACTCGGCGAGCCACAGAATCGTGGGTAAGCTCCTTCGTGGAGTGCCAAGTGGGGTCATGGGAGACACTCATGAAGCACATCTTGTGGCTCCTGGCTTGGATAGGGCTTACCCGGCGTGAGATGAAGGTGCACATGAGGTTAGTGTCGGCGAGATAAAAGTTTTCATCTAACGACAACAACCTCTCCAAGATCACATTGGCCTCATTCACCGCAGCGTCTTGGTCGCACGGGTCAAGATGCCAGAACTTCTTGCTGGGGACCTCGTCCGAGAAAGGAGGGAGTCAAGGCCAGTGACCCGATGAAAGATGGAGTCTCTCCTAGGTGTGATGCTAGCGGCACCGCACCGAGTCGGTTTCTTCTCGGCTCGGGGAGCGCCAGGCTGAGGGACAACTTGCACCCTAAAACTAAAATATTTGGCCCACAGAAGAACTGTAGGCCAAATGCCAAAATATGCCTCGCAAGCGGAAATGAAGCAAGAAAGGGAGCCAATCGCGTTGGCAGGCAGATGATGGGTCTGGAGATGGAAAGTGGAAAGAAAAGAAAATAAACTGCTCACTGGTAGAGCGAAATCTCGCCCAAAATGAGAGAGGAAAACCACCCTTTCATTTGCATCGGGTTTGGGGCAGATCTTACCGGCGGGAAGACGACAGTCAACCTTGAGCGGGATGTGTCTGGTGGAGCGAAGCCATTCGAGCTCCTCGAGGGAGGCTTCTGAACCCTCCCAGCCGCCGTGCTCGCCGGCGGGAACCTCCTATTATTCAGCCCCTTTAGCGCCGTCACGGGCGTCCATGATCCTCATGGACTCAATCTCCTCCGCCGTTGGAAGAGGTTTGGAAGAACAAGGACCCGTAATGGAATGAGAAGAGGAAGAGGGCAATCACAAGGCAAGAACAGGAGGCAAGAAGAACCACAGAGGAGGAAGTTAGATTTTAGAGGTGCAAGGAAGAAGAAGAGACAATGGGGAAAATGAACGGGCGAGGGAAGTTATAATCCCCTCACCCCTACTTAAGGGTAGTAAAAAACCCCAATCGTGGGATCTCCCTATGCCGTGCGGCCAACGTGTGGCCGTATATCCGGCCGAGTGAGCCAATCAGCGGGCGCCACGTGACAAAATTACACGAAAAATCCCCTGCCACGTCATGAAAGGAAGGACAAGGGGCGCAGACCGATGGGACTGCCACAGTGACGGGGAATAACTGTGCAGCCGTCACTATGCATCTAGAGCCTGGAACAAAATTTGAGGCAAGTTACCATGATTACCAGCCGTCAGTGACTGAAGCACGCCGAAATGACTCGGAATTGGCCAAAATGACTCGGCACGAGGCGAAAACGAGCCAAAAAGTCAAAGAACAGACCCGGAAACTGTCATATAGACTCGGCAAGATGCGAAATCGCGCCAAATAGGGCGCCATAAGTGATGAATAAGGACAAAATAAAAATTTCCAATTACATTAAAGGAACCTAGAGACGCCTAACAACTAGAACTGCTAGACCTCACCAGCTACGGGGACTAATGTCGGGGGGATGACCCCCGGTAGGGTCACAAGGGGTAAAACACAGCCCATCTTGGCTTACGCCGAGTGAAGAAAGAACCAGGCCGAGTAAGTACGGCCGGGTAAGAGGATTGTATGCGGCCGACATAGAAATTATGTTGGCTCATATAAGACAAAGATGTTAATCTTGCAGGAACCAACGAGCCGAGTCTCCCGAGGAGAGGCCGAGTCAGATAGGACGCGTGGCACCTTTTCGAGTGAGGTTCAGGAGGGACCATGGTAAAGCATGGTCAAAAGAGAAGGGCGACGCCGGGTGACACGAAAGGAGCCGGGTGACGCACAAAGCAAGGGCTGACGTACAAAGCTACTGCGTGACGCCAAAAGGGACAGGAGGTGACGTACCAGAAGACCGTTAGCTGTCTAGCTTTATGGACTGGGCCACTAGGCTTAGGGCAAGCCCATGAACCGGCCCACACATTAGGGACCAAGGTCCAAACAGTAACCCTAGAACCCAAAGGGGTATAACCTAGCTAGCACCGCCTATATAAGGAGGGGCATATCGGAAGTAGAAGAATGTTGGACCAAGTGGGGAACTAGTGCATAGAACGCTAGTTCATACAGCTCAAGGAGCACTTGTAAACCTCTAGCATCAATAAAATTCTTAAGTGTGGAGAGTTCATCTTATTCTTCGTGCATGGCTAGACCGTGCACTCCCTCCCCGGTGACCACAAGAACCCATTCGGCCTCCAACTTAAGCCTACCCATGGCATCTGCCGTGACACCACCACGACATCTAATATCTTTTGAATAAACTAATGTTGCTAATGAAGATTGTATGAAGTTTTGTATGAAAGAAAATTTTCAGGTGTAGAGAGAGGATGATGTAATGAGATGAAGAATGGACAAAAGCTCAAGCTTGGGGGAGCCACTCCGTGTCACCCGAAGAATTACTCAAGAGGTACAAGTGTCAAATATTGGGGGTGCCCAAGGCATCCCCTTTTTCATCAATAAAAATCTCAGGTCTTCCTAGACACTTCGTTTTTATTGTTTCATGCACAGTTGTGTTATTATTGGAGTGTCTTAGTTTTTGTTTTTGGTTTTCTTTTGCTTCGTTTGGTTTTGCGTTGGTTGCCTTCTAATTTTTTTTGAAAACACCAAAAATATTTGTTGTTCTTCTTTGATTTTGTGAGTTCTTTGCAGGGTTCAGCCGTCTTTAGTGGATTTGGTTTCATGTTAATATTCAAGTCACACAAGTGAAGGGCAATAGTGAAGATTAAGACAACTCGAGGTGTGGTAAGAGGCTGGTAACGAACTCTATTTGTTTTTCATTTTTGTACATATACTCATCACAGTGATCATGCTTAGCCTGTTTGTGTAAGGTGTATGTCATTGTGGATTCTTAGTAGTTCTTGCTTGTCTATGATTAGCTCTAGCTTGCTAATAGTTTGTATCATGTCATATGAATGTTTGCTTGCATTGTTTTATTCATATTTTGGTATGACATTGTGGTATCCTCCTCTGACTGTTCATGTGAATCGACTTGGCACATGCTCACGCATGCATATGACTAATAAATAGTCAGTAAGAGTCGAGATTTATTTTGCCTCAGAGTTCTTGTTTCACTTTCATGCCATAATTAGTCCTGTTTTGTTGCAAGCATGATTATGACAGTTATTGATCTCTCGTTTATCGCTCCCTCTCTATTACTAGCCTTCACTTGCACTGATTATGTGCTCTACATGTGCTTCCAACTCCTCAAAACCAATATTGCCAGATGTTTCCACCATACCTACCTATTGGCATTGTTTGCTACTTCAGTGCATATTCTATATGCCGTGTTTTCTTCCAAAATAAAATGTTTGTCTGTTTTGAGAAAGTTAGTTAGTAAAGCTCTCACGAACTTGATGGCACACTTTATTCCTTGCGCTTAATAATCTTGAACAATTGTGACTAGTCCATGAAAGTTATATGCTTGCTTATTATATGTTGGGAGTTAGCAGAACCGTGCTGTCACGAGGAACACTTTCAACACCTGTTGGATATCTCATCCAGTTGATTCCTTTTTCTTTTGTTTACGGATGTCGATGATGTGAAATAAAAGGGGAGGTTGTGAGTTCATGGAGTTTATACATTGTGTTAGATAAACGCCTGGGCTGCTAGCCTAAGCCATGCATAATCATGGTGGAAACTTGCAGCATCACTGTAATGAGCATCTAGAAAGCATCCTCAATAAAAAGCTATGCATATGGTAAATAAAAAGATTGCTGAGATGCTCATTGTCTGCTTGCCTTGTCATTTTGGTTATGGGAAAGCTCCTGTACCATATGCAAGGGGTACCCCGTTGGCGGTTCTCGATGATATGCATGTATTTACAATGACAATAACTTTCAGGTGACCAAAGTTTAGTAGCATGCGGAGCGGCCCTCGTACTCAAGGGACTTGGGATTTTCATCCTATGGTCTGTCAAGCATATGATTTAGAGTGGACCTCACTTTCACCTTAACAACATGAAGATGCCTATGATAGGGGCAATAAGAGATCAAAGCTAATGAGTACCTTCCTTTCAGCATTGGGAAGCCTTTCAAACCTTCACAAAACCATTTTCACAATTTTATCGAGTCACCACTTATTCTATGAGCACTTTCTTGAGAGCATAGTTGTCATTCTTGTGTTTGTTCCAAAACTTGGTTAATTATGTCATGACTTTGATGCTTGTATCTCTGATATCTTTACCTCTAGTCTTCACTTGAACTTCAGAGGTGCCTTGGCATTCATATTGTGATCTTCAAACAAAGGCAAGTGAGATACCACTCTATCATACCTTATTATGAGCATTGCAATGTTTCTTATGTTTATGTTTCATGCTACTTATTATTATTGAGTTGGTTTCTCTTCATAGATTGCAATGACTATTGAGTAGACTTAGTTGCATACTTCTTATTATGAATTATCTAAGCATCTACTCCTGTGCTGAGAATATATACATCATATGAAGCAAAGTGTCCGTGAAAGTTCTTTTATCGCACTCAGTTTTCAACTGAATTGCTTGAGGACAAGCAATAAGCTAAGCTTCAGGGGAGTTGATATGTCCAAAACGTATCTACTTTCTCGAACACTTTGCTATTGTTTCTCCTCTAAACTTGTATGATTTGGATACAACTAACACGGACTGATGCTGTTTTCAGCAGAATTACCTTGGTGTCTTGTTTTTGTGTAGAAAATCAACTATCAAGAAAAATCCCAAAAAATATGCCAAAAACTATTTTTCACCAGAAGATCCACAGAGCCATAAGGGGAGATAGAAGGGAGGCATGGGGCGCCCAGACCCACCCCAGGCGTGGGCCCACCTAACCCCGCGCCTAGAGGGGGTGCGGCCACCCCAGGCACCTCCTCAGGCTCCCTCTATGCCTATAAGTTGCCTTTCGCCCTAAAAACCGAGGGGGGTTCGATAGTTTTCCAGAAAGAGTTCTGCTCTGCTGCCGCCACCAGAAACCAAGATTCGGATCCAGAAACTCCGTTCTGGCACCCTGCCGGGACGGGGAATTTGGAAAGGATCATCATCATCGTCATCACCAACGCATCTCCATCAACCACCGATGTTTCCCTCATCCATGAGTGAGTAATCCCCCGCTATAGGCTTGGGGATGGTAGGGATTGGATGAGTTCTATCATGTAATCGAATAAGATCTGTTAGGGCATAGTGCCTAGTATCACTATTAGTGCTATTTTACTTTGCTGCAACTTGTTATGCTTAATGCTTGTCACTAGGGCCCGAGTGCCATGATCTCAGATCTGAACTTATTATTGAATCATTATGATAGTATTGTTTGTGATCTTATCTCCAAGTTGTGTACACATATCATTGTCCGGGTACAAAGGCCCCAAAGTGACAATAATTGGGACAACCGGAGGGGATGGCTGTGGTGTGAGGATCACATGTGTTCACGGAGTGTTAATGCTTTGTTCCGGTGCTCTATTAAAAGGAGCACCTTAATTGCCAGTAGTTCCCTAGAGGCCCCGCTCCCACGGGCTGGCTGGACAGAAGATGTTGTGCAAGTTCTCATTGTGAGCATGTATGACTATATTTGGATCACATGCCTAGGATTGTTTAGTACTTGCAACGCCCTAGATCTTGAAGTTACATGTTTAGACTCGTCCATGCAACGCCCGTCCATCCATCTCTATGCCTACCGCACTCGAATCCTACTGTTACCGTTACTGTTACTACTGCTCTTGTTTCGCTGTTGCTGTTACTGCCGTTGTTGCTTTGCTATTGCTACTACCAAACTGTTACTACTGATAAACTTCTGTGAGCAAGAACTATTTCCAGGTGCAGCTGAACTGACAACTCAGTTGTTAGGGCTACCCGCAAATCAATAAATTGGGTAATACTACCCGCGAAGACTGTTGCGATCCCCTACACTTGTGGGTCATAATTGATCTCTGACTTTAGTCTCGAACTCGATTTCGTATCCAATCCGGAAGAAGCAAACACCAGAAAGAAAGGGAAACAATCAACACATGACATCAATGAAATTCTCAAGCAAGGATGATGATATGACAAGTTATATGGTATTGAGATGTAACCCTATAACATGCATGACCATTTAAACGGGGTCCGAGGGATATAAACCCTCATTCGGAGAAACCCTAGATGCATATGAGAGGGGTCATTTTGTTCTTCTAATTAAACTTGTCATGAAATTTGCGTAACAATGCATGAATTTGATGCTATAACACCTCTAGTGAACTATGGAACCCGGTACAATCTTTACCATTGATACATCTTCCACTGTTACTGTTTACTTTCTGCAAAGCACTAGTACTATAAGATCCCTCCTTTGTAAAGGAAAAGGATCCGTGTGATTGCAATGCTAGTCCCTGGATCATTGCTAGCATCCACAGTTCAAGATGAAGTACACAAATACAAAGGTCATTTATTACATCCATTCCAGAGATAAAACATAGTCTTTTACAACTCAAGGCCACAGGCCTAATACAAGAGTTTGGAATAAGTAAATAAACATAAGTCTTCATCTTCATGTGCCACAGGCAAGCATGTTGAGTGTAGACTCATGACACCTAATCATCATCGGAGTAACCTGCAACATCACAAGTTACAGCCACAGTGGGTCAATACTTTGGAATAGTATTGGCAAGTGATACCTTAGTAAATTTTTAAGTGGACTATATTACTATATGCATTTTTGGCTAAGTGTAGCTTGGCTTGCTTTGCTCAAAATAGGTTTTCCTTATTAGTTGAAAACTCTAAGTTTTTCTTTGTCAAAACTTTTCCCAAGAAACCACCAATAGACATTGGGGTCCTTCACCCTTGTTCACCCACAAGTTTTACTTAGAAGTTGGAGTGATGAGATTCTTGATAGCTTCCATGTCTTGATGCTCAAGTTGTCCATTGCCATGGACTTGGCTAAGTACTTAGATTTTCCATCTGCAGAGGTTGTGCACTTTCCCCACCAGACTTGGTTTCCCAAGACAGGACCTTTCAGAAGCCTTCCCTTAGCCAAATGGACGCGTTCCAACCTATCATTCCCACTACCACCAACTGTCCAAATGGCTAAGTTCTAGCAACCTATGTGATCAAGGCAGAGCCCATATTGCCAAGTGGCTGCACTATAAGCTTCTCAACACTTGGCCTCTAAAATCCCTTTGTCCCTGGGTGGCATACCACAAGTGAGATACACAAGGTAAACCATGTCCATGGGCCTTGTGTAACCACTCAACCAAAAACCACCATTCAAGTCCCATTCCACCCAGGTGATTCATTGACTTAGTTGTTTTATTAAGAAAAACATAAGTCCAAAGACTTAGAAATGTTTTCATCATATCATGTATATACTTTACCAACCCTTGTTTGCTACTAGCTAGGCTAAGCATGGATAACTTAGGAAATTTCCTAGCAATTCTACAACTACTTAGGATTTCCCATCATAACATTTGGCAAAATAGTAACATGCAAGACTTAGCAAAATATTTCTAATGCTTGTACAAAATATAGGGATGGAAATATTCATGAAATACCACTTGCCTTGGTAATTGGGAGAGTAGCACTCTTCACAATCACAGTCACTAGCACCAAAGTCTACACAAAAATTATAATCACCATCACATACAAGTCATATACAAACAAAAATATATATGCATGCATGCAAGAATGCTAAGTGATGATTTTTAAAACTCCACCAAGCAAGTGCATGATACTAAATCATAACCAAGTCAAAAACTTGCTAAACCAAACTTATTTAGCACTAAAACAAATTACTAAACAAATTCTATACTCAAAATAGTCCTAAAAAAGTTTCTGCATAAAAAGTCATTTTAACAGAACCTAAACTTTAAACACATTGCATAAACAGAAAGGGCTTGTCTCCCTGATTCCAACGGTATAAAATTTGCAAAAATCTAACGTGGGAATCAAAAGTTATAGCCATTTCAATTTTGGATCTAAATCTGATTTCAAATCTGTTTTTGAATCAAACCCTAGCCACGCGTCATATTCTTACTGGCGCGTACCGCTTCGCTCCGGATCACGCTCGCGCGCCGTTGGATCTATTTAAAACACACGGCTCAGATCTACCCATAACGATTCGCTAAATGATCTAATTCTATACGCTGGATCCAGATCTGATGGCTCTCGATCAAGCGACCAAAACGGGGCGGCGCTGGCGGCGGCTACTGGCGGCGGCGAGTTCTGTCTGCGGCGGCGCGGCGCTACAGGTCGTCCGGAGAGGCAGGAGGATGCTTACCAGGTTCGCAGCGTCGAGGAGAATCTCAACCTAGGAGTGGCTTGACGAGGGGCGCACGGGCACGGTCGCTGGGGCTCGTCGGAGTTGCGGGCGGCGTCTGTCGCTTGCTGTCGAGGTCGCTGGCGAGGCTCCGTGTCGTCCTAGCACAAGGCAGAGGGTTCAGAAGATGCGCAAGTGACTAGCGAACAAGTTGGTAACAGAGGGAAGGCAAGGGGCGCTCAGTCCTTACCGCTATTGCTCGCCGGAGTCGAGCGGCGACGCTGATGGTTGCGGGCGCGAACGGAAACGATGACCTGGGTCACGAGCAGGCAAAAGAAAGGTGTCAGCAGATGCACAAGATCATGCTGGACGTGATAGTTTGAACCAGAGGGAGGGGGGCGGTCGAGGCTCACCGGAATTAGTCGCCGGAGTCGTCGGTACTGCGGGGTTTCGAGGTCAAATGCGCGCAGCCTGGTGGCGGAGTGAGCGAGGAGAGTGGGGGAAAATGACCGCGGTGCAGAGGGGGTTATGTAGGCGAGAGGGGAGCAGCGATTAAGCGCGGAATCAAGGGCAATTAAGCGAGGAATCAATCGCGGCAGTGATGGGCGGAGGAAACGGCCGGCGACGGGGTCGGGCGCGATTTGGGGAAGACGAGGGTGAGCTGGCGAGGTCCACCGGTCAGCGAGTGAGACGGAGAGGGGGTGGGGTCTAGATGGCAGTGACCGCGTGGGTGCGTCTGCGCGTGCGAGTGAGCGAGAGAGAGGCCGGGTGGGATAGCTGGGCCGTGTCTGTTGCTGGGCCAAAATCCTGGCGCCGGCCCTTTTCTAATTCTCTTCTCTTTTTCTTTTTCCAATTTGATTTTCAGGAATGGTTTTCAAATGAATTCAAACTCCATTTAAATTCAAATCTATTTGGGATTTTTGCAGTGTGCAACAGTCTCAAATCTAGGCATAAAACCATGTGGTTACTTTGTAAAGGCTTGGTCATTTTTGGAGAAACAAAAATAACAGGGACTTGCACTTGATTTGTAAATGTTTGAAAAATGGTTTTTGAACCATTTCCATTTTGTAAAGCTTGGTTCAAATTCCACACTCAATCCATTCAACAAGGGAGACAAACAATCTAGGTTTAAAACATTCAAACTCTCAAATGGAGATAGCCATTTGATTTAAGTTTGTTCGCATAAAATGATAGCACTATGTGCTTCTGTTTTTCTGAAATGAGTTTTGAAATTGTTCTCAATTCTATATGCATGCATGAATGATATGCAATCTTTGAAATCATGATTTTTGGGATATTACAAATCTAACCCCCTTAAGGTGAATATCGCCCTCGAGATTCGGTTTGGCTAGCAAATAGGTGAGGGTGGTTCTTCCGAAGATCATCTTCTCTTTCCCAAGTTGCTTCCTCTTCGGAATGATGATTCCACTGTACTTTGCAAAACTTGATAGTCTTTGTCCTTGTGACTCTTTCTGCAGTCTCAAGAATTTTGATAGGTTTCTCTTCATAAGTGAGACCACTTTCTAGTTGAACTTCCTCCAAAGGTATAGTATCCTTCAAAGAAGTTTCTTCCATTTCTGGGTGACATTTCTTAAGCTGACTCACATGAAACACATTATGGACAGCTGATAGAGATTCTGGCAATTCAATTTCATAGGCAACTTCTCCTTTACGACTTAGGATCTTGAATGGCCCAACATATCTTGGTGCCAACTTTCCTTTGACTCCGAATCTCTTCACTCCACGAAGTGGTGATACTCTCAGATAAGCTCTATCACCAACTTCGTAGGTGACTTCTCTACGCTTAGGATCTGCGTAGCTTTTCTGTCGGGACTGTGCTATCTTCAACCTGTCCTTAACCAATTTGACCTTCTCTTCGGCTTCTTTGATAAGATCTGGCCCGAATAAACTTCTTTCTCCCACACCATTCCATAATAATGGGGTGGTACACTTTCTTCCGTAGAGAAACTCAAACGGTGCCATCTCAATGCTGGCTTGATAGCTGTTATTATAAGAAAATTCTGCGTAAGGCAGACTTTCATCCCAACTGGCTCCATAGTCTAGGGCACATGCCCTCAACATGTCTTCCAGAATTTGATTAGTCCTTTCTGTTTGTCAATCGGTTTGAGGATGAAAAGCAGTACTGAATTCCAACCTTGTTCCCAATGACTCATGTAGCTGTCTCCAAAAATGGGAAGTGAATTGAGTTCCCCTATCAGATACAATACTCTTGGGCACACCATGTAGACATACAATTCTACTCATGTAGATTTTAGCTAACTTAGCACTTGTATAAGTTGTCTTCACGGGTATGAAATGAGCCACTTTAGTTAGGCGATCCACTACTACCCATATAGAATCATATCCTGACCTGGTCCTTGGTAGTCCGGTAATGAAATCCATACCAATCTTGTCCCACTTCCAATCAGGAATAGGTAGTGGTTGAAGCAAACCTGCTGGTTTCTGATGCTCCGCTTTCACTCTACTACACACATCACACAAAGCAATATGTTCGGCGATGTCTCTCTTGAGATTGTTCCACCAAAATCTTTCTTTCATGTCCATATACATTTTGGTGTTACCCGGGTGGATAGAATACGGAGAGTTGTGTGCTTCCTGCAAAATCAGTTTTCGCAATTCCAGATCTTGTGGAACACAGATACGTTTCCCATGCCATAAAGTACCCTGTTCGTCTTCATGGAAATTTTTAGCTTTCCCTTGGCCAATCTTTTCCTTAATCTCTTCAATTTCCTTATTAGTCTTCTGGGCTTCCCGGATCTTGTCCAACAAGGTGGGTTGAACATCCAAAGACATGAGATGTCCTTCGGGCACAATCTCCAACCTGAGTTTTCTAAATTGGGTACACAAATCATCTGGCAATTCTCCTTTGGTAATACCATTCACAAATACCTTACGACTTAAAGCATCTGCTACAACATTTGCTTTACCGGGGTGGTATTGCAAACTTAAGTCATAGTCCTTGATAAGCTCTAACCATATTCTTTGTCTCATATTGATTTCCTTTTGAGTGAAGATATACTTCAAACTTTTGTGATCCGTGAACACTTCACAACGCTTTCCCAAAAGGTAATGTCTCCATGTTTTGAGTGCATGGACGACAGAGGCTAACTCCAAATCATGGGTAGGATAGTTTACTTCATGAGTTTTGAGTTGTCTCGAGGCATAAGCTACAACCTTACCGTCTTGCATAAGTACGGCACCCAAACCTTGATGTGATGCATCACAATATACCTAGAAATCCTTTTCCAAATCTGGCAGACATAAAACTGATGCTGTCACAAGTCTCTTCTTCAACTCCTGAAAGCTGACTTCACAACCTTCAGACCAAGCAAACTTCTTGTCTTTCTTTAACAATTCAGTCATTGGCTTAGCAACCTTTGAGAAATTTTCAATGAACCTTCTATAGTAACCTGCTAGGCCAAGGAAACTACGAACTTCCTTCACAGACTTGGGAGATTCCCATTCAGTCACAGCTGAAACCTTAGCAGGATCAACTGCTACACCATCCTTTGTCATAACATGACCAAGAAAGCCAACTTCCTCTAACCAGAATTCACACTTGCTGAATTTGGCATAAAGTTTATGCTCTCTTAACTTCTCAAGTATCAAGCGCAAATGTCCTTCATGCTCTTCTTTGCTGTTAGAGTAGACTAAGATGTCATTGATGAAAATGACAACAAACTTGTCAAGGAATTCCATAAACACTTTGTTCATCATATTCATGAAGTATGCTGGAGCATTTGTCAAGCCAAAAGGCATTACGGTATACTCATACAATCCATACCTTGTGGTGAATGCTGTTTTAGGTATGTCTTGCTCTCTTATCTTGAGTTGAAAATAGCCTGACCTTAGATCAATCTTTGAGAACACACATGCTCCTTCAAGCTGATCAAATAAGTCATTGATTCTAGGCAAAGGATATTTGTTCTTGATAGTTACCTCGTTGAGTGAACGGTAATCTATGCATAACCTTTGACTTCTGTCTTTCTTCTCCACAAACAAGACTGGGGCTCCCCAAGATGAAGAACTTGGTTGAATAAATCCTTTCTACAACTGTTCTCCAAGTTGCTTCTTGAGTTCTTTCAGTTCATCAACTGACATTTTATATGTCTCTTTGCTATTGGTCCAAAACCTGGTACCAAATCTATCAGAAACTCCATGTCTCTATCCGGTGGCATTCCTGGCAATTCTTCCGGAAATACATCCGGATACTCACACACAATTGGCACACTGTCCATGCCAACTCCCTTAAGAGAATTAAGCATACTCCTTTTTGCTTCAAAATTGGTCTTGAATCTGATCCTTTTATTTTCTGGAGTTGTGAGTGAGACAGTATGGTTGGCACAATCTATCACTCCTTTGTACTTAGTCATCCAGTCCATTCCCAGAATGACGTCCAATCCTTGGGAGTTTAGTATTATCAAGTTAGCAGGAAACTTATACTTCCCAAATTCTATGACTAGATCATGGCATCCTGAATTCACTATCATTTCTCCACCAGGAGAACTTACTTTTATAGGACACCCAATAGTTTCTACTGGTAGTTCATTTATTTTAACAAATGCTCTTGATATGAATGAATGAGATGCACCAGTATCAAAGAGTACAAATGCTGGAATAGAATTGAGTCTGAACTTACCAGCAACAGCGTCAGGCTCCTCATAGACCTCCTCCACACTGATGTGGTTCACCTGTCCTTTCTGGAAAGGATTGGGCTTGACAGGTCCTTCAACTTTCTTTTCAGGGCACTCATTTGCATAGTGTCCCATCTTCTTGCATTTGAAGCATTCAACCTGACTGATGTCTCTCTTAGGAGGCTGACTTCCACTTCCACTACCATTACCACTGTGGTGGCTCTTATGTCCACTCTTGTGGTTCTTGTACTTGTCATTGTCATGACTGCGGTGATGCTTGTTGTCATGACGGTTGTGGTTGTGGTGCTTGTTGAATTTCCCATGCTTGTGGGATCCTGAGCTTCCACTGTCATCATAGTGAGATCGTTTGTGAGACGATCCCGAGCTGTGCTTGTCGGAGTGCTTTCTCTTTCTACTCTCGACTTGCTTCATTTTGTTCTCCAATATAGCAGCCTTGTCACAGAGCGACTGATAAGTGGGAACATATGCCACAGCCAGCTGCAGATTCAGCTCATCATTCAAGCCTTCCAGAAATTTTTCCTTTCTCTTGGCATCTGTGTCAACCTCATCTAGTGCATAACGCGCCAGATTGTTGAACTCTTCAATGTATTCAGCCACGCTGCGGTGGCGCTGCTTCAGATTGTGGAACTCTTTCTTTTTCAGGCTCATTATTCCTGATGAGATATGAGCAGTGCGAAAGCCATCCTCAAAGATAGCCCAAGTCACCTCATCTATAGGAGTGGTGATTTGGAAGTTGTCCCACCAAGTGGCGGCTGGCCCTTCCAGCAGATGTGCTGCAAATCTGACCTTTTCAGCGTCCGTGCAGCCCACGGTCACTAAGTCCTTGTTTACAGAACGTAGCCAATCGTTGGCCACCATGGGATCAGTCGTCCCTGAGAACTTAGCTGGCCTCAATCTCAGAAATCTGGTAAGCATATCAAAGCCCGGAGGGTTGTTGTTGTTGTTATTGGGGTTGTTGTTGTTATTCTGGTTCTGGATGAATGTTGTCATCATCTGCATTAGCTGTGTTTGAGCAGTCATCATTTGCTGCATTTCTAGAGTGATGTTGTTGTTGTTGTTGGGGTTGGGGTTTGCGTGACGGGGAGGCATCTGTGGTTTGTTCAAATAGAGATAAGAATGAGATACCCATAGATGTTTTCATGCACATTACATCACATAAGCAAACACAAGCATGCAACACAAAGATAAAAGTTCAACAACAAGATAACAAGTTCACAAAGTAAAACACACAAGTAGCAAGCCATCCACATGTCAGATGGTCCAATAACAAGTTCACAAATAACAAGTACGATAATAAAAGATAAACGAGTAGTCAAGTCTACTCATCAACATCAATCTCCTCCTCGACAAAGGTAAGACCTGCGTTCTCCATCGCGGTCTTGTTCTCCTCAATAGTAGTGGTCAAGGACTCAATCTTGGCCTTGAGAGCCCTCTTCTGGGAATGAAGCCTCTCTATCACTGTCTGCTGCTGCTCTAGCTCGAAGTCCTTGGACTGCAGTTCTTCAGTCATATCCCGGATCTTCTTGTTCCTATCCTGGACACGCTTCTCCTGACTCTTGAACTTCCTGTCCTGGGTCTCGAACTTCGCCTCCATTTCCTTGACTATCTCGTCCTGCTGCGCGAAGAGCTTGTCCTTCTCACGTAGCTGCACCTGGAGCTCGTCATTACTGAGCATGACATTGGTCATGTCCGTGCCCACGTGCCTAAGGAGAGACTCTAAGTCCTGGAGGTACAGACGTATCGGCTCTGCTGCATCCCTCGAGTCGTCCTCGAAGTCGATGGACTCTCCGTCCTCATCACGTCTTCCGAAGACGTGGAAGTGGGTGCCTCTAACCTGTCGGGAGTGTCGTGCTAGCAGACGTCCTATCAGGTCCTGCATAACTACCTCCATGCCTCTCTCCCTGTCATCGTGCATAAGCTTGAAGACGATGGCCTCCGTAGTAGGCTCTGTCTGGCGTCCGGGCTGGTTCACCTTGAAGCCCCAGAGGTCCTTCCTCTTGAACTTGGTGAGTGGATGCACCATGATGGTGGGAAGAGGGAGATTGAGCAAAGTGGTAAGCTCAACGATACGAGGACCAAAGCGGGTAACCTGGAACTCCTCAACAGTGCTGATGGTAATAGGCATATATTTATAAGATAGAAAAGTTAGAACAACACAATTTAAGATAAAACAAAGACAAACATCACATACATATCCTTGGAAAACAAAATCACACAAGTCATGCATACATGAATCCATTACATCAACCAAGGTCCAATCTTATTTAAGGTATCATTTTGGAAAATAAGGTGATAGGTGGTGGTCCAACTAACGAAGTACATTTAAAATCCTATCTCACTGGATCTGTTGGCTAACACAATGTTCCTAGATGCAATCAGCCTATCTTGCTCACATGATTCCATCACTAAGTCTATAATATCTCCTCTTAAGGTTTGGTTGGTAGCTTCCAACTCTTGGGTATGTTCCTTCTCTTTCTCTAAGTCTTTTTGGAGGTTGATCATTCTGCACTTGACTCTAGCACTAAGTTCTTTGATAGTCCTCCAACCTGCTTCTCTTGCTGACTCAAAGAATGTGGTGTGCACCACAGTGTTGGTGTACATGCAGAATCCTGTTTATTTGTGGTTGTATTCCTTGCTTTTATACAAGTGAAGTTGCACCCACCAGTACTCAACTCCTTCATCCTTTACTGGAAATCCTTTGTACACAGCTGCACCATGTATTTCCATTGCCACCATGAGGTCCTTGAGAATTTTGGGAAACTCAGTCTCACACTCCAAGGTCATGGTCATGAGTGGTCCTTTTCTTACGGCTTCGTTGATGGAGTTCATCTACAAATAGAGATGAGAATGAGAAGATTAGAAAAGTTTACGAGAAGAATAGACAAGTGTAGAAGTAGTTGAAACTTTTTCCTTAGTGGTTTCCAATCCTAGGGTCATAATCCTACAGGCAACATAGTGCTCTGATACCATCTATCAGATCCCTCCTTTGTAAAGGAAAAGGATCCCTGTGATTGCAATGCTAGTCCCTGGATCATTGCTAGCATCCATAGTTCAAGATGAAGTACACAGATACAAAGGTCATTTATTACATCCATTCCAGAGATAAAACATAGTCTTTTACAACTCAAGGCCACAGGCCTAATACAAGAGTTTGGAATAAGTAAATAAACATAAGTCTTCATCTTCATGTGCCACAGGCAAGCATGTTGAGTGTAGACTCATGACACCTAATCATCATCGGAGTAACCTGCAACATCACAAGTTACAGCCACAGTGGGTCAATACTTTGGAATAGTATTGGCAAGTGATACCTTAGTAAATTTTTAAGTGGACTATATTACTATATGCATTTTTGGCTAAGTGTAGCTTGGCTTGCTTTGCTCAAAATAGGTTTTTCTTATTAGTTGAAAACTCTAAGTTTTTCTTTGTCAAAACTTTTCCCAAGAAACCACCAATAGACATTGGGGTCCTTCACCCTTGTTCACCCACAAGTTTTACTTAGAAGTTGGAGTGATGAGATTCTTGATAGCTTCCATGTCTTGATGCTCAAGTTGTCCATTGCCATGGACTTGGCTAAGTACTTAGATTTTCCATCTGCAGAGGTTGTGCACTTTCCCCACCAGACTTGGTTTCCCTAGATAGGACCTTTCAGAAGCCTTCCCTTAGCCAAATGGACGCGTTCCAACCTATCATTCCCACTACCACCAACTGTCCAAATGGCTAAGTTCTAGCAACCTATGTGATCAAGGCAGAGCCCATATTGCCAAGTGGCTGCACTATAAGCTTCTCAACACTTGGCCTCTAAAATCCCTTTGTTCCTGGGTGGCATACCACAAGTGAGATACACAAGGTAAACCATGTCCATGGACCTTGTGTAACCACTCAACCAAAAACCACCATTCAAGTCCCATTCCACCCAGGTGATTCATTGACTTAGTTGTTTTATTAAGAAAAACATAAGTCCAAAGACTTAGAAATGTTTTCATCATAGCATGTATATACTTTACCAACCCTTGTTTGCTACTAGCTAGGCTAAGCATGGCATAGTAACTTAACTTAGGAAATTTCCTAGCAATTCTACAACTACTTAGGATTTCCCATCATAGCATTTGGCAAAATAGTAACATGCAAGACTTAGCAAAATATTTCTAATGCTTGTACAAAATATAGGGATGGAAATATTCATGAAGTACCACTTGCCTTGGTAATGGGGAGAGTAGCACTCTTCACAATCACAGTCACTAGCACCAAAGCCTACACAAAAATTATAATCACCATCACATACAAGTCATATACAAACAAAAATATATATGCATGCATGCAAGAATGCTAAGTGATGATTTTTAAAACTCCACCAAGCAAGTGCATGATACTGAATCATAACCAAGTCAAAAACTTGCTAAACCAAACTTATTTAGCACTAAAACAAATTACTAAACAAATTCTATACTCAAAATAGTCCTAAACAAGTTTCTGCATAAAAAGTCATTTTAACAGAACCTAAACTTTAAACACATTGCATAAACAGAAAGGGCTTGTCTCCCTGATTCCAACGGTATAAAATTTGCAAAAATCTAACGTGGGAATCAAAAGTTATAGCCATTTCAATTTTGGATCTAAATCTGATTTCAAATCTGTTTTTGAATCAAACCCTAGCCACGCGTCATATTCTTACTGGCGCGTACCGCTTCGCTCCGAATCACGCTCGCACGCCGTCGGATCTATTTAAAACACACGGCTCAGATCTACCCATAACGATTCGCTAAATGATCTAATTCTATACGCTGGATCCAGATCTGACGGCTCTGGATCAAGCGACCAAAACGGGGCGGCGCTGGCGGCGGCTACTAGCGGCGGCGAGTTCTGTCTACGGCGGCGCGGTGCTACAGGTCGTCCGGAGAGGCAGGAGGATGCTTACCAGGTTCGCAGCATCGAGGAGAAGCTCAACCTAGGAGTGGCTTGACGAGGGGCGCACGGGCACGGTCGCTGGGGCTCGTCGGAGTTGCGGGCGGCGTCTGTCGCTTGCTGTCGAGATCGCTGGCGAGGCTCCGTGTCGTCCTAGCACAAGGCAGAGGGTTCAGAAGATGCGCAAGTGACTAGCAAACAAGTTGGTAACAGAGGGAAGGCAAGGGGCGCTCAGTCCTTACCGCTATTGCTCGCCAGAGTCGAGCGGCGGCGCTGATGGTTGCGGGCGCGAATGGAAACGATGACCTGGGTCACGAGCAGGCAAAAGAAAGGTGTCAGCAGATGCACAAGATCATGCTGGACGTGATAGTTTGAACCAAAGGGAGGGGGGCGGTCGAGGCTCACCGGAATTAGTCGCCGGAGTCGTCGGTACTGCGGGGTTTCGAGGTCAAATGCGCGCAGCCTGGTGGCGGAGTGAGCGAGGAGAGTGGGGGAAATGACCGCGGTGCAGAGGGGGTTATGTAGGCGAGAGGGGAGCGGCGATTAAGTGCGGAATCAAGGGCAATTAAGCGAGGAATCAATCGCGGCAGTGATGGGCGGAGGAAACGGCCGGCGACGGGGTCGGGCGCGATTTGGGGAAGACGAGGGTGAGTTGGCCAGGTCCACCGGTCAGCGAGTGGGACGGAGAGGGGGTGGGGTCTAGATTTCAGTGACCGCGTGGGTGCGTTTGCGCGTGCGATCGAGCGAGAGAGAGGCCGGATGGGCTAGCTGGGCCGTGTCTGTTGCTGGGCCAAAATCCTGGCGCCGGCCCTTTTCTAATTCTCTTCTCTTTTTCTTTTTCCAATTTGATTTTTAGGAATGGTTTTCAAATGAATTCAAACTTCATTTAAATTCAAATCTATTTGGGATTTTTGCAGTGTGCAACAGTCTCAAATCTAGGCATAAAACCATGTGGTTACTTTGTAAAGGCTTGGTCATTTTTGGAGAAACAAAAATAACAGAGACTTGCACTTGATTTGTAAATGTTTGAAAAATGGTTTTTGAACCATTTCCATTTTGTAAAGCTTGGTTCAAATTCCACACTCAATCCATTCAACAAGGGAGACAAACAATCTAGGTTTAAAACATTCAAACTCTCAAATGGAGATAGCCATTTGATTTAAGTTTGTTCACATAAAATGATAGCACTATGTGCTTCTGTTTTTCTGAAATGAGTTTTGAAATTGTTCTCAATTCTATATGCATGCATGAATGATATGCAATCTTTGAAATCATGATTTTGGGGATATTACAAGTACCTTCCACACCATATAGTTAATCCTTTGTTTTCAGCAAACCGGTGAGATTGACAACCTCACTGTTCATTGGGGCAAAGTCTTGAGTTTGTGTTGTGCAGGTTTCCAAGTTGCTAGCAACACCTTTGAGTCGTTTCCTTCCCCCTACTAGTTCGATAACCTTGTTTTCTTACTGAGGGAAGAACTTGCCGCAGTGCTCATCATACCTTCCTATTGGGATTTCCCAACGAAGCTCAACAATCAGCTGAGCCATCGTCAAGCTTTTTTTGGCGCCGTTGCCGGGGAGGCTAAGGATGGCTTCACAAGGGGAGTCCTTCACAACCTTTCTCTTTACTTTGTTTTTGTTTTGCTTAGTTTATTTTGCTTGGTCTTGTTTGCCTCTTTTTATCAAAAACTCCAAAAAAATAGTTTAGTTTGGTTTGATTTCTCTTATCAAAAGTACAAAAAAATTAGTTCCTACTCTAGTTGTCACCTTGATCTAGCTCACCATGTTGATTCCCATGTTCACCCTAAAAGACCTTTCAATAGGTAGTGGCTCTATAATTGGGAAATAAAATATTGAAGAATTCTTTAATCATGTTAGCAAACATGAGGATATTGAGGATAGATCTTTAGCAGAACTTGCTCCTAATTTTGAATTTGCTACAGCTTCTTTAGTTCACATGTTGGAGTCTAGGTTTGTTAACCTTAACCCCATGATGCAAATTTTGTTTCTTAAACTAAAAGAAGAAGTGGATGCTTAAAAGAGAGATGATGTTCAATGATGTTCCTAAGGAAGCCAAAAATGTCTTTGAACACTTTAATATGCTAGGCTCGTGTGTAGATGTTATGGGTATTTCAGGTAAAACCAAACCTAGAGAGGAAATTAAGATACCCATACCTTTTAAACTTGTAGGAATGCATAAGGCCTTAGAAAAGATTTTTTATTGGATTGTTCCTGAAAATCCATTTGATGAAAGTAGTGAACCTAAAAGAGATGAGAAAGGATCCTCTAAAACTCATTTGGATGAGATAACTTTCCTAGTTGAAGATATTTCGAGTATTAATCTTAATGCTTCTTCATTTGAAAATACTTGATTCTTGCTTCTTGTGCCTAACTTAAAGGCATTAAAGAAAAGTACTTATTAGGAGAAACACAAAAGTTTTATTGAGTCTTGGAAGTTATTACTTCAGTAATGACCTCTCCTTATCCTTTTTATTTGCTTTTTGTGCCAAGAATAACCTCTAATGAGAGGGAAATAAGATTTGGGGAGTTGCTGTCCCGAAACAGATTTTTGTTCTCCACCGTAAAAAATCGTGTAAAATCTATGTAAGTCAGATTGAGCTGTTATTTTCTGAATACATCACCCAGTATGTTACCTAACTTTCGTTAGTTCAACACTTTTTGATTTGAGCAACAGAAGGTCTTTGAAAAAATTGGCCTCTACCCGTTGGTCTGTGTTGACAGATTTCTGCTATTATTTGCATTTGCTTCTTGTTGATTCCTTTTTGGGAAATTAAACTTTTTTAGGGAATTAATATAGTAGATTGTGTTTTTAGTGAATGTTTTTCTGTTTTAAAACTAAATCCCAAGGTCTATTATCTTTTGAATACACTAATGTTGCTAATGAAGATTGTGTGAAGTTTTGTATGAAGGAAAATTTGCAGGTGTAGAGAAAGAATGATGTAATGAGATGAAGAATGGACAAAATCTCAAGCTTGGGTATGCACCCCATGTCACCCAAGAAATATCTAAGAGGTACAAGTGTCAAAGCTTGGGGATGCCCAAGGCATCCCCTTCTTTATCAATAAAAATCTCAGGTCTTTCTAGACACTTCGTTTTTATTGTTTCATGCACTATTGTGCTGTTCTTGGAGCGTCTTAGTTTTGTTTTTGGTTTGCTTAGTTTGCTTGAATAAATTAGTTTGGACCCCCATTCTCGCTGTGTTGTTTCAAATAAGTTGATTGGTGTTACAGAGGAGTAGAAAGTTCTTGCTTGAATAGTACAAGAGGAGCTTTGTCTGTGACTTAGAATTTATCATGTCATGCTAGATGTTGCTTTGACCTTATGCTTAGTAATTATTGCTATAGCATGACTTGTTCCAAAAAATTGGGATTGCTTAATGTGCCTTGAAGGAATCATGCGTTGTGTTAGCATACAAAAGCATAGTATTGTGGTATTCTCCTTTGATGCTTTGTTTGGGTTGACTTGGCACATGCTCACACCATGTTATGACTATGAACAAGTCAACATAGCCTCTATGATCATTTATTCCTTGACTTGTAGTACCACTTTATGCTTTGATTAGTAATGTTTTGTCGCTCTGCATGATTATGGCCATTATTGCTCTCTTGTAGTCCCAGTCTTTTGCTAGCCTCCACTTGTATGAGTAAGCTCTACTCATGCATCCAACTCCCAAGAAACCAAGTTGTTCCAAAGTGTCCACTATAAATTCCTATGCATGGTGTGTTACACCATTCCAACTATATTCTTGTTTTCATCTACCTTCTAGTTAAAAAGTCTCTTTGTTATGTGAAAACTTAGTGATTAAAGCTCTCACAAACTTGATGGCACACTTTATTTTTCTTTCCCCTAATAAACTTGAACCATTGTGTCATCTATGTTGTATATGCTTGCACTTATACGTTGGAATTAGCAGAACTGTGCTATCAAGGGAACGCTTTCAACATTGCACTTGTACATTGTACACAGTTGATATCATGCTCTTTTGTTTATGGATGTCGTCGGTGTGAAATAAAATGAGAGCTTGTAAGTCCATGGAGTTATGTATGTGTGTTAGAGAAACGCCTAGGCCGCTAGCCTAAGCCATGCCTAATCATGGTGGAAACTTGCAGCATCACCATAGTGAGCAATCTATGAAGCTTTCTTCTTATAAAAAAGAGACACATTGAAAAGAGGAAAGAGAAAAAAGCACCATTTTCCCATGGTAAATAAGAAGATTGCTGAGATGCTCGTTGTCTGCTTGCCTTGTCATTTTGATTATGGGATAGTTCCTGTATCATGTCCAAGGGGTACCCCGTTGGCGGTTCTCTATGATACTCATGTACTTACTATGACAAGAACTTACAAGTGACTAAAGCTGAGTAGCATGAGGAGCGGCCCTCGTATTCAAGGGACATGAGATTGCCAACTTATACTTTGTCAATCATATACTCCATAGTTTGTTCACTTTAACCTTAATCACTTCAAGATGCTTATGATAGGGGAAATGAGAGCTGAAAGCTAACAAGTACCATAATTTTTGGAAGCTCTTTTTGAGACTTGAAATCCCTGCTTCCATTTTATGAAGGGTCTTTCTTCCACTATTATATTGAGTCTCCACCTTCTATCCTTAGGCACCAGTTAAGAGAGCATAGTTGCCATTCTTAGTTCTATGTGCATTGTCCCAAAACTTATTGATTGATTCATATTGTTGATATTGCTTGCTCATGAACAATTTGTATCTAGTCACTCTTATGAACTTTGAAGGTGTCCAATGCATTTATTTGCTACTCCATGAGGGACAAGCTGAATGCCACGATGCTATGTTTTCTATATGTGAAACAAACAAATGTCTTTCAATGCATTGTTATTCATGATCTTTGTTTGTAACCTTTCATGTTGCATGCATAGTTACTTTGTCTTACTGTTAGAACTCCATCTTTCATGCTCATGTTTAGAGTTCTTTGATCCCAGCTTTCAATGCTTGCAAATGGTTTGATCTTGATTTTGATGGTGCATGTCACCTCAATTTTTTTCTTTTTATCACTTACCTACTCGAGGACGAGCGGGATTTAAGCTTGGGGATGCTTGATACGTCGTAAACGTATCTATAATTTTTGATGTTCCATGCTTGTTTAGTATCTACTTTGCTTTGCTTTGTCTACACTTTGAGGTGTTTTTATATGTTTTCTGGTACTAACCTATTAACAATATGCCACAGTGCCAGTTGCCTATTTTCTTCTGTTTTTGGTTCCAAAAAAAGCAGAAAATTAATATTCTCGGAATTGGATGGGACAAAAGCCAAAGTCAATATTTTACCGTGGGGAACATGGAGCCAGAAGACGAGACAGAGAAGAGCCATCAGGGTCCACACCCCCTGGCCGCGCGGCCTAGGTGGGCCCGCACCTAGGAGGGTGCGGACACCCTGGGGGCCCCCTGCCTTGCCTCTTCGCCTATAAGAAGCCCCTGATACCAAAACCCTAAGTACCCGATCAATCTTCCATGAAACAGTCCGTAGCCACCGCCACCATCGTCCCTAGATTGGGGGTATCTGAAGTTCTTCCCGACATCCTGCCAGAGGGGAGATCATCCCGGAGGCCTTCTTCATCATCATGCCAGCCTCCGGTATGAAGCGTGAGGAGTTCCACCTTGGACTACGGGTCCATGTAGTAGCTAGATGGTTGTTTCTCCTCCTTTGTGCTACCATGTTTAGATCTTGTGAGCTCCGTTCATGATCAAGATCATCTATTTGTAATCATGCATGTTGTGTTTGTGGGATCCGATGGATATTGAGATTACTATGTCAGATTGATTAATGGTTTGTCTTATTGATTCTATCATGTCTGTGTTGTTTGTGATCTTGCATGCTCTCTGTTGTTAGTATCTATCTTGGCCAAGTAATTGCTAGTGACTCCAAGAGGGGGTATTTATGCTCGATTGTGGGTTCATGCCTCTATTTAATCAAGGGAAGTGACAGAAATCTCTAAGGTTGTAGATGTGCTATTTCCACTGGTGAAAAAATAACGGTCTCTTGTTCATGGAACAAGTGGATTGTTTACCTTACACACTTTGCTTAAAGAAGTTGTATGTTGCTTGCAACTTAATACTGGAGGGTGTTCGGATGATAACCCAAAGGTGGACTTCTAGTCATAGATGCAGTTGGATGGTGGTCTGTGTATCTTGTTGTATTGCCCAATCGAATATCATAGGATCATGATGTCTAGTATTGCATTGTTATGCCTTGCTCAGTCCTGTAAATTTCCCTGCTGTAATTTGTTTACCCTGCATGCCATGTTTGTTTATCTAAGGAGAACACCTCTAGTGAACTATGGACTCCGGTCCAATCTTTACCATTGATACATCTTCCACTGTTAATGTTTACTTTCTGCAAACCACTATCACCTTCCATACCATATAGTTAATCCTTTGTTACATCAACCAGTGAGATTGACAACCTCACTGTTCGTTAGGGCAAAGTCTTGAGTTTGTGTTGTGCAGGTTTCCATGTTGCTTGCAACACCTTTGAGACGTTTCCTTCCTCCTACTGGTTCGATAACCTCAGTTTCTTACTGAGGGAAGACTTGCTATTGTGCTTCATCACACCTTGCTCTTGGGGTTTCCCGACAAAGCGCTCCCACATTGACACAGCGCCATCAGTTCACTAATCATTCACATGGTGTGCTTCTAGTAATTGATAGGATCATGAATGTATATTATTGCATTATTATGCCTTGCTCAGTCCTGTCAATTACCTTGCTGTAATTTGTTTACCCAGCATGCCATGTTTGATTATCTTAAGGAGAACACCTCTAGTGAACTATGGACCCCGGTCCAATCTTTACCATTGATACATCTTCCACTGTTACTGTTTACTTTCTGCAAACCACTATTACCTTCCACACCATACAGTTAATCCTTTGTTTTCAGCAAACCGGTGAGAATCACAACCTCACTGTTCATTGGGGCAAAGTCTTGAGTTTGTGTTGTGCAGGTTTCCAAGTTGCTAGCAACACCTTTGAGTCGTTTCCTTCCTCCTACTAGTTTGATAACCTTTGTTTCTTACTGAGGGAAGAACTTGCCGCAGTGCTCATCATACCTTCCTCTTGGGGTTTCCCAACGAATCTCAACAATCAGCTGAGCCATCGTCAATACGCCACGCAGCTCGGGGCAATGTCTAACGGCGGGGACGAGCGGAGACCGTGAGCTAGGGTTTTGACCATGGCGCAGGGAAGAGAGGGAGAGGGCCAGAGAGGGAGAGAGTATGAGGGAAAGGCGTTGGTGCGGGGGTCTTATGCCTCTCTAGTGAGTCTGCGAGGATCTTGGCGTAGTGTCGATGGTGGATGACGGACGACGCGACATGGATCTGCTCTCCGTCATCGTTGATGAAGACAAAGGGAGAAATAAGGCGATGCGGTACCAGGCCGGCTTGTGCTGCACATAGGCCAGGGTCAGGCCGCGGGAGAGGTTCACTAGATGTGGGCTGCTGTGATGGCTGCTGCGGAGGGCAGAACATAGGGAGGGGAGGGAGACGGGCTTGGCCTAGTTTGGTTAGGAATTTTTTTATTTCTTTGAAACCCTTTTTCCTTTTGTTTTCTTCATTTATATCATATAAACTCCATCCTCTAATATGTTTGGTATATTTAAAAAATACTATAGGTTTCCAACATAAGATGAAGATATTTTGGGGCCCTTATAACCACTTGGGCTCCAAACATTTTGGATTTTGTAAATTCAAAACCATTTTGAATTCACTTGCAAGAGAGAGGGAAAAACTAGGGTTTAGGGTTTTTTTATTTCTTGTTTGCATTTTGTCTTAGCAAAATAATGATGGTTATGAATGCACAATCAGCCCTAATTACTATTTAGTAAAACTAGGGGTGTTACAGATCTATCCCCCTTACGAGAATGTCGACCCGAGATTCCTAAGGTAGGAAGGGAGAGGAAGTAGGGTCACTCTAAGAATAAGAGGGAACACACTAACAACACACCGAGTATCTCATGGTCAACTCATGAAAGGAGTGTTCAGAAACAACTCTGAGATGACGACATGAAACACGTCAAGGTAATAGAGGAAACAAGAGTTGAAGGTTTCAAGTTGTTAGATAGATGGTCTTCATAAGGATTGAGACCATGGAACTTCAAAAGAATTTAAACTTCCGAGAGGGAAAGCTTCCAACAGAAAGATCGTGACCACAAACTTTGATAGGTGAAACTCTACTAGACGGTTTAAGTAGAGATTTCACAAATACAAAGATGTGGACCAGCAAAACCAAGACATTGAACTACTTTTGACATAGAAAGATCACATTTTCATCCAACAGAAGGCTAAGACAGAAGGTTGTTTTGTGGAAAGGACTCGTAAGAGTCACATGGAACATGTAACAAAATAGACTGCTAACTACCAAAATCATAGTCACTCTTAAAACATGGTCAGGATAACGAGGGAAACTCTTTATTCATCCAGGTCTATCAAAATCTTTGCCAAAGATCATGATGTCACTTACACCACCAGATAAATAGGTAACACGATTCTTGATGACACGAGAAAAAGAAACTTCATTCTCAGACTTCAATTACTTGGCACAACGAAATGGGATGCATCATGCTATCTATCTTAAGCTCTTGTGGATCAACAAATACACGTGTCCAAGTCAAGAATAGAAGGCACAAACAATCGAAAATGCACCACATGCAAGCACAAGACTTACCTGAGGAACTTCCTTCCTGGCAGTGAAGGGGGCAGTCAAAGACTTCCCCGACAGCTCCTCGTCAACCCTGTACTTCATCAGGGGTCAGAGCGCTCGGTCGAGGTCGGCTGAGGACATCTCCTCATCCGACACTCTCGTCGGGTCACTGGCGCCGGAGTACAAAAAAATTGGGTATTCCCTCGCTTGGAGGGGTTTCACCTGATGCTTGAGTAACGTCTAGATGATGTCGATGAGGCAAACCTCCTTGCCTTGCACCAGCAGGAGCGCCTCCACTCGCTGGTACAGTTTCTCCACCACCTCGGTCTCACCCTCCATAACGTCGTTATACCACGAGCGCTTTCGGGTGACTACCTTGCCGGCGTCGAAGGGAGCTAATCCATAGTGTTGGTCGCCAAGCTTGGAGTCGCGAAGGTAAAACCACTTGTTCCTCCATCCTTGGACGGATTCACTGAGGTGGAAGGTGAAATACTGAATAGTGGGGCGGATGGATATCCCGCACCCACCCAGCGCGTAAACTCTGCGAGTACCAGATTGTCTCTTTAGGGAATAGAGCTTCCTGAAGAGGCCAAAGTGTGGCTCGATTCCGAGCCAGTACTCGCATAGTTTAATAAAGCACGCGATATGCAAAAGGGAATTGGGCGACAACTGGTGAAGTTGTAGCCCGTAAAGAAAGAGAAGCCCACGAAGAAATTCGTGGGCAGGGAGAGAAAGCCCATGGATGACAAAAGAATAAAACATAACCCGTAAACCTTTGGGTGGGTCCGGGGTTACCTCCTCGCTAGGAAGAATGGCGTCGCCCTTCTCCTTCGAGATCAGGCCAGACTTGCGCCACGTCCCTGATCAAAGACCACCGCCAACCACCATCGGTGATGCAGCCGGCAGTGGAGGCCTTCTTGGTGGCACCAGTAGTGCTCGTCCTCGCAGCAACAGAAGCAGACTTTTTGGACTTGCCCATCTTGCCTGCGCGGCGCGCGGTGCGATGGGCGCGAAGGAGAGAAGAGGGAAAGATGTCCAGTGCATAGCGCGTGCGAGCTTTGAGAATGGAGGAGGCAGAAAAACAGAAAACGGTGAAAGCAAATGGCAAGGCCCGCAGTATAAAACGACGAGGACGATGAAGCAGGGCCATTGATCCAATTAGCCTAACACGTGTCTTGCATCACGACATACACGTGGTAGGCATCGCCCAAACCATCGCGAACGCGCTGCCCACTATGCGTGGAAATCGAGGAGACGCAGTAACTTTATGCGTAAATAGCACGTGACTAGTCAAATCCCCGTCATAAATTGGCCCCATGAACGTTTAGTCTTCTCATCACTGCCGCCGCAGACGATTGAGCTTACCAAGCATAAGCAATGACGTCAGCAAAGAAAAAGCCAGCAACGGCTACAAACCTTCGGCTGCAAATAAAAGTACTTACTCGAGTCTACGACTCAACAACTACTCGGGGGGCTACTCCTATCAGGAGCGCTAGCCGCGCACCTAAGAATTTGTCATGGTTCCCGTGTCAATCGAAACACTTCCTAATTCTTAGAGTCCTTCGAGTCTGCGACTCCATTATGGACTCGAGGGCTACTACCATAGTGAGCTTGTTCACCTGAATAATTTTCGTGTCATTATTCTGCATAACTACTAACTTAAAGTTTCCGCTCGAGTCTGCGACTCAAACAGACACTCAGGGGTTACTCCCATAGGGAGCGCTGGTCGCGCACCCTATGAATTATTCGAACGAGATCCTTCGGATCCTCCATAGCAAAAATAAAATCAGATTGGCAACTTTTCCCAAATTTATGACTTAGAGAGATGTCGTCTCCTTGGTCACCCGAAGAGCCTCTGTGGTGGTAAACTTTCGGATGTTGCGTCTGCGACACAAAGGTAAGACCTACAGATACTTCTGATGGCCTGGCAATGTACCCGACTGCACTCTGCTAGAAATATTCCGTGTTAGCAGGCATGATGAAAAATCCCGACGGACGCGTTGGGCACATAACTTAAAACAACGGAATTCGAATCCTATAAGATGTCTGCGGCCTGAGTCGAATTACGCCAGCAATTTTCCGGATTCGAGTCTGGGGACTCGAGTCTGAAGTAGATGGTGTTGTTTTTTCCAAAGACAGTTAACTGACCCTGATCCGTCAGGAGAATCAGGCACACGCATCAATAATCCCTATGAATCAGCATATCCACCCGAAACATGTTCGGATGAGAAGAACTCGGAAGACTATAGAGTCTTCAGTCGAATCTGCGATTCGACTGAACAATCGGGGGCTCTTGACATGGATATGCCGTACGGGTACCTGACATTATCCTACTTGGTCCAGCCCAACGGAGGCCCACGGGAAGGACCTACTGCAATCGTGAATCCCAAGGAGACTTAGGATGGCCCAAACCAGGAGAGAATTCGACTTTTTGGAAGAGATGGCTAATGTAGAGATAAATTCAAAGGGGTTAACCCTAATCTATAACCGACTCAACCTACCCGAGACCTGGCCTTCCCATATAAAGGCCAGGAGGGCATGACGAGGAGGCTCTCTCTCACCTCATACCCTAGAACACATCTCACGCCAGATTGCATCTGCGCTCCCTAATCATCGGTATAACCATCAATCAAGAACATACAAGCAGGAGTAGGGTTTTCCCTCCGAGGGCCTGAACCTGGGTAAACCTCATGTCCCCGTGTTGCGAATCTGTTAGCCGTTCCACGATCTCTAGCATATCCTCCTTCTCCAAAACCCAAGTCCATAACAATGGCCATTGACAAGTCGAACCCTCGTCAAGCTGAGTTCACAAGAAAATATCTAAAGAATCGCCTTGATGAACCAATTGATGTCCATGTTTGGAAAATGAAGAGCAAGAAGCCAAATATGGTTACGATGAAGATGGGAGCTGGTGGGTCAAATGCAATCTTAAAAACTGGATGGGAGAAGGTTGTGAGAAGCATCAACTTAAAGCAGGATATCATTGTCTTGATTAGCTTTGATGAAATAGATAATGGTGAGGTATATATTCTGGTTCAGAAACTTCCACTGGGCGGCCCATTACTACTCGAGTCTTAATTATGCTTCTTCGATGTATGGACTCCACATTGTATGCACTGCCATAATGTAATGGCTAAATATGTATGGATTTCACCAACTATTGGGGTAATTTTAATTGTTAATATAATGGTATTCTTTTGACTGACTACTATAAGTTCTTGAGTTAATCTGTCTATCTGGCTGCTAAATCATGATTATGTGTCATGTCATCTATGATCGAGTTTGAATTAGCATGCTACTACTTAAAATGGTCTACACACTAGAGATGGTCACTTTAAAAAGCAGCTTCGAGGCACACTAGTTCTAGAGACGGTCTTTGTTAGAATCCGACTTAGGTTGCCTTACTATTCAAGACGGTCCATAGTATAGGTCGTTTGAGGTTGAAGAGTTCTTGCAAGCGGTCAGAAATATTTCCCATCTCTAGCTTGTAGATGTTAGAGACGTTTGCCTTTTTTCACCATCTAAGGTCGCGTATCTTAGAGCCGCAAAGAAAAACCGGCTCAGGTGGTGTACTCTTAGAAGCTATGCGCTTGAGCTGGAACAAGAAACCGTCCGAGTCATATGGGAAATTGACGTATCTAAGTAGCGAGTTTGTACTAGTGAAGTAAAGTTCAAACTTAGGATACAAATGAGACCATGAGAACAACGCCTATAATAAATTATAGAAGAAGCCTCATGAAGAGTGATTGTTATTGCTGAATCAAGGGAATATGCCAATAGGATTTCCAGCTAATTGTGTCAACCAATACATCAATATTTCCGGATTTACAAAGAAACCTGTGTCAAAACCTTGAAGAACACCAACCATCATATCCGCTTGAGATTCATATTTGGTTAAGTGTGACGATACTTCATACTCAGCATGTCCGAATAGAAAGTGTATAACATTTACCACAAAGGTAAAGTTACTAGATTCTCAAGACATGGACTATAGTGTCAAGATCCAAAATACTGAGCTCGATTTCTAAACTCATTTATTAGCAACTTTTCAAAAGGCAGCTGCATCTACACGAATTACTTGTAATGAAATACACATGTGTCCTTAAGGAAACAAAGATAACTCTACTCGAATGCACAACGACATCTTTTTGCAA
Source organism: Avena sativa (assembly GCA_916181665.1). Classification (NCBI taxonomy): domain Eukaryota; kingdom Viridiplantae; phylum Streptophyta; class Magnoliopsida; order Poales; family Poaceae; genus Avena; species Avena sativa. The sequence goes on from OV702294.1 coordinate 526,616,658, forward strand.
ATGCACATGAATCGGGAAGGGTCACTTCTAACATCCAAAACACATACTTCAAGATGACCCAAAGACGGTTCTCAAAAGTTTCCAACATTAATACCAATTGTTCTATATGAATTGAATCTAGCATGGAGAATATAAGGATGTCATCGATGGGTTCAATAACAAACTTACCAATATACTCCATGATATGGACTCATATGTTGTATGAACAAGGAAAAGTATTGGTCAGACCAAAGGACAATGAGATGTACTTGATATGTCGTAAACGTATCTATAATTTTTCATGTTCCATGCTTGTTTAGTATCAACTTTGCTATGCTTTGTCTATACTTTGAGGTATTTTTATACATTTTATGGGACTAACCTATTAACAAGATCCTACAGTGTCAGTTGCCTGTTTTCTACTATTTTTGGTTTCAGAAAAGCTAGTAAGGAAATATTCTCGAAATTGGACGGGACAAAAGCCAAAGTCAATATTTTATCGGAGAGAACACAGAGACCGAAGGGCAGCCGAAGGGGGGGCACATAGTGGACACACCCTAGGGCCGCGCGGCCCAGGGGAGAGCACCGCCACCTGGTGTGGGCCTCCTGGCCGCCCTCCTACCTTGCCTCTTCGCCTATAAAGTCACCCGATGCAGAAACCTAAGGACCCAATCAAATCTCCATGAAACAGTCCATAGCCGCCGCCACCATCGTCCCTAGACCGGGGGGATCTGAAGCTCTTCCTGGCACCCTGCCAGAGGGGAGAGATCATTCCAGAGGCCTTCTTCATCACCATGCCAGCCTCCGATATGATGCGTGATTAGTTCACCCTTGGACTATTGGTCCATACAGTAGCTAGATGGTTGTTTCTCCTCCTTTGTGCTTTTCATGTTTAGATCTTGTGAGCTCCGTTCATGATCAAGATCATCTATTTGTAATCATACATGTTGTGTTTGTGGGGATCCGATGGATATTGAGATACTATGTCATATTGATTATTGATTCTATCATGTCATATTGATTATTGATTCTATCATGTCTGTGTTATTTGTGATCTTGCATGCTCTCTCTTGCTTGTAGGTATCTTGGCCAAGTAGATGCTTGTGACTCCAAGAGGGAGTATTTATGCTCGATAGTGGGTTCATGTCTCTAGTAATCTGGGGAAGTGACAGGAATATCTAAGATTGTAGATGTGTTGTTGCTACTAGGGAGAAAATAACAATCTTTTGTTCATGGAACAATTATATTGTTTACTTTACACACATTGCTTAATGCAATTATCTATTGCTTACAACTTAATACTGGAAGGGTTTCGAATGATAACCTGAAGGTGGATTATTAGTCTTAGATGCAGTTGGATTACGGTCTATGTATATTGTTGTAATGCCCAATCAAATCTCATAGGAGTCTTGATAACTAGTATATGCATTGTTATGCTTCTTCAATCTGTCAATTGCCCCGCTGCAATTTGTTCACCCAACATGTTATCTATCTTAAGGAGAACTCCTCTAGTGAACTATGGACCCCGGCCCAATCTTTATAATTGATACATCATCCACTGCTACTGTTTACTTTCTACAAGCAACTATTACCTTCCACACTATACGTTTAATCCTTTGTTTTCAGCAAACCAGTGAGATTGACAACCTCACTATAAGTTGGGGCAAAGTCTTGAGTTTGTGTTGTCCAGGATTCCATGTTCTTAGCAACACCTTGGAGTTGTTTCCTTGCTCCTACTGGTTCAATAACCTTGGTTTCATAACTGAGGGAAAACTTGCTATTGTGTTCATCACACCTTGCTCTTGGGGTTTCTCAACGAGGCTCTACAGTGATCTGAGCCCATTAGTACTCAAGTGAAACATCACGAGTTGAAACAACATCAAGATAGTCTTTAGAACCGAGTTCAGTTTGATAATAACCCAAATCAAATAAAATATGGGGGGAGATAACATATCCATAAAGGAAATACTATCTTTCTTTAGTGCAGATAGATCTAAACGTCCCTTTAAGAAAGAACTAAGTCAGATAGAAATTTTTTCTTACAACTCTCCAAGTTGTTGTTTAATCTCAACCAACTAGTTCAGGGGTATCCAGTACGAATCCTTGGAGAAGAAGCGGTTCAAAGAAATGGCTTTCTCAAGAACTTGACAACACGGTCATGTGGAAAATGGCGATACTTCTAGAAAGATGTCTAAAATATCATGAACCACCGATATGTCACTTAGTTTGAGAAGAAACTTGCTTTACAAGGCAACAAGACATAATCGCCGAGTTTTGGCACGAGCCTAACTATTTTACCGAAGAGAATGCACCAGAATAACGGACTTGGAAGCACAATCAAACTTCACTTAGTGATAAGGTTAACCATCGAGGTAAGAATGACACAAATGTCCTTAAGGTTCGAAGAAATAAGAATTTCTAAGAATCTTAGATGTCCACATAATTATGCACACGCATCATTCATGAGTGCATCAACTTAGAGGAGGGGTGGGTAAAGATGTGTGTGAGTATCACTTCATTAAGAAGGTCATAAAACTCAGCACGACCTCTTTGTATACAGGAGTGTGATACTTTAAGGTAGAACAGATCATAAGCTAATCTAGCCTTTTAATCTGCAAATTACAACACTCTGACCTAGTCCTAGAAATGACGATATGCTAGAGTTTGTTTCTCCTAGACATTCCAAAATGGTTTGTCTTGATGGACCACAAGAGTATCTTGCATCGGAAAGCACCAATGCACATTACTACTTGGCTACCGACTGGCAAACAATGGTCAGAAAACAACAAAGGGAAGGAACATTCTCAGGATAAAATCCCAAGATGTGGATGCATAGGTTATCAATCTTCTGAAAACCAATGCATAGAAGAGGGAGGTGTGGCAGAGTCACGAATATAGATGCGAGACTCACGAGGAGTACTCTTGTTGTGATCTATTTGGTTCCATTAAAGAACATCTGCCATCGCTAGTGGCAAGGAAACTCCTTAGTTGTTGAAATTAAATCACGGCAATAACCACAAGCTTGAAGGATATAATATAAAGTACTAGCCATCCTGAGGTAAGGTTTGAACATTAACAACATGGGTCAATGGAATGGACCTTGGGCTAAAGATCAGCTTCATGTACAAGATTCACAACATTAGAATCCGACACAATTCGGGACCTTCAGTTCAAGTTCAAGGGTTAAAACCCGAGAAAAGAAGTAATTACTACTTGGGTGAAACGTCATACACTATGGTAGTAATCACGAGGTAACTTCCTAAAGAAGAAATGACTTTTGAAGTATCTGAACAAATAAAAAAGAGACACGCGAGTTGAAAAGAAACCTAGAACAGAACATTGTGGTACCTACAATATAATATTGTGGACCCATAAGATAGAGAGATCATGATGGAAAGGAATCTCTTAGCCGAATAAGAGCAACTTGAACAAGGAATTCACAACACACACACTAACTCTATAGTACTCAACACTAGGTCAACTTGTTGAGAAACGACATGCCCAAAATGCACCTAAGCTTTGAAATACTAGAAGAGATATCAAAAATTTTAAAAGTCAACACAAGATAAGATGACCTAGAGTTAGAGCGATACCATACAAGGAGCAAAATAAGCATACTAGAGTTTTCACAAATACTTTTCATATTTGAAACAGTTTTGACAAGCACTAGACTCAACATTGACCAATAGCAAGGTTTTCCTACGGTCGATACTGCTCTGATACCAAAACCTATGACACCCCCCGGGATTAGGGTTAAACAAATCCCAAACCTTAGCCTAAACTAAGCTTAACCTTGAGCTTGAGGACATCCAGTGAGGAATCAGTAACACATAAGTGACCCTGCGACACAAAAATTATTACAGCAAGATCTTAACTGAGCAGAGAACCAAATTATTACAAGCAGAGGTCATTGACCACAAACATCAAACAACATAAGACAAATTATTCTATTAAGTATAGCAAACTTAACAAATGTCTTAAGAGGCCTAAAGCATAACGATGATGTCCCAGCCTATAGATTCCAGGCTGCCGACCGGGAACCCCAAGCTACTCATCGATGTTGACTCAAACTTGTCTTCAGGGGAACACTTACTCTTCTACAAAAGTACCAACAAAGCAAGGGTGAGTATAGGGTGTACTCCGTAAGACTTATGGTTGGTGGAGCTATTTTGCATAAAGCTATATTTGTTTATAAAACAAGAGGGAGAAAAGGCTCGTCTAATCAGAATATTTTAAAAGGGATAAGAGAGCGACATATCCAAAGTATTGATAATTATCTTTTGATATTCACCAAATCATCATCATCTAAACCTCATCTAGGACCACCCCCTCGTACACATGAGGAAGCATCCTTAAGCACACGTTGAGCCTTCAAGTTTTACGATTAGGTTAAAGTTCTCTATGATCTTAGAATCTAGTCACCAAGCGTTCATAACCATGAACACGTATTTTCTAAACGATTTAACCCTACAGAGGTGTACAACTTTATCCACACGTACCAACCTTCTCTTATTGACGCAATGAATAGCCCTCTTTCCTGGAAGGCCGACAAAGGGTGGTTGACCACGACATTTACCTTGCATTTGTCAAATCCATGAGTCACACCCTAAGGAGGGTTCTGCCATAACAGGTTAAATCCTGAAGCCGGTCCCTAGAGATGTGAGGCGAGGTTGGTTCACCAGGGGCTCCATCGACCCCAAGCAACCCAGTCCATGCTTCCCTACCTATTATGATGTACCTCCTTCACCGCCTTCGAGAACAACTAAGATGCATTTGTCAAATGGAACGCCTGAACTATGTGACTCATGGAATCTACTAGGCAAGTTAGTTAGTCGTGGGGTTGTCCAAGCCCCATGTGGTTGTACGCTCACCTCGGTTTCAAAGGCAAGAACACTTTTCCTAGTGGTGGCAAGCATGGGACTACGAATACTACATCCCATTGTGGCCTCTCATACTTGATTGAATAAATCATCATATGAATGCTTGAAACATCATCTGGATGAACCAGCACTAGCAACTAAGCATGGATAATCAGGAAATAGATATAAGTTCCTTATGCTAGGAGTAGTGGATCAGGTAATATAAGCTCAAAGGGAGTAATGCAAAATATATGATACTCTATCTATTGATAAAGGACCACAGTAGAATAGCATGCATCATGGCAGTAATTGAAATACTTTCGCAAACACAAGGTTGTATAATGGTGGGTCTAAGTGATGACCCACAAGTATAGGGGGTGTATCGTAGTACTTTTGATAAATAGGAGTGTCGATCCCAACGAGGAGCAGAAGGTGTTGACTAGTGGTATGGAGCAGGAAATCTCTGCAAATACTTAACAAATGGATTTTTAGGGGTTTTCTGAATAAGCAGGGAAATAAAGTGCAAGTAATAAAGATAGCAATCAGTTGCAGCAAGTGGCCCAATCCTTTCTTAGCAAAGTACAAGCCGGTGGAAATACTTATAAGGACCAAACGTTCTCGAGGACACATAGGAATTCTGTCAAGTGCTTTCGCTTCAAATAGCTGAGTAGTCTTCTTTGCTTTTGTAAGTGTTGTGTGTGAACCTGTGCTAATGTACCGACCTTACTTGGACTAATACATACTTGTGATTAACCCCCTTGCAAGCATCCGCAACTACAAGAAAGCAATTAAGATATAAACCTAACCACAGCCTTAAACTCTGAGATCCTACACTCCCTTGTGCAATGGTGTCCTAACGGGGGTTCAGGTTTCTGTCACTTCGGCAACCCCACAATTAGTAGCCAAATACACAATGAATTCCCCTAGGCCCATAAATGGTGAAGTATCATGTAGTCGACGTTCACATGACACCACTAGAAGAATAGCACCACAACTTAAATACTAAACCATTGAATAATATCTCAACACAAATCCACTACTAACAACATGACTTCTCCCATGTCCTCAAGAACTAAACGAACTACTCACGAGACATCATATGGATCAAGATCAAATATGATATGGTGATGGATAACAATCTGAACATAAACAATAATACAATGGTTCCACTCACAAGCATCAACTACAATAGTAATCAACACCGGGAAAGTTTCCCCTAAGAACTATGCAAGTATTCAACACAATTGTTATAGCGGGATGGAGTGGTGATGATGGTGCTGGTGGAGATGATGGTGTGGATGATGATGATGATCCCGATGAAGTCTAGCTTGATGATGGTGTTGATGGAGACGGTCTCCCCTCTCCGGGAAGGAATTTCCCCGACAGAAATCTGTGTGTCGGAGAGCTCTTTCTCTCTCGGTGTTTTCTGCCCCACAGAGGTGGCAGAATCTTTCTGTGGTTGCTCCCCGTGTATTAGGGTTTAGAGGAGAAGATATAGGCAAGAGGGTGGAGCCAGAGGTGGGCCAGGTGGGCCACACCCCCTATAGGCGCGGCCTAGGGGTGGCCCGCGCCTCGGGGGTGTGGGCCTCCTGTGGCCCATCTCCGCCTCCCCTTTCCGTAGTTTTTCTGGTATTTTTCCGATCTTCGCGAGATTGCATCAAAACACCTCTTTTTCCATCAGATTCCTGACTCTGGCAGTTCATCCTCCAAGAATCATCTAACATGCAAAAACAGATGAAAAGACATAAGTAACACCTCTTAATATGAAATATATCAATGAATAGAGGCAAACTATGATATAGAATGGTGATGCAAATTGGATGTATCAACTCCCCCCAAGCTTAGACCTTCACTTGTACCCAAGCGAAAACTGAGCTCAGCATACATGTCCACAGGTTTATGGAGTGAAGTGTCGATAAAAGAATACGGATAAGAAGCATCACACTTCACATTACATAACTCATAGAAGAAAGCAACTCACCATTATATAACTTATCTTGCAACAAGTAGAGGAGTCACAATAGAGATGCATAAAGATAAATTATAATTGGAATTGGCAAACTTTTGTTCTTGGTCAGAGAACAGCTGGCAAACAGTTTCACAAATAAAGATTTTGTAGAAGTTTCACAACAAGAGTACTCTTTACTCAACATAAAAGGTTTTTCACAATGAAGGCTTTCAAAGTAATACTCAATAGATAAGAGTCTTGTGCAAAAAAGGAAGATAAAGAACATGATTGAATAAATCATCATATGAATGCTTGAAACACAACAACTCAAATGCTTGTTGGAGATGGAGAGGAAGTAGGTTTACTTACTCAACTTAGGAATGGGAGAAAGGCCCCTCATAGAGGGAAACATGGACTTCAAGTTCATAAAAAGCTTCCAAAAGATTATGGTACTTACTATCTTTGAGCTCTCATTGCCCCTATAATAAGCATCTTGATGTGATTAAGGTTAAAATGAACAAAGATGGAGTATATGCTTGACAAAATATAAGTTGGCAATCTAATGTCACTTGAGTACGAGGGCCACTCCTCCTGCTACTCAATTTAGTTACCGGTAAGTTCTTGTCATTGTAAGTACATGTGTATCATAAAGAACCGCCAACGGGGTACCCCTTGCACATGATACAAGAGCTATCCCATAATCAAAATGACAAGGCAAGCAGACAATGAGCATCTCAGCGATCTTTTTATTTGATATTTGCATAGGTTTTTATTGAGGATGCTTCACAGATTGCTCACTATGGTTATGCTGCAAGTTTCCACCATGATTAAGCATGGCTTAGGCTAGCGGCCAGGCGTTTATCTAACACACATACATAACTTCATGGACTTACAAGATCCCCTTTTATTTCACACCAACGACATCCGCAAACCAAAGAGCATGATATCAACTGTGTACAATGTACAGGTGCAATGTTGAAAGTGTTCCCCGTGATAGCACGGTTTTGCTAATTCCAACGTATATATGCAAGCATATACAACTTAGATGACACAAAGGTTCAAGTTTATTAGGGGCAAGACAATAAGGTGTGCCATCAAGTTCATGAGAGCTTTACTAACTAGTTTTAACATAACAAAATAATTTTTAATTCGAAAGATAGATGAAGCTTGAGAATTTGCTTGGAATAGCAATAATGTTAATAGGTAGGTATCATGGACACAAATGGCACAGTTTTGGTTCAAAGGGATTGGATGCATGAGAAGTACTCCTTCTCAAAACAGGTTTTTGGCTAGCAAGGCTGGGTATCAAGCAAAAGAGTTGAAGGAAACAAGCAAACCTAAAAGTGATAAAGCCAAACATGAAATCTTCCTTGAAGACACAAAAAGATCTTAAATAAAGAATATTAAGCTTACGAGCCAATCAAGAAGGAAAATAAATGATACAAAATACCTGTAAGCTTTTTCTCTTTTCCTTTCAAACCTCAGAAAGTGTTGCTACTGACCAGAGCTTGGTTTGCCAAAACCAATTTAGATCCACTTGATGATCCCAAAGTGATGCCAATACTAATCAACAAGATCCATCATATACTCCCTCCGTTAGGGATTATAAGGCCCGAGAGCTTTTTAAAAATGTTAGGAATTATAAGTCCCCTCTCATTTATTAGTCTCTCTCCTCCAATGCATGTTCTCCTTTTTCTCTATCTTCTCTCATGCATGTGTAACTATTGGTGCATGTAGTAATCAAGTGGATGAGTTATTGATTTTCTTAATCCTATCAAAATGGTCCATAGGCCTTATAATCCCTAACAGAGGGAGTAATAGAGATTGCAAACTAAAATAAGAAGTGCAAAAAGTAAAAGATGAAACTTCTCATTAATATTCCATAAAGGAACTCACACCAAGGGATACATAGATAACCAACTAAAGGAGAGATACTTCCACACAGCAAACCAACCAATAAGATAACTTCTCTACGAAAGACATAGCTCTACTAAAAAGGTAAAAGATAAAATATAATGATGTGATACCGCGACACTCCCCTAAGCTTGGAACAAGCCAAGGGGATGCCAAACCTGATGACGAATTACTCCTTCGGTGGTGGTGGTGTACTCTTGATAATCTCTTCAATCGGTTCCCTCAATTCCTCAATCTCAAAGGTTAGAGTACGAATCAACTACGAATTTTGCTCAATGCGGTTCATGATCATGACGTACCGAGAATCCCAGTCCTTGCTATTCTTTCCCCACTCTTCCTTCTTAGAGTGTTCCTTTCCTGTATGGTTAGAATGAGGCAGATCCCAGACAGAGGGCAAGTCCCCTTTGGGCACCTGTTGATATTGTTGCTCAATTAAGAGAGTATGGAAAGGGTTCTTGGTGTGTGAAGGAGGTGACCATGGAGCGAGGACATGACGTGGGGTTTTCCCTCCTGTAGACATCCGTATTGTCCTCCTAAGCTTGGTAGGGTTTGCCACCACTCCAATGCTTGCAACGGTAGCGCGGGTGTCCGGATGCTCGTCCTCCTCCATGTCCTCCTCATCCCCAACCAAGATATCCTCCTCCTTAGGGTTTTGAGGATCATCTTCCTCGGGCTTCTTGCCTTTGTCGTTGGCGAAGACCATGGTGCTCTAAACTTGAGAAGATTTTCTGACAGAAATAGATCGAAACAAAAACACAACGAGAACATGATATATGAACCTTGGGGGATCCGGGGGTTAGATATTACGAAGTTTCAATGCATAAGGGAGGTACTATGTAAAAACAAGGCGGAGACGGAGTCCAGGGGGTGCACACCCCCTCCAGGCACGGCCAGCTGGGGGCCCGCGCCTAGGGTGGGTGTGGCCACCCTGGCCTCCATTTCCTCCTCTGTTTTGTCTCATAACCTTCCGTATGTAATAAAAACATCAAAATGTAAAAAGATTAGGCTTTCACGAACCTTCAGTTTTCACCACTTTTACCTACTCAAAGACGGACTCTCCAGATTCCTTTTCTCTATCTCCTGAAAATTCCTTTCATACAAGGCTTACACAAACCTCAATGGCAACATTAGTGTATGCAAATCAATAAACCTTTAGGTTCAAATTTCAACTGAAATCCATCAAAACAAAAGCTACTGTAGCAAATCCTTCCAAAATCCCAAGAGAAACCGAAAGGAAATCGATTTAAGAGGCAAATGCAAATGATGGTAGAAATCTGTCAAAACAGACCAACAAGTAAAGATTGATTTTTTTGGAAAACCTTCTGTTGCTCAAATAAAAAAGTACAAAACTAATGAAAGTTGAATAACAACTTGTAGAACAAGCACAGAAAAATACAGCTCCATTCATTGTACTGAGCTCCTTCACGATTTTTTACAATACACAACAAAAATCTATCCTAGAACAACCAATTTTCACAACTCCTCTACTTCTCAAAAGTAGTTAATCCTGACACAAAAACCAAAACAAAAAGGATAAGGAGCGGTTATTACTGAGGTAATAACTTCCAAGACTCAACAAAACTATTGGGTTATCTCCCAAGAAGTACTTTCCTTATTGCCTTTAAGTTAGGCTTGATAATTTCAAAGATGCTCACATAGGAGATATATATTTGAAGTGAAAGAGAGCATCAAGAAGCAAATATCCAACACATTTGAGTCTAACCCACTTCCTATGAAAGGGGGTCTCATGAGAAAACAAATTGTTGGAACAAAAAGCCACTAGCACAGGAAGACAAAACAAATGCAACTTCAAAGCTTTCACAATAAAACGGGGAAACTTAATATTATTGAGGTGCGTAAAACCGTGTTTCCCTCTCTCATAATAACTTTCAGTAGCACTTTGATAAAGTTGACAATATAACTATCACAGGAAACAACTTTATCATCAGAATGAGCATACTTACAATCATCAAAAAGAGGCCCAAGGTCATAAATCGGATCAATAGAAGCAAGTTGTTCCATCCTGAAATCTTCATTAGGCAAGATGTTTTCACAAGGAGCTTTAGAAAATTTGGAAAATTTAAACTCATAAGAATCTCCATCAAACTTAGTTAAAACTTTCTCTTTCTTACAATATATAATATCTCCACAAGTGTTCAAGAAAGGTCTACCAAAAATGATAGGACAAGTTTTGCTAGCTGCTGAATTAAGCACTAGAAAATCAGCAGGATACTTAATCTTACCGCAAAGAACCTCCACATCTCTTACAATACCAATAGGGCAAATCGTTTCCTTATTAGCAAGGTGAATAACCACATCAATGTCCTCAAGCTCACAAGGACCAATTTCATGCATAATTTCCCTGTAAAGCTCATAAGGAATAGCACTATAACTAGCACCAATATCACATAAATCATAATAGCAATGATCACCAATTCTAACAGAAAGCACATGTACACTAGATTTTCTAACTTTCCTAGGATGAGAGATAATATTAGAAGCGTATTCACAGAAGACAATGTGCTCATCCTCTATATTTTTAGTGACAAGACCTTTTACAATAGCTACCATAGGTTCAATGTTTATTTGCTCACCAGGTTCCATAGTTTTCTTTGTACCTTTGTTATTCACACTAATTATCATAGAGTACTCCTTTACCTTAGCTGGGAAAGGTGTTTTCTCAACATAAGGTTCAGGAACAATACAACCAATAGTACAAACTTTAGTATTTCTAACAGGAACATGACTAACAACATCTTTATAAGGTGCATGGTACTTATTCCACTTCTTTTTAGGAATTTCTATATAAGAGGCAAAGGCCTTAAAACAATTGGCAATACTTTGAGAATCAATACCATACTCAGTACTAATATCACGGAAGTCATCAATTCTCATAAAAGATTTAATGCATTCATAATCCTGGTTTATACCTAACTTTCTTCCTTTGTCATTCTCCCATGCTTCAGTGTTCTCTTGAATACAGTCTAGGAGATCCCATTTAGCTTCTTCCTTCATACGTGTGAATGATCCAGCACAAGAAGCATCTAGTAAATCTTTATCATGAAGAGAAAGCCTAGCATAAAAGTTATTGATAATAATATTGTTAGGGAGTTCATGAATAGTAAATTTAAGCATTAGTAACTTCAATCTTCCCCAAGCTTGAGTTGTACTCTCTCCATCACGAGGCCAAAAGTTATATATCAGATTCCTATCCTTATGAATCTCACTAGGAGGATAGAATTTAGAATAAAAGAGAGGTACTATTTCCTCCCATTCCATAGATTGTCCATTCTTCACCAGTTTATACCATTCTTCAGCTCTTCCTTTCAATGATATAGAGAGTAACTTCTTCTTCACCCGTTCAGTTGTGATACCTGCACACTTAAACAACCCACATAATTCATGGATAAAAATAAAATGATCACCAGGGTGGACAGTTCCATCCCCTAAATAATAATTATCCATAACACGATCAACAATACTTGTAGGTATCTTAAAAGGATCTATCTCAACAGGTGGTGGTTCATCTACTACCCTAACATTGGTAGTAGTTTTCCTAAATAGAAAATCAAGTGGGTTGTCCATATTGGAAACACAGTAACAAACAGAAATAAAAAGAAATACTCACAGTAGAAGTTTCCTTTACCAGTTCCACTCTTCAATAGCGCTTCACTCACCGGCAACGGCGCCAGAAAATAGTCTTGATGACCCACAAGTATAGGGGGGTGTATTGTAGTACTTTCGATAAATAGGAGTGTCGATCCGAACGAGGAGCAGAAGGTGTTGACTAGTGGTATGGAGCAGGAAATCTCTGCAAATACTTAGCAAACGGATTTTTACGGGTTTTCTAAATAAGCAAGGAAATAAAGTGCAAGTAATAAAGACAGCAAGCAATTACAGCAAGTGGCCCAATCCTTTCTTAGCAAAGGACAAGCCGGTGGAAATACTTATAAGGACCAAACGTTCTCGAGGACACATAGGAAATTCTGTCAAGTGCTTTCGCTTCAAATAGCTGAGTAGTCTTCTTTGGTTTTGTAAGTGTTGTGTGTGTGAACCTGTGCTAATGTACCGACCTTACTTGGACTAATACATACTTGTGATTAACCCCTTGAAAGCATCCGCAACTACAAGAAAGCAATTAAGATATAAACCTAACCACAGCCTTAAACTCTGAGATCCTACACTCCCTTGTGCAATGGTGTCCTAACGGGGGTTCAGGTTTTTGTCACTCCGATAACCCCACAATTAGTAGCCAAATACACAATGCATTCCGCTAGGCCCATAAATGGTGAAGTATCATATAGTCAACGTTCACCTGACACCACTAGAAGAATAGCACCACAACTTAAATACTAAACCATTAAATAATATCTCAACACAAATCCACTACTAACAACATGACTTCTCCCATGTCCTCAAGAACTAAACGAACTACTCACGAGACATCATATGGATCAAGATCAAAGATGATATGGTGATGGATAACAATCTGAACATAAATAATAGTCCAATGGTTCCACTCACAAGCATCAACTACAATAGTAATCAACATAGGGAAAGTTTCCCCTAAGAACTATGCAAGTATTCAACACAATTGTTACAGCAGGATGGAGTGGTGATGATCGTGCTGGTGGAGATGATGGTGTGGATGATGATCCCGATGAAGTCTAGCTTGATGATGGTGTTGATGGCGACGATATCCCATCTTCGGGAAGGAATTTCCCCGACATAAATCTGTGTGCCGGAGAGCTCTTTCTCTCTCGGTGTTTTCTGCCCCGCAGAGGTGGCGGAATCTTTCTATGGTCGCTCACCGTGTATTAGAGTTTAGAGGAGAAGATATAGGCAAGAGGGCCGAGCCAGAGGTGGGCCAGGTGGGCCACACCTCCTGTAGGCGCGACCTAGGGGTGGTCCGTTCCTTGGGAGGGGGTGTGGGCCCCCTGTGGCCCATCTCCGCCTCCCCTTTTGGCATTCTTCATCTTCTGGGAATACAAGATTTTCCGTATTTTTTCTGGTATTTTTCAGATCTTCGTGAAATTGCATCAAAACACCTCTTTTTCCATCAGAATCCTAACTCCAGCAGTTCATCCTCCAAGAATCATCCAACATGCAAAAACAGATGAAAATACATAAGTAACACCTCTTATTATGAAATATATCAATGAATAGAGGCAAATTATGATATAGAATGGTGATGCAAATTGGACATATCACTAAGCTTTCCTTTTCCCGTTGATAACCAATAAGCAGATCTTTGGACACCTTGTACTTGAATTGGTTGCAGTTGGTCAAGTATTGATATTCGATATTCGATGGTGTTGATCTCTGACTTCAATCTCAGACTCGATTTCGTATTCTACCAGGAAGAAGCAAACACCGGAATGAAAGAGAAACAATCAACACATGACATTGATGCAATGTTGAATCAAGGATGATGATATGACAAGTTAGATGGTATTGAGATGTAACCCTAAAACATGCTTGACCATTTAAACGGGGTCCGAGGGACATAAACCCTATTTCTGAGAAATCCCAAATACATATGATAGGGGTCATTTTATTCTTCTAATTCAACTTGTCATGAAAGTTTCTTAACAATGCATGATTTTGATGCTATAAGATATATCTCCCTTTTCTGAACATTTTAAAATATTATACATATTTTTCTAATTTAATATGAATTGGTTATTAATTTTCCCAATTTAAATAATTTTTAAAACAATTAAAAAATTATTGGAATGTATAAAATATTTAACCAAATGGTCCCACATGTCAGGTTTTTCTTCATTTTAGAAAATGAATTATATAATTAATAAAATGTTGATAGATTGAGCCCACATGGGTTATTTATTTCCATAAATGATTTTCAGAAAACATTAAACAATTTATGACCTCATGCTAACATCAGCAATGGAGGCCTGCTCAAATAGATCAAGGATACGATGACTGGGCGTGCGCGGGGAGGGGTGTGTTGGATGCAGCGATTGCGCTAAACCATATGGTGGTTGTACCACTGGAAATAGTCACCGGAGCATGGACAACAATGAGTTACTACGGTTGCGGCAACATTTGTATGGTGTGGTGGTGAACCAGAAAGAGAGGGAGACAGAGAGGAGCACTAGCGTGCTCAGGGGCTCACCATGAACATGATGGAGGGGTCAACAAAGCAAGGCGAGGTCAGGAGATGACAAATCAACGGTGATGACTGCGGCGGCTGGCGGAACATCAAGGTCGATTCCGAGTGATTCGTGGTGCGCCAGCTTGCGTTGTTGGTCGGAGATGAACAAGAACGGTGATGCGAACCTCCTGGTCTAATCCATGGAGCTATGGGCGACGTATGGCAATAGAGAAGATCAGAGACCGCAAGCTAGTGTTTCGGCCATGGCGTGGGGAAGCGAGGGAGAGGGCCAAAGAGGGAGATAGGATGAGGGCAAGGCGTTGGCGCGGGGGTCTTATCCCTCTCTAGAGCAGCGTCAGGGATCTTGGCGCAGGGTCGGCAGACGGTGTGACACGGAGCTTCTCTCCGTCATCGTATATGAAGACGAAGGGAGAAAGAAGGACGACGCGGTACCAGGCCGGCTTTGGCTGCACATGGCCCAAGGAAGGCCACGGGAGAGGTTCGCTAGCTGCCGCATGTGTGCAGAAGATAGGGAGGGAAGGGATACGTGCTTGGCCCAGTTAGGTTAGGAATTTTTTTATTTCTTTGAAAACCTTTTTCCTTTTGTTTTCTTCATTTCTATCTTATAAACTTCATCCTCTAATATGTTTGGTATATTTCAAAAATACTAGAGGTTTCCAAAATAAGCTAGAGATATTTTGGGGCCCTTATAACCACTTGGGCTCCAAACATTTTGGATTTTCTAAATTCAAAACCATTTTGAATTCACTTGCAAGAGAGAGGGAAAAACTAATAGGGTTTAGGGTTTTGTTTTGTTCATTTCTTGTTTGCATTTTGTCTTAGCAAAATAGTGATGCTTATGAATGCACAATCAACCCTAATTACTATTTAGTAAAACTAGGGGTGTTACACCTACACTGATGCCACCGATGAGGATACTGATGTGTGGGTTCCTGCGATCAACAAAGGGTTATTGCAGTACTTGTAGCATCAACTATTTATTAAAAACTTGATCCCATGGAATCTTTGCAAATGGAAACAACACAACCCGCAGCCACGTTTTCAGTGATGACTGTGCGGCTCAGGCGGAGGTGTTGACGACGTAGAAGATACATCAGAACCAGCAGTAGATGAGGCCGGTGCAGAAGATCCAACGTCATGTGAGCAATTATTGCCCTAAGCATTGTCAGAGGGGACATAGGTAGGCGCATGTAGCCGCGCGGGATCAGGCAAGCCAGCTGCATGCGCGCGGGGCGAGGACGGCGCGTCGGCCGATGCCGAATCGCATGAAATCAGTGACACAGGCGGTGACAAAAATTCATCAATAAATCTTACATAGCATGCATGTTTTCTAAAAGAAAGAGGAGCAGGACCCCATACATCAGAGAAAACCTATTCCAAAGGAATAGTAGACCTACTGGTGGAGATAGGGTATGGTAACTGATGACTCTTGGCTAGCTGACAAAAATCACATACATATGGGTTAATTTCTAGTGTGTAAGCTATTTTATTCCTTCTAATAACTTGTTGAACCATAAAATAAGATGGATCTACTAAGCGACCCTGAGCATTGTTAGAGGGGGCAGTGGTAGGCGCATGCAGCCACGTGGGATCAGGCAAGCCAGTTGCATGCACGCGGGCGAGGACGGCGCGTCGACCGATGCCGAACCGCATGAAATCGATTACACATGCGGTAACAGGGAGGGCGACAAAAAGTCATCAATAAAGCTTACATAGCATGCATGTTTACTAACAGAAAGAGGAGCATGACCCCATACATCAGAGAAAACCTATTCCAAAGGAACAGTAGACCTACTGGTGGAGATGGGATATGGTAACGTATGGGTTAATTTCTGGTGTGTAAGCTATCTTATTCCTTCTAAGAACTTGTTGAACCACGGAAGAAGATGGATGTCCTAAGCGACGGTGCCATGTAGTGGATGACGGCTTTATTGTGATGAAGGCATGCTTGGAGGACACATTTTAGATGGGCATTAAAGGATAAATATCTCCATGGCAAGGGCCCCTAAACAGAATTCATCGTGTTGCTTGGTCCTTGATTAAAAAGAAGAAAGAAACTCAATAAATACATGGTTGTTAAGAGTAAATTTATGAACAGATAAAATATTTTTAGATGCACTAGGAACATATAGGATATCATTGAGTGTAAAGAAAGTATGAGGGTGCGCAAAATTGAATAACCAATATGACTAATGTGCATACCTATCCCTTTAGCTGTATGAACATGATCTTGTCCATTATATGCATCATGTATAGAGATATTGTTTAGCTCGCCAGGGACGTGGTTGGTGGCACATGTGTCATAGTATCAGTTTGTGTAAACTCCATGAGAGTCATAGTTGGCACCCTTGTTTCCATGATCTCCATTAGTACCACGATCATAGCTAATAGCGCCACCAACAGTCATGCACATGGTGCACATGGTGTCAACACAGGGGGTGGGATGACGGTCACGGCGACGCCCACCATCATCGCGTCTATTCCCATCATCAAAGCGACGAAGGTGCTAATCGTCATACCGGCGAGGACGGTAATCGTCATAGCGTCGAAGACCTTGGTATCCACTGCCATCACGATGATCACCACGATATACGTGGTCATCACGGCGATCGCGGTACTCCTGCTCGTAGTCAGGGTCATCGCCACGGCCAAAGTCATCCTATTGCTAACGGGGGCGATCGTCACACCAGCATTCTTTTCCATGTGGTGGAGGTCCTCCGCGACGTTCCATGTTGGCAGACGACGAGAAGGTAACATCGTCATTCTTGTAAGAGATCACATACTTGAACTTGACTGAACATATCAGACAAAGTAGTACCGGAATTTGCACGGACCGCGGTGACTAGGGTATTGTATGAGCTCCCAAGACCATGCAGGACATACCAAATGACCTCTTCATCATCAAGAGGCTTGCCTGCAGCAGCGAGTTCGGAGGCGATGGTCTTCATCTTTGCAAAGTATTTTTCAACAGAGAGGTCATTCTTCTTGGTGCCATTGAGAGCAGATTGCACTTGTTGCACGCGGTATTTCGACGAGGCGGAGATGTGGGCATTGAGAGCAGCCCCACACTTTGGAAGATGTCTCTAGGCCATCACATGTGCCACAACGTTTGGGGATAGAGCATTCATAAGCCAACGGAGAACCTGCTGATCACGAGCAATCCAAGAGGAATACTCGGGGTTCTCAATTGTAACCTTTTTCTTGTTGATGTCTTTGGTCTGCAGGTGCTCATCCGGTGCCTCGTCTAAACCTTCAACGAGATCGAGAACACGGGCACCGCGGAGAGTAGGGGCGACAAGAGCCTTCCACACTAGGGCGTTCTCGCGAGTGAGGAGCTAAGTAGGAGGAGCTCCAAGGGCAGCGGCTAGAGTAGTTTCTGACGACGAGGACACCATGGAGTGATGGCGGCGGGAACTTGATCCGGCGTTGTAGATCGTGGATGCAGATGTCGTGATCGTAGTCGCGGCGGTGGCAGATTACTACATCGGCGACGAGTTGTCGTAGTTTTGCTCGATGCAGCGGCGACACAAGATGCGGCGGCGATAGAGGATCGTCTGAGTCATGGTTTTGGTCGTGACTTGCTCGATGTGGCGGCGCGACACTAGATGGAGGTGGCAAAGAAGTTTTGGTTTTTGTTGTTGTTTGTCGGCGATGGCGACAGATCCATGACATCAAGGAGATGCGGCAAGGAGGGATGTGGCGGCGGCGGTGGTTTTAGGGTACGGCGGCTAGGTCAGGAAGATGACCAGCTCCGATACCATGTGGATTTTTTTTGAACAATGCGTGTCCTTTCGGACCATCTATTGTGTGTTATATAGGTAGAAAAAAGCGTTTTATATGGCAGTACATGGTTGATACGATGTTATATAGTTAGAAAAAAGCGCTCTATATTGCGGTACATCGTTGATAGGTGTACGTTGGAGTAATCCTCCATATACATACACATACGGTGATACATACTCTAATAGGGCGAACATCCACCTTCCCTCTTATATACACATGTATTGTACAAAGAGAGATACGACGATTAATAAAGATCGATTTTTCTATTTTATTGTAGTATCTCTTTTACTTTTTGCATCTGTGATTGTGTCACGTGTACGACTACTTCGACTAGCCTCTCCCTCTACGCGATTGGACAGGACACGTCACGTGCCGCTACACCAACTGATCTGCATCAAAGCCTTGGTAGGCAGACTCTTGTTGTTGATTGAGGAGGTATAATCCAGATATAATCACAACAATATTTTCATCTGATTTTGATTATGTCTTTGTGACCCATACTGTATGTTTTATTCGGATCAATTTACATACACGGTGTGAATTTCCCTCTCGAGAACTGAGCTGGATTGATGTCGCCGACCAATTTGGATGTTCTCGGATCCACGGGGAATGGTTGACTGCATCGTAGGGAGTCTGTACAGGAACGTGATCCATATGATCACGGTACCGCCCAGTGCGCACCTGCCGTGACACATGTTGTCCCGATTCCAGATGAATGGACGAAGAGTTTTGACTTTTTTTTCTTCAAAGTTTCACCGATCTATTGATAATCAATCAATAGCAATATAAAAAGTTTTAAAAATAATAAAATTATACTCTTTTCGATTCAAATTAATTAACTTGGATTTGTCTAGATTTGGATGTATCTAGCAATCCGAGTCAATTAAGTTTGGATCGGAGAGAGTAATTAGATCATTGAAGGGTTTTGACTTTTGACTCCCGAGAACACTGACATACATAATCGCTGGCACAATTCCATAGTGCAGCTATGTGCGTGCAAACCGGTCAGCTGAGCTGCGAATATGCACGCCGAGCTAGATTGCACAGTCTTGTGTAGCGTCTCATCCATATTTTGACTGAAATATAGTACTCGTCTTCTTTAGAACCAAATTCGATGAAGGATCGTGCTATTGTACAGCGCCGTATATATTTACATGTCATCCGGCAGCAGCTGATACCGTATTTTTTGTCTTAATCGTGAGGTGCGGAAGAATTTTGGGTGACCCAAGCCTAGAAAGGTTCGATTCCTTGGCGGGCACGTCTTTTTTGATAAAAACTTTAATGGAGAAATTCTAAACTTGTAACCGATTCAATCTATCCCTAGACCTAGCCTATTTATATAAAGACCAGAAGGACACGACGAGAAGGACCTACCTCATAGCCTACAATACACCACGCCAGATCCAATTATACACCCATGTAACCTTTGGCTTCACCATTATTCGAGAGCAGACAAGCAAAAATAGGGTTTTTCCTCCGGGGGCCTGACCCTAGGTAAACATCGTGTTCCGTATTGCTTGTCTGTTAGCCGTTCCGCAATCTTTAGCATCCCCTCCTTCTCTAAAACCCAAGTCCATAACAATGCGCATTGACGAATCGAACCCTCATCACAAGCCCAGATTGTCAAAGAAAGTACTATCCCCTCCGATCCAAATTAGTTGATTCAAATTTGTCAAGTTATGGATGAATCTAATATTAATTCATATTTAGATACAATCGAATCTAGACAAATCTAAATCAACTAATTTGGATCGGAGGGAGT
Source organism: Avena sativa (assembly GCA_916181665.1). Taxonomy (NCBI): domain Eukaryota; kingdom Viridiplantae; phylum Streptophyta; class Magnoliopsida; order Poales; family Poaceae; genus Avena; species Avena sativa. The sequence continues at coordinate 526,637,039 of OV702294.1, forward strand.
ACTACTTATGAATCAGCTTTAGAGCATATCCACCGTCCTCACAGCTCAAATACATATTAATTTTGATTCAAATCATACGTATTTTAATCAAATTTATACAAGCCCTCGGAGATTGTCAAAACAAATACTACTACTTATGAATTAGCTTTAGAGCATATCCATCGGGGCTCAAATACATATCAAATTTATTCAAATCATACATATATTTTAAGTCATAGAATTTTGGTTCAAATTGGGATCAAATTTATCCCGACCTTAAGTGGACGGTGAGCTAGCCGCCCTCCCCGCCGTATGTGTACTCCAAGAAGTATGGGAAAAAATGCTCCCATCCATCCGGCCACGAGGTAAATCCGGCCTTCACCATCGAAGTCCACCTCGACGTGCCAGCCGCGGCCTGCCTCCCATAGCTTCGGTTCACGAGGGCTTGATCTGCGGCATCGCAGTGATGTTGCGGATGATGGCTTCAATCACCGTCGCATCGATGACCACTTTCGGCACCACCACCGTCACAGTGATGTTGCGGATGATGGCTTCAATCGTCATCGCATCGATGACCACTGTCAGCACCACCGCCGTCGCACTGATGTTGCGGATGATGGCTTAAATTGTTGTTGCACCGATGACCACTATCGGCACCACCGCCGCCTCGGTTTCTTTCATCAGCAAAAAATCTGAGGAGGTGAACGGAAGTGAGACAGACAGAGATAGAAATTTAAGACACTTAGATCCTCACCACCGCACGCCGTTCCAGCCGCCACGCTTAGATCTGCACCTCCGCAAGACGTTCTGATCGCCACGCTTAGGTCCACGCCGGCGCATGCCATTTAGACCGCCACGCTTAGACCCACGTCGCCACACGCCATTTGGACCCCATGCTTAGATTTGCACCGCTGCACGCTGTTTGGACCGCCATGCTTAGATCTGCGCCACCGCACGCCGTTCGGACTTCCACGCTTAGATCCATGCCACCGCTCCCTATTCAGACTGCCGCGTCGTTGTACGTCGATAGGAGGGGAGAAAGATGTGGCTGGTATACGTGCGACATGGAAAGGGAGGGAGAGACATCCAGCTCGTCGAGCTCTCCTCTCCGTAGTAGGTGCACCCATAGGGAGATAGAGAGACCTTGAGCCCATCGGATCATGATGTATCCAAGAGTGGTTGACCAAGATCCGTGTGACATACATCTCGACCAATCAGAGCGCAGCCAAATTGATCGCTAGTTGATGCGGCTGGTATACGTGTGACAAGGAAGGGAGAGACATCTAGCCTGTCGGGCTCTCATCTCCGTAAAAGGTAGGTGCGCCCATCGTGAAAGAGAGACCTCCATCTCGTTAGGTCATGATGTGTCCAATGGTGGTTGGCCAAGATCCATGTGACATACATCTCGACCAATCAGAGCACAGCCAAACTGAGCGCAAGTTGAGCTGTTGTGAGGGTTTGAGACATGGGAAAGGGGAAAAATGAGGAAAACTTTAGCAGAAGGGGTAAAGTGAGGAAAACTTTAGCGGGAGAGGAAACTCAGTAGAGCTAAGGAAAACAAGGGCACTCAGATAAAAAAAGTAAGAGAAATTCAAGCTTTTGGCATAAAAATGGAAAATGTGTTATTTGAATAAAATAATCCATCTTGGCCGACATCAACTCAAAGATACACAAGTATTCAAAATTTGGCCTCATTTAGACAAATTATGTTTTGGGATGGGTTATTTTGGAGGTTGATTGAGTAGAAAGCCATGCATCTTCATGGCTAGTAGCTCATTCCAAGAAGGGTTTAAGAAGTGGTTTAAGGGATAAGTCCATTTCTCTTTATTTCCTTTTCCTTTATTATTCGTGGTAGGTTATACGTAATATAACAAGACTCTATGCGAAGGTTGCACTATGTTTTGAATTTTTTTTGAATTAAACTAACTCTAAAACATTTTTTTGAATTTAATCACTTAGAAAAATAAAGATCTGGCTGATTACAAGTAAATCCAAAATTTCTAATTTCATATGATAAATCAATCCAAGATACACAAGTGTACCAAATTTTGTATCAATTGGTCAACATTTCTATGGTTTAAGCCATGAACTAGCTAAACACCATGTGTTGACCACATGTCGAGGGAAAAACTGAGGAGTGCTAAGCAACTAGGTGGATGACCATAGAAAGTTGCAATAACACATACATTATGGGATAATCCAACATATAAACTTGGGAGCGTCACACTAGTTGGAATTCAATACAAACATTGACATTAGTTCAAATTCATCATACAAATTAAAATTAATAATTCAAATTCATTTTTTCTTGCTCCTAGTGTTTTTCGCTGGGTTCACCACCTTGCTCCGGGTGATCCTGTTGGAGATATGCCCAAGAGGCAATAATAAAAGTAGTTATTATTATATCTTTGTGTTTATGATAAATATTTATATTCATTCTATAATTGTATTAACCGGGAACCTTAATACTTGTGTGATTTGTAAACATGTTAGAGTCCCTAGTAAAGCCTCTTTGTAATACTAGTTTGTTGGTTAATAGATGATCATGGTTTCCTGATCATGAGCATTGGGATGTTATTGACAACAAGATCATATCATTAGGATAATGATGTGATGGACATACTCCTATATTAAGGGTAGCATAAAGATCAAGTCATTTAAATAGTTTGTTTGCTATAAGCTTTTAGATACATAGTAACCTAATTCCTTCGACCATGAGATCATGTTAATCACCATCACCGGATGGATGCTTTGATGACATCAAACACCACTTTATAACTGGGTAGCTATAAAGGTGGCATTGAGTGTTCGGAAAGTATGTGTTGAGGCACATGGATCAAGAGTGGGATTTGTCCATCCATATGACGGATAGATATACTCTGGCTCCTCTCGGTGGTATGCCATCCAATTAGCTTGCAAGCATGTGACTAGCTCACAAGGGATCATATATCACAGGAATGAGAAAAGAGTACTTATCGGTAACGAGGTTGAACAAGGTATGCAGATATATTGATGATCAAACCTTGGATAAGTAAAGTATCACGAGACAAAGGGAAATTGGTATCGTATATTAATGGTCCATTCGATCATGAAGTAATCATAGAAATATGTGGGAGCCATATGAATTTCCAGATTCCTCTATTGGTTATTGATCGAAGAAGAGTCTCGGTCATGTCCGCATAATTCACGAACCGTAGGGAGACACACTTAAGGATTCAATGTTGTTTAGTAGATATGGAACGTGATTAAAGATATCGAATGTAGTTTGGAGTCTCATATGGGATCTGGGATATCACGAGGAGATCCGGAATGGTCCGGAGAATAAGATTCATATAAGGAAAGTCCAATTCCGGAGTTCGAGAATGGTTCCAGTGTTTTCATCGGAATGTTCTAGAAGGGTCTAGAAGTTCCATCGAACCGGAAGGGGAAGGGTACATGGATGTGTCATGACAAATTGGAATGGTTGCATCATGTCCTAGGTCACTTGGCTGGACACTTGGAAGAGAGAAATCAAACTCTAGTTTGAAAGTCAAAAAGCCAGTTTGAAAAAGTCAAACTGGGCATTGATTTCCTAGTGGAGGGAGGGAAGGAGTCCTACCTAAGGGAGGACTCCTACCTCTCCTTGCCACCGGAAAAGCAAGGGGAGTTGGGGGAGGACTCCCCTCCCCTTTCCGCCCCTTCCTCTCATAAAGAGAGGGGAGGGGGCGCCCCCTTGGCTCTCCCACACAACAAACCCTAGATTGCCCATAGCCTCTAGAGTTGCAGTCGATTTAGATCCTCTAAAGTAGCCGCCGTCTAAACCTCTCTAGCCGCCGGACACCTCTAAACCTTGGCCCTATAAACCATAGATTGCCAAGTCCTCTCTTTTACTCCACCATACCCGCTCCGGCTTAGGCAAAGCCTTGCGGGATTTCCCCTCTAAACTCCAACACCACGCTGTCGTGCTGCCAGAATCGCGAGGAGAGATCTACAACCTCCGCTACCTGCTGGAACAAGGGAGAGGAAGGTCTTCATCGAGTACCGAACGTGTGACCGACTGCGGGAGCGCTACCGTAACGCAGCACCGGAAGGATCGTCTACGCGATCTTGAGATCGGCAAGTGAACAACTACATCACCCACGAGAATCTGCTCTCGTTAACCGCTTTGGAATCTTTGAGGGTGATTACTCTATCGAATCATTGCTACAATATAGTAGATAGATCTTCGCTTGTGTGTGTTCATGTGGTAGAATTTTTTGGTTTCCATGCTACGAACCCCTACAAATCCTAGCTGGAATATTCTCGGAGTCCACCATCAGCTTCTTCCGTTTATTCCCTTTGTTCTTTTTCTCTGCATCCAATGAATAAAGTGCTTCAGTCTGTCGTACAATTGGTTCAATCATGTTTCGATCCATTGGTTCATACGGTTCATAATGCATTAGATTCATTTATTCAATATCCTCTTGTGTAATTCCTTTACTTTTCAACTCTGCTTCCAATGAATCAATTGCTTTATTCTCTACATCCAATGAATCAATCTCCCATGCTTTTGGTGTAATCTCCCATGCATTTGGTGCAATTTTCCCTGCATTTGGTTCAATCTCCTCTCGATCCTTTGGTTCAATCTCCCCTGCATTTGATTCAATCTGCTATGCATTTGGTTCAATATCCTATCGATCCATTGGTTCAATCTGCAATGTATCCATTGCTTCATTCTCCTCTTGTTCAAATACTCCATTCTCATTTGCATTTGCTGCTCCTACCCGATTATCCATTCTATAAGCTAGGTCCACTGCATTTTTACAAAGTCTAGCAATGTGACCTAGGATCCCATAATGTTTGCACTTACGTCGTCGAGGTGGTGCACCACCCTCTGCACTAGCTCTCATCATATTCTTCCTTGGCCTACCTGCTGGTCTAGTAAAAACTAGAGGGTATAGCTTGAAGTTTGGACCCACTTCCATCCATTGGTCTTTTCCCAACATGGCTAGAACATTCTGAGCATATGCTGCCCTAAATTTGGCAATGGAGAAATACTCCGAAATGTACTGATCAACTTCATCCTCTTCACCTCCTAGAACACCCATTAAAACAATGCATGTATGCAGGGTTTCCACAAAGCTGCCATTGCCTGCAATACACTACAAGAAATTTGCTGATACATGACCCTCCATTTTCATCACTGAATCGTCATTGTCCATAATATATGACAATCTTATGACGAAAAACAGATCGTTAAAAACTGAGCGTCAGTAATTGCACACAACGATGTTTTTTACAAAATCGTCATAATCGTCTATGACGATATTGGATCGTCATAACCGTTATGACGATCCAATATCGTCATGGGATGTCTAGCCTTGCCAGGTCAGATCCTATGTGGCTGATCCGACGTGGCAAAATTGTGACGAAACAAAATCGTCGTAGTGTGAAATCAGCCCGATCCAAATCATTTGCTTATATGGGCCAAGCCTAATAATCCATCCTTTTTTCTTTGCTTTTAGCCTTTTCAATGTACATTTTCCTTTGGGCTTGGCCTTTTACCGTATATTTCAATATTGGGCCTTGGCCTTTATAGTCCTGGGACTTGCCCTTTAACAGTCCATTTTGGTTTTTGAAAATTGACAAAATAACAGTTTATTGTTTATTATCCATTCAAGTATTTTTGGGCCATGGCTTTTAAAAGGTCCAGTTAGTACACAGTCCAGCACACAGATCCAGAAATTTCCATGGAAGCTAATATTCAGTGAAGTACATGACAATGGAAATTATCCATTCAAGTAATCCCAGCAATATTTCAAATATCGTGAAAAACACAAAAACCGAACAATACACTCCAGAATTTCTACTTACAGCCATTACATAACTCCACATGACAATAAACACCACAAGCCAAGTCAGTTTCTTGTCGGTACTATAAGAAGGATGCTAATTCTTTGATTATGACACCATCAGAAGAAGCTGGGAACTCGTTGTTCACCCCAGACTTAAATTGCCTATATGTTGCCTTCTCCTGTTAATTCAAACAACACAACGTTATTAAAAGAGTAGAAAACATGGGGTATATGAACAATTTACAGCAAACAGAGAAGAACAATATTGATTAGTCTATCATTAATCAATACACATTAAATGCAGAACTATTATTTTATACTGTAATGAAAATGAAAAGAAAATTATCTGTCCACTGTATAGCTAAATCAACTTTCTTGATTGTAAAGATTATCAGGCATAAAAAATGTAAACACAGTCAGTCATTTATCTGAAAGAAACATTTTCTATTCATAGCCAATACTTCTTACTAGATGAATAGGCGCGCTTCGCCGCGCTGCCTGCATGGCGTGTCGCACAATGTGGGTCATGCGGTAGTATTTGGTGTTTTGATCTGCGGTGCAACATTTTTAGTGCTTTTTTAATGGCACATGTAGATGTAAATGGGCACTAAAATGTTACTGTCTAACTGATGTTCACAAAAATGTTGAAAACTCGTATACATGTCCGTTTTTGTTATTGGCAAAATGCTAAAGGAATCTACCTAGCAGAAAATTCCGAAGAAAAAGTAATCTTACATACATGTGAGTTCTCACGTATACGGGGCGTTTTGTGAAGCAACCACCAAATTACATTTTTAAAATGGTACCAACATATTTTATAAAAATATTAGACCATCTTATATGAACAATGTCCTAACCGGGGTATCTCAAACTTTTTTGTTTACCTCTCGCGAAAAAGACAAATTCCTGCCAAATCGGCAGGAAGTGGGTCATGTTTGAACTACAGGTACATGATCCGATGCTCATGTTTTTTGAAAAAAAAACATTTTTAGACTCACAATATGCTATTTCTTCAGAGATCCAATGCAAGTTTAGCGAGGCTCAGCCCCTAGCTAAGAACATTCGTGTCTGCCGTTTTGACCATAGTTTGAAACGGGCATAAAAAATTCAAAAAAGGTCTGATCAATGCAAATCCTTCGCGTGGTGTCTTCTTATGTGACATAGTTGCAAGGGAAAAAACCAACCTTGGTATATTGCCAGTGTCTCAAAAAACATTTTCACAAATGACCTATCATGTCTGAGGTTTCATGGCTTTCGGACCAAACGACCAATGTTATGGCCAGAATCGCGACATAGTTTGTTATAATGTGCCCATATTGTGCACACATATGTATCATGGGATGACGAACAATATTGCAGGAGAAAGTTTTCCTTTTCGACGCACGGAAAAACTATTTTCTATTTCCCGAGCGCAAAAACGGGCGTTTTGTGAAACAACCACCAAATGACAGTTTTAGAATGGTACCACCACATTTTGTAAAAATATTAGATCACCTTACATAGACAATGTCCCAACCGGGATATTTCAAACCTTTCCGTTCACCCCTGGCAAAAAAGACAAATTCCTGCCGAATCGGTAAGAAGTGGGTCCGGTATGAACTACAAGTACATGATGCTACCTTACCATATTTCCAAAATAATAGGCCACCTTAGATGGACAAATGTCTCAATCAGGATATCTCAAACCCCTCTGTCCATCCCTGGCGAAAAAGACAAATTCCTGCCGAATCGGTAAGAAGTGGGTCTGATTTGAACTAAAAGTACATTATCTGATGCCCATGTTTTTTTTAAAAATGATTTTTAGACTCACAATATCAAGTTTCTTCAGAGATCTAATGCAAGTTTAGCGAGTCTCAGCCCCTAACTAAGAACCTTCGTGTCCACCGCTTTGATCATAGTTTAAAACAGGCATAAAAAAATCAAAAACTATCTGAACTATGTGAAACCTTCCCAATGTTGGCTAGAATCGGGGCATAGTTTGTGATAATGTGCCCGTATTATGCATGTGTGTGCATCATAGGATGGCGAACAATGAGCCAGATCGCGATCAGGGAGGCCGCCGCCACGCCCCCAGGTCTTTGCCTGGCGACGATCAGGACGGCGTCGGCGGGAAGGAGAGACCATGGGAGGGATGGCTCGGGGGAGGGGAGGCCGCCCGGCGTGGCGCGGCGCCGCCACGCAGGTGCGGGAGGAGGAGGGGTCAGGAGGAGCTGCTATAAAGCAGAAAAACTCAGCCCCTAGCTAAGAACCTCCGTGTCCGCCATTTTCACCATAGTTTGAAATGGACATAAAAAATTCAAACGGTCCGAACTATGTGAAACCTTCAAAAGAAAATATGTTTTAAAACGGGCATAACTACTTCAAAAGAAAATATTATTCACATATATGAACCGAGACAAAAGTATTTGTCCCATCAGTATGAATAAAGTTGATTTTTGGATAATGTCAATCCAATGTCATTTGAAAATTTTACGGTCAAAGTACTCAAATGATATTAATTTTTGTAAAAATAATTTGAAGCGAATTAAGCTAAAACTATTCGGTAGCCCATTTCTCCTTACTTCTTGCACCAAGTCACAGCGTGTGGAACGATAATAGCCCATAGCCCATTCGGTGAAGGACACCAAAAACAAAATTGGGAAAGCCCATCTACCGTAATTCATATAAAAAACTACCAAAGATGCTCTTTAAGAAGACTATGTTTCCTTTCCCTTCAGAAATGATAGAGTGTTCCACTGGTTCAGAACGTGCGGCTAGCTACGGTTGGTCTCAAGTTTGAGTCTCCCGGGAGACGTTTTTTAGTTCTCATTATTTGGCTCCGCATCGGTCTCGCGCGTCAGTTTGGCGGGGCCTCCTTGTCAGGTCGCTTGTCCATCCCACTCGTCAATTTGGTGGTCAGTCCACTATGGGGCCAGCTTGTCGGGTGGGTCTTGTTTGTGTGTCTAATTTTAGTGTTACGATGACATGGCTAAAATTGACACCTACATATAACATGTAGGCAGAATTGATGATGTGGCTCACAAGTTATTCCATTGTATCCTTGTCATCGTGGTATGACGATCTAAATTCGTCGTAACCGATATCATATGCTGTATTCTCGAGACTATGACGATTTTGTCAAATGAAATTACGACGTTTTTCCATAAAATCGTCGTAAGTTTGCTAGGCTTTAACCCTCCCGAACAGCTCATGACTATCTCATACATAATCGTCACAAATCTATGACGATTTCATTCATAGTCACTACCAAAAAGTCACAGGCTAACACGTTTCTTGTAGTGATAGCATGTTCTATCAACCAAACTTACTGGATACCTCTATTGCCTATCTTTACTGTCAGTGTACGTTACCTCAGCCTCCATTCCTCTTCTAATGGATTTCATCTTCAATTGTTTTTCCTTATAATGCAAAGCCTTAATCAAAGATGAGAGGATAAGATGGCCAGCATATACTGTTGATGCAATTCTTTGACACAAATCGATCTTTATCATAATCATCTGCCTAATCTTATCACATATTTGTCATAGCATAAGCCCTTTTAATGGCTTGACCTTTGCATTGAAACTCTCTGCAAGGTTACTTGTTATACATTCTACCTTGCAAATTTCATTAAATTGGCTTCTTGACCACACCATTCCATGATTTGCATCCAAGTACTCCTTCATCGCAGGTTTTTGTTTATACAACACTTCCACATGATACAGATGCTTCCTCCAACTGCATGTGTATGAAGCTGGCCATAGGTTGTCAGTATAAACTTTACCCTTAAATTTCTTTATAAAATTCTGCACTAAGTGCCGCATACATTTCTTATGCTCCACTTTGGGGAATATTGCTTCTACAGCTTTCTCCAAACCTTTTCAAGTGTCTGTGTGGATAGTAAGTCCTGGTGGATGACCTAAAAGGTCACGCAAATTCTCTATAAACCAAGTCCAACTTTCCTTTGACTCAATCTCCAAAAATCCATAAGCAACAGGGAATATCCAATTGTGGCCATCAACTACAGTAGCAACTATTAGCTATCCTTTAAATCTGCCATGAAGAGTTGTTGCATCCACGACCAAATAAGGCATGTAACTATACAGAACCCCTTGCTAGCAAGCTTTAAAACAAACAAAAGCCCTTCTAAAGAACTTCTCCATTGTATTACCTCTTATTTTGTACTGAACTTTATGCCAGTCTATCTATACAACACTACCTGGACTAGCCATCTCCACTTCAGTTTTGAAGCTGTAAAGCAACTGAAAACTTTCATTCCATGGAACATTGATCCTCTCAATATCCATTTACTTTGCATAGAACATCCTCATGTAAGATATTGTAACATTAAACTTTTTAGAAACTTCTTTTATGAGTGATGTTGCACCAAGTGATGGGTTCCCTATCATCCAATCCATGATTGCATCTGCTAACCACCTAGTCTTTGTTAGTTTTGTTTTGTCCTTTGGATATCTCCTTAAGGTGAAAAAAATGGTCGAGTTGGTTACTTTTTATCTGAAACGTAATGAAAATGTTAGGCACAGTTAACAAACTCTATACAATGATCTAAAATACAAAACTGGTTTCAATACCTGAACCAAACTGCTCCTGAGCATAGTGGATGCATGCATCCTCCACCTACACCTCTTGTATGGGCACTTAACTGTGAACCTTGTTGGCTCACTCTGAATAACATCATAATCATTATTGATGCTAATACAATATTTAGTAAGAACATTACGATAGTCCTGCATAAATCTTAGGATCGTCTCAGTCCCACTCAATTACTGACAAGTTCTCACCATCGTACTTGGCTAAAACGAGACTGTCATTGTTCTCCTCGTTCTCTTCATCATCACTGTCATCAGATCTAGCACCGTGGACCATTTCTTCCGTGTATTGATCTTCTAGTGCCTGTTTACTGAATTTATCTACCAATTAAGAAAACATCAACTCATCCTCATCATATAGTGGAGGCACTCCCTCGTCAGGATCTGCTTCTTCCTCCACATTGGTCGCACAGGCGATTTGGCTTACACTTGCAGTGCGAACAAATGGTACTTTTGTCGACCTATAAGGAGAGCGCGAGTGCACACTATTAGCAGAGACACATGATGCCCGACCACCTGATGATGCCTGACCACCTGATAACGTTTTAACCCTCTTTCCCATGTGCTAAACTTTAGGTTGCACATGGAGACGAATTCGACCAAAACGTTCGGCATCATTCAAAGAGAACAGCATTACCAGATCAGTTTCGCTAGTTAATGGGAGCAATCTTTGCTCGTTAATGTTGAAATATTACAAAACAACTGAATCGCCATTGCTTTCGGAGAATTTAGAATATATTTTATCTTTTAAATCTCTGCGAGTTATGAACGTTGCAACCACCGCTGAGAAGTAAAATCCAGATAGATATTATTCACAACCACGAATTACGCTAGTATCCAATCTAACCACCAGCCGAAATACCAGCGCTGGATCAATCCTATTCGAAAAGCAAGATAGTTAGTTGAACACCAACGATTCACGTTCAAATACTGCCTATAATCAATCCACAAAGATAAACGAGGCTTACCCAGATGGAATCCATGCTTTAGATCATTCTGATTCCACCCAATATTCTCCAGGGTCGATGGGGAAGACCGGTACACCAGCCGATATTGCATACTGTTCTGCGAAAGGGGTAGATCTAGTGGGGGCGGGAGCGGAGCTGAAGGTGGAGTGGGCTCTGGGGCCCCACCCTTCACCACGTATGCAAGACCAGTCCCAACACGGTCCCACGCGTTAGCATGAAATGGTCGAAGCCACGTAACGTAACACTCAACGCATGACCCGTCCATCACGGTCCCACCAGTCAGCATGTAACGACCTTTGACCTTACGACATTCCTCCATCCGAGCGCCTTTGAGAGTTTCAGAATAGAGGGAGGAAAAAAGTAAGAAAAAGTTAAGCGACTGGCGAAAAGTGAGTACAACTAACGAACCAGAAACACGAAAATAAAAATCCCTTTAATAATATATTGACAACTAAACACTCCTGGCGAGGTCATGATAAACGCTACAACTCAATATTTCTCATGAGGATGAGAGAAACAACTGAACAGATGATAAATCTAATTTGTTTTGGTAGCTCGAATCATTAGTCGCTGGTACTATCCCTTTCAGCATGGACTTAATCTTATTAAGTTGTCGAGTACCACCTCCTCTTGGTGCTGGAATACTTCGCCCTGTCGGGTCATGATAATCGTTATCTTTGTACTTAATTTCTACCAACTTCAGTTTGGAGGCTGTACTCAACTTCGTCTTGTCAGTATGTAAGTTCTTCCTCTCCGAAGCATCTACAAACTTTTGGCATTAAACGAAATTAACCATGTCAGCACCACCAAAAAAGAGAAATTAAGGACGCACTTGTGTAATAATTAAGTTGGATCAAGACAAAAGGTACTTTAAACATACCTTGCAGTGTTGCATCATAAGCTTCTCAATAGCAGGAGTATTATGCAGAAAACGACACAACATCGCCATGTTGCGGCCGATCTCGCATTCATCAAAGATCAATGTTCTTAGGTTCGGGAACATTGGCAAGCCATCATTCTCCTCGTCTAGTATCGCCTGCAACATAGAACCCGGAACGTATGCATTGCTTGGCATGTTCGGGAGAAATGGATTCGTCGCATAGAAATTTGTCTGAAACTGAAACTGCGGCTTGTATGCTGTCGGCGGAGGTGCAAGTGACCCATGCTCGGCCACCATCTGCATTGAAGAGGCAAGAATGTTGTTAATCTGCACGTCAAAGTGATATCAATCATACAGTCACTAGTGGAAAAAGGGTCATCCGTTCGCGTCCCCTCAGAGCATTAGTTCCCGTTGCGCCACCAACCGGGACTAATGCTGGCACGCGTCCCGGTTCGAGCGGGCACGGGGCCAGGAGGCATGCGTCTCGGTTGCTAAGGGGACATACGTCCCGGTTGGAGCCACCAACCGGGACTAAAGGTTTGGCCACAGCCACGTGGCGTGACACACACCTTTAGTCCCGGTTGTTGGCTCCAACCGGGACGTATTCTCCCGCCCTCTATAAATGCAACGCCCCAGCCCCCTCTGCCCCCACTCTGTTTTTTCTCTTGGTGGAAGGTGTGAGGGGTGTGCTAGTTTTTTCTCTTCTATGCATGTATTGAAGGTGTTTGATGAAATGTTTGAGTGAATAATCCCGTTCAATTTCTCATAGAACAAAAATATAGAAGGTGTCCGAGACGCACTTGAGCTTTCTCCTCTTTATTTCCCTCGATCGAGGTTAGCAATCTTATCTTTTCTCTGTCATTGATACAATTCATGTGTCGATGTGAATTGGTCATTTCACTATTTATGATGTCCTGTTTTTTGATAAACTTACTTATATGATGCAGATGAACGGTCGGGGATGGATGTACGGTGACCGGCGCGTAGCCGGGTATATGAAAGGCGTGGATAAATTTATCGATGTGGCTACTGCAAACAAAGAGAATGGTTTTATACGTTGTCCATGTGTTCAATGTCGGAACAACAAGGAGTACTCTTCCTCGAAAATCATTCACGGCCACCTGATTATCAAAGGTTTCATGCCCAACTATAATTGCTGGACCAAGCACGGGAAAAGAGGGGTTATGATGGAAGATGGTGAAGAAGAAGATAATGATAACAACTATCATCATATGTTTCCTGAATATAGTGATACTGCAATGGAAGACAATGAAGAGGAAAGAGGTGAAGAACGGGCATCAGATGAGCCGGCTGATGAACTTGGTAGGGTCATTTCTGATGCAAAGCGAGACTATGAAACAGAAAATGAGAAGTTGAAGTTAGAGGGCATGTTAGAAGATCACAAGAAATTGTTGTACCCAAATTGTGAAGATGGCAGCACAAAGCTCGGTACCACACTAGAATTGTTGCGATGGCAGGCAGAGTGTGGTCTAACTGACTCCTCATTTGAAAAGATGCTAAAAATAATGAAGCCGAAGTTTCCAAAACATAACGAACTTCCCGATAGTACCTACGAAGCAAAGAAGACTCTCTGTTCTTTGGAATTAGATGTGCAAAAGATACATGCATGCATTAATGACTGCATCCTCTACCGCGGTAAGGAGTATGAGAATTTAGATAAATGCACGGTATGCAATGCGTTGCGGTATAAGATCAGAGGAGATGACCCTGGTGATGTTGAGGGAGAGCCCCTCCGGAAGAGGGTTCCTGCTAAGGTTATATGGTATGCTCCTATAATACCAAGGTTGAAACGCATGTTCAGAAACAAAGAGCATGCCAGGTTGTTGCGATGGCACAAAGAAGACCGTAAGAAAGACGGGAAGTTGAGACACCCTGCTGATGGGTCACAGTGGAGAAAAATCGAGAAAGACTTCCCAGACTTTGCAGGTGACGCAAGGAACTTATGGTTTGGTCTAAGTACGGATGGTATGAATCCTTTTGGAGAGCAGAGCTGCAGTCACAGCACCTGGCCCGTGACTTATGTATCTACAACCTGCCTCCTTGGTTGTGCATGAAGCGTAAGTTCATTATGATGCCAGTGCTCATCCAAGACCCGAAGCAACCAGGCAACGACATTGATGTGTACCTTAGGCCATTAGTTGAAGAACTCTTACAGTTGTTGGGCAAACCAGGTGTACGTGTGTGGGATGAGAACAAACAGGAGCCATTTGATCTACGAGGGTTGTTATTCGTAACCATCAATGATTGGCCTGCTCTTAGTAACCTTTCAGGACAGACAAACAAGGGATATAAGGCATGCACCCACTGTTTAGATAAGACTGAAGGTACATATTTGCATAAATACAAGAATGTTGTGTACCTGGCGAATCGACGATTTCTTCCGACCAATCATCCCGTAAGAAAGAAAGGCAAGCATTTCAAAGGTGAGGCAGATCACCGGAAGAAGCCTGAACTCCCTGCTGGTGATGATATATTTGGTATGGTCAAGGACATAGAAGTAATCTTTGGAAAGGGTCCCGGCGGTCAATCAGTTCCGAACGACGTCGCTACAGGACACACACCCATGTGGAAGAAGAAAACTATATTTTGGGAGCTGCCATATTGGAAAGTCATGCGTGTCCGCTCTTCAATCGACGTGATGCACGTGACGAAGAATCTTTGCGTGAACCTGCTAGGATTCCTAGGCGTGTATGGGAAGACAAAAGATACACCTGAAGCACGGGAGGACCAACAAATTATGAAAGACCCAAAGAACATGTATACACATAACAAGATGGATAAAGGGCGTCACTTAAGTCGTGCCAGCTATGCTCTTACCAAAGCAGAGAAGGAAATCTTTTTTGAAGTCCTTTACAGTATCAAGGTGTCGTCGGGCTTCTCATCTAATATAAAGGGGATAATAAATATGGCAGAGAAAAAGTTCCAAAACCTAAAGTCTCATGACTGTCACGTGATTATGACGCAGTTGCTTCCGATTGCATTGAGGGGGCTTCTACCAGAAAATGTTCGAGTACCCATTGTGAAGCTGTGTGCATTCCTCAATGCAATATCTCAGAAGGTAATCAATCCAGATATTCTGCCAAGGTTACAGAAGGATGTGGTACAATGTCTTGTTAGTTTTGAATTGGTGTTCCCACCATCCTTCTTCAATATTATGACGCATCTCCTGGTTCATCTAGTGGAAGAGATTGCCATTCTCGGTCCGGTATTTCTGCACAATATGTTCCCCTTTGAGAGGTTCATGGGAGTCTTAAAGAAATATGTTCATAACCGTGCTAGACAAGAAGGAAGCATCTCCAAGGGATATGGAACAGAGGAGGTCATTGAGTGTCGTGGTGGTATCACGGCATATGCCATGGGTAGGCTAAAGTTGGGGCCGATGGACGTGGTGGAATCCGGGGAGGGATGATGCAGTGAAGACCGCACTCGTATGAACAAAGAGAAATACAATGTATATTGGATTGAAGCTCTCAAGTAGAGATAACCCCTCATTCTATACATCTAATCTCTCATAATCTTGCCATACTTGTGGCTACAACCATGCTCCTTGAGCTGTATCTCCTATACTTCTAGATAGATCTCTCTGTGAGAGTGGAGGAAGAAGAAGAAGGAGAGCTCCTAGTGAGCAGAGAGGGGAGGAGCCCTTCGGAGCCTCTCCGAGAACGATCCCCTGGTGCTCCTTATAAAGGGGAGCCCAGGGGACAAAGCTTGTACCCCACGCTTGGCATCTGTGTAGCATATTCCTAGCATCTTCTTAGATGCTTAGCATATGACTTGGCATCTTTGGAGATGCCATGGCATATCCCTTAGCATATTCCCGATGCTAAGGGCATATTCCCTAGCATATTCTTGATGCCAAGGGCATATTCCATAGGCCATGTGCCAGTCTGAGCCAGGGGCGTCCCAAGACTGGCATGAGACTTGTTTGTCTTGTCCTGGGTCGATGCTGAGTCGTTGTAGATGTCGCGGAGGCCTCTGGGGATGAATAAGTGGGCGTCTGGATCATTACATCTCGGCCCAGATGCCCTGGGGAAAGTGGAGATTCGGCCTAGTCTTGAATTGACTCGGCCTGGGGGAAACAAGGCCCAGCCGAGTCACTATGCGGCACAGCCGAGCTAACCCAAGGGACAACGTCGCTGCCCTGGTGTAATTCGGCCCAGCCGGCTGGCTCTGAAGGCAAAGAGGGCGAGCTTGCTGCATAGTCCCGCGGTGGTCCGCCTTGTGTTCGTCTCGGCCCACCCGGGCACGCTTGGTGACGCGGAGTGAAGCCGAAGCCCGTGGTGGGCCGAGCTGCCGCCTGCCTCGGCCCACCCGGGGGAGCTGCACCATGCGCGGGGAGGTCGACGAGGAGCGAGCGGTGGATTGGCGATGCTGGCAGGACTGGTGGCGCTTGGAGGAGTGGGTCGATGCAGGAGGCCCGTGGTGGGCCGACTTAGGCTTAGGTCGGCCCACCCGGGGTCAATTCCCTTGATTCAGTTCGGCCAGGAAGAGTATGGACTGGGCCGAGATTGCCCTTACCCGGCCCAGTTACTCTTTCTTTGTCTTTTCTCTTTTCTATTTGACTTAACATCCTCTTATCAAATATTCTTTCCTTTATCCATGTCTCTTATTAGTTTATTTATAGACCAACTCTGGGGTACCTGGGGTTATATCCCCGACATTAGTCCCCGAGTCTATGTGGGATTCGCAGAGTCACGCATAGACTTTATAAAATGTCTCCAGAGTTGTTTATTCGGCCTAAAGTCCTTGTCATGTGTTATCAACTACTGGCCCTCTGGGTCATAACCCTTTTGGGGTAAGTTTTTAGACTTCTGGCCTGCTCCGGCTCCGGTCTCAACCTGTTTGGGTAAATTTTTGACTTCTGGCCTTCTTGGGCACTGGTAAGAACCTTGTCGGGTAAGTTTCTAGGCTTCTAGCCTTCATGGCATTGGTCATAACCCCTTTGGGTAAGTTTCCGGACTTCTGGCCTTCATGGGCACTGGTCATAACCTCTTTGGGTGAGTTTCTGGACTTCTGGCCTTCATGGGCACTGGTCATAACCCCTTTGGGTAAGTTTCTGGACTTCTGGCCTTCATGGGCACTGGTCATAACCTCTTTGGGTGAGTTTCTGGACTTCTGGCCTTCATGGGCACTGGTCATAACCCCTTTGGGTAAGTTTCTGGACTTCTGGCCTTCATGGGCACTGGTCATAACCTCTTTGGGTAAGTTATGAGTTCTGGCCTTATTGGCATTGCTCTTTTAACCTCTTTGGGTAAGTTCCGAGTTCTGGCCTTATTGGGCACTGCTCTTTTAACCTCTTTGGGTAAGTTATGAGTTCTGGCCTTATTGGGCACTGCTCTTTTAACCTTTTTGGGATAGTTATGAGTTCTGGCCTTCTTGGGCATTGCTCTTTTAACCCCATTGGGTAAGTCATGAGTTCTGGCCTTCTTGGGCACTGCTCTTTTAACCTCTTTGGGATATTTATGAGTTCTGGCCTTCTTGGGCATTGCTCTTTTAACCTCTTTGGGTAAGTTGTGAGTTCTGGCCTTATTGGGCACTGCTCTTTTAACCTTTTTGGGTGAGTTGTGAGTTCTGGCCTTCTTGGGCATTGCTCTTTTAACCCCATTGGGTAAGTTATGAGTTCTGACCTTCTTGGGCACTGCTCTTTTAACCTCTTTGGGTAAATTGTGAGTTCTGGCCTTATTGGGCACTGCTCTTTTAACCCCTTTGTGTAAGTTACTATCCGAGTCATCTGATTCCAAATCCGAGTTACTTTACTCAAAATTGACTTTATCTCTTAAGTCCGAGTCCTCTGACCCAAATCCGAGATATATGACTCAAATCTGAGTTAACTCATTCCAAATCCGAGTTATTTTACTCAAAATTGACTCTATGTCTTAAGTCTGAGTCCTCTGGCTCAAATCCGAGGTATATGACCCAAATCCGAGTTATCTCATTCCAAATCCGAGTTACTTTACTCAAAATTGACTCTATGTCTTAAGTCTGAGTCCTCTGACTCAAATCCGAGGTATATGACTCAAATCCGAGTTAACTCATCCCAAATCCGAGTTACATTTCTCAAAATTGACTTTATGTCTTAAGTCTGAGTCCTCTGACTCAAATCCGAGGTATATGACTCAAATCCGAGTTAACTCATCCCAAATCCGAGTTACTTTACTCAATTTTGACTTACATCTCAACTCTGAGTCATCTGACTCAAATCCGAGGTATATGACTCAAATTCGAGTTAACTCATCCCAAATCCGAGTTACTTTATTCAGTTTTGAATTACATCTCACATCTGAGTCATCTGACTCAAATCCGAGGTATATGACCCAAATCCGAGTTAACTCATCCCAAATCCGAGTTACTTTACTTAATTTTGACTTACATCTCAACTCTGAGTCATCTGACTCAAATCCGAGGTATATGACTCAAATCCGAGTTAACTCATCCCAAATCCGAGTTACTTTATTCAATTTTGACTTACATCTCAAATCTGAGTCATCTGACTCAAATCCGAGGTATATGACCCAAATCCGAGTTATCTCATTCCAAATCCGAGTTATTTTACTCGATATTGACTTACATCTCAAATCTGAGTCATCTAACTCAAATCCGAGGTATATGACCCAAATCCGAATCATCTGTTTGCCACGATATAACTTGATTTGGCGTGATGACGATAATTTGCCTTTGATATGGATCCGAGATATAGATCCGAGATTAAGCTTTGGGATATGATAATAGGGCTAACCGCTGAGAGATCTGATTTGAGATGTAGATATGAGATATAGATTTGAGATATGATAAGCGGGCCAATAGTCATTCGAGATATGGGATAACCTGGCAAGATGGTGAAATATCAATCCGAGTCATAACATAACCTGGCAATCTGGCGAACTGAATAAAGCTTCGGCCCGAACCAGAGATATGATTAGTACGCCGAGTCTGAATATCAATCTGAATTATAATATACCCTGGCAAGATGAATCAAATGTTAGTCCGAATCAGAGACAATCTACTGAGCTGAGTTAAAGGTTAATTTGAAGCATAAACAAATTGACTCAAATTATATCCGAATTATCAATAAGCTGGCCGGTAAGCTGAGTTAAAGGACAATCCAAAGCATAAATAAACTGACTCAAATTCTATTCGACTCATAAGTAAGCTGACTCAAATTCTATCTGGATCATAAATAAGCTGATTCAACTTCTGTCCGAGTTATAAATAAGCTGGCTGGGGAGCTGAGTTACAGGATAATCCAAAGCACAAACTAACTGACTCAAAATCTATATGAATCACAAATAAGCTGATTCAACTTATGGCCGAGTTATAGATAAGCTGTCTCAAACACAGATCTAAATTAACATAAGACGTTCTCTTTATCCAAAGGTGACTCTTCAGACAAGTTAGCTAGTCCCCGGGTTAAGCTATTTTCTCCCCGGGGTGAAGGATTGAGAGTAGGTGGCTGAGTTATCTGGCACTTACATCATACTTGGAGAGGTGTTTGAGTGAGTCTTTCTACGCCTTATCTGCCCTGCTGAGTTACTTGGTACTTACAGTAAGCTTGGAGTAGTGCTTGAGTCCTTCTTGATGAGTCTTACCTGCTATGATGAGTCAGACTTGGAGTGCCTCTGCGCTTACCTCTCTGCTCTCTGTTTGCTTGGAGGAACTGAAAGAGCTTTATGAGGAAGAGGTTGATGAAGATGCTCCCGTCCGGATGGAAACCCAACCAACGCCACTAAGAGGCCCCACGGTGGGCGCCAAATGTCGTGGTGGTATCACGGCATATGCCATGGGTAGGCTAAAGTTGGGGCCGATGGACGTGGTGGAATCCGGGGAGGGATGATGCAGTGAAGACCGCACTCGTATGAACAAAGAGAAATACAATGTATATTGGATTAAAGCTCTCAAGTAGAGATAACCCCTCATTCTATACATCTAATCTCTCATAATCTTGCCATACTTGTGGCTACAACCATGCTCCTTGAGCTGTATCTCCTATACTTCTAGATAGATCTCTCTGTGAGAGTGGAGGAAGAAGAAGAAGGAGAGCTCCTAGTGAGCAGAGAGGGGAGGAGCCCTTCGGAGACTCTCCGAGAATGATCCCCCTCGTGCTCCTTATAAAGGGTAGCCCAGGGGACAAAGCTTGTACCCCACGCTTGGCATCTGTGTAGCATATTCCTAGCATCTTCTTAGATGCTCAGCATATGCCTTGGCATCTTTGGAGATGCCATGGCATATCCCTTAGCATATTCCCGATGCTAAGCGCATATTCCCTAGCATCTTCTTGATGCCAAGGGCATATTCCATAGGCCATGTGCCAGTCTGAGCCAGGGGCGTCCCAAGACTGGCACGAGACTTGTTTGTCTTGTCCTGGGTCGATGCTGAGTCATCGTAGATGTCGCGGAGGCCTCTGGGGATGAATAAGTGGGCGTCTGGATCATTACATCTCGGCCCAGATGCCCTAGGGAAAGTGGAGATTCGGCCTAGTCTTGAATTGACTCGGCCTGGGGGAAACAAGGCCCAGCCGAGTCACTATGCGGCCCAGCCGAGCTAACCCAAGGGACAACGTCGCTGCCCTGGTGTAATTCGGCCTAGCCGGCTGGCTCTAAAGGCAAAGAGGGTGAGCTTGCATGGAAAAGCCCTTATCCTTTTTGTCGCACGGAAAAGCCCTTTTCCATTTTCCGAGCGTAAAAAACGGGTCGTTTTGTGAAGTAACCACCAAAATGCCGTTTCAGAATGCTACCGTCCCATTTTCCTAAAATACTAGACCACCTTACATGGACAATCTCCCAACAGGGACATCTCAAACCTTTTCGTCCATCCCGGGTAAAAAGGACAAATGTCTGCCGAATCGGTAGGAAGTGGGTCTGGTTTGTACTACAGGTACATGATCTATCGCCCGTGATTTTTTGAAAAAATCATTTTTAGCCTCGCAATATGTGGTTTCTTTAGAGATCCAATGCAAGTTCTAACGATGCTCGTCCCCTATCTTCATGCACACCGGTTCGACCATAGTTAGAAATTCAGATAATTCAAAACAGGCATAATAAATTCAAAAAAAATCCGAACAATGAAAATCCTTCGCGTGGTGTCATATTATGTTACATAGTTGAAAGGAAAAATACCAGACTTGGTATATTGATCATGTTTCAAAAAACCTTCACAAAATGACCTATCATGTTCGAGGTTTCATGGCTTTCGGTCCAAATGACTGATGTTATGTGCTGAATCACGGCATAGTTTGTGATGTTGTGCCCATATTATGCATGTGTGTGGACATTGGTATGGAGAACAATGTTGCAGGAGGAAGTTTTCCTTTTTGTCGCATGGAAAAGCCCTTTCCATTTTCTGACACTCACCCCTATTATTAGTGCTGACTCGTGTTTTGTCCCGGTTGGTGTCTCCAACCGGGACTAAAGGTTCATCTTTAGTCCCGGTTGGTGACACCATCCGGGACAAGGTACACGCCGCATGACATAATGTCGACATGCCATTTTTTTCGCCATTTTTCTTCCCGCCATTTTTCTTTCCGCCAGTTCTTCCCTCCAGTTCTTCCTGCCAGTTCTTCACTATATATATATGTAGGGTTGGCCTCCATTGTCATTGCACATCTCTAGACTCATATCTGCAACCTCATCACTCTTTCCCATGGCTTCCACCGTAGCACTAACTCCTAGGGAGGCGGAGGCTTTGCGCCTCGAACTACCCCTGCCCGCCGGGCTACTGTGTCCCCGTCGGCTGGATACTGAGCGACGGAGGCGTGCCGGTTCCTCCTGTCCCTCTAGGTGTGGCGCGTCGGATGGCCATCACGAACCACTACTACTTCGAGCTCACGCCGGAGCAGCGGAGGAATCCCAGATGGCATCCCGACTATTTCCCGACTTGGGAAGCCTTCTTCCTGGATCGGCGTGAGAGGGCACTCGCCAGGCACGAGGAGGAGGGCCCACCTCCTCCGAACTTCAACGAGGTCGGCCGTCGGCTGTGGTGGCGCGGTCGGACTCTCCAGAGCGTCATGACCTACGATACGGCCGCCGACTCTAGCCCCCGCCTGCGCTACCCTCAAGTCCAGCCCACTCGTACTCAACCTTCAAGGTTCAACTACGGCGACCCCGACGATGATAGCAACGACGGCCGCGGCGAGTACGACGACTACAGTGGCGAGTATTACAGGTGTAGGCAGGAGCATGACTGAATTATTCCAACATTGCAAAATAAGTTCGGCCGATTGTGGCTTAATCTAGCCATGTATCTTAATTTTCAGTTCTTCTATGTAACTTTGTGTTAGTCGCGTTATGTACTTTAATTCCAGTTCTATCCTAATCAAATTTTCTTTCCGCCCATTATTTTCCGTCCTTTTTTTTCCGCCCATTAAAAACAGAAAATGGTTTTGAATTACTTATTCAAATCCAAACATTTTTTATGTTTAAAGTTTTTCTAAATTCCAAATTGATATTAAAAAAATATAAGTTAATTCATTTTTAATTGTAAATGGTTCATATTTTAAATGGTTACATTAATTATTTTTTAAAACAGAAAATGGTTTTGAATTATTTATTCAAATCCAAACACTTTTTATGTTTAAAGTTTTTCTAAATTCCAAATTAATATTCAAAAAATATAAGTTAATTCATTTTTAATTTTAAATGGTTACATTAATTATTTTTTAAAAATAGAAAATGGTTTTGGATTATTTATTCAAATCCATACACTTTTTATGTTTAAAGTTTTTCTAAATTCCAAATTGATATTAAAAAAATATAAGTTAATTCATTTTTAATTTTAAATGGTTACATTAATTATTTTTTAAAAATAGAAAATGGTTTTGGATTATTTATTCAAATCCATACACATTTTATGTTTAAAGTTTTTCTAAATTCCAAATTGATATTAAAAAAATATAAGTTAATTCATTTTTAATTGTAAATGGTTCATATTTTAAATGGTTACATTAATAATTTTTTAAAACAGAAAATGGTTTTGAATTATTTATTCAAATCCAAACACTTTTTATGTTTAAAGTTTTTCTAAATTCCAAATTAATTATCATTTAAAAAACATTATAAATTTAAACCCCAAAATAAAAAATAAGGCGGGAACAGAGAGAAAATACCTGAAAAAATTTGAAAACAAGGGAATATGTCCCGGTTGGAGCCACCAACCGGGACTAAAGACCCCCTGCGCGCGCCCCTTCATCTGCTGAAAATTGGAGTATACGTCCCGGTTGGTGGCTCCAACCGGGACATATGCCCCTTTAGTCCCGGTTGGAGCCACCAACCGGGACGTATACTCCCTCCCCTTTATAACTTCTCTTATTCTTCTCCATCTCACTTCTCTGCTTCTTCTCTGTTTCATTGACGACGCCGCCAGGCTGCCCGCGCCCTCCGTCGTCGTCAGCGCCTCTGCCTCTGCCTCCGCCTCCGGCCGCCACCGCCGCGCGCTCCGGCCGCCACCGCCACCGCCGCGCGCTCTGGACGCCACTTCCGCCCGCGTCTCCTTCCCCGACCGCGCCGCCCGCGCCCTTCCCCGACCGCGCCGCGTCGTCCCCGGCTAGCAGCGCCACCACCGCCACGCGTCATCGCCTCCAGAAGGTACGCCCCCTCCCTGCCTCTGTCCTCCCCTCCCTCTGCCGGAAGCTTGCGCCGCGCCGCTACTCCTCACGCGCGAGGAACAAGTAGCCGCCACCGCCGGTGCCGGTAACGCACAGGCAAGGCCCGGTGGCCCGCCCTGATAGTGCAGCGACGAGGGGA
Source organism: Avena sativa (assembly GCA_916181665.1). Taxonomy (NCBI): domain Eukaryota; kingdom Viridiplantae; phylum Streptophyta; class Magnoliopsida; order Poales; family Poaceae; genus Avena; species Avena sativa. The sequence goes on from OV702294.1 coordinate 526,661,024, forward strand.
AGGTGAGGAGAGGGGGGAGGAGGCGGCGGCGATGGGAGTTCCCCTGTTCGCTCACGCGTGGGCGAGACATGGGCGAAGGGGTCGCGCGGTCAAAACCATTGTGTTTGACGTAGGAAAGCTTGGTCTGGCTCGGTCGCGCGTAAATCTTCCCATGAAATTGCATGCAAAGTGACCATCTTGCCGTAGGAAAGCTCGGCCTGACTCGGTCTAAGCCGTAGGAAAGCTCGGTCCGAAATTGCCGAGCCCGAGCCAGGTGCCGCCGCTGGCAAGCCACAAAAAGAGCTCGGCCCGAGCTTCCACCAAGCTTGGTGCAGCTCGTGACCCTAGCGGGGCTGAGTCACTGACGGGTGGGCCCTCTTAAATAGCAGCAACAGCGTGGGCAGCGCGGCGCGGCTATCATGGCGAGGACGATGGGTCTAGGCAGCGGTGGTGGCTCCGGCAAGAAATCACGAGCTCTGCGGCGATCTACAAAGGGGAAATGTCAGAAAGAATATGTGCTTCGAGGGGAAGAGGGGGCAGGAGATCGAAACCGAGACGGGCAGGGGAATCGATCGGCAGTTCGTCCCTCAGCGCCACGTCGGCGTGGTCAAACGGTCACGTTTGACTATTTACTTTAATTCGATTTATTTTGGCAGATTTTAGATGGAACTTGTAAAATTCATAGAAAATAATCTACTTAAGTAGTATATGTATATTATCATATTTTGTATTTGTATATGTATATGTATATGTATATGTATATGTATATGTATATGTATATTATCATATTTTGTACATACTATTTTTCGGCCCCGCTGTCGGCCTCCACGCGCTGCCCTGCAGTCGGACTCCACGCGCTGCCCCGCTGTCGCGCCTCCACGTGCTCCTCGCCGACTCCGGCCACCGCCTCCACCGCTGATTCCGGCCACCCCAAACCCCGAACTTATTATTTATAAGTCAGAAAAATATGTATAATATACCAAAATATTCAGAAAAATGAAACCTACCTATTTCAGCTATAATCATGCATTGTTAAGCAACTTAAATAATATACCAAGTTTGATTAGAAGAACATAGTAACCCCTCACAGGTGATTCCGGAGTTTCCCCGAGTTAGGGTTTGCGCCCCTCGGAACCCCGTTTAATTTGTCGAGCGTGCTTTAGGGTTACTTTTCAATACAATTTAACTTGTCATATCATCATACTTGCTTGATCATTGCATCGATGCTTTAGGGTTTCCCTTTATTTTTGGTGTTTGGATTATTAGGTTTATTATTAGTTAGGTATTATTAGGTTTATTAATTAGTTTGGTATTATTAGTCTTCGGCCCTATCTTAAAAACCCTATCTTAGATAAGGAATCATTAATACCCCTTAGGTGCATGTGGGTTCGACGATGTGCCTTCGCCAGGGCATTCCGAACCCTCTTAAATCTATTCCAATATGGTATTTTGTTAGTATCTAGTGTTACCTATCTGCTGGATAGTTTCCCTTTTGTAGCCTTATACTCATGGTCCCCTCTCATATGCATCCGAGGTTTCTCCGAACTAGGTTTTACACCCCTTGGAACTCCGGAATATTGATTTTAGTTGATTTTAGCTAGAGTTACCCATCTACTACACGGTTTCCTTTTTGTAGCTAGGTTTAGGGTTTAGGGTTTCTCTTCATTTTAATTATTGTGTATGTATATATTAGGGTTTCTCTGAATTAGGGTTTATATCTCTCAACACCGTACCTAACTTTCTCCTTTAGCCGCTTTGACTTATTCGTTTTTCCACCTATGCAGAAAATATGGACCCACACGTCAGAGACGAAGAAAAGGAAGAGTTGATCCAAGGTGTGATCCGTGGGGAAGAAAATTTAGACGTATCAACGTTTCTGAACAACTCCGGTGAGGGTGATCCTCTTTTTACCGGAATAGACGACTTGTTTGAGGTTGAAGGTGTTGCCTTCCGCGAGGGAGAAGGCGATGCCTTGTGTAATCGAGAAGACGACCGCTCTGACGAGGTGCATGTAATATAATCAATTCATTAATTAATCATCTGCTATCTATATAGAAATAGTAACGACGATCTTTCTTCTTTTAGCCCTCCGGATCGAAGGAATCTACTGAAAAGAGCAGACGAGGCCCAACCAAAAAGTTGCAAGACCATGAGAGGTTCAGGATCGAAGATGTCGCTGAAGACGGCAAACCGACGGCTCCCGAAGTTGTCGCAAACAAATTTGTGGCACAATGCGGAGTAATCGTTAGGGACTTAATCCCGATCACCATTAGAAATTGGAATAGGACTGCTAATGCGGATGAAGAGGGAACATGTTTATTTGTCCCTAACCACGCCAAAGATTTACTGTGGAAGAGGCTCATGGTTAATTTCAAACTATCGAAGATAGAGCTGGATCCAAATGCGGAGGATCCAGTTGAGGACGCCTTACAACATGGGAGAGCCATGGAGGCTAAGGTCAGGGAGTGGGCTTTGAAGAAGATGGCCCAGTGTTTCACCAACTGGAAGAAAAGATTGCGCCTTGACTATGTCGTGAAAGAGAAGACTCCCGATTTCAAGAATATTCAGTTTGAGAAGATAAAACCATTCTAGGATGAGTTTGTGGAATACAAGACATCCGAAAAAGCTAAGAAAATGTCTGCAACGAATAAGTTGAATGCTGCTAACAAGAAGTATCACCATACTATGGGGCAAGGTGGCTACAGGGCTGGCATTCCTAAGTGGGAGAAACTTGAGAATGAACTGCGTGCTAAAAAGATCACCCCAGAGACAGACGATTGGGTAGAACGTGCAAGGAATTGGTTTTATGGGCATGGGGGCACGTTGGACTCGGAAGGGAGGCGTATATATAACATACGACATAAAGAAGACCCCTTGCCAATCGAGAGGATGAGAAAAGCAGTAAAGGCTGTTAAAGATGGGGACTTCATTCCCGATAGAGAGAATGATGAGCTCACACTCGCCCTTGGAAATAAGGAGCATGATGGACGAACACGAGGCACAAGAGGCTCCCAACCATGGAGGACTGGGTTTCCCGAAGAGAGGAAGAAATATCCTGATAGAAGCCGTCAGAGGAGAAAGGACAGGGCAGAAGTTGAAGCAGATAGTCAGAAAGAGCGAATGCGTTTAATTGAAGAACGATTAAAGCAACAACAAGATGAAATTAACGCACTTAAAGAGCAAAGTACTACCGGCCCATCTCAGCAGCACACTGCATTCGATGCTACCGGCCTATCGAATAATCGAAAAAGCAGTGTGGCTTCCACCGAGGTCCCGGGTGATGACAATGGCGATGACGATGGTTCACCGACGATGGCTCCTGTTGGCTACCCAGTGGATGATATCACAGAGATGACACACTGCGAGCTACATGTCAAAGTTGTGAACATATCAATGAAGGTGGCGGTCGGCTATGCCTTACCAATTGGACCCACACCAACTTACCACTGTCGTCCGGTTCCAAAGGGCTACGCTGTTGTCGGGGTGGATGAAATCATGCCCACCTTTGAAGTTTTGGATCTTCACTACCCTGCAGGTGAAGGGGATGTGACTGTACTGGGAGACACAAAAAACGTCACCATTCTATGGCCGAAGGAATGCATCGTGCTTCGAAATCACACGCCAAGGCCATCTTCGCCGCCGCCTCACCCGTCTCCAGCGAGGTCGTCGCCGCCGCGGCAGCCGTCTTCGTCGCCTCACCTGACTCCGTCGCCTCACCAATCTCCGGCGCAGCCATCGCCGCGGGAGCCATTGCCGGCGCCTCAGGATAAAAAGCGTAAGCGTACCGCTACTGTGCGTCGTGGTAAGCGATCGCCGAAACATAAACAAGAGCCTCTTCCAAAAGTACCAAAGGTTCCTCCCAAGAGAGCTTATGACTGTACTGAAGAGGAGACTGCGGTGATTGTTGATGCGGAAACGACAGCGTTTTTCACTAAGCTGAGGCGGCCGAAAGAGCCAGAGTTCCCCAGCACCAAAGAAGAAAAAGCCAAAGTGTTGAAGATGCTAAAGACTCTTCATCAACCCGAGCCAAAGCTGTCATCAGACTATGAGCGTTCTATTCTCAAGTCACATGCGGCACAAAAAGCCTCGAAGAGCAGTACTGATGCAAGCAAGAAATCTGTTGCCCAGCTCGGAGAACAAGCAAAACAGACTTGCGCCCCTCTCAAGGTGATTTCCCAAACCAATGTGGGGTCGAGCAAATATGGGGCCGAAGAGCAGTATGATCCAGAGGTAGTTGCACAATACGGAGAAGCTGCCGCTGCTCAAGGTATGAGTATTGCCCAGTACTTATCCCAGTTAGAGTTCTTCCCCGTGAGTGAAGTAGCATACAAATACCAGTACGGCAAACCTCTCGTCAAACCTGAGGAGGCAAACAATCTTCCAACAAAAATGCGAAGATTGCATAACTGGTACATGCATGCCACAAAGGCCGGGGCTAACTGGATAGTGCTGAGGGTTATAAAAAAACATCATGGGAAAGAAAAGGATGACATGATATCCATTGAATTTGATGAACTATTTCAATTATTCAATCAAGACGCCTTGGACGAATCGATCATCAGTGCCTATTGTCTGTAAGTACTAATTCTGTAATTAATTTAGTCTCCAGCTATCTCACCTTGTTTATTGCATGTATATAATCATACTGTAATATGCAGAATGAAGATTCTCGAATGCAGCAGAGGACAAATCTATGACATTGGCTTCATTGACCCATATTGGGTTCATGAAGCTAATCTCAAAACAAGCCCTCGGGATACGGAGGATAATATAGTACACGCGTTAAGGTTTCAAGAAATCAGAAGGGAAATACTTTTTCCTTACAACTTCGAGTGAGTGTTATTGTCTTGTATACACTTTCTATTTCGCTTACTCGATGTTAAGTATATAATTGATTAGTTATGCATTTGCAGTTTCCACTATATCCTGTTAATCATTCAACTTGACAAAGGGCGTGTACTAGTCATGGACTCGAAACATAAACCCCTTGAGACGTGGAAGGACATGCAGATGCTTCTCCAGCGGTAATTCTAATCATTACGACACTAAATCGGCAACGTTCGTGAATTTTATGATATCAAGTAATTAATAACTTTTTTTATTCGTTTTCTTTGCCGGGCAGCGCTTGGAAACGGTTCACCAACAAGGCTAGGGGTGTTTGGAAAGAGGAGCTTACATTTCAACCACTAAATGTAAGCACCACTAGCTATATCCGCGCATCTCTTTGATTCTAGTTTTGATACAGTTATTATCATGCTTGATTATTATTTTGATTGAACTCTGTTCTCGTAAAGTGCCTGACGCAGGGACCAGGTAACAATCTATGTGGATACTATGTTTGCGAGTTCATCCGGCAGACGTGCGATGAGAAGGGCAGAAATTTAGAGCAACTCCACGTACGTAAACAATTTCTATAGTTTTTAATTACAAACAAATTGTGTTTAATTTCATTCATATAGACTGACTCCTTTTTAAATCAGATCGAACGTCTACGGGACGGTCTTCTGCCAAAGGATCGCGTACGAGCAATTCAGGAGGAATTGGCGGGATTCTTGGATACAGAAGTCCTAAACTCAAAAGGGGAATACTATTCGGCTGTGTATAGACAATAGGGATTGTAAAAATAGCAATTTTGAAGGAATTGGCCGGTAGCATCGAATAGCGACTTTTGTATGTAGTGCATGAACTCGATCTGTGTATTGAATGTAATATTGTCATGATGATCTTGTGTAATATAAGGTTCCTTCATTGATAAGTGCAAAACACTAAATAAATAATAAAACAACCTAAATGAATTCTCTGCCACGGCACAAAAAGTTGCGAAAATGCTGCCGCGGCAACAAAATGTGCCAAAATGAATTCTCTGCCGCGGCAGAGAAATGGGCCAAATCTCTGCCGCGGCAGAAGGTTATTAGTCCCGGTTTCTCCACCCCCCTCGCCCTCTGCTGCTGCCACGCATGCACCCATTTGTCCCGGTTGGTGGGGCAACCAGAACTAAAGGTTAGGGCTTTAGTCCCGATTGCACCGTTCCCGGTTGGGCAACCGGGACTAAAGCCCCTTATCAACCAGGACCAATAGGGCTGTTTCCACCAGTGAGTGAAGAGAAAGTCGCACATACTGTTTGCTGGAAGCCCGACAACTCCAATCTTGTGACGTTGGACATAGAGTTGAGAAGCTTGCATATACTCCCTCCGTTTCAAAATATAAGATGTTTTAGAATCTACATATTAAAATAAGTCTAGATACATTCTCTTTACAAATCTAAAATATTTTACGGAGGGAGTAGTTCTTAAAAAATAGGAGTATGTGTCTGGTGTAACATCCAGGGCCAGGCCCTCCTTGTTGAGAAGACGGATGGATGCTTGGACAAGAGAAGGCGCCTCTCCTAGGGTGATATCACGGTACGGTCCGTCGAAGCGGCTACAGAGTCGAAGGCCGAGGTGCAGGGAGGCGAGGCGAGGGGCGACCACGGCAAAGGCAGTGCCAAAGCCTCTGTGGACATCACCATGATATGTAACGCAACTGTAGGAATCGAGAGTCAAGTTCTTGAGACTGTTGGACGCGATCTGTGAGCATCTATTTCCTATTCCGCCGTTCTTGATCTCCAAGTCTTCCAGGACAGGGAGACGCGAACTGAGCATCTCCTCGAAATCCAGGGGGGGAATTACGCGATCAAGACGAAGCTTCGTGAGGCGGTGAGTACCCGTGGCAGCCAGAGGAGGTAACAAGATGATGCCGTAATCTCCGCCATGGCTAACGTCGAGCGTCACCGGAGAGCACTTGAGGCCACGGCGGATCCACCTGCCATAGGTGGTGTGCTGCATAAGGTTGTCTATGTGCAGCCTCAAGGTGTCCAACTCCGATGAGGACGAAGCAGCACTACGATGGAACAGGAGATTGTCGACGAAGTCCTCGAACTTGCCGAACTCCGCCACCTGCTCGACTCCATTCGGTTCCTGGGGTGACCCATGCGCGGATCGGACGATCCGGAACTCGCCGCTGGTGATATCGAGGCACGGCACCTCAAGCCAGAGGTGCCGCCACCTCCTCGACAGCGCGCACGTCTGCACGACCTGCCGGGCCTTGAGCTGGGACAGGATGGAGTGGAGGAGGCAGTCCGGCAGGTTGCTCAGCCGGTCGCCGCCTGTATAGCCGCGACTCCGCTTGCTACAGATCTCCATGATGGTTTTGGTTGTGTCCAGGCGTTCAAGGGCGTACGTACGCGTCCTCTCCTCTGTATAGTAGATCAAAGTCAGCCAAATATAAATTCTTCACGGTCAGTACTTACCTATAGTATAAGGGGTCTAATTAGAGTTTCCTCCCGTTTTCTTTAAAATGCAAGAAGAGCTTCTTTTCTAAAGTCTCCCTCTTTCACCCGTTTGTGCACAAGGAAAGATATGGAAGAACTCCGTGGCTGCAACCTTTTTTGCTTTTATTAATTTTGTTCCGTCCGCTGCAGCGTGCAGGGCTTTGAGTCCCGATCTGGAACTCCCGCTAGTGGATGTGCTTTGTACCACCCCGATCCAGTATGATAGCTAGATCGAGGATCGGATGACCTTCCTGAGGAGGAAGAAAGAACACCAGGAAGGGAGAAGGTAGAATTCAGTTTTCCTTTCTCATTTCAGTCATAAGTTTTTCTTTGAGTACAACCAGAGGCTTATAACATGGCTATCCACACACACAGCTGGCACGCAGGCCCCACATGCTACAATTGCAATAACCCCCTCATTTCCAACATTCTCTCATAGGACTACCTCAAGTACCTACGGTTCTACTGGCTGCGTGACAATGCCCCCTGGAGAAATCGTTGCTTGCCCAAGCAACCACTTGAGGAAATCGAGTATGAAGCACCTCCCAATCTTTCCAGGTCGCCGAATCTGTCGAGAGACTAGTCCACTTGATAAGAACCTGAGTAATAGCTGAACCTCCCTTCTTCACCAAACGCCTATCCAGAACATCTTCAGGTATCGGATCCATGGTGTCAAGAGCCGGTAGCTTGGGTACATCAGCAAATACAGGAAAATAATCTGATCTGAACTCCTTCAACTGCGAAACGTGAAACACCGGGTTTACCAGGCTGTCAGGAGGTAACTGCAGGCGATAAGCTACCTTACCAGTGCGCTCAACAACTTCAAAAGGGCCGAAGTACTTGTAAGCCAATTTTGGGTATGGGCGACTGGCAACTGATTGCTGTGCATACGGTTGTAGTTTAAGAAGAATCCGATCACCCTGTTGGAACTCTTTATCTGTTCTGTTGCGGTCAGCTTTCAGTTCCATCCTGTTTTGCGCTGCGGCCAAGTGTTTCTTCAGTAGTTCGACCTGAGCCGCTTGTTCCTCCAATACTTCTGCCACTGACGCCATAGTATCCGTAGGAGGCGTGGGTATTGCGCCCACATGGGGTCATGCCCATACAGTTCTCGAAACAGAGATGTATCGATCGCAGAATGATAAGAAGAATTGTACTAGAGTAGGAAGCCAACTGTGCCATTTTTTTGGATTGTCCTAGATACTGCATCATAAGAACATTTCCAGACACTGGTTCACCCGCTCTGTCTACCCATATGTCTGAGGATGATACGTTGTGGTGAATTTAAATTTGGTGCCCAACTTGTCAAACAGCTGACGCCAAAAGATGCTGGTGAATATTTTGTCGCGGTCTGACACAATTGAATGAGCCATGCCATGTAGCTTCACCACAGAATCCACAAATACATTTGCCACCTGCTGAGCCGAATAAGGGTGTTTCAGAGGAATGAAGTGGGCAAATTTCGTGAAGCGGTCGAAAACGACGACGATCGTGTTGGCCCCTTCCGATGAGGGCAACCCTTCCACGAAATCAATTGTGATACCTCGCCAAGCGCCAGTGGTTGCAGAAGCCCTTGAGGATGTGTGTTCTGGTGCTTAGCGTGCTGACACACCTCACACTGCTGCACGAATTCAGTGACTGTTGTCTTCAATCCCGTCCAAGCAAACAAATGCTTGACACGATGGTATGTCGCCTGAATTCCAGAGTGACCACCTATAGCGCTGGCATGAAAAGCGGAAATGAGCTTGATCTGGAGTGTGGAATTCGTGCCCAGCCAAATCCTTCCACGGAATCGAATCAACCCCTATTTAAGCTCATATCCATGCTCATCGGGACTAGCAAGCGCTAACTCGGTGAGTCGACGCTGTGCCTCAGGATCAGTCACATAAGAGTTGACTATCTCTTGGAACCAAGCTGGCTGTGCTGCAGAACATGCTTGAATGGCCATAATATGCCCAATGCGGGACAGAGCGTCTGCCGCCTGATTCTCTGAACCTTTGCGATACACTATCTTGAATTGAAGCCCCATGAGACGCGCCATAGATTTGGTTTGGAGTGGTGATTGCAGATTCTGGTCGTCGAGGTAGCACAAGCTGTGGTGATCAGTTTAATGATGAATTCCCCATGTTGCGGGTAGGAACGCTAGCGCTCCACCGCCATAAGCAGAGCAAGGAATTATTTTTCATAAATTGAAAGCTGACGATGAGATGGGCTGAGTGGTTTACTCAGAAATGCTACTGGGTGAGAATCTTGCATCAATACAGCGCCAATGCCCAAATCACAAGCATCTGTCTCCACAATAAACTGTTTATTGAAATTAGGTAGTTGTAACACATGAGTCAATGTCATTGCTTCCTTCAGAGCTAGAAAAGCTGCAGTCGCTTGCTCTATCCAAACAAAAGCCTTTTTCTTAAGTAAATTTGTCAGTGGTCGAGCAATGATAGCATAGTTTTTCACAAACTTGCGATAATATCCTGTCAACCCAAGAAATCCATGAAGTTCAGTCACCGATGAAAGAACATGTTGGGCCCCATGTGTGGTTTTGGTAATTAATGACAATCTTTATGGACTAATATGTGCATTAAGTTATACTTGTAGGATTTGTCCATTGGCATGGCTTGGAGCATGTGTTGGATTCAAGCTCGATGAAATGCAAAGAAGATATGTTGGGCAAGCTCAATATGTGAGGTCGATGATGAGGAATTAAGAAAGACGTTCCATCTTGAGAAGGGCAAGACCGTCTACATCAAGCTCAAGTGGAATGCTCAAGCCAAAGGTATAATCTTGATAGGTTTTCTTTTTGCCGGTCTCACGTTGTGTGTGTGAGACCGGGTTTAGGATAGATAACCGTACTATCAAGAGGGGCTCTCGTATGAGTAATTCGGTCACATCGTTCGGAGAGAGCTCAAACCTTTGCATACTTGCGTCATCGTTTTTGGTTGCTATTTGGTCTTATCCATGTGAGGATATAGAGCTTGTGGTAATCTCCATAACAAGCTCTTGTTCATCAAAATCGGATCTTCCGTTTGTATCTTGTTGCGATTTTTATTTATGCGGCTTTTCGGTTTCTCACCAAGTGAGGTATTTCACATTATTCTACTTGATACTTTCTTACTTGGTAATAATAAATATTTTCACCTTTTATTGGGAATCCCTTGTCATCCTCTATCCAACGCAATTTGAATTGGATCAATCGGAACTTTCAGTCAAAAGTTATTGCTATTTGAATATTTGTCTGTCAGTCTGTTTTCTGGAACGCCCGGGCTTAAAAAACGGTCCGTTTTCGTTCTGTCTCGCTAGCTACCTAAATCCGGCCCGGTAGTACCGGCCGATACAGTTTATTTGGCCCAGTTTATTTCCCAGATTCTTTTCCCGGTACGATTTCTTATCCAGATCTCGTCCGCGTTGACCGCTGCCGCTCACGCGCGCGCCTGCCCGCATGCCTGCTCCTCACTGCACGCTGGGCCAGCTGCGCCACCCGCGCCTCTCGCTCGCTCGTCGCGCTGCCGCCTAGCTGCCTAGCTGCCGTGCTCGCGCGCAGCCTAGCTGCTGCTGCGGCTGCTGCTAGCATGCACTGGCATGCGCGCGCACTGCGCTGCTGCGGGCCAGCTGCTGCCGTTGCGCTACGCCTAGCTGCTGCTCTGCTGCGCGCGTGCAGCGCTAGCAGCTGCTGCTGCTGCCAAGCTTGCTTGGCCCCACTGGCCACTAGCATGCGCGTGCGTAGCTACTGCTGCTGCGCATGTTCTGCTGCTGCTCTGCATCGTTGTTGCATGCTCTGCCCCACTTGCGAGCCCTGCTCAATTTCCTGTCTTGATTTCTTTGCTCGGCCTGGGACTCGTGCGATACTATCGGATCCGATCCCAAAAATAGCCCTAACGGCCAGGTTTTTTGAGCCCCTATTTAAGTCTTTGCCCTTTTTCAGTTTAGTTTGCTTCTCTCTTATCTATTAGGCTAAATTTTGTCCACACTTGCTCTAGATCTTGAAGCTTGCCTAATCTTTTCTCTCCGATGATTCTTGCCCATATTTGAGTGGAAAATAGAGGAGATCTAGACCCACGTTTTGACCTAACCGATTCATTTCTTTGTGAGTGCATCTTTGGGGATCTAGATTTAGGGGGATTTTGTGTCTCTCTTTGATTCCTCCTCTCTTGTTCCTCCAATAGCTTTAGTAGCATTGTTGGAACTTGAGAGTGAGGGATTTGAGCACCTTTGTGGTGTTCTTGCCATTTGCATTTCGTGCATCGGTTTGAGTTTTTCTCGGAGGATTTGGTTTGAATTGCTCACTGGAGCTTGTCCCTCTTGGGTTCTTGGAACCCTAGACGGTTTTGTGGCCTTGGTGGCATTTGTTGTGGCCTTTTGTGGCATTTGTTGGGAGCCTCCAATCAAGTTGTGGAGAAGTGCCCCAACCTTGTGAGAGGTCCCGGTTGCCACCGACAAGTGCACCGATAGTGGAAGCGTGAATCGATCCCATTGGGGTGAGATTCACCGGAGAATAAGGGAGGCCTTTTGTGGCGTTGGTGGTTTGATACTACCCCCTCTCCAAACGAGACGTACTCCATGTTGGGAGGAACTCGGTAAAATATCGTTCTCCCCGCGTGCCTCGGTTATCTCTATGCCCGAGCTTTTACTTATGCACTTTACATTGTGATAGCCTTCGTGCTTGAAGTAATCTATATCTTGCTATCACTTTGTTGCTTGTATTGCTTAGTATAAGTTGTTGGTGCACATAGGTGACCCCTAGTTATTCTAGGTTGTGCTTGACAAAGTAAAACGCTAGTTTTATTCCGCCTTTGTTAAGCCACTCTAGGAAAAGTTTTAATCGCCTATTCACCCCCCCTCTAGGCGACATCCGTATCCTTTCAATTGGTATCAGATCCCGGTCTCTCATTTTAGGCTTCACCGCCTTGAGAGTAAAGATGTTGGCTAGGGGATTAGTGCACAAGGACACGCTCACATTTGATGGCACAAATTATGATGTTTAGAAAATTCGCATGCTTAATTTATTTTGGGAAATTCACCCAATTATCGAGGGCTATCTATATGTGGGTTTCTCTTCTCCTATGGATACTCAAAACGAATCTTTAGAGGAGAAGTTGAACTATCACATAGATGCTCTAGCTACTAAAATTCTTTTGCATGTTGTGAGCAATGTAGTTCTTTCGTCTATCATGCATTATTCAAGCGCTCGTGAGATATGGACCAAGCTTCAAGATAAATATAGCAAGTCCAATATTATTGAGGATGATTGTGTTGCTTCCACTTCCGGTCGAGATGAGTTCTCATCGTCTACCACTTCACCAACATGTGATTTTTCACAAGGTAATGATATGGTGAGTGGTGATAGAAATTGCAATATGGATAGTGTGTTCACTATTTGTAATCCCTCATATCTATCTAGTTGCAATGATCTATCTTTGGACCTTAACACTTCTAGTACTCAAAATTCCTCACATGCTTGTGTTAATAGTCCTTGCATATCATGTAGAAATGACTTGAACAAATCTCATGATGATATGCTCATATTGTCTTGTTGCCATGATAAAAATGCTTCTATTTCCTCTAGTGCTTGTGTTGCTAACCATGTAGAGGAAAATGAAGATTCTATGGGCCAAGATAAAGTCTTGAAGAGACCTACAAGTGCAATCTCATCATCACCTTCCTCCGGTTCTCACATGTGCCTTATGGCTAATGGAACAAAGGTAACCTCTTTGAATCCCATTGTATCTCATGATGATGATGAGGTTGAGAATGATAATGATGATTATAGAGGTAAGTATGATATTACCTCTATTAAAAAAATGGGAGAGGTTGTCTATAGTGCTCTCTACAAAAATAAAATTGCTTCCTCCAACCTTCTTGAAATCTTTAATTATGCTATAGAAGGCAATGATCTTATTGAGGAGCAAGAAAACATAATTGATGAAAAGTTTGCGCTTGAGCGTGAGTATGCTAATGAACTAGCTCAAATAAAGGACTCCCTTGAAGAAGAACAAACCACCAAAGAATCTCTTGAGGAGACTTCTACTCTAGAATTATCTAGAGTAAAGGAATACCATGATAGAGAACTTGCGGTGGCTAACTCCTTCAAGATTAAAAATGATGATCTTGAAGTTGCTTATGCTAAACTTGTTGAGGATTTTAAGAACCTCGAAAATGGCTCTCGGGTCGTTAAGACGGAGCTCATCAAACTCACCGAATCACATGAGCAACTTAAAGCTTCATATTTAAAAGAGCTTGACAAGTTGCCCTCACCTCTTGCTAATAATAATGATGCGTGTGCTACTAACTCTATTTCTTGTGAAGCATCCATTTTGAAGGAGAATGTTGAGCTAAAGGCTCAACTTGCTTTGCTAACTAGCAACTATGGGAAATTAGAAGAAAGTCATGTTAAGCTCTCGAGCTCGCATGAGGATCTTCTAGTCTCCCATGGTAGGCTAAAGTTAGCTCATGAGGCCATCATGTCAAAGGTAACATCTAGTGGGCCTCATGTGGACATTAGCACTATATCTACTCCAAATGTTATATTGCCATGTGCTAGTCCTTGTAATTCATCCTCTCACAACCATGCTATATCTCTTGATGAATTACATTCCGTGCCTTGTTGCTCTAACAATGTAGCATCTACTTCCTCTAGTACTTTTGTTGCAACTAACCATGTAGAGGAAATAAAAGAGCTCAAGGCTCAAGTCACTTCTTTGAGAAATGACTTGAAAAAGGGTCCTCAAGGGAAGGACGCACTCAACAAAATCTTGAGTGTGCAAAAATCCCCCAATGACAAGAGTGGGCTTGGATTCAACTCCAATGTCAAGAACAAGTCCACTATCAAGTTGAAGCACAAGGACAACAAGAAGAATGGCCAAGATCAAGTCAAGAATCCAGCCAACATTGTTTGCTTCAAGTGCAAGGAAGAAGGGCACCATGTTAGATCTTACCCATTGAAGAAAAAGCCTCTTAGTGTGAAGCATCAACTGAAGCGGCCTCAAGTTCCACCTCAAGTCATCAATGGGCCTCTTCCTAAGAGCACTACTCGAGCCCTTCCTCGAGGTGTGGCTTCACCTAAGAAGAAAGATAGAAAGAGTAGAACTTGCTACATATGCCGTGAGAAGGGGCACATTTCTTCCGCATGCACTATTGGTAACTCCTCATCCCATCCTATCTTGATTGATGATGCTTATTCACTTCGTAAGGATGAGGTTGGCAATGTGTTTGCCAAATTTGTTGGTGCTCAATGTGGTGTCAAGAAAAGAACCATTTGGTTTGCCAAGCCTATTGTGACTAACCTCTTAGGACCCAACTTGGTTGGGGACCAACAAGCCAAAACTTGATCAATAGGTGTGTTTTGGAGGGCATTGGAGTCTTGGCTACAGTATGAAGAATTAAGGGATCTTCATCAATTATTATTGTCAAGCCAAGCCATTTGGATTATCATGATTATATTATATTTCCAATGTTCCTCCTTGCGGTAACATATGCTAAACTCTTTACATTGAAAGTTACTCGCCCCCTTGTGCATGTGTTGGTTTTGTATCTTCCATGTTTTTGTACATGTTGTGCTATCCACTTAATTATCTTGAAATCAAGATTATTTGTGTATGATTAGGTGGCACACCATGTATGTATGTTTCTTGTGTTTGAGCCTTGCTTGGTTATATTTGGTATCCTATTTGGCTATTGTGAGAAATTAATGGATTATCCTATTTTGGGGGAGTGTTATGCTTGGACATTCCATAATCCTAAAATTGTGTGTACATGAGGAATACCACCTAGTACTTATATTGGATTCTTGTCCAGTCTCTATGTGGTATAATTCTCATAAGAAATTTAAGTTTTATAATGTCCATTAATTATCTCTATTTATATCCTTTTGCCTCGTGTTGTTTTTATGGTAGTATAACATTATGGGGGAGTATTATGCTTAGTGCATATTACAATCCTAGAAAATGTGAATATTCGAGGTTGTGTCACTTAGAATTGATATTGATAATTATCTAGCGCCTATGTGACACATTGGCTCATACAAGTTCCAATTTGCATGAATGGCTTTATTGATCTTATTTTGGATCTTGTATATGAGAGTGTTTCTTGGTATGTGTTTCCTCATATTTAGATATATATGTATCCTCATGGAAACCATTTGCTTCAAGTTACTCTATTCACTAGTGATTGTGTGACTTGGGGAAGCTACCAAGAATCTTGTTCGAAGTATCATGCTCAATTTCTTATATTTAGTTATATGCTTCTTGTTGTGACTATGATCTTGGATATCCATGCAAGCTACCTTGGGAAAATTATTCTATTTCTTGTCCTTGGACAATGAGTACCCAACTTATGGTAGAATTTATTGATCATATTCACTTTGGCCCTTGCTTAATTTTATCCTATCTTTGGCCAAGAAAATGTTTTGTGTTGTCTCCCAAGCCTTCCTTGCTTCTTGTGGATCTTCTTATTTTATTGATATTCTCTTGTGTTTTACTTATTGTAGGTACTAGTGATGATCCCATTTGTGTGCATTTTGCATTTAAAAGGAAAATCCTACATAATGCACTATCTATGGGGGAGCTCTCCTATATTACTTAGAACACTCATATTTATGCTTCTTTGTTTGGTCCATATCGGGTTTTATGTGCTTGGAACCTCAATCTTTTCGTTTTGGTATTTGTGCCATCATGAGAAGTTTGGGGAGTTTGGTTTCTTGTTGGAACCTTGCTCTTTTTGGGAGTTGGTTTTGTCTCATTCCTTGTTTCTTTATTTGACCATTTTAGAATGAGATAAACCCTTGAGCAATTTTATTTCTATATATCTTTTTCTCCTTTGGTTGTAGCCTAGTTCATTTGTTGAACATGTGATCTTTCATGTGTTGAATTGGTTCTTTGATACAATTTGGACATCATTTGTCATGTCACACTCTTATGAGTGCAATCTCGATTTACTTGGTGTTTTGTTCAAATTGTATCTCCTTTTTGGTTCTTGAAAGCTTTATGCATGCATATTTACTATATGATTATATTATGGCATGCTTGCTTTCTTTGATCCAATATACAAGGGAAACTTCACCAATTCCTATCGGCTAAGTTGTGCATGAAATTCAATTTCATATCAATGTGCACATAATTATGTGGAGTCTCTCCTATGTATTGTAGTTTCTCTAACTACTTTGGACCCAATAAGTTTGGGGACCATTTTGTACTTAATTACGTTTTAGGTACATTGGAGATATATTGGACGCTTGTCTCTCAATTTTGAAGAAGTGATGCTTAGAACAAAATTTGAGGCAAGCTATAGGATGATCAACGGATTCATATCCTCTACATCCTACCAATTATATCTCGGTAACAAGTATCTCTTTATCATGCTCACATATCTTGATTCCAACCGTTTGTCGGTTGCCTTTTAGCATGAATTAATGTATTTGTAATTGTTGTAGTTCTAGCCATGGTTTTAAGAGGACTCTCTATTGTATATGTGTTTAAGTTGAGATGAGTGCATATAATTGGGACTATACAAAATCATGCATATGATCCTCCAATCCCAAATATGTCAATCTAGCAATTTTATTGCCTATCATTTCATCAACTTCTCTCATATGCAATAGTGAGATTTTTGCTAGTCTATTCTATCTTATGATACTTGTTGCCTTTCTCCATATATTCCAACTTTCTCCTTTTCCCTTGGTGATAGTTGTAATATATGTAGTGTGTTGGTGTTTGAAGCTCATTAATGTACAATAAGATATATGTGAGCCTTTGGCCATGCTTTGAAGCAAAAATCTTATTGATATATGTTATGACTTCATCTTTGCCTTTCATGTGCTTTCTTGTATAATCTTCTTTATGTGTGCATATTTCTTCTTTGGCATATGTCTTTGTGATGTTTTCCAATTAGTGACATATGCACATATGAGGAGATAATTTTAGTTGATTTTTAATCCTTGGAGACCACCTTTCTATTTCTTTTGATTCTTTGGTGGCTTCCAAATTTAATTGTCTATGGGTGCTTGATTCTCTTGTTTGCATCTTTGGGCACTCATATTTGTTCTCTCATGCCTTGTATTGTTAAATGAATTCGGATGAGTGAGGATTCCATGATTATGCACCTTGATCCCAAATACAATTATCATAATTGGTGCATTATCTTTGGGGAGCTCATCTAATTCATCTAATAATGCACATTTGTCTTCTTTCTCATTTGTTGTGTTTCAAATACTTATGGGGGAGCGAGGATTCCATATTTATGCAATATGAATTCTAATGCATTTATGTTGAATTATGCACAAATCTTGGGGAGCTTCTCTATTTGTTATTTGAAGCACTCTCTTTGCTCATATCATAACATCTTGTTGTTTCCATTTGGACTCATTCGTTGTTTTCATTTGGTTTGTAGGACCTTGTAATTGCTTGCATCATTTAGTTTTATTTTGGTAATCTTTGGGTCCTCGATATAGTCCTACTCCCTTCCAAGTATTCATCTTTGGATATGTGCGAAGGCACACCTTTGGAGGGATTATTACTATATTTGCCTTCTAGAACTTGTCACCCATTTCGGCAATCGATGCCAATGGGGGAGAAGTTTTAGAGGGTTTAAGGGAAGTTGGTCTATGCATTGAGTTTGTTCTTGTGCATTTGCCTCTCATGCTCTTGCATCTTTGTTGTTGCTTTGCATGTGGTATATATAGAGGAAACTCCACCAATGATAATGATTGGCAATATATGCAATGAAATTCAAGTTCATCACACATGCATAGATTGTGGGGGAGTTTGCTCTATATATGGTTGTGGTACCAATATCACATACTCTTGTAGTATTTGATATTGGTATTACCGTTTTATTCATTAATATTCCTTATATAAACCCTCCTAAATGGATTGTCATCAATTACCAAAATGGGGGAGATTGAAAGAACATGTTGGGCCCCATGTGTGGTTTTGGTAATTAATGACAATATTTATGGACTAATATGTGCATTAAGTTATACTTGTAGGATTTTTCCATTGGCATCGCTTGGAGCATGTGTTGGCTTCAAGGTCGATGAAATGCAAAGAAGATATGTTGGGCAAGCTCAATATGTGAGGTCGATGATGAGGAATTAAGAAAGGCGTTCCATCTTGAGAAGGGCAAGACCGTCTACATCAAGCTCAAGTGGAATGCTCAAGGCAAAGGTATAATCTTGATGGGTTTTCCTTTTGCCGGTCTCACGTTGTGTGTGTGAGACCGGGTTTAGGATAGATAACCGTGCTATCAAGAGGGGCTCTCGTATGAGTAATTCGGTCACATCGTTCGGAGAGAGCTCAAACCTTTGCATACTTGTGTCATCATTTTTGGTTTCTATTTGGTCTTATCCATGTGAGGATATAGAGCTTGTGGTAATCTCCATAACAAGCTCTTGTTCATCAAAATTAGATCTTCCGTTTGTATCTTGTTGCGATTTTTATTTATGCGGCTTTTCGGTTTCTCACCAAGTGAGGTATTTCACATTATTCTACTTGATACTTTCTCACTTCGTGATAATCAATATTTCCACATTTTTATTGGGAAGCCCTTGTCATACTCTATCCAACGCAATTTGAATCGGGTCAATCGGAGATTCCATTCAAAAGTTATTGTCATTTGAATATTTGCTTGTCAGTCTGTTTTCTGGGCCGAGCGGTAGTACCGTCCGGACGGGCCGGTACTACCGTACGGGCCTGAAAACGGCATGTTTTCTTTCTGCTTCGTTAGGTACCTAGATCCGGTACTATCGGCCGGCCCGGTAGTACCGACCGACACAGTTTATTTGGCCCAGTTTATTTCCCAGATTATTTTTCTGGTACGATTTCAGATCCAGATCCCGTCCGCGTTGACCGCTGCCGCTCACACGCACGCGCCCGCCCGCATGGCTGCTCCTCACTGCACGCTGGGCCAGCTGCGCCGCCTGCGTCTCTCACTCGCTCGTCGCGCTGCCGCCTAGCTGCCTAGCTGCCTAGCTGCCGTGCTCGCGCGCAGCCTAGCTGCTGCTGCGCATGTTCTACTGCTGCTTCCTGCCTTGATTTCTTTGCTCGGCCTGGTACTTGTGCGGTACTACCGGTAAAATCCGGTAGTATCGGACCGGTCTGAAAAATAGCCCAACGGCTAGATTTTTGGAGTCCCTATTTAAGTCTTTGCCCTTTTTCAGTTTAGTTTGCTTCTCTCTTATCTATTAGGCTAAACTTTGTCCACACTTGCTCTAGATCTTGAAGCTTGTCTAATCTTTTTCCTCCGATGGTTCTTGCTCATATTTGAGTGGAAAAGAGAGGAGATCTAGACCCACGTTTTGACCTAACCGATTCATCTCTTTGTGAGTGCATCTTTGGGGATCTAGATTTAGGGGGATTTTGTGTCTCTCTTTGATTCCTCCTCTCTTGTTCCTCCAATAGCTTTAGTAGCTTTGTTGGAACTTGAGAGTGAGGGATTTGAGCACCTTTGTGGTGTTCTTGCCATTTGCATTTGGTGCATCGGTTTGAGTTCTCCTCGGAGGATTTGGTTTGAATTGTTCATTGGAGCTTGTCCCTCTTGGGTTCTTGGAACCCTAGACGGTTTTGTGGCCTTGGTGGCATTGTGGCCTTGGTGGCATTTGTTGTGGCCTTTTGTGGCATTTGTTGGGAGCCTCCAATCAAGTTGTGGAGAAGTGTCCCAACCTTGTGAGAGGTCCCGGTTGCCACCGACAAGTGCACCGATAGTGGAAGCGTGAATCGATCCCATTGGGGTGAGATTCACCGGAGAATAAGGGAGGCCTTTTATGGCGTTGGTGGTTTGATACCACCCCCTCTCCAAACGAGACGTACTCCATGTTGGGAGGAACTCGGTAAAATATCGTCGTCCCCGCGTGCCTCGGTTATCTCTATACACGAGCTTTTACTTATGCACTTTACATTGTGATAGCCTTCGTCCTTGAAGTAATCTATACCTTGCTATCACTTTGTTGCTTGTATTGCTTAGCATAAGTTGTTGGTGCACATAGGTGAACCCTAGTTGTTCTAGGTTGTGCTTGACAAAGTAAAACGCTAGTTTTATTCCGCCTTTGTTGAGCCACTCTAGGAAAAGTTTTAATCGCCTATTCACCCCCCCTCTAGGCGACATCCATATCCTTTCAACCAAAGCAGGCTGTGGCCACTGTACCATAGCTTCAGTCGTTTTGGGGTGTGTTGCCACTCCAGCTGCAGAGATGATGTGCCCTAAATACTCCAGACTCTCACATGCAAAAGAGCACTTACTTGCTTTGACATAAAGCTTGTGTTGTCGCAACAGAGCTAGCACTTCAGTGAGGTGTCGTACATGCTATGCCAGCGAGGAGCTATATATCAGGATGTCGTCCATGAATACCAGGACTGAACGGCGAAGACATGGTGCTAGAACAAGATTCATAACACACTGAAATGTGGCAGGTGCATTGCAGAGTCCAAAAGGAATTACACAAAACTGATAATGTCCTTGGTGTGTTTTAAACGCTATCTTGTGTTCATCACTGGGCAACATCCTGATCTGGTGGTAACCAGCTCTAAGGTCTAATACTTGGAAAAAAATGACTGCTCCAGCTAATTCGTCCAACAACTCATCGATGACCGGCATAGGGAAAGTGTTCTTCACAGTAAGCTCATTCAATCGGCGGTAATCCACACAAAACCTCCATGTCCCATCCTTCTTTTGCACCAATAACACTAGAGAAGCATAAGGAGACATGCTGGGTACAATCACACCAGCATCAAGCATTGCCCTCACCTGCCGTTCAATTTCGTCTTTACGAGTAGGAGAGTAACGGTAGGGTCTAGCATTCACTGGTGTAGCATTAGGTTGTAATGGAATAGCGTGGTCATAAGTTCGTTCTGGAGGTAGCCCAGTAGGTGTGTCAAACACATCAGCAAATTGATCCAAGACTGTCTGGATATCTGACTGGAGAGGTACAGAGAAAGATTCCTTATCCGGCTGTATAATTGGCATTGCCCAGACCTCATTGCCTTTGTACCATTTGACTAACTGTTCAATTGGGATTTCCCTGACAGAGACCCTTTCAGGAGCAGAGACACACTGTAGTTTGATGAATCTGTTGTTGTATTGGAATGCTAGACAATGGTTCACCCAATCCGTCACCATAGGACTATGTTGTTGTAGCCAATCGATACCCAAAACAGCATCATAAGCTCCTAACTCTAACACTCTCATGGAAGTAGTGAATGTTTCACCTTGACACCACCAGGAAAATTCAGGGACCATTGTTTGCGAGGTCATACATTGGCCGTTGTCCACTTTAACCTGCACCTTAGTGGTCGGTGTTGTTTGGCACTAGAACCTCTCAACAAGTGCTTGATTGATGAAACTGTTACTACTGCCAGAATCCACCAAAATAAGGAGCACTTGATTCCCAACTATTGCTCGTAACTTGAGGGTTTGAGCCCCTTCAATTCCATCCAAAGCATGAATGGATAGGCTCAGTTGTTCAGCTTGAGCAACCTCAGTCATTTCAAGCATATTAAGGATTTCATCTGACAACATTTCTGGTGTGATTTCCAGCTCTCAGCATGTAACTCGGCCCTAGCTTTCTTAGTACATTGATGTGCTGGATCATACTTTTCCCCATATTTAAAGCACAACCCATTTGCACGTCTGCAATCCCGTAGTTGTCTATCCTTCCAAAGATCACCAGTGCCCATTTTGAGATGTTGCTTAGCTGGTTCTGGTTTTTTCCACCCATTGTCATTCCTGATTGCTGGACCTTGTCGCTGTCCCCATTTCCTAGTGTCTGAAAGTACTTCTTGCTGCACAGTTGCCAGAAGGATTGCCCGTTCCACTATCGCAGGAACTTGGGCCTCTACAGCTCCACGAATGTCAGATTTCAGACCCTTAATGAACCGAGAGACGAAAAATTGTTCATCATAATGGGGTTTCTGAAGCGAGATCTAATAAGACAGAGTTTCGAACTGAACCTGATACTCTTCCACAGTGCTGCGCTGCTTGAGCCCCAAAAAATGCTTCAGGAACTTCCTGTGATCATCTGCGCCAAACTTATCCTCTACTGCTGTCATTAGTTCTGGCCAGGTATGAATTGCATGTCGAAGACGATACGCTTTGAGCCAAAGAGCTGCATTCCCCTCCATGTGCAAAGTAGCAGACACCAGCCAGAGCGACGGATGTACATTGAAAAGGCGAAAATAATCCAGACACTTGTCCTTCCAGATGCGTGGTTGGTCACCATCGAATCGAGCAAGCGACATTTTGAGGTTGTGCTTGGTGGATGAATCCCCCATTGACATGGTTATACCCTACGGGTACCCGATGTTAGCCTACCTGGTCCATCCCGATGGAAGGCTCACTCGACGACCTGCCAGGGTCCAGGACGCCTATGACGGTTCGGCTGGTACGAAACCATATGGACACGGACTCCCAAACGCACAAGACAAGGAAAGCTCAAGACTAGAGTTTGAATACAACTTGTAACCAAATCGTATTGACACTCGAGACCTAG
Organism: Avena sativa; assembly: GCA_916181665.1. Taxonomy (NCBI): domain Eukaryota; kingdom Viridiplantae; phylum Streptophyta; class Magnoliopsida; order Poales; family Poaceae; genus Avena; species Avena sativa. The sequence goes on from OV702294.1 coordinate 526,683,781, forward strand.
CCTCCCCATATATAAAGGCTAGGAGGGTCCAACGAGGAGGATAGATTATGACCTACAGACGCTACGCACCCCCCGATAGACTAGACCACAACAGATCTACAGATCTAGATCTCTCTCCCCCTCATACTTTCGCATACACACATTCACGCCAGATTGCATCTGCGCACCCCTGTAACCTTCGGTTCCGCCGTAATCAAGAGCAGACAAGCAGGAGTAGGGTTTTCCCTCCGGGGGCCTGAACCTGGGTAAACCTCGTGTCCCGTATTGCTTGTTTGCTAACCGTTTCGTGATCTCCAGCATCCCCATCTTCTCCAAAACCCAAGTCCATAACAATGGACATTGACGAGATCAAACCTCGTCAATTGGCGCCGTCTGTGGAAACTGGGGACGCTGATTATACGATCGTGACGGTCTCATCCGAAGTGATCTACGATTCGTCAACTTCTAGCAAGAGGATCCACTTCAGATCCGTCATCATCAACCGCAGCCAAATCATATCTGGCCAGTTCATCCGCTACAGCGTGTTCTATCTTCATCAATTCACGGCAGCCAATTTGATGTTACCAGCACGAGCTCACGACTTCGAGAAACAATCTGAACCTGATGACGCACGGACGCCGGCAGACGTCCAACTTGAGACACGTCGCGTACAAGATCGGTTCCACATGGCAAGTCCAAAAGAAGCGACTCGGCGACGGCCTATTCCATCGGAAGCAGTACTTGGTAGGAAATCAATACCTAATACAAGACCGAAATTGGCGAGAGGTTTCCATCAACGTGCCATCAAATTGGTCCTGTACAGATTGGTTTGTACGTATACCCATCAATCAAGAATCAGCGGTAGCAGTGCAAGCAATAAAAAATACGGCCGGCAATGCCGTTTAAACAATTCGTTGGGTCCACAAGAACCAAAGCAAGCTTGTTATTTGCTGAAAAGAATTAAAGGGCGTCGAGCGACCCAGTACATGCTGCAGGCGTGCGATCGAAGAAATAAAGGATGCATGAGAAGACCAAATTGCGGAGATGTGTAGACACGTTCGCTGTGCAAACTTCGCCGCGAGATCGGTTGTGGTCTTCGACCCCGACAACCTACTGCACTCTTCGACTACGTTGACCTTCTGCAATCTTCGGTTGCGGCAAACTGTTGCCGCTGTCGACTTCGACCCGCTGCCGAATGGACCCCGGTCCATCATATTGGCTCTCAGACGCTGTCTCGACCACATCGACCCTACGCCCGAGGGCTGCGGCGCCTTCGACGCGCGACCCACTACAATCTCCGGATCCGGCAACTCTTCATCACCATGCTACTCCGGTTCGCCGCGTCTACTACGTCCGCCGCGTGACCCGTTGCCACGTCAACTACATGTTCGCTACACAACTCTCGACCGTCTGTTGACTACTCGTCTGGCATCGATCTCGCAACCTGCTGCACTTTTCGACTCTAGCGATCCTCTACGATTTTTGGCTCCAACGACTCGGGGGCTCGGGGGCTCCCTCGGAATCAGTAACCCGATGCGGCTTTCGGCTGCGATGATCCGATACATCCTTCGGATGCCGGTAATCTTCGGATGCGGAGCTCGCTGCCACCATCAACTTCGGAAACCCGTCACCGCTATGATTGTGGTTCGCCGCGTCAACCACGTCCGCGTGCGGCCCGCTACCGCGTCGACTCCGTCCACGACAACTACCAACAAAGCTAAGTTTTCCCTCTACTTAGAGCTGATTTCTTTTTTAACTTGCACTCGAAACACTCGGGGGTTGCGCCCTCTTCGAGTAACCTAATGTGCCATCGGCTCCACGCACTCGAGCACCTCGAACGCGATAGCCCGAGTAGCCGATTCTGCCAGACCGTCGAATCCTTGAACTCTGAGTGCCTCGGCAAGATACTGAGACTAAGGGTAATCAGGCTAACGAAAAGGCCTAGCATACAGTGCAAAAGTGTCGACTCGATCGGCACCAGAATCTTGCTATACAAGACGAAAGGCAAATATTCTTTACAAGATACAAGTACTTCACAATTCGTCATGTTTTTATACAGCTTACAAGGATGTCAAATGCGTCGAGCTATTGTATCGGGTCCTCCAACGGAGTCGACCAGCGCCAGTCACGCCAATAGACGCCAAGACCCGAGTCGAAGCATTCCTCGGATGGTTGCATCTTTTGATTCTATGAAAAAGCGGCGCTGGCCACTCACCCGACAGAAGAAACAACGTCGACTTCATCCGCAACGTCGAGTCCTTCCGGCTAAAATGCCGCATCACTCCGCTATGTTGACTCCCTGCTCCTTATGCGTGAGACGCTGACTCGATGCACTTCCGGGTCAGTGGTTTCTCCTAGCATGAGTCTCCACTCGAGTCTGCGACTCGACTAGACACTCGGGGGCTACTCCTATCAGGAGCGCTGATCGCGCACCCGATGTACTTCCGGGTCAGCGGTACGCCCACGAGATTTTCGGATATAACTACATGATACCAGACTCGAGTCTCTGCCCGAGTCTATGACTCTGCCAGACACTCGGGGGATACTCCAAACTGGAGCGCTGGTCGCGCACACAGAAGATCTTCGAGTGGCATGCTTCGATTCCTCACTCGAATCAACGATTCGACTAAGGACTCGGGGCTACTCCCATAGGGAGGATTTGATTCAAGCATTCGAAAAATTTGTGTCCTACGGACCTTAAGCCGAAAAACGACTGAATTAAAGTCTCTGCTCGAGTCTACGACTCGAACAGACACTCGGGGGCTACTCCCATAGGGAGCGCTGGTCGCGCACCATATGAATTCTTCGACTGCGATCCTTCGGATCAGCATGCAAAAACTTTTCGTCAACTCTGCCCCAGTCAATGCTAAGTGAGTAACATCCTCCTTGGCCACCCGAAACACCTCCGCGGTGATAAACATTCGGATGCTGTGTCTGCGACACAAAGATAAGACCTACATATATCATCTGATGGCCTAGCAACACACACGACTGTGCTCTGCTAGTAAGAATCCGTGCCAGCAGGCGCGATGAAAAATCCCAACGGACGCGTTGGGTACATCATTTAAAAATCTACTGGGATTCCACTCCTGTAAGTCCTCAACGGCCTGAGTCGAATTACGCCAGCATATGTTCCGGGTTCGAGTCGAGGGACTCGAATCTGAAGAAGATCGTGTTGTTGTGTCCTAAGACAGTTAACTGATCCTGATCCGTCGGGAGAGTCAGGCACACGCATCAACAATCCCTACACACTCAAATCATTCTCTAGTAAACAGAGACAGCTGCATCCGAAAGATTGAAGAGTCCTCAGTCGAATCTACGATTCGACTAAACACTCGGGGGCTACTGTCATGGTTATACCCTACGGGTACCCGATGTTAGCCTACCTGGTCCAGCCCGACGGAAGGCCCACTCGACGACCTGCCAGGGTCCAGGACGCCTATGACGGTTCGGCTGGTACGAAACCATATGGACACGGACTCCCAAACGCACAAGACAAGGAAAGCTCAAGACTAGAGTTTGAATACAACTTGTAACTAAATCGTATTGGCACCCGAGACCTAGCCTCCCCATATATAAAGGCTAGGAGGGTCCAACGAGGAGGATAGATTACGACCTACAGACGCTACGCACCCCCCGATAGACTAGACCACAACAGATCTACAGATCTAGATCTCTCTTCCCCTCATACTTTCGCATACACACCTTCACGCCAGATTGCATCTGCGCACCCCTGTAACCTTCGGTTCTGCCGTAATCAAGAGCAGACAAGCAGGAGTAGGGTTTTCCCTCCGGGGGCCTGAACCTGGGTAAACCTCGTGTCCCGTATTGCTTGTTTGCTAACCGTTCCGCGATCTCCAGCATCCCCGTCTTCTCCAAAACCCAAATCCATAACAATGGGCATTGACGAGATCAAACCTCGTCACCCATGGAATTAGACCTCCCGCCGCCAGCTTCGCCAAGCCCACCGCCTCCAGCGCCTCCCAGCACACCGCCCCCTGCGGCGCCAATTCTCTCTCCACCTGCTCGGCTGTTCTGATGGACGCCACCCTCGACGGTCTCCCCCTGTGGTTCCTAATGGGAAACAGAAGCCCCCGGAGTATCACCAGTCCACGCCACACTGACAGACTGCAGAGTGCTCTTGCCGATGTGCACAATCCCGTCAGACTCCAGATCATCCTCCTCTGGCAAACTGGAGCAACGCTGAAATTGATCCAGACGGGCCAGTGTAGTAGCGAGCCTATCTTCAATTCCCGCGAGCTGTCGAGCCGTGGCCGAATTCACCTGGGCACCGTCTTCGACCACTTTTGAGATAAGGTCCACCAAATCTTGTTGAGTAGTGTCCATGACGGCCACTCGTCCATGGAGTAGATCGACCGCCTGGTGGACCTCGGTGAGAGAGGCCGACGTCGCTGCCGCCACATCTCCCATCGCCTCCAACACCAACACCGTCCGCGGAGACGGCTTCGCAACCTTCGACGGAGCCGTGATGACTCCTCACCGACCGGATCCAACCGATCCGCGCGCACGCTTCTTGGGATTTTACGGATCAACAATATAGCGAATTGGGATATCGACGAACTGCGCCACCGCGGAAATGAGGATATTACCGAGAAAGCGATCCGAAGACGGCCTCCCAATCTGTCAAACCCGCGGAGCACTCCCAGAGATCGTTGAATCTGATACCAAGTGTACCACCCCGATCCAGTATGACAGCTAGATCGAGGATCGGATGACCTTCGTGAGGAGGAAGAAAGAACACCAGGAAGGGAGAAGTTAGAATTCAGTTTTTCTTTCTCATTTCAGGCATAAGTTTTCCTTCATTGCCATCCATGCACACAGCTTGCACTCAGGCCCCACATGTTACAATTGCAATAACCCCCTCATTCATTCCCAACATTCTCTCATAGGACTACCTCACGTTCTACTGGCTGCATGACATGCTTGATGCAGGGAACAGAGCACATGCAGTTCCTGCCTCACGTTCCTTCCTTTTTTTCCCTCGCAAGAAAATAAAAGAAAAGAAATAATCGCACGTACGACATGCACGGATCCAGCCTACGATAGTTCATTGTTTTTTTTTTGAACGGATACGTACGATAGTTCATTGGTGTGACTCTCTTTGAATTAGTATTCGCACATATAGGCTCCAACATCTCAATCAAAACTTAAAATAAGGAAAGCTAATTAATTGTAGGTGTAAAAACTGGACGATTGGGCAAGACTTCGTCGATCCAACGTCAAAAACAAAAACCAAAAATACATGCGCCTAAGTGCACTATCGACCCAAACCCAAGTAAAATACATATAGTGTCTCAACTTTGTTTAGATTTATATATATTTTCACATTACAATATGTCTAAATACATTCCCTCTGTCCCAAAATAGATGTCTTAGATTTGTTAAAATTTAAATAAATCTAAACATTATTTAGTATAATGGTTCATCTAAATTTTAACAAATTCAAGACATCTATTTTGGGACGGAGGGAGTATATCTATACAAAGTTGAGATACTTATTTTGCAATAAACAAAGCCGCATGTACCTTGCCTTTTGGAAAAAAAAAACCTCGTCCCCGGCGCGAGCGACCGGGGGCTCCCCGCGCCGCCACCTCCTCCCCCACCTCTCCTACGCCCCCTCCCCTTGCCGCCACCAGTTAGCGCCGGCGACAAAGCCGCCCAACGTCGGTGGCGGAAGGGCGTTCCCCTCCCCCTGCTCTCGGTGCCCGACGCAGGCGGGTCGCGACGAGCGGCGGCGACGCGCGGTGCGGCGTCCTGGCGGCGAGGCTTCGGTCGCGGCGGCGGTGACGTGCTGCGGTGGCACGGAGGTCTTCGCGCGGGTTGGGTGTGGCTGGCGCTGGCCTTGGCTTCCACGGCAGGGCAGGCCCGGCGCTCCGGCAGGCTCGGCCGGCGGCGTTCCGACATGGGTTGGGGGCCGGCATGGCGGTGGGCGCCGCCCTTGGCGGTGCAGGCGGCGGGGTTTGGTTAGCTAGGGTTGCTCACCTAGATCTGGGCCCTCTAGGCCCGATCTAGGCATGGGCGGGCCGAATCTGCAGCTCGGCGCGTCGTCTCTGGTTGGACCTAGGTAGGGCTTGTGTTTTGGGTGGCTGCGCCTGTGTGGCGTCTGTTGTAGCAAGGCGGCGAGACCTTCACGGGCCCGCTCAACACGGCCTAGGGCGCTGAACCTGGGTGGCGGCGGATGGCCTTCGTGCTGCGTGGTGGTGAGGGATTTACGGTCCCTCTTTGGGTCCGGCCGGGCCTCCGACCTGGTGTGCCCTTGCTGCCGCGTCCGGCCAGCACCCGCTGACTCTTCAGCGGTGGAGGATGCCCTCCAGTTGGCTGTGCGGCTGCTGCCCTTCGGCTCCCAATGGCCAGGTTTGCTCATGCCGCCGAGTCCAGCCGGCTATCGCCTAAGGAGGTGGAGGCTGTTCCCTCCCATGGGGCTGCGGTACGGTCACTTTTTGCCTACGGTTCCTTGCTTTTGGTCTAGCCGGCCTCGCAATGTTTGCCTCGGGGAGACGACAATGGTGTCCTCAATACCGTGGTGGTGCATGTTGGTGGGCGGCAAGCTTGGCGGAGCTCTTCGGTGTCGTCGGGTCGGGAGAAATCTTTGTTGGCGTGGCCGACCCCATCACGGTGATGCCTGCGGGCGCCACCTTCCTAGCACAGGGCGGTGGGTGTACCCTCCTCCACTCCCCGAGTGTACCGGGAGAAATCCTAGGACCTGTCCGGGCAGCGGCGTCGTCGCCGTCCCCCTCTTGAAGGTGCTGATTGATATGAGTGTGGTGGTAGTCTCCGGTGGGCACATCGGTTGAGAGACACTAGCGCTTCTGTCGATCCGATGTTGTCGGCATTTTTTTCTTTTTTCCTATCTCTTGTTTTTCTTTTGGGATTTTGCTATGCTGTCTATCCTAGCAATGGTCTTCTGGTTGTGCCGGTTTGTCCCTTGGACGTTGTGATGTCTGGTCCAACAGCGATCTCACTTATGTGCTTTATTTATAAAGTTGGACGAAAGACTGTTTCGAGGAGGTACCTTGCCTTTGCCCATCTTGTTGGATAACCCAAAACCAAAAAGAGAAGAAATCATCAACTCTAAAATCAAGGGACCGGACGAACGGATTACCTGCTGAGAAAAGCTAGCTCGCCGTCCGGACGAAGATCGAGTAGTTAGGATTGGTCTAGGTTTTTAGGGGGTGTCGCATCGTTTGGGTGGCACGAACGACGCTGCGCCGGAATAAGGTCATCTGCTTCCACAACAAAAATACATGCAGCGTTGCACAGACACGCTACCGGTACAGCTTACCAGCGGCACAGTAGCATTTGGCAGTCGCTAACACCGATTTTACAACGTCGCTAACAGGGGTTTCTCTACTAGTGGATCTGTCTTCGTATAATATCATATATCTCTCATATGAGAAAATTTGAAAATTCAATTCCATGATATTGGATAAAGCGAAATCCCTAACCCCTTCTAATGGCGGGTTCGTCGTCTCCGTCTTGGAGGGACATGCGCGCCATCCGAGAGTAAACAACACCCTTCAGCGGGTGAGATTACCGATGATGGGATAGTCATAGACACCCAAAGTGGTGATTTCACTAGTTAGTGCACCACCCTTCAGTGTTATGTGTTTTTTTACCGGAAAAAGTCCAAAACAAACCCTAAATTCATAGATAAAAGATAAATGAAACCTCATACTACTTACAATCCTAGAAATTGGTACAGTGAAATTTTAATTCCAGTCTGTTTTAAACCTCGGGACCATTTGAGTAGGAATTTTGCTGACGTGGCAGGTCAGATCCGGTATTGTTGACTTAGACCCACAGGAGAGACAGAGTGTGTACAAACTCGGGTCAATGGGCAGCGACAGTGACACCAAACAGCAGCACCACACGGCTGTGACACGCGCGGGCGATGTCCGGCCGACACTGGCAGGGCCAGCTTCTTGGTGCTCGTCTCACCAACAAGATGTACGGCCTCAGATTCATTCGGTGTCCATAGTCATTGGTCGTCGGCAGGGGCCTCAATGGCCGCCGGACGCGGCATCGGAGCAGGCTGGGAGCTCCCGGCGGAAATCGAACCGGCGGACGCCATGTTCGGCGCGAACTGCAGCCCCGCACCCTGGCGGCTGTGTGGTCTGGCCCTCCTGCTGCACCAGTGCCTCTCCCAAGCTTTGGTACATCGGACCCGGACAACCTGCCTCCGCCATCAGTCTGGCCGCGCTAAGCCTCAGCGCGCCGGAGCCTGGCTATTTGCGGTCACGTGCGCTGCCGCGTGCCATGGAAACCGCCCGCCGCACACCATAGAAGGTTGGGAACGGTGGGCTGGCCATCGGCTCCGTGTATGAACCATAAGGGAGGGGGCGCTGGAGGTGGAAGCTCTGTGGCCGGCATCGGAGGAGGGCAGGAGCGGAGGTGATGAGGATTTGGGGGCGACAGAGGTAGGTGACGATTCGAAAAAAAAAATTTATTAGTGACCACGTCACTACTAGAGATAAAAATATAGGGGATAAAATGTAAAATCTTAGGTGGGCCTACTTAGTCAGTCACGGCTACATCAGCCACATCCATAAATCCTGGGTTCAAACCCTCTACGTCCACAATCCCTGTTTGAGAATGATCCTAAGGTTTAAAATAAACTGGGATTGATAAGTTTAGAGTGTTAATTTTAGGGATTGCAAGTTACGTCCATAAATCTTGGGTTCGAACCCTCCACGTCCATAATCCCTGTTTGGGAATGATCCTAAGGTTTAAAATAAAGTGGGATTGATAAGTTAGAGTGTCAATTTCAGGGATTGCAAGTTGGAGGTTTGATTTATCTTTCATCTATGAGTTCAAGGTTTGTTTTGAACTTTTATCTTTTTTACCCGTATTAAAATACATGTAACATTTGTCAGGAATATGCAACTTGTATTCCTCTGTGGGCCAAAGGCCACAATATATAATACAGATACAGGTGTGAATATGCAGGAAGCCCCCTAACATATGGGAAAACTACAACAAATATATACATCTAACACCCCCCTCCCCTCAAACTCATGGTGGATCCACAACACTGAGTTTGGAGAGTAAGAAATCATGCTGCACTCTGGTCTGTGCCTTCGTGAAGAAATCCGCCAACTGTAAATCTGAAGGCACATACTGAAGCGCAACAACCTGAGCCTGCACCTGAGCATGTGTATAGAAAGCATCAACACCAATATGCTTGGTAAGCTCATGCTTGACCGGATCACATGCAATACTAATAGCACTTGTACTGTCAGACAAAACCAGAGTGAGTGTGGTAATAGAGACCCCAAAATCCGCAAGTAACCACCGTAACCAGGTCACCTCAGCAGTCAACAAGGCCATAGCACGCAACTCAGCCTTAACACTCGAACGGGAAACCGCTGTCTGTTTCTTCGTCTTCCAAGCAATGAGCAAACCACCAAGAAACACAGAGTAAGCAGAAAGTGAACGACGATCCGAAGAATCACTCGCGCATGTAGCGTCCGAATAGCACTGGAGCTGGAGGGAGCTGGAACAAGAAAAGAAAAGGCGACGAGTGATCGTACCACGAAGATAACGAAGAACACGGAGAAGATGACTATAGTGGACAGTGGTAGGAGCAGAAACAAACTGACTCAGAATATGAACAGGATAAGAGATGTCAGGACGAGTGACAGCAAGATAAACTAGACTCCGAACAAGATGACGATAACGCGTCGGATCAGAAAGAGGATCACCATCAGTAGGTTGAAGCTTAACATTAAGCTCCATAGGGGTCTCAACAGTGCGCTCATCCCCAAGAGCAACACGAGCAAGAAGACCCTGAATATACTTTTCCCGAGAGATGTAAAAGCCATCAGAAGTGGAGGAAACCTCAATCCCAAGAAAGTATCGAATAGGACCAAGATCAGTCATAAGAAACTGATCACGAAGACGAGCCTTAACAAAGGCGATATACTCAGGATCATCACCAGTAATGATCATATTATCAACATAGAGAAGAAGAAGAGTGCGTCCACGAGGAGAAGTGTGAACAAACAGCGCTGGATCATGAGCACTAGGGGAGAAACCAGCAACAGTCACTACAGAAGCAAAGCGCTCAAACCAGGCACGAGGGGCCTGTTTGAGGCCATAAAGAGACCATCGAAGACGACAAACCATCCCCTCGGGAACAGAATACCCAGGAGGAGGCTGCATATAAACCTCCTCACTCAACTCACCATTGAGGAAGGCGTTCTGAACATCAAGCTGGGACACAGACCAGTGACGAACAGAAGCAACAGCAAGAAGAGTACGCACAGTGGTCATATGAGCCACATGAGCAAAGGTCTAATCATAGTCACGACCATGCTCCTGCTGAAAACCACGAGCCACAAGACGCGCTTTATAGCGCTCAAGAGATCCATCAGAGCGGGTCTTAATCTTATAGACCCACTTACACGAGATAGGACGAACACCGAGAGGGGGAGAAACAAGATCCCAGGTACCAGTGCGCTCAAGCGCAGCAATCTCCTCAGCCATGGCCAGCTGCCATTCAGGATGATGCTCAGCATCCCGATAAGAAGTCGGCTCAGAGGCAACAGAAAGACCATACTGACTAGGAGAGTAACGATTGGGGGCACGACGCTGACGAACAGGACGAGTAGAGGGAAGCTCGTCAGAGGAAGACGACTCAGGAGACGACGATGAAGAAGAAGGAATAGCAGAGGAAGACTCCGGAGAACAAGGAGAACTAGACGGAATAGAGGAGGACGGTGTAGAAGAAGAGACATCAGGGGGAGGAGATCCTGAAGAAGACACAATAGGAGTAGACAGAGGAGGTGTGTCAGGAAAGAGAAGAAAAAAGATATCTTCCACCGGATAGGTACCAGCGATGGGACGAGGATAGAAAGGACGCGTCTCATCAAAAGTAACATCACGAGAGATACGCATCCGACGACCAACGGGGTCCCAACAGTAATAGCCCTTATGCTCATCACTGTATCCAAGGAAAACACACTCAACAGACTGAGCGGTCAGTTTGGTGCGTTCGCGAGGAGCAAGGAGAGCATAGCAAACACAACCAAACAAGCGAAGCATGGAATAGTCTGGAGACTGTCCAGATAGGCGCTCAAGAGGGATGACACCCTGCAGAGCGGCAGAAGGCTGAATATTGATGAGGTAAGCCGACGTAGCGACAGCCTCAGCCCAGAAATGCGGCGAAAGAGAAGAAGCAATCATCATGGCACGAGTGGTCTCAAGAAGATTGTGATGCTTACGCTCAGCAACACCATTCTGAGCATGTGCGCCAGAACAGGGGAACTGAGCAAGGGTTCCCTGCTCAGCAAGAACACCTCGCAACATCTGGGAGATATACTCACCAGCAGAAGCACGAAACACACGAATGGGGGTAGAATATTAAGTACGGACCATGGCCGTAAAACGCTGATATATGGAGAGCACTTCACTACGAGAGCGCATAAAATACAACCAAGTGTACCGAGAAAAATCATCGATGAATAAAATATAGTAGCGATGGCCCCCTTTCGAAGCGAAAGGAGCCCGACCCCAAACATCGGAATGAACTAAATCAAAAGGTCGCTGAGATACAGGCGCGCTAGTAGGATAGGGAAGCTGAATCTGTTTACCCAACCGACAGCCCTGACAATGTAAAGACCCATCTCCTGAGACAGACCCCAGAAGACCACGATGAACTAATGACGACAGGCGAGAGTCACAAAGGTGACCAAGACGATGATGCCACTGCTGAAAGGAGCTGGTAGCAGAGGCGACAACCGGAGAAGAACTGGCGGATGAAGTGGCAGCGGAAGGAACACGAAGCCAGTCTAACTCCCAAAGTCCTGAAGAGTCACGGCTGCGAGGGACAACTCCAACCATGGCCTGTGTGCGACGGTCCTGGACAACACAAGAACCGACATCAAGAATGACGCGATAACCAGAGTCAGTAAGCTGGCTAGCAGAGAACAGATTCATCTTAAGAAGAGGGACATGAGAAATATCAGGAACAAAAAAAGAAGCAGTAGAAAAGGGTGCCCTGACTAGAAACAAGAAGAGAGGTACCATCAGCCGTGAAAACACGGACAGGGGAAGGGAGAGAACAAAGAGCGGACAGAAAAGAAGACTCAGAGGTCATATGAAAGGAAGCTCCAGAATCCAGATATCACAGGGATGTACCTGACTGTGTAGAAGGTGGTGGTCGCGCAGTGCCTGAAGAATCAGTCACAGAACTAGCAGTGCCCGTCGAAGAAGAGCCTGTAGCAACAAGCAGACTGCGAAGACTCCTGATAATGTCCTGATCAGAGAGAGCAACTGCTGAAGATCCGGAAGGAGCCGACTGCCCACGAGCCTGGTGCTACTAACGTAAACTGGAATCCCGTGTATAACAGGTGGCCCAAGTGTGGCCATCCTTGTTATAGTAAGAGCAGTGACAAAGAGAACCACGGCGACCCTGACCACGAGCCTGCTGGTGCTGACTCTGACCCTGAGACTGCTGGTGCTGACTCTGACCCTGACCTGGAGGAGTGGGTAGTATCGGCGGCGGCACAGAGGACCGCGGCTGAGTCGAGAGAGCAGACGGCATAGGAGGACCACGAGTAGCAAGCACAGATGGAACCGCAAGAAGACCAGCACCACGGAAACGGGTCTCCTCAGTCCGAAGCTCAGACAACACCTCAGAGAGCGGAACACGACCACGAGCATTCAGCTGAGCACGCCGGGGCTCAAACTCCTGGCGGAGCCGAGACAGAAACTCATAGATACGGTGAAACTCCAAATCCGAGCGCACAATCTGGCAGCACGAGCATGTGCCACAAACAGCAGTACGGAGAGAATCAAGCTGACGCCAGATAGCAACACTCTGAGTATAGAACTCATCAATAGTGGAATCACCCTGCTGAAGAGCATGCTCCTGGCGAACCACGGACAGGTAAAGAGCATCCCCAGACGGCTGATAGCGCTGACGAAGATGTGCCCACTGAGCGGCAACAGTAGGGAGACTCATAAACTCAGCAACATACTGGGGCAGAACACTGGAGGTGAGAACAGCAGCAGCACGAGCATCCTCATCGACCCACTGAGTATAGGCAGTCAGAGCGTGACGATAGGTCTCGAGATTAGCAGAGTACTGTTTGAACTTCAGCTCATAAGCAGCAACAACACTATCATCGGCACTCTGAGCAGCATCCTTGGCCTCCTGAGAAGCATCAGCACCGAGAACAATCGGCGTCGGCGGAAGAGGAGCCACAGGAGCAGAGGGGCATGGCGGACAGGAGACCTCGCCGGAGAGCACACCCAAAGACGGAGACCGCGCATGTAAACACACATAAAGGCTGCGAAATCAGGGTAATTCGCGCCATCGAAGATCACCGGGCAACGAGGAATCGCAACATAGCCCGATGCAGAAGACATCTCTCTCAAATTTTTTTTGGAACAGATCTGGTCAACCCAGCTGCAGGCAGACGCCGGGCAAAATCCGGCGAAATTCCGGCTAACTGGGACAAGGGGCGGTGCCTAAGGGCTGGGGAAGGCCAATTCTGGCCGCTGGGGATCGATTCCCGATGGCGGTCTAGCGAGCCGGTGACAGAAATCCGGCGGTCTGGCGTGGAGGAGGAGACGCTCGCGCGTGGCTGGAGGCGGGCTCGCGCGGAGACGCTGGCTTGCGGGCGCGTGCAGTGCAGCTATAGGACGGGACAGCGTGCGGTGCAGGCGGGCGTGCAGTGCAGCTGCGGCGCTGCAGCGTGCGGTGCAGCTCCAGGACGGCTCGCAGGCCCGAGGAGATCGGGGCCCGGCAGGTCAGCGATGCACGCTGCAGGCGGCGTGCAGACCCGGGCAGCCGAGCAGATCGAGGCGGGCTGCAGGACCACAGGTGGGCGGAGATCGATCTGAGGACCAACACCTGGTGGAGATCGATCTGAGAAAGATCTGGTGACAGACGCCTGGTGAAGATCGATCCGGAAATTGATACTGAACTGATCTGGATTGGAATCGGGTCGGTGGAGATCGATCCGGAGATACCAGCAGACACGCAGACGGGACTGGCAACAATGGCAGACGGACAGACGGCGACCAGCGGCGGCGACGACGGCAAAGCCATTGGCGACAGGGACGATGGTGGCTACAACGATGAAGTTGCGAGTAGGAGGAGGCTAATCTCACTCTGATACCATGTCAGGAATCCGTGAAATCCACAAACTTCTCATACCTCGCTACAATAGCGGCCCGGTCATCCTTATTGATTTTACAGTTGAATTCTGGCAGGTCGATGTCAAGATTCGGCACGGAACGCCAGAGGTGCGTCCACCTCTTGGCCAGCACGCACGTCTGGACCACCTGGTGGGCCTTGAGGAACGACATGATGGTGTGGATGAGGGCATCCGGCAGGGCACTCAGCCGGTCCTCGGCGGAGGTGCTGCCTGTACGGGCCCTTTTCCTGGAGGCATCCATGGATGCAGAGGCGGCGAATCCTGCAAATCGCCGCTTGCAATTAAAAACACACAAAGCAAGAAGCAAATCTACATCCAGCAACACACCAACAGGGCGAAAACACGAATGAGATTGAGGAACGGGGAGATGATGCGCACTATCAAAGCATCAAGGCATGTACTCAAGGAAATCGTAAACAAACAAACGAATATAAGATCTACAAGGGGAATGAGGAGCGGTGCTGGCGCTAACCAGAGATGGGGCCTCCGGGCGAGGTGATTGTCGCAGCAAATGGTTCCTCGCCGTGGAGAAGAGGGGTGGCCGGCGGCCGAAGACCTAGCCCTAGCTAGCTCGGTGCCCTCACTCTACACTTGGGCGGTCTGATTTCCCGAGACGGCCAGGAAAAGGGGAGGACCGGTGGGACAAGAGCAAGGACAATAAGCTCAGACCAGTAGTCTACAAGACATCTTCTCTATCTCTATCTCTATCTCTAAAAAATACGAGAGGGTTCGGTTTTCTGCGAGGGACCACTCCGTCTGTCCCTTCGTCCGACTCCCCCACCCGCGATGCAAAGAAAGAAAGCGAGGAAATCTCTCCCCTGATCCCATCGCTTGCCTCACCCCTTTCCCAGTTCCGTGCGTTCCACCCCTGTGCCTAATCCCCTGAAATATCTCCGCTGATTACTCTCTGCATGCACAAATCCGGAGCCCCGGGATCCCGCGCCATCGCCTTCCACATCGCTACCCCCAGCCTCGACCTCGTGCTCGTCGGTCCAGACAAGCTCGCCGCCGTATCCACTCTGCCATGCGTACCATGGGCGCCAAGGGTCGCTAAGCGGAGGAGAAGTTGTGGACACGCGGGATGTCCATGGCGGCCGCTAGATCAAGGAACCTGGGTGGGGCAGCAAGTCCATCTGAAGAGGCAGAGCAGTTAGGTGGATGGCACCCCCGGCGGTAGGTAATGGCGGCAGCGGCGGGAAAGGCACGGATATGAGCGAGTTCCTCCCGCACAGGAGCTATGCCATCGCACCCTCCCTGATCCTCCCCCACTCTGAAGACACGGACTTTGACGAGTCATGATCGACAACTAGCTATGGTACTATCTACTACCATTCCAATACACGATGCTCCTTTTCTCTCCGCGCTTTAATCATTCTCTACTGCTCTGCATGTTGCTATCTTTTGGTGTAAGGTAATGCACTGAAGGTGTTTGAAGAATTTCTAACAAGCTGATGTATCAACTTTAGGCATAATCATGAATATTATGGTTCAGTTGTATGGATTTAAAATTTGGCTATGCACAAAAAATATGTGTATTATTGGTGTGCTTCAGGTGTAGCACTCTATATCTACATATATTATGGTTCAGTTGTATGGATTCAAAATTTGGCTATGCACAAAAAAATGTGCATTATTGGTGTGCTTCAGGTGTAGCACTCTATATCTACATACAAGCAAGTATGTCGATGCTCTTAATTTTTTAGATAGTAGAGATAACATAAATTCATTATCGTGTATTTTATGCCTCGCAAAAACTAATGATACCGGACTGTACTACAGTTTAACCGACCTTATTTGTACTTTCATTTTATAGTTGGTAGTTGGTCTTTGCTAGGGAAAAATTCTTTTAGCAAAGCCTAATTTTATTAGTGCTATACGATAATATTCACCTTCTTGATAATATTCACCATCATATCAAAATGTCCAATCGTTGCATGTGTAAGTGTGTAGATAGAAGAAGGAAAATGAATTCTCAATCCTCGTCTTCATGTTCTAGAACTTGCGAGAGCTGTAGTTGGAGGACGCCAAGTGCAGGAACCAGACATTGCCCATCCTCGCGAGATCATGACATGTTGTTTTTAGATCCCTGCGGCTCCAACCGGACCAGAGAGAGCTGAGTTCATCTTTGTAAGTTATATTGCCTTTATGCTTTTGTGTGGTTCTAGGGAGGCGAATGGTGAGAAGAGACATAGAGGGCGGTGGAGAGACACCTTATAGTAGTGGACGTACAAGAAATGAAGAAATAAGATAAGAGGAGCAATGCGTATGGTATTTTATATCAGTGCAAAGAGATCTTAAATATTCAAAAGTTTAAGCAATGGAAATGTCCCTGCCGAATTGCGAGATATCCAATTACTATGACCCCTGGGAAGCCAGCACTCTGAGTGAGCTACTTGTGAAAGAGCGAAGGAAAGTGCACAGTCGATACATCTAGACCGCTTAAGTAAAGTGCCCTTATTTACCACAATTGCAAAACTTCCAAATTATTGTTCTTACCCCGCAATATTCTTTTATTTGAGCTTACTGCAGGACAAGAGCTCGTAATTCGAAGGTCGGCCGGTATTACACCTCCTACATTTCTGGTATCGAGCTACTAACTGACACTTTCGAATGTATGTAAACTGGAAAGTTTTTTTGTTTAATCTATGAAAAAATTTGCTCACTTGTTCACAGAGGTTTATTTCTTTTGTCATTTTTAGCTTTACGAGGTTGCATTGGTTAATTGTTTCTCCCTGCAAGCTATGTTTCCCGTTCGAATGATTCCATTTGGCCTCTCTTTGAGTACGAGTGGTTTCAAGCACGGCAATTGTTCTTGGCAGGTTATTATAGGTTTTAGAAGAGAACTAATAATATAAAAACAAGTGGCTTAGTTTATCCATCAATCTGTTGCAAGTCTTCCGTTGTGATTTACATCAAACTAAATATGTATCTACATGCTTTTAGGCACCCTTTAGATTTTAGGATGATATAGTCTATATTTACTGCTAAAGGGGTGGTGATTGTGTGTCGTTTCTCCCGTCGTGTAGTAGAATTAAATTTCCTTTTTCTTGCCCCACATAAATATCGCCACAATAATCTCACCGGGAAGTTTATTTTTTAACGTAGGCAAAGTTTGTTATTGCCATATTTAGCTTGTAAATCGTGGGGAGCAACCATCTTGATGTGGTTTTGGGAGTGAAAAACTCATAATTCAGTCCTTTTGCGAAGGCAAAATTTAGTATTTCTTCTTGTACCTTCTCTAATATTTGTTGTATCCGTCACTGGTCTTGTTATTAGGATTAGCCAATACCTATTTTTGGCGCTTGAGTGCCACGAAAGTAACTAATTGTGTAAATTTTAGTACAATCTTGCAGAATACCTAATTCAAATAAATCTCCTGCATTTGATTGATCTTATTGCATGTTTCTTGGAAGAGTCTCTTCATGGAATAGGCCAGATGCCTATGTCATTAGGATGAGCCGATGCACCAGCACAATAACGTGAGTATGAATTGAATCCTAGAATAAGTGTACTGCAAATTAGTTTTTCAAGATTTTGAAGAGTATTAGTATATATAAATCTAAACTTTCATATCACTGTCAGACTACTTTTTTATGTTGAAAAAACCAGTTATAATTTCATGGTTGTTATAGGAATTGGATAGCCTCTGTTATATTCCAGATCCTATTTCAGCTTTAGTTACAATTGAATTTCTGTTATGTCAAAGATCAGATCAAGTCTGTTGACGGAAGAGGCAGAGGTGACATCTTCCTATAGTATTATGAATCTAATTTGGCCAGCTTAATTTATCGATATTATTTTGATGAAGAAGATGTGATCAAAATTCCCCTTGGGAAGATGCATGAGGATATATGGGCCAGGAGTGAATCTGCTTACCGCTTATTAGCATCGCAAGCCAGAACGGATGAGCTTCATAAAAGCAAATGTTTCTTTTTGTGATAATAACCCATTATAGCGTAAACTATGGAAGTTAAATTTCACCTAAAAATAAATATTTTTTGTGGATAGTTATTAATGGCTATACGCCAGTACATGCAAATCTATCAAATCAACATATAGATGTCTAATCCATTTGCTGGGAACGTGCAGCTGAATAAGAAACAGTTTATCATGTGCTGATTAAATGTACTTTTGCTCGCTTATTTTGGCTTTATTTAAAAATCTATATGGCTCTATAAATAAATAAATAACCTAAGTTACATCTTGTGACATGATCTCGAGACTTGCTTGACATCAATCTGTCTTGACAGGATTTGTGTTGTGCAATACTTTGTGGAATATGCGATGTGCAGTCTGGATGCCAAGAAACAAAATAAACTATGATGAGTATCATGTAGGCCTAGAGATGGGCGAGAGACATGGCATCAAATGTGGTCTAGAGGGCTAACTCATGGTCGAAAGAGTAACATCTACCCAAAGTCATCAAGTGGAGTCATCCCCCAGCTGGTTTATGAAGGTGAATATCGATGCATTTTTTAACCTAAAAACATAACATGGTGCTAAATGAGTAATTATATGAGATGAATGAGGTCATCTGATTTTTGTAAGAAGCATATGTTATAATATACTCCCAAATGCCATCTCTTCTGAGGCTTATGCTTGTTGAAATGGTGCTGGCCTAATAGGCAGGCTGGACATGCCGAAGTGATAATGGAGACTGGCAACCCGGACTGGGCTCTCTTTTGGAAGAATAGAAATGGTAACGTGTCTTGTATCCTTTCGGCGTTATACCAAATTTAGGAGTTAAGTAGAAAATATAGTTTTTTAATGTATGTCATGTAAAGAAGGCTAATATGACAACTTATTATGCTGCCAAATTTGCGTCTGTATCCAGTGTCGTAAGGAACTGGTATCAGCCTCATGGACCTTTGTACGCATGTTTTTAGCATGACTCATGCTGCCAGTAATACTGATTGTTGTGTTTCAAAAAATAAGGAGTGCAAGGCTATAAAATTGGAGCAAGCACGAAAATGAGACAAAAACGTTATAGATTAGTTTTTAGACATAAGAAGGCATGAGAGATGTATCATTGTCATGCCTTTGTGGTTTTATGTCGTCCGTGTTTGCTCATGGGTGCGTGAGAGACAAATCTATGTGAAATGCACAAGTATTTTCTTCCTATTGCAGTAGTGAAGAGCATGACATGTAGTTTGCTCTTGTAGATGGTGCTGATAAAAATTGTCTTTTTTGACTAATTAGTGAAGTCTAAATACAAGTGAGGAATATTTACATGTCTATGTCATGGGGTCAAGAAGGAGTTAAAAAGGAAGAGGATGAAACTAAAGTTGGCTAAAATAGATCAATAGTAGAAAAGGCCCCTCTGTGAGTGGTCTTAACACGATGAACAGTAAGGCCCATAACCTTTTTTCATGTATCCTTTCCATCACCAGCAATATTCAAGTGCATTACATTTACATATAAACATGTAAAAAAATGGAAGCGTAAAAAATTTGTAGTTCCGTGGCAACGCACGGGCATTTAACTAGTTAAATAATATATTTACGAAATGACCAGCAGTTGACTATACTATTATTCTTGCTCTAAGGGAAACTCCAATGACCACTCGATCCCTATTTTAGACACCGAATGGATTCCATTCGGTCCGTTTACGGGGTGGAGGACACGCCGTCCGGGGCGAGTCCCTTTTTGGTGGCCCGTGTCCCCAACAGACCACCCCATTTGCATGCCACCATTTGTCCGCGAGCGTCATCAAGTTTGGCAATCAGCGCTAATGGCGGCTTCCGTCCCTGCTTAAATCTCCCGCCAGAGCTTTCGTTCCCGCCTGCTGGTCGCCGCCTTTTCCACTCACCTTTCCCTTCCTGCCCTCTCTTCCCGCTTGGACCGTCCTATAAGAAGGCCTAGCCACCAGGAAAGGGAGCACTGATACGTTGTAAACGTATCTATAATTTTTGATGTTCCATGCTTGTTTAGTATCAACTTTGTTTTGCTTTGTCTACATTCTGAGGTATTTTTATACATTTCTGGGACTAACCTATTGACAAGATCCACAGTGTCAATTGCTTGTTTTCTGTTGTTTTTGGTTTCAGAAAAGCTAAAAAATGAATATTCTCGGAATTGGACGGGATAAAAGCCAAAGTTACTATTTTTCCTGGAGCGATACGGAAAATCGAAGCAGAGACGAAGTAGGGCACCAGGGTGGGCATACCCTAGGATGGTGCGGGCCCACCTAGGCCGCGCCACCAGGGGTGGCTCCCCTGGCTGCCTCCTCGTCTTGCCCCTTCGCATATAAGAAGCCCCCGGGAAGAAAACCCTAGATCGTCAATCATACATCCACGAAAACCTTCGCAGCGCCGCCGCCACCGAAGGAGATTTGGAGGACAGAAGTCTCTGTTCCGGCACCCTGCCGGGACGGGGAAGTGCCCCCGGATCCATCTCCATCGATCTCCACCACCATCTCCATCGCCGTTGCTGATTTCCATGATGAGGAGGGAGTAGTTCTTCCTCGAGGCTAAGGGCTCTACCCGGTAGCTATGTGTTCATATCTCTTTCTATGTGTGATCATATTGTGATCATGATCTTTGTAATCAAGTAGATCTACTTTTCTACTCAAGTGCTTCAATAGATCTCTGCTCTCCCCACGTGTGTGAAAGTGACAGCGTGCACGCCATGATGGCACTTAGGCTAGAGTCTACATAAATACTCAAGTGCTTCAATAGATCTCTGCTCTCCCCACGTTGATGACCCACAAGTATAGGGGGTGTATCGTAGTACTTTTGATAAATAGGAGTGTCGATCCCAACAAGGAGCAAAAGGTGTTGACTAGTGGTATGGAGCAGGAATTCTCTGTAAATACTTAGCAAACGGATTTTTAGGTTTTTTTGGTAAGTCAACAAAACAAAGTGCAAGTAATAAAGACAATGAACAAATGCAGCAAGTGGCCCAATCCTTTCTTAGCAAAGGACAAGCCGGTGGAAATACTTATAAGGACCAAACGTTCTCGAGGACACATGTGAATTCTGTCAAGTGCTTTTGCTTCAAATAGCTGAGTACTCTTCTTTGGTGTTGTAAGTGTTGTGTGGGTGAACATGTGCTAATGTACCGACCTTACTTGGACTAATAAATACTTGTGATTAAACCCCTTGCAAGCATCCGCAACTACAAGAAAGTAATTAAGATAAAAACCTAACCACAGCCTTAAACTCTGAGATCCTACACTCCCTTGTGCAAAGGTGCCCTAACGGGGGTTCAGGTTTCTGTCACTCCGGCAACCCCACAATTAGTAGCCAAATACACAATGCATTCCCCTAGGCCCATAAATGGTGAAGTGTCATGTAGTCGACGTTAACATGACACCACTAGAAGAATAGCACCACAACTTAAATACTAAACCATTGAATAATATCTCAACACAAATCCACTACTAACAACATGACTTCTCCCATGTCCTCAAGAACTAAACGAACTACTCACAAGACATCATATGGATCAAGATCAAAGATGATATGGTAATGGATAACAATCTAAACATAAACAATAATCCAATGGTTCCACTCACAAGCATCAACTACAATAGTAATTAACACCGGGAAAGTTTCCCCTAAGAACTAATGCAAGATCCAACAAGATTTTTACAGCGAGATGGAGTGGTGATGATGGTGCTGGTGGAGATGATGGTGTGGATGATGATGATGATCCCGATGAAGTCTAGCTTGATGACGGTGTTGATGGCGATGATCTCCCCTCTTCGGGAAGGAATTTCCCTGGCAGAAATCTGTCTGCCGAAGAGCTCTTTCTCTCTCGGTGTTTTCCGCCCCGCAGAGGTGGCAGAAATCTTTCTATGGTCGCCCCTTGGTATTAGGGTTCCGAGAGGAAGATATAGGCGAGAGGGCAGAGTCGGAGGCTGGCCAGGTGGGCCACACCTGCCCTAGGCGCGGCCCAGGGGGACCCGTGCCTAGGAGGGGTGTGGGCCCCCTGTGGCCCAGCTAGGCCTCCCCTTCTGGCATCCTTCGTCTTCTGGGAAAATATAATTTTCCAATATTTTTCTGGTATTTTTCTGATCTTCGTGAAATTGCATCAAAACACCTCTTTTTCTATCAGAAACCTGACTCCGACAGTCCATCCTCCAAGAATCATCCAACGTGCAAAAACAGAGGAAAAGACATAAGTAACACCTCACAATACGAAATATATCAATGAATAGAGGCAAATTATGATATAGAATGGTGATGCAAATTGGACGTATCACACGTGTGTGAAAGTGACAGTGTGCACGTCGTGGTGGCACTTAGGCTAGAGTTCATAAATCCTTGTCATGAGTATATTTGGAGTTGGATATCTCTATGAAATTGTGGTGTTTGTTGGAACCATCTAGCGCTCAAGGTGACAGTGTGGGGTTATCTAGATGGGGAAGGCGGACTTTGAGGAGTGCTATTATAGCCCTACCATGCATTAGAGTTATCCAACCGGAGAGTAGTTCAGAGTATGATGAGTACAACAACACTTTGTTGGGAGTGGAAGGTATGATGTAGTTCAGCATGCAAGTTTCCCTCAGTAAGAAACCAAGGTTATCGAACCAGTAGGAGGAAGGAAATGCCCCAAAGGTGCTGCAAGCAACATGGAGACCTGCACAACACAAACTCAAGACTTTGCCCCAACTAACAGTGAGGTTGTCAATCTCACTGGTTGCTGTAACAAAGGATTAAACATATGGTGTGGAAGGTAATGGTTTGCAGCAAGTAAACAAGTAACAGTGGAAGATGTATCAATGGTAAAGACTGGACCGGGGTCCATAGTTCACTAGTGGTGCTCTCCTTAGATAAACAACATGGCATGAAGGGTAAACAAATTACAGCAGGACAATTGACAGGAACTGAGCATGGCATAACAATGCAATACCAGACAAAAAGATCCTATGAGATTTGATTGGGCAATATAACAATATACATAGACCGCCATCCAACTGCATCTATGACTAAAAGTCCACCTTCAGGTTATCATCTGAACCCCCTCTAGTATTAAGTTGCAAGCAACAGACAACTGCTTTAAGCAAAGTGTGTAAGGTAAACAATCCACTTGTTCCATGAACAAGAGACCATTGTTTTATCCCTAGTAGCAACAACACATATACAACCGAAGAGATTTCTATCACTTCCCTTGGAAACTAGAGGCATGAACCCACTATCGAGCATAAATACCCCCTCTTGGAGTCACTAGCAACTACTTGGACAAGATAGCTACTAACAACCGAGAGCATGCAAGATCACAAACAACACAGACATGATAGAATCATAAAGACAAAACCATTAATCAATCTGACATAGTAATCTCAATATCCATCGGATCCCCGCAAACACAACATGCATGATTACAAATAGATTATATCTTGATCATGAACGGAGATCACAAGATCTATACATGAAAGCACAAGGAGGATATACAACCATCTAGCTACTACATGGACCCATAGTCCAAGGTGGAACTACTTACGCATCATACCGGAGAAGAAGGCCTCCGGGATGATCTCCCCTCTGGCAGGGTGCCGGGAAGAACTTCAGATCCCCCCGATCTAGGGACAACGGTGGCAGCGGCCACGGAAGGTTTCGTGGAGTTTTGATCGGGTGCCTAGGGTTTCTGCATCGGGGGATTCTTATAGGCGAAGAGGCGAGGCTGGGAGGCGGCCAGGGGCCCCACACCCTATCCAGGCGCAAGGTGGGCCCACCCGCGCCTGGGGAGGGTCTGGCCGCCCCGGTTCTCTTCTCCGTCTCTCCTCTGGACTTCGTGTTCCCCACGGTAAAATATTGACTTTGGCTTTTGTCCCGTCCAATTCCAAGAATATTGATTTTCTGCCTTTCTGGAACCAAAAACAGAAGAAAACATGCAACTGGCACTATGGCAACTTGTTAATAGGTTAGTTCCATAAAAGATATAAAAACACCTCAAAGTGTAGACAAAGCAAAGCAAAGTGCATACTAAACAAGCATGGAGCATGAAAAATTATAGATACGTTTCCGACGTATCAACCATCCCCAAGCTTAACTCCTGCCCGTCCTCGAGTAGGTAAGTGATAATAGAATAATTTTTGAGGTGACATGCACCATCAAAACCAAGATCAGACCATTTGCAAGCATTGAAAGCTGGGAACAAAGAACTCTAAACATGTGCATGAAAGATGGAGTTCTAACAGTAGGACATAGTAACTATGCATGCAACATGAAAGGCTACAAACAAAGATCATGAATAACATGCATTGAAAAACGTTTGTTTGTTTCACATACGGAAAACATACCATAGTGGCATTCAACTTGTCCCTCATGGAGTAGCAAATAGATGCATAGGACACCTTCAAAGTTCACAAGGGTGACTAGAAACAAGTAGCACAAGAATAGGTAATATCACAATATGCATCAATCAATAAGTTTTGGGACACTGCACACAGAATGACAACTATGCTCTCTTAATGGTGCCTAAAAGTAGAAGGTGGAGACTTAAATAATGGTGGAAGAAAGGCCCTTCACAAATGGAAGCAGGGATTTCAAGTTTCAAAAAGAGCTTCCAAAAGTTATGGTACTTATTAGCTTTCATCCCTCATTGCCCCTATCATAAGCATCTTGAAGTGATTAAGGTTAAAGTGAACAAACTATGGAGTATATGCTTGACAAAGTATAAGTTGGCAATCTCAAGTCCCTTGAATACGAGGGTCACACCTCATGCTACTCAAATTTAGTCACCTGTAAGTTCTTGTCATTGTAAGTACATGTGTATCATAGAGAACCGCCAACGGGGTACCCCTTGCACATGGTACAAGAGCTATCCCATAACCAAAATGACAAGGCAAGCAGACAATGAGCATCTTAGCGATCTTTTTATTTACTATATTCATAGCTTTTTATTGAGGATGCTTCATAGATAACTCACTATGGTGATGCTGCAAGTTTCCACCATGATTAGGCATGGCTTAGGCGTTTCTCTAACACAAAATACATACTCCATGGACTTACAAGTTCCCTCTTTATTTTACACCGGTGACATTCATAGACAAAAGAGCATCATATCAACTGAGTACAAAGTACAAGTGCAATGTTAAAAACGTTCTCCGTGACTGCACGGTTCTGCTAATTCCAACGTATAAGTGCAAGCATATACAACATAGAAGACACAATGGTTCAAGTTTATTAGGGGCAAAGAATATAAAGTGTGCCATCAAGTTTGTGAGGGCTTTAATCACTAAGTGTTCACATAACCAGATAGTTTTTAATTGGAAGATAGCTGAAAACAAGAATATACTTGGAATGGTGTAACACACCATGCATAGGAGTTTATAGTGGACACTTTGGAATAACTTGGTTTCTTGGGAGTTGGAAGCATGAGTAGAACATACTCATACAAGTGGAGGCTAGCAAAAGACCGGAAGCAACCAGCTAAGAGAGCAATAATGACCATAATCATGCAGAGCATCAAAACATTACTAATCAAAGCATAGAGTGTTACTACAAGTCAAGGACTAAATGATCGTAGAGGCTAAGGTGACTTGCCATAGTCATAACATGGTGTGAGCATGTGCCAAGTCAACCCAAACAAAGCATCAAAGGAGAATACCACAATACTATGCTTTTGCATGCTAAAACAACGCATAATTTTTTTCAAGGCACACTAAGCAATCCCAATTGTTTGGAACAAGACATGCTACAGCAATAATCACGAAGCATAAGGTCAAAACAACACCTAGCATGTCATGCTAAAGTCTAAGTCACAGTCAATGCAAGCTCCTCTTGCACTTTCAAGCAGTAACTTCCAACTTCTTTCTAACACCAAGCAACTTATTTGCAACAATAGAGCAAGAACGGGGGTCCAAACTACTTTATTCAAACAAACTAAACAACTAAGCAAACCAAACAAAAACTACGACACTCCAAGAACAACACAACTATGCATGAAACAATAAAAACGAAGTGTCTAGACAGACCTGAGCTTTTTATTGATGAAGAAGAGGATGCCTTGGGCATCCCCAAGCTTTGACGCTTGTATCTCTTGGATATTTCTTGGGGTGACACCGGGGTGGCATCCCTAAGCTTGAGATTTTGCCATTCTTCATCTCATTACATCATTCTCTCTCTACACCTAAATTTTTTTCCTTCATACAAAACTTCACACAATCTTCAGCTCATGGTGATATGGGGCCTCCAGTGGCTATCCCATAACATCATGCCTTGGGTAGAACTCAAAGCGGGTACCCTTGATTTGATTGATACTCTGCCCATACAAACGGGCAAGAGCTTCCTACATGGCCCTAGCAAGTCCATCAAGCCAGTTGTTCTCTCTTAAGGTGAACTGAATTCCCTCTGTAGTTGGAGGTTCAATCTTTCCTCGGAGACTTGCAACAACTAACCATTGCAGATCTTCTCCTTCCTGATCATTGAGCTGAGCTCCGAAGAACTCGGGGTGTGGACGCTCCAGCATTTCTGCCAGCTGGTCCAAGTCACGCTCAAAGATGAGGTCTCCTCCATTCCCCAACTGATAAAACTTGATGTACTTCACGTCCATCTATAAGAATATAGGATGAGTAAGTTAGTAGAGTGATCAAGTGTGTCAAATTTTATGTAAGAATTTTTTAGGAACATGAATTTTCATGAAAGAATCCAAGTGATAAGAATGAGATTAATTTTTTGTAAATACTCACTTCCTTTGGTTTTGAAACTAAGTTTTTGATTCAAATGTCCATTCTAACTAGGGTCTCCTATGGTCAGGATGGCTCTGATACCAACTTGTCAACACCCAGATTTTTAATCCCAGATGCCGTTATGCCATACATCGCAATCCCAGGATTACCATTTTTGCGAGACATAATAGATTTGATATCACAGTACATCATCCATTACAAACCATACATAAGGTCTTACACAAATAAGGATCTCATGATCCAATTCTTAATACAATTCAAGAAGCGGAATAACATAAAGATAACAATAGCGGGGGCAAAGCTCCATCTTTAGGGTCACAGGCAATGCTGACGAGGGGAGATGATCCTAGTTGTCGTAACCTTCCTGCGGTCCATCATCCTAATACTCCTCTTCATAGTCTGGCCATGGGAATATCCAGGGACAAAGCCATGAGTACTCTTGCAGTACTCGCAAACGAATACTAACAAGTGATGTGGTTTTGAATAGGATATACTAAGATCTAGGGTTGTTTTGGCAAAAAGCCAGATTTACCTCTACTAAGTTCAGGAGCAAAGAAAGCTAGTTGAAAGTTTTATAACACCTAAGTGGGAACTTAAATTTCATGTCACAACTTTGTTGTGGTCAAGTCAAAGTCATAAACCATTTCATAAGTCATTTTGAAAACATCTGATGATAGAACAGTATGGCCACTCCAACTGTCCATAACCGCGGACACGGCTATTCGAATAGTTTGACACTCTGCAGAGATTGTACACTTTCACCACAACCTTCGATACATCTGTCAGGAACAATCCTGAATTCACCATACTCAGTATGCGGATAATCAGTCCTAACCTTTCAATTACACGCCCTAGTATAGGCACCTCTTCTGTGAGTTTGGCCTCCCAACCATGACCAACTGTCATCTTGGATACTACACAGGTGGACAATCTTCGCCAGGTAGCCTCAGCTCAGACCTTGGCGGCAAGGGAACCCATACTAAGCTATATAAATTTCCAGTCAAGCCCTACCCAATTTTCGGGTATTGTGGTTGTACGGTAAAATTGGAATGGTATCGCATCCAGATAACCATCAGTTTTATAAAGGGCTAAGGCTCATGCCTTAACATTTTCATCATTAAAATCATGTAGTGTTCGGAAACACATGTCAAAACATTTCAGTAGAATGACTCATCATTCTAAGGTTTTCATAACCATTTTCACCAAGTATTCCCATCTAAAGATGATCATGATTTATGCTTAGCACTAGCATCTACATGTGGGGATAAACACTAATGAGGGGTGGTAAACAAGTGGGGATTAGTGCTAAGTTCAATCTCATGCCTTAGGATGACATCAAGATTATCTAACTTAGGCCAAATTTTATGCTCTTTATGCTACCTTCAGTTATATTTCTAGAATCTACAAGTTACTAAGTAAACTCTAAGAGAAAGTTTTGGATAAAGAAATAAAGTATTAAGCTTGCAAGTAAAACTAGGATTGGGTATCACGTGGTGTAAGATTGCAAGTAAAACTTGCATGGTTTAGCTTGCTAAGATAGTAGTATAAGCTTGCTAAGTTGCAAGTGTTAGATTGCCTTGTGCAGAGCAGTGGTTGAAGTTCTCCTCGGCTTCTTCCTCGTAGTATCCTCCTTCCTCCTCGTATCCTTGGTCGGTACTAGCGTCTATAAATAAATACGAGGTACACAATCACCAAACAATACTTAACTATTTCTAATCATCACACAAAGGTTCACACTAGATGATCTAGCATCATCACTAACATTACAAAGATTAAAGCACTTTTCTTATTTATTTTATTTGAGAAAAGTAATTTCTACTCATTGAAACACTACTTAAGATTTAATATTCTCCAACTCAAACATGGGATCATGTTGACACATGTCATCACCACATATTTCAGTACATGGGAATGTGATTTAAAGTGGTGTCACAATTTAATAAGGTTTAACCCTTCTATTTTATTTAATTAAAGTGACTAGAAATGCCTATGTGGCATTCTTTTATTACTTCATCATTATTTCTGTAAGTAAACCTATATATTTTTTATATATTCAGAAAGGTATAGTAAAATGTGACTTTTGAGAGTTGGAATCAACTCAAAAGATTTTGTGGTTAAATTTTGAAAAATGTTTGAATGTAGAAAAGCTTTTGCCTTGTTATTTTTACCATGGGTGATCTACAAATCTAAATGGTTTGAATCCAACGGGCTTGGATTAAGCATTCCAGTACCTTTCTAACAAAATTGGTTTCATGCATATTGGTTCAGTAAATCGAGCTAGGTTGATATTTGAATCTAGGTACAGAACTGGGTTTGAAATTAAATGAATAAAACTAAATTTGAATTAGTGGGTTGCGCGGGATGTTTAACTGGGTCGGCCCACTACGCACAGCGCACGCGCGGGCTGGTTAAGTGCGTGACCCTACTCGTCAGTGAGACAATGAGGGGCGAAGCGGTATGGGGCGATTAGGACCATAGGATCTAACTCTAATCGAACGGATCTGGTTCATCTTCCACGTCGGGCAGTGCTGGCGAGACAGAACCCTAGCGCGACTGGTAGGGGTCGTGGGAGGCTCACCGGGGCTTAGGCGATGGTTGGCGACGGGGGCGAACGACGAAGTTGACGACGGCGATTCTCCCGGTACCGGCAGCTTCTCCTGGGGCGGCTCCAATCGACAGCGCCTCTCCTCCTCTGTAGCGGCGAACTTCGGTGAAATTCTGGCCTCCTGGTGCTCACCTTGCTCCGGGAGTGAGTGGGTGTGATCAGCGAGAGTTGGGGAGTGAGATGGTGTGTTCAAAATGAACGGGGGTGGCCTCCTTTTATAGTGGCTGAAGGGGACCGACGGGCGCGGGTGGAGCTCGTCGTGGTCGTTGGCACATTGTTCTACTGGCATGGGCAAAGGTAGGGGACGGTGACGTGCTCCCCGGCGAAGCTCAATGGCATGTTCTCGCGGTGTGGGGCGGTGCTGATCGGTCGGAACGTCGTGGCGCTCTGGGCGGGTCCGGCGATGGTTTTAATGGCGCACAACGTGCATGGTTCGCGCGGCGGCGATCGGGGCTGTCTGGCGGGGTGCTGGGGTGCTGTCGATCACTTACGCAAGCGGCAAGGGCGGCGCGTGGTCTGTGCGAGCGTGTCGTGCGCGGCGCTCTGGCACGCTCTTGGCATGGCCGTAGAGAGAATGGTCGCGCGCATTCTGGGTGGTCCAGTGACTGGCTGCGTTCGGGGCTTGGACAGGGAGTGGCGGTGGACGGTGGAGTGCCTGCTAGACAAGGTTGGCGAGGCTAGATAGGCTTGTAGCTTGCTGTCGACATTGGGGTTGGTAAATAGGTTCGGCCATGGTCACCATTGATGGCATTGTCAAGTTTACAGTGAGCTAGAGCTGGTTAAACTAGTTCGATGATCTATTGAGAGTGTAGTGAGAGCTAGGAAGGGGACAAGGTTGGCACAACACTGCTCACTATAGTGTTTGTTGTTTAATTTGATTTGTGCCCAGAAGGTGTTTGATGAAATGGCCGAAAGAAATTCAAATTTGAATTTTGTATTCAAACTTGGTGGGTTTACTAGGCACATACTAGGGAGTCTCTGGTTAGTTGGATTGGTCAAGGTGCACTGGTTTGGTTGGGTTTTGAAAAGGTGTGATCTTCACATATGATAAAGATTCAATTTTGAATTGTAATTTGAATGGGGTTGTTAAATGTTTCCGCAAGTTTGAAAGGTGGGCTTTGATTCACTTTTACTTGGTCTAGCAAGGGGTGAAAAGAATTGGAAAAGTTTCTACTTTAAATCTTGGACTAGAAACACTCAAAGTGACTTAGTGAGCAAGATTGGCAAAAATGACCATTTGCTTTATTTTATTTGTTTTTGATTTTATCTTGATTTGTTTCTGCTTGGAAATGTTTTAGATGATGTTATTTTCACCTTGAACCATTTCTTGCTATTTAGGTTAATCACACAAGTCTATTCATGCATCCATCAAATCACCACATACACACATGCATTCATTTGGTTTTTATTTAATCATAGTTTTTGTTAGCCCTAATTTTAGTGATTAGAGTTTGATGATCAAGATCAATATTTTTGGGATGTTACAAACCTTCCCTCCTTAAACAAAATCTCGTCCCGAGATTTGAAAAAGAAGAAAAAGATTACCTAGGATTTAAAGAGATCGGGAAACTCCGTCCTGATGTGATCTTCTCGCTCCCAGGTAGCTTCCTCTTCAGTGTGGTTGCTCCACTGGATCTTGAGAAACTTGATGCTTCGTGTTCTGGTGGTTCTGAAAGCTTCCTCCAAAATACGGATGGGTACTTCGGGATATGTCAGGGGTCATCGTTGATCTCTATGGTCCTGTGATCAATGTTCTTGAAAACTTCAGTCTTCTCCGGAACTTCAAGGCATTTGCGAAGTAACGATATATGGAACACATTATGCACTGCTGACATCTCCTCTGGCAGTTCCAGTTGATACGATACTTCTCCTCGATGATTCAGAATCTTGAAAGGTCTGATATATCTAGGGGCTAATTTTCCTTTGAGCTGGAAACACTGCATTCCCTTCAAAGGCGACATTTTGAGATACACATTATCTCCGATATTGAAAGCGAGGTCTCGACGTCTCTTATCGGCATAACTCTTCTGTCTTGACTGGGAGGTCTTGAGGTGCTCACGAATCTTGTGAACTTTCTCTTCTGCTTCAAGTAGGATGTCGGGTCCGAAAATCTGACTCTCTCCTACTTCCGACCAATTCAAAGGGGTGTGACACTTCCTTCCATACATGAATTCAAATGGGGCCATTTGCAAACTAGCTTGATAACTGTTGTTGTAAGAAAATTCTGCGAACGGCAGATAGTCTTCCCATTTAGATCCATACTCTATCACACATGTTCTCAACATATCTTTGAGTATTTTATTTACTCACTTCGTTTGTCCATCGGTTTGAGGGTGATACGCTGTGCTGAAATCCAGTCGGGTTCCTAAACCTTCTTGGACCTTCTTCTAGAATCTCGAGGTAAACTGAGTTCCTCGATCTGATACTATGTTCTTGGGGACTCCGTGCAAACTGACAATCCTAGCGATGTATAACTCCGCTAGCTTCGAACTCTGGTAGGTGGTCTTGACTGGTAAGAAATGGGCTACTTTGGACAATATGTCAACTATGACCCAAATAGAGTCATTTCCCCTACTCGAAGTAGGTAATCCGGTGATAAAGTCCATTCCAACTGAATCCCATTTCCATTCCGGAATCTGTAATGGTTGCAACTGTCGGACAGGTCTTTGATGTCCTACCTTGACTCTCTGACATATATCACACTTGGCGATGTAGCTTCCGATTTCTCTCTTCATCTTATGCCACCAAAATTGCTCCTTCAAATCTTGATACATCTTCGTTCCTCCGGGGTGGATAGAATAAATAGTATCATGGGCCTCTTTCAAAATAACTTCTTTCAACTCTGAATCTGCTGGTACACAGAGACGTCCTTTGTACCATAGAACTCCTTCTTCGTCTTCGGTAAATCCGGGTACCTTGCTTGTACCGATACGACGTTTGATTCCGTCGATACTAGCATTTCCTTTCTGCGCCTCCTTGATCTGACTGATCAAAGTGGGTTGAAGTTCTATGCTAGCCAAAAATCCTTCACTTACTAATTCCATTCGGAAATATTCCATCTCTTTGTGCAAACTTGGTTGCTCCTTCAGGATCATAGAGTTCAAGCGGCACAGCAATCTGCTAAGGGCATCTGCTACCACATTGGCTTTACCGGGGTGATAGTGAATGTCTAGATCGTAGTCCTTGATTAGCTCAATCCATCTTCTCTGCCTCATATTCAGACCCTTCTGAGTGAATATATACTTTAGGCTCTTGTGATCCGAATAAATCTCACAACGGTTTCCCATCAGATAATGCCTCCATGTCTTCAGGGATAGAACTACGGCTGCTAGTTCAAGGTCATGGGTAGGATAATTCTGTTCATGCTGCTTCAGTTGTCGGGATAGATAAGATATAACTTTTCCTTCTTGCATTAACGCACATCCGAGACCAATCTTGGATGCGTCACAATACACATCAAAGGGCTTCGTGATATCCGGCATGATCAAGATTGGGGCTGAAATCAATCTCCTCTTGAGTTCCTGAAAACTCGCTTCACATTTGTCTGTCCATTCAAACTTCTTGTCCTTCTTCAGCAATTGGGTCATAGGTCTGGCAATACTCAAGAATCCTCCTACGAACTTGCGGTAGTATCCCGCTAATCCGAGAAATGCACGAACTTGGGTTTGAGTGGTTGGGGCTTGCCAATCTTCAACATCTTTCACCTTCGCAGGGTCAACGGCAATTCCTCCGGCTGATACAATATGTCCGAGAAATCCTACCTCATGTAACCGGAATTCACATTTGCTAAACTTGGCATACAGCTGATGCTCTCTATGGGTTCCAAGAATGGTCCTTAGGTGTAGCTCATTTTCTTCTTATGATTTGGAAAAAAATCAGAATGTCATCGATGAAAACAACGACGAACTTATCTAGGAAGTCCATAAAAATCTTATTCATGAGGTTCATGAAATAAGCGGGGGCATTGGTTAATCCAAAAGACATGACGGGATACTCGTATAATCCATATCGAGTGGTAAAGGTAGTCTTTGGAATATCCTCTACGCAAATCTTGAGTTGATGATAGCCAGTTCTAAGATCAATCTTAGAAAACACTTTGGCACCAGTCAACTGGTCAAACAGATCTTCTATCTTCGGCAGTGGGTACTTGTTCTTGATGGTAACGTCATTCAACTTCCGATAATCCGTACACAGACGTTTACCTCCATCTTTCTTGCCCACAAACAAAACAGGTGATCTCCATGGTGACGCACTTGGTTGAATCAATCCAATTTCTAGCATGGCATCCAGTTGCTTCTTCAGTTCAACTAGTTCAGACAGGTTCATATTATATGGTCGCTGGGCTATGGGTCCGGTTCCAGGTATTAGTTCAATGATAAACTCGATATCCTGATCTGGGGGCATACCGGGCAAAACATCTAGAAATACATCGGGGTATTCACAGACTATCCATACTTGGTCAATGGTTGGCTGGGCTATACTCTTGTTGCACTTGAATTGACGGGGCAAGGTTTCAGATACATGCTCGACTGATATTGCGGCTGTACTGGTCATGGTTATGGCTTTCTTGGCACAGTCAATTAATCCTTTGTGTCTGGACATCCAATCCATTCGTAGTACTACTTTCAAACCTTTAGTTCCAAGTACTATTAGATTAGCATAAAAACCTATGCCATGGATTCGGATGGGGACGGCTTTGCAAATTTGTCTAGCTTTGGTGGTTGAACCAGGTATTTGAACAATCATAACATGCTTCAATTTGGTTGGTTGAATCTTACTAGTGCATGCCAATTCTTCAGTAACAAATGAGTGCGATGCTCCAGAATCAAACAACACTCTGGCAAGTACTGAGTTAACAGAAAACATACCCAGCACGACATCTGGCGCTTATTGGGCTTCTTCAGCATGCATGAGAAAGAGATGGCCGTTGCGGTTGAGTGAATTCCCTGGGGCAAACATTCTTCCGAGCTGAACACGACGTTGCTGCTGAGCTGGGGCATTTGCATTAGGGGCTGCGGCAATCTTCTTGGGACACTCATTGGAATAGTGACCTTTGGTTCCACACTCATAACAAGTCACTTGCGACTTGTCCTTTGCTGCAACAGGAACAACATTGCTTCCAGTCCTTGGGGCAGTGTTGGTGTTGGTGGCGGCATTGTTGTTGTTGAACTTGGGTGGCACACAGTTGAAATTGCTGGGATTTTCGGGGTTGTTGTGGTTTCCTCTAGGCCTTGTGTTTCCACGGTTGGGATAGGTCAGACGGTTCATCGGGGGTCTGTTGGTTCTTGGGGCAAATCCTGGAGATGGGTTGGGGCGATACTTTGGTGTTTGGTGGGTTCCTGGTTGATGCATTATGCGACGCTTGCGGTTCTCATTAGCTTGGTTGATATTTCCATCCATCTAAATGGCAGAGTCAACTAAGGCTTCAATATCTGGAAAGGGGATATTGACTAACACTGTCTGCATTTCATCGTGCAACCCATTCAGGAATCTTTCATTCTTCTTGGCTTCAGTGTCGATCTCATCCGGTGCATACCTAGCCAATGACAAGAATTTGTCACGGTATTCCACTACTGTCATCCTTCCTTGCTTCAGTTCTCTGAATTCATCCCTCATCCTCTTGATCAAACCCGGTGGCACATGGGTTCTGCTGAACTTGATCTTGAACTCTTCCCAAGTCATCAGCTGACCTCCTGTCATTGCGCAAATGTTGTTCCACCATGCTCTTGCATCTCCGGCCAGATAGTGGATAGCAAACAACACTTTCTCGTTAGCTTCCACTCCTACAACTTCCAGATTGTTCTCCATGGTTTGCAACCAATCATCTGCATCTAGGGGCTCTTCTGACTTAGTGAAAACAGGTGGATTGGTGTTCTAGAAATTGTTGAGCTTAGATCCATGGTTGTCCTGATTTCCATGGCCTTGATTGTTGTTGGACATCTGAGCTATTTGTTGAAGGGTGGCTAAGTTGGCTTGACGTTCGGCTCTTTCGGCTTTGCGGTCAGAAACCAACATTTGCAAGAGTTGCAACATCGGGTCCGGGGCTGAGTCGCTTCCTCCGCGAGGCATCTGAAGGTGGAGATAGATCATGAGAAAAGAGGGAAATTTCTAAGGTTCAGGGGTTTTGAAAAGTTTGACTCGGATTTTTCTAGCAACTTGCTTTTCATTCATCACACATCATACAACACACACCACAACAAAGGAAACATATGGTTTTAAAAACCATTCTGGGAAACTACGATACAGTGGGACCGAATACAACTCACTAGCGCTAGTGCTCAAGTGCTACTACTCCTTGGAGTCAGTGTACTCATCCTCCTCCTCCTCCTCCTCATCATCATCATCATCGATGAAGGCGAAGTCATCCTCATCGGTGAAGAAGTTCATGGCCTGATCCTCCAGAAAGTCATCATCATCGCTGAGATAGGAGTAGGGGTCTCCACGAAGGTCTTTCCCTGCATTCTCCCTCTCCTCCAACTGCATGTCTCTCTCGTGGATGGACTCCTCCAAATCCGTGATCCAGTGGCGAAGACGGGAAATGATGCGCTCCTTCTTGTCGAGCTAACGGCGACGAGACTTGTGATCCTTCACTAGCATGGTGATGGTCTGATCCTTCTTCGCAGCGATGGCGTACTTGTGGTTGGCGTAGGAACGAGCATTTTCCAACTCCTTCTAACGATCATACATCATGAAGATAAGGTGGTCCAATTGAGTCTTCAGCTCATGGTGATATGGGGCCTCCAGTGGCTGTCCCATAACATCACGCCTTGGGTAGAACTCAGAGCGGTTACCCTTGATTTGATTGATACTCTGCCCACACAGACGGGCAATAACTTCCTGCATGGCCCTCGAAAGTCCATCAAGCCAGTTGTTCTCTCTTAAGGTGAACTGAATTCCCTCTGCAGTGGGAGGTTCAATCTTTCCTCGGAGACTTGCAACAACTAACCACTGCAGATCTTCTCCTTCCTGATCATTGAGCTGAGCTCCGAAGAACTTGAGGTGTGGACGCTCCAGCATTTCTGCCAGCTGGTCCAAGTCACGCTCAAAGATGAGGTCTCCTCCATTCCCTAACCGATAAAACTTGTTGTACTTCACGTCCATCTATAAGAATATTGGATGAGTAAGTTAGTAGAGTGATCAAGTGTGTCAAATTTTATGTAAGAATTTTTGAGGAACATGAATTTTCATAAAAGAATCCAAGTGATAAGAATGAGAATAAGTTTTTGTAAATACGCACTTCCTTTGGTTTTGAAACTAAGTTTTTGATTCAAATGTCCATTCTAACTAGGGTCTCCTATGGTCAGGATGGCTCTGATACTAACTTGTCAACACCCGGATTTTTAATCCCAGATGCCTGTTATGCCATACATCGCAATCCTAGGATTACCATTTTTGCGAGACATAACAAATTTGATATCACAGTACATCATCCATTACAAACCATACATAAGGTCTTACACAAATAAGGATCTCATGATCCAATTCTTAATACAATTCAAGTAGCAGAATAACGTAAAGATAATGATAGCGGGGGCGAATCTCCATCTTTAGGGTCACAGGCAATGCTGACGAGGGGAGATGATCCTAGTTGTCTTAACCTTCCTGCGGTCCATCATCCTGATACCCCTCTTCATAGTCTGGCCCCGAGAATAGCCAGGGACAAAGCCATGAGTACTCTTTAAGTACTCGCAAACGAATACTAACAAGTGATGTGGTTTTGAATAGGATATACTAAGCCCTAGGGTTGTTTTGCCAAAAAGCCAGATTTATCTCTACTAAGTTCAGGAGCAAAGAAAGCTAGTTGAAAGTTTTATAACACCTAAGTGGGAACTTAAATTTCATGTCACAACTCTGTTGTGGTCAAGCCAAAGTCATAAACCATTTCATAAGTCATTTTGAAAACATCTGATGATAGAACAGTATGGCCACTCCAACTGTCCATAACCGCGGACACGGCTATTCAAATAGTTTGACACTCTGCAGAGATTGTACACTTTCACCACAACCTTCGATACATCCGTCAGGAACAATCCTGAATTCACCATACTCAGTATGCGGATAATCAATCCTAACCTTTCAATTACACACCCTAGTATAGGCACCTCTCCTGTGAGTTTGGCCTCCCAACCATGACCAACTATCATCTTGGGTACTGCACAGGTGGACAATCTTCACCAGGTAGCCTTAGCTCAGACCTTGGCCGCAAGAGAACCCATACTAAGGTATATAAATTTCCAGTCAAGACCTACCCAATTTTCGGGTATTGTGGTTGTACGGTAAAATTGAAATGGTATCGCATCCAGATAACCATCAGTTTTATAAAGGGCTAAGGCTCATGCCTTAAAATTTTCATCATCAAAATCATGTAGTGTTCGGAAAAACATGTCAAAACATTTCAGTAGAATGACTCATCATTCTAAGGTTTTCATAACCATTTTCACCAAGTATTCCCATCTAAGATGATCAC
The DNA here is from genome assembly GCA_916181665.1 of Avena sativa. Classification (NCBI taxonomy): domain Eukaryota; kingdom Viridiplantae; phylum Streptophyta; class Magnoliopsida; order Poales; family Poaceae; genus Avena; species Avena sativa. Next base: position 526,721,655 of record OV702294.1, read on the forward strand.
GTTTTATGCTTAGCACTAGCATCTACATGTGGGGATAAACACTAATGAGGGGTGGTAAACAAGTGGGGATTAGTTAAGTTCAATCTCATGCCTTAGGATGACATCAAGATTATCTAACTTAGGACAAATTTTATGCTCTTTATGCTACCTTCAGTTATCTTTCTAGAATCTACAAGTTACTAAGTAAACTCTAAGAGAAAGTTTTGGATAAAGAAATAAAGTATTAAGCTTGCAAGTAAAACTAGGATTGGGTATCACGTGGTGTAAGCTTGCAAGTAAAACTTGCATGGTTTAGCTTGCTAAGATAGTAGTATAAGCTTGCTAAGTTGCAAGTGTTAGCTTGCCTTGTGCAGATCAGTTGTTGAAGTTCTCCTCGGCTTCTTCCTCGTAGTATCCTCCTTCCTCCTCGTATCCTTGGTCGGTACTACCGTCTATAAATAAATACGAGGTACACAATCACCAAACAATATTTAACTATTTCTAATCATCACACAAAGGTTCACACTAGATGATCTAGCATCATCACTAACATTACAAAGATTAAAGCACTTGTCTTATTTATTTTATTTGAGAAAAGTAATTTCTGCTCATTGAAACACTACTTAAGATTTAATATTCTCCAACTCAAACATGGGATCATGTTGACACATGTCATCACCACATATTTCAGTACATGGGAATGTGATTCAAAGTGGTGTCACAATTTAATAAGATTTAACCTTTCTATTTTATTTAATTAAAGTGACTAGAAATGCCTATGTGGCATTCTTTTATTACTTGATCATTATTTCTGTAAGTAAACCTATATATTTTTATATATTCTGAAAGGTATAGTTAAATGTGATTTTTGAGAGTTGGAATCAACTCAAAATCTTTTGTGGTTGAATTTTGAAAAATGTTTGAATGCAGAAAAGATTCTGCCTTGTTATTTTTACCATGGGTGATCTACAAATCTAAATGGATTGAATCCAACAGGCTTGGATTAAGCATTCCAGTACCTTTCTAACAAAATTGGTTTCATGCATTTTGGTTTAGTGAATCGAGTTGGGTTGATTTTTGAATCTAGGTACAGAATTTGGTTTGAAATTAAATGAATAAAACTAAATTTGAATTAGTGGGTTGCGTGGGATGTTTAACTGGGCCGACCCACTATGCACAGCGCACACGCGGGCTGGTTAAGTGAGTGACCCCACTTGTCAGTGAGACAACAAGGGGCAAAGCTGTATGGGGCGATTAGGACCGTAGGATCTAACTCTAATCGAACGACTCTGGTTCATCTTCCACGTCGGGCAGCGCCGGCGAGACAAAACCCTAGCGCGACCGGTGGGGGTTGTGGGAGGCTCACCGGGGCTTAGGCGATGCTTGGCGACGGGGGCGAACGACGAAGTTGACGACGGCGATTCTCCTGGTACCGGCAGCTTCTCCTGGGGCGGCTCCAATCGACGGCGCCTCTCCTCCTCTACATTAGCGAACTCCGGTAAAATTCCGGCCGCCTGGTGCTCGCCTTGCTCCGGGAGTGAGTGGGTGTGATCAGTGAGAGGTGGGGAGTGAGATGGTGTGTTCAAAACGAACGGGGGTGGCCTCCTTTTATAGTGGCTGAAGGAGACCGACAGGCGCGGGTGGAGCTCGTCGTGGTCGTCGGCACAGCGTGCTACTGGCATGGGCAAAGGTAGGGGACAGTGCTGTGCTCCCTGGCGAAGCTCAACGGCATGGTCTCGCGGCGTGGGGCGGTGCTGATCGGTCGGAACGTCACGACGCTCTGGGCGGGTCCGACAGTGGTTTTAATGGCGCAGAACATGCATGGTCTGCGCGGCGGCGAACGGGGCTGTCTGGCGGGGTGCTGGGGTGCTAGCGATCACTTACACAAGCGGCAAGGGCGGCGCGCGGTCTGTGCGAGCGTGTCGAGCGCGGAGCTCAGGCGCGCTCTCGGCATGGCCGCAGAGAGAATGGTCGCGTGCATTCTGGGTGGTCCAGTGACTGGCTGCGTTCGGGGCTTGGACAGGGAGTGGCGGTGGACGGTGGAGTGCCTCCTAGACAAGGTTGGCGAGGCTAGATAGGCTTGTAGCTTGCTGTCGACATTGGGGTTGGCAAATCGGCTCGGCCATGGTCACCATTGATGGCATTGTCGAGTTTACAGTGAGCTAGAGCTGGTTAAACTAGTTAGATGATCTACTGAGAGTGTAGTGAGAGCTAGGAAGGGGACAAGGTTGGCACAACACTGCTCACTATAGTGTTTGTTGTTTAATTTTATTTGTGCCCAGAAGGTGTTTGATGAAATGGCCGAAAGAAATTCAAATTTGAATTTTGGATTCAAACTTGGTGGGTTTACTAGGCACATACTAGGGAGTATCTATTTAGTTGGATTGGTCAAGGTGCACTGGTTTGGTTGGGTTTTGAAAAGGTGTGATCTTCACATATGATAAAGATTCAATTTTCAATTGTAATTTGAATGGGGTTGCTAAATGTTTCTGCAAGTTTGAAAGGTGGACTTTGATTCACTTTTACTTGGTCTATCAAGGGGTGAAAAGAATTGTAAAAGTTTCTTCTTGAAATCTTGGACTAGAAACACTCAAAGTGACCTAGTGAGCAAGATTGGCAAAAATGACCATTTACTTTATTTGATTTGTTTTTGATTTTCTCTTGATTTGTTTCTGCTTGGAAATGTTTTAGATGATGTTATTTTCATCTTTGAACCATTTCTTGCTATTTAGGTTAATCACACAAGTCCATTCATGCATTCATCAAATCATCACATACACATATGCATTCATTTGGTTTTTATTTAATCAAAGTTTTTGTTAGCCCTAATTTTAGTGATTAGAGTTTGATGATCATGATCAATATTTTTGGGATGTTACACTCTCCCCCTCTTTTTCATCTAATGAGCTTCTAGTTTCAACAATTTCTTCTTTCATAGGCTCCTGCAAGGCATTAGTCTCTTCCATTTGTGGAAAGTGCCTATTAAAATATTCAAGAATATAGCCATTTTCTTCCTTGTAATTGTCAAAGAAAAATTTAAGTATCCCAAAAACCTCAGTTTCATAAGGTGCATCATCAGTATTTTCAAGCAAACTGGCAAGTTCAAATGCAACCTTGAAGGCAATAAATTCTTCAATTTTGTCCACATCATAAAAGTCATAAATTGAAGGGTTTCGCAGCATAGTAAATCAAAATTTTCTACGGAAGCGAACAGAGGGAAAGCCAAGATCTAATCTAGGAGATGCAAACAACGAGAGAGATTGGATTAGATCTTCATACCCTTGAAGATTCGCACAGCGGAACGTTCGTCGGAACGTGGGTGATGTAGTCGTACTCGCTTCTCCTCCTCGCGATCCGATCCGATCTAGCACCACAAGTGGCGGTGCCTCCGTGAGATGCACACGTGCAGCACCTCGACGTCTCCTCCTTCCTCGGACCAGCAAGTATGGTGGAGAAATAGATTGGATCTACAACGCGACGGCACGGTGTATATGGTGGAGAATTTCTGCAGCAGGGCTTCGCCTACAAACAGTCGGGAGGGAGAGAGGAAGGCAGCAGGGCTACTAGGGTTTGGAGGGAGGTGTGTGTCGGTAGGGAGGGGGCGCACCAGCCCTCTATATATAGAGGGGGGTGCGGCCAGCCCTTGCCCATCCTCCAAGCCTATCTCTAGTTTAAACGATTTAAACTCTCCCTTCTAGAAACCCTATCTTATCTCTAGTTTAAACGATTTAAACTTATCTAGGATCGGCTGGGCCCTATGGGGCCTTGTGCCCCTGGCCCAATGCGGCCAGGACACTCCCTCATAGGCCCATGCCCCCTCCCGGAAGGTGGGACCACGTTGGCCCCCTTCCGGAAGGTTCTAGAAGCTTCCGGTACAATACCGATTAATCCGGAACAATTCTGAACTCCAAAAACTGCACTGCCTTATATGAATCTTATTCTCCGGACCACTCCGGAACCTCTCGTGATGTCCCGGATCCCATCCGAGACTCCGAACAAAAATTCATAAACCAAGTATCCAATCTATCCTAGCGTCGAGACACGTTAAGTGTGTGACCCTGCGGGTTCGAGAATATGCAGACATGATCTTCTATCAATAATCAACAGCGGGGTCTGGGCACCCATATTGACTCCCACACATTCATCGATGATCATATCGGATGAACCACGATGCCAGGATTCAATCAATCCCATATATATATTCCCTTCGTCTCGCGATATTTTACTTGCCCGAGATTCGATCGTCGGTATCGTCATACCTAGTTCAATCTCGTTCACAGCAAGTACTTTACTCGTTCCGTAATCCGATATCACTTTGTGATTAACTCCTTAACCACATGCTTGCAAGCGGTGTTGATATCGATTACCGAGTGGGCCCGAAGTATATCTCTCCGACTTGGGAGGGACAAATTCCATCTCGATACATACAACCCAACAGATACTTTCCGATCACCTGAGAGACACCTTTATGATCACCCTCTCATAGGATGACGTTTGATGACCTCAAAGCTTTCTTCCGATACCAGGGAGTTGTATTATCTCATGGTCTAAGGAATACAATATTTGACATGAGAAAAGCTTCGCAAAGACGAACACGATGAAACGATCTAATAGCTTTGCTTAGTTTGGGTCTGTCCACCATATCATTCTCCCAATGATATGATCTCATTATCAATTGACAACTCATGTCTATGGTTTGGAAACCTTAACCATCATTGATCAATGAGCTAGTCCATAGAGGCGTACTAGGGACACGGTGTTGTTCACAAACCACACAAGTATTAAAGTTTCCGCTTAATACAATTCTAGCATGGAATATAAACTTTATCATGAACAAGAATTATAATAATAACATCTTTATTATTGCCTCTAGGGCATAATTCCAACATAAATTCCTTTAACATAAGAGGATATGGTAACATTATCATTATACTCACATTGAAAATGGAGGTGTTTATACCTCCTACAGCAACAAGCTTTATCAAAGCAATAAGTAACATTATAAGTAGAGCACACCTCTCTAGCAATAGTATTCAACTTATAAATTTGTTCCCATAAGTGTTTCCCTTTTGTGACAAACGGTGTTCCTTATAATAATACTTTTGTTCTTCCGTGATCCCACCTTGCCAATAAGCACTAGTTTCAAAGAATCCATCCATTGATGGAAAGCATGACCAAGCAAGGAAATGACAGACCAGCAACTAGAGCAGGAACGGAGCTCACAAGATCTATACATGAAAGCACAAGGAGGAGATACAACCATCTAGCTACTACATGGACCCATAGTCCAAGGTGGAACTACTTACGCATCATACCGGAGAAGAAGGCCTCCGGGATGATCTCCCCTCCGGCAGGGTGCCGGGAAGAAATTCAGATCCCCCTGATCTAGGGACGATGGTGGCGGCGGAGACTACAGAAGGTTTCGTGGAGTTTTGATCGGGTGCATAGGTTTTTTGCATCGGGGGCTTCTTATAGGCGAAGAGGCGAGGCTAGGAGCGGCCAGGGGCCCCACACCCTACCTAGGCATGGGGTGGGCCCACCCGCACCTAGGGGGGTCTGGCCGCCCTGGTTCGCTCTCCGTCTCTCCTCTGTACTTCGTGCCCCCCACGGTAAAATATTGACTTTGGCTTTTGTCCCGTCCAATTCCGAGAATATTGATTTTCTGCCTTTTCGGAATCAAAAAAAGTAGAAAACAGGCAACTAGCACTGTGGCAACTTGTTAATAGGTTAGTTCCAGAAAAGATATAAAAACACCTCAAAGTGTAGACAAAGCAAAGCAAAGTAGATACTAAACAAGCAGGGAGCATCAGAAATTATAGATACATTTCCGACGTATCAGAGTAGTATCATGAAGAGAAGATATTTATTGAAAGTGTTGACTAGTGAAAGTATGATCCCTAGGCCTTGTTTCTAAACATTGAAACACCGTTCACAACTAGATCTGTTGCATGTTGCTTGCTTCCATCTTTTTGCCTTTAGTCTTTTCCTCCCCGTCAGAAGCTCTTTTCTGACACCATTACCACTTATAATCATCCATACCACTTGTATTTCACTATCTCTTCGCCGAACTAGTGCACCTATACACCTGACAAGTGTATTGGGTGTGTTGGGGACACAAGAGACTTTTTGTATCTTGATTGAAGGGTTGCTTGAGAGTGATACCTTTGACCACTTCCTCCTTGAGTTCGATATACCTTGGGTAATCCACTTAAGGGAAACTTGCTACTGTTCTACAAACCTCTGCACTTGGAGGCCCAACAACTGTCTACAAGAATATAAGTGCATAGACATCAAGCACTAACCCCTTCACCATGCCGAATAGCCATCTCCCTCTGACCTGGGCCAACCTCAGCAAGTACGCCCTCGTGGCCTATGCCCCTTCCCTTCCGGGCGCCGGTGAGCAAAGCTCCTTTTTGGTGGACGACGAAGAGGCCGACGAGGAGGAGGAGGATGCCGTGGTTGAGGAGTGGGAGGCTCAGAAGGAGGAGGACGACATTGGAGTGTGGGAGGACACCTTCCATGGTGGAGGCGACGCCGACGCCGACCGAGACACGTAGGCGGCAGAGGTAGCCGAGCAGGAAGCACGGTCTGTGGATGAGGATCGTGATACGTCGGAAACGTATATATAATTTTTGATGCTCCATGCTTGTTTAGTATCTACTTTGCTTTACTTGTCTACACTTTGAGGTGCTTTTTACATGTTTTCTGGTACTAACCTACTAACAAGTTGCAATAGTGCCAGATGCCTGTTTTCTGTTGTTTTTGATTTTAGAAAAGTTAGTAAAGAAATATTCTCGGAATTGGACGGGACAGACGCCAAAGTCAATTACTTTCCGTGGGGACCAAGAAGACCAGAGGGGAGCCAGAGGGGCTGGCTAGGGCGGCCAGACCCACCCCAGGCACGGGTGGGCCCCATCCCGCGCCTGGCTAGGGTTTGGCACCCCTGGCCGCCGCCTCGGCCTCCCCCTTCGTCTATAAGAATCCCTCGATGCAGAAACCCTAAGCACCCGATAAAATCTCCACGAAACTGTCTGTAGCCGCCGCCACCATCGCCCCTAGATCGGGGTGATCTGAAGTTCTTCCCGGCACCCTGCCGAAGGGGAGATCATCTCGGAGGCCTTCTCTCTGGTATGATGCGTGAGTAGTTCCACCTTGGACTATGGGTTCATGTAGTAGCTAGATGGTTGTATCTCCTCCTTTGTGCTTTCATATATAGATCTTGTGAGCTCCGTTCATGATCAAGATCTAATCTAGTTGTAATCTTTCATGTTGTGTTTGTGGGGATCCGATGGATATTGAGATTATTATGTTGGTTTGATTAATGGTTTTGTCTTTATGATTCTATCATGTCTGTGTTGTTTGTGATCTTGCATGCTCTTCGTTGTTAGTAGCTATCTTGGCCAAGTAGTTGCTAGTGACTCCAAGAGGGGGTATTTATGCTCGATAGTAGGTTCATCCCTCTAGTTTCCAAGGGAAGTGACAATAATCTCTTCGGTTGTAGATGTACTATTGCTACTAGGGGAGAAAACAACGGTCTCTTGTTCATGGAACATGTGGACTATTTACCTTACACACTTTGCTTAAAGCAGTTGAAAGAACAATGTGGGCCCCCATGTGTGGTTTTGGTAATTAATGACAATCTCTATGGACTAATGCTTGTATCAAGTTGTACTTGTAGGAATTGTCCATAGGCAATGCTTGAACCATATGTTGGCTTCAAGGTTTGGAGAAGAAGAAAGTGAAGAGGATCAAGTGGTGACCAAGGTGTTCAAAGAGTGATCCACAAATTGGTCATGTGAGAGTTAAAACTATGAAGATCTCATGCTTAAAGCTTTCCAACCTCGGTGATCATGTATCGATGAAGATAAGGTCAAAGTAGAGGTTTCCCCATGTTATATGGGGGAGTAACTTGCAAATCTTCATCAAGCAAGTGCGTGCAAGAGCAATCAAGAAAGGTGTTCCATCTTGAGAAGGACAAGACCGTCTACATCATAATCAAGTTGAATATGCGCAAGGCAAAGGTATGATCTTGATAGGGTTTCTTTCTTACCGGTCTTGGGATGTTAGTTGGGGATACCGACTTATAGGATAGATAACCGTACTATCAAGAGGGGCTCTCAAGTGAGTAACTCGATCATATCGTTCAGAGAGAGCTCAAACCTTTGCATACTTTGAATCATCCTTTCTTGGTTGTTATTTGGATCTTATCCATGTGAGGTTCTAGAGATTGTGGTAATATTCATAATAAGCCCTAGTTCATCAAAAACGGATTTCCCTTTTATATCATATTGCGTTTTTGATCTTTGTGGTTTTTCGGTTTCTCACCAAGAGAGGTATCTCACTTAATAATACATGAAATGTTATCTCTTGGTGGTATCCAATATTTTCACTTTTTGTTGGGTACCTCTTGTTGTCCTCTTTCCAACAAAATTGGTTTTTGGTCCATCTGAGTTTCCAAACTCTAGATATCGCCATTTGAAGTTTGCCTCTTATTTGGTCCAGACCGGAGTCTCCGGTCTGCGTGGACCGGAGTCTCTGGTGTGGTCTGGAGTTTCCAGAACTATCTCCGGTGGTGACTTCAGAATCAAGGCTGGGACATACTGTATGGGGGTCCGGATCCAGGTCCGGAGGCTACCCCGGAGTCTCCGGTGTTGGCTCAGTCCGGAGTCTCCGGTGTTGGAAGACCGGAGTCTCCGGTCTTGTTCGGTCGTGGCTGGTCCAGGTCATTCAGATGGGCTGTCCGGAGGCTAGTCCGGAGGTTGGGCCGGAATCTCCGGTGTAGACCGGAGTCTCCGGTCTGACTTTTCCCCAACGGGCAGAAAACGGTCAGAAATCTGTGGGCCTATAAAAAAGGGCCCTTCTTCCCCAATGCAAATGCTCGAGTTTTACATGCTTTCTCCTCCATTCTTGACCCTCTTGAGCTTGCTTCCCCTTCAATCCCTCCCTTGATTCTTGCATATACTTTAGGGATTTGAAAGAGGAGATCTAGATCTACAATCCAACTAATCCATCTCTCCTCTAAGTGAGGGGAACATCTTGGGATCTAGATCTTGGAGTCTTTTGTGGATTTCCTCCATTGTTCTTCCTCTCTTATTCCCCCACAAGCTTTTGTAGCTTTGTTGGAATTTGGGAGAGAAGGATTTGAGCACTACTCGTGTTCTTGCCATTTGCATTTGGTGCATCGGTTTGAGTTCTCCCCGGAGGATTTGGTGAGTGAAAGTTGAGAAGCTTTTTACTCTTGGGTTCTTGGAACCCTAGACGGTTTGTTGTGTTGCAGGTTGTGGCCTTGGTGGCGTTTGTTGGGAGCCTCCAATTAAGTTGTGGAGAAGTGCCCCAACCTTGTGGCCTTTGTGGCGTTTGTTGGGATCCTCCAATTAAGTTGTGGAGAAGTGCCCAAACCTTGTGAGAGGTTTCGGTTGCCACCGACAAGTGCACCGATAGTGGAAGCGTGGATCGATCCCGTTGGGGTGAGATTCACCGGAGAATAAGGGAGGCCTTTTGTGGCGTTGGTGGTTTGATACCACCCCCTCTCCAAACGAGACGTACTCCATGTTGGGAGGAACTCAGTAAAATATCGTCGTCCCCGTGTGCCTCGGTTATCTCTATACCCGAGCTCTTTACTTATACACTTTACATTGTCATAGCCTTCGTGCTTGGAGTAATATATATCTTGCTATCACTTTGTTGCTTGTATTGCTTAGCATAAGTTGTTGGTGCACATAGGTGAACCTTAGTTGTTCTAGGTTGTGCTTAACAAAGTAAACACTAGTTTTACTCCGCCTTTGTTGAGTCACTCTAGGAAAAGTTTTAATCGCCTATTCACCCCCCTCTAGGCGACATCTGTATCCTTTCAGCAGTTGTCTGTTACTTGCAACTTAATACTGGAGGGGGTTCAGATGATAACCTGAAGGTGGACTTCTAGTCATAGATGCAGTTGGATGGCGGTCTATGTATCTTGTTGTATTGCCCAAAAGAATCTCATAGGATCTTTCTGACTAGTAATTGTATTGTTATGCCTTGCTTAGTTCCTGTCAATTGCCCTGCTGTAATTTGTTTACCCTTCATACCATGTTGTTTATCTAAGGAGAGCACCTCTAGTGAACTATGGACCCCGGTCCAATCTTTACCATTGATACATCTTCCACTGTTACTTTTTTACTTGCTGCAAACCATTATCTTCCACACCATACGTTTAGTCCTTTCTTACAGCAAACCGGTGAGCTTGACAACCTCACTGATTCGTTGGGGCAAAGTCTTGAGCTTGTGTTGTGCAGATCTCCGTGTTGCTTGCAACACCTATATGACGTTTTCTTCCTCCTTCTGGTTCGATAACCTCGGTCTCTACTGAGGGAAGACTTGCTGCTGTGCTCATCACACCTTACTCTTGGGGTTTCCAACAAAGTGCTCCACGTCAAGTTCTCTGGTGCCATCAAGGAGTCACCAGATCGGCAGACGGCGAAGGTGCCCAGCAGGCCGCTCGGGTCTCCACTGTCTCTGCGGAGGAGGAGCGGCAGGCGGTGCCGACCCCGGAGGAGGAGGACACAGCCTTGGACCACTTCTTGTACTACCGGTACCGTGGCATGGGGGTCGACCTCCCTTCGATCACCGACAGGAAGGCCTAGGTGGTGGCCTCCTTGTGCCAACGGGAGGCAGTGGCGGCCACGGCCAAACGAGAGGCGATAGTGGCACACAATCGCATCGGCACAACAACTACGAGGATGAGGGAGGCGTAGACCCTCGCGCGCTACCGGAGGCAGGCAGAAAAGTCGAAGGAGGCAACACGGCGTGTGAGGGCGGCCTTCGATAAGGACGAGGCCGATGTAGTTTAGTAAGTGGATAAGGTGAAACTGTACCTTAAGTATTTGTATTTTTAACAAAAAAATCTTTATAAACATTTATGGGTATGACGTGTGGACCTGGAGGCACCTTCCTGAGGACACACGAGCCATCCTCCCTTGCAAACGCGTCCCAAGTTTGATCCGAAACGGACCGATCCGCGTGTCCGGGTCATTTGCCACTGGTCGTTGGGCCGTGGTATCGGTCGGTTCGGACTTTGGACCCGCCGTTTGTAGCCGTTTGCGGGAGTTTATTGGAGTTGCCCTAAACTCCGCGAACATTAATTCAGACAGCTAGTGGACCGAGTAAGGCATTTTCCAATGGGTGTATCTTAGCACGATATCATAGGCAAATTGCTTATATGACATCATACTTAATAAAGAGAGGTGTTGTTGTATTTTAGCTTAGATACAATCCTTGTATGGCTTCATAGGCAAAATACATGGTTAGACGAATCACATGCATGCATGTACCCAAGATCAAATGTAGATATAATCTATTGTACTAGTTGTTTCTTAGGCTGGTCATACTGGGATTATAATAATACTAGTATCATGTATACGATGCTAGTGTATGATACTATGTCTCTAGTGCATTGTATTATGTAGTAGTATCATAGTAGTGATATATTTATTGATTTGTAAAATATGTGTATAAGATTTACTTGCCATTATAATTTCTAGTTTTACGTGCTATGATACGGTATCTAACTATGATACTCTAATCATCTTTCTTTTTATTAATTATGATACCACATCACATCATATATTTGCCAAATTAACATGTATGATACACCTTATGCTACTAACGCTAGGACCAACCTTAACAGGACTAACCGAGGGGACGGAGAGCTGGCCTACTACACCTGCAGTCCCATTCCGACTCGATGGCGTGTGCCGAGCGAGGCCGAGTGCTCCTCTTGCAAAGCTGCGTCTTGTACGTGGAGGTTCCGTACGTGGAGCGTACTCTGAGGCGTGGGACAAACTGAAATTTTGGTATGGCAAAGTTATTCACCATGGACCAAAGAGCTGTAAAATTTGAGTTACCAGTTATACATTCTATTGAGTTATAAAAGTGCGGCTAAATTAAGATATGGCAAATACCACATCTTGTCATAATGGTCATCCGCCACTAAATTAATCAATTTAGTTTTGTTTATATATTGACATAGTATCTTGCAATAAAATATGTCTAGAGATATACCGGTCTAGATAAATCTAAGTCAATTAATTTAGATTAGAGACGATGCTATTTTTCTTTTTAGCTAGATGCTAAAAATTACTTAGATGCTCTGGTCGACAATCTCAACCACCGTTTTGTGGCCTGGACCATGAAAGATATGCAACTAGGGCTATACTAAACAGGCAATTAGACCAGGCTACGTATACACGGGAGGCAGTGTTGAAATGTGTATGTTTTTTTAGTGAAACAGTCAGAACTCCGTTTTGCTGTGAACTTTATTAATTAAATAATAGTTATATCGTCAATTAATAAAGCATCAATAAAATCCAGCGGTTCATCTACCCAAACAAAAGGGAGTGATCCCGTCTCTCTCGCTAAGCAATCTGCAACCCTATTTGCCTCCCTATTACAAAAACTAAACTCACACTTAGAGAAAGTAGAGGCTTGCACATAAATGTCCTCAAACAAAGCCGTTGCTGGTCGATAAGAAGCAACCTGATTGAAGCGTTTTGATGACCTGTAAACAATAAGATTGAATGATAATTCGAGCACATCCAAGCTCATTTGCAAGAGCTAACGCTCTAATAACAACACGAACTTCAAGGGTATTTGCATCAATAGCATACTGGATTGGGTCACTACTCGCTGCAATAAAAAATCCCTTGTCATCTCGAATCATAGCCCCAATTCCTCCTCTAAAATTTTCCAGACTGAAGCTCGCATCCACATTAACTAGAACATAGTTCTCCTTTGGTCTAGTCCAAGTGTTTTTCCTTTTTTCAGCGGATTTCCTCAACACCCGTATATTATTTTTGGTAATTACTCGGATGGACATAGCAACAATGATAGCAGATGGCACCTTTTCATCATAGACCCATTGCCTTCTCATCCACCGAATATACCAAGCTGCCGTCAAAATTAATTCTTTTACATCCACAACATGCTGATATACCAATAGTTCTTCCAAAACCGCACTTCCAGATCTATCAACTTGCAGAGCATCTTGAATAGTTGATAACATCCCTAACCTCGACCAAACTTCCTCTGCAAATTTTCATTTAAAAAGAACATGTTTTATATCTTCAGAGTGGATGGCGCAACGCGTAAATTGGCTAGATATTGGGACGTGTCTATTTGCTAAAACGTCATAGCAAGGAAGAATGCCATGCAAACTTTTCCAAGCAAAAAGTTTGATTTTAGCTGCTACCGAGATTTTTCATATTGAGTCCCAAACTCCATTAATCATTGATTGTCCAGGAGCTTGTAAGTTTCTCTCCTTCTCTCCAAACTGATGCTTCCATTCTCCATGATATGCTGATCTAACTAAAAAAAGAAAATTCTTATTATGTCTCCATGCAACGAAGTCTTCCATACCGTTTGTTGATAGAGGTATTGACAGAATTTTGTTGGCATCGATTGTAAAAAAATTCTCACTTACTAGCTTCTCATCTCACGTTTTCGTTATAGGACTAATCAACTTCTCAACTTTGGCGAGAAAAATATTTCATCTTGGCGTTATAAGCTTCCCATCTGGACTATTTGGAATCCATGGGTCATCCCATATGTCAATTTGAGAACCATCTCCCACTCGCTAGATGCACCCTCTATTAAAACACTGAATCCCTGCCAAGATACTTTGCCAAGTAAAAGATGCTCCACTTTTCATCTTGGCTTTCAACAATTTACCATCTGGATAATATTTTGCTCGTAGAACCCTCGCACAAAGAGAATCAGGTTTACATAAGAGCCTCCACACCTGTTTTGCTAGCATGGATAAGTTGAAACAGTGCGGATCACGAAAACCAAGTCCACCCCTCTTCTTTGGTATACACAACTTCCACCATGTAAACCAATGTATCTTCTTTTCATTGGCATCATCACCCCACCAGAATTGCGAGATAGCATTCGTGATTTCTTTACAAATGTTTTTTGGAATTTTGAATACCGACATCGCAAACACTGACATAGATTGTGCCACTGCTTTCAACAAAGCTTCCTTTCCTGCCATGGACAAAGTTTTATTTTTCCATCCATTGATAATTTTTAGAACCCTTTCCACCAAATACTTGAAACAGTCACTCCGGTCTACCCCCACGATGGATGGTAATCCCAAATACTTATCTGAGATAGTCTCCGTCATAATATCCAAGATCGTACAAATTTCCGCTCTTATATCCACCTGCGTGTTAGGACTAAAAAATACAATTGATTTGCCAACACTTACCAACTGTCCCGATGACGCACAATTAGAATTCAGGATGTCACGAAGACATCTAGCATTAGCTTCATCTGCCTTCATCAATATTAGCGAATCATCCGCAAAAAGAAGATGCGAGACGGACATAGCGTCTTGGCATACCTTGACCCCGCAAGTGTACCCTCCTACTCTGCATGTGATAATAAACAAGATAGGCCTTCAGAGCAAATAAAGAACAGGTAAGGGGACATAGGGTCCCCTTGCCTTAGTCCCCTCGTTGGAGTGAATTGATCGGTTTCATGTGAATTAAATCGAACACGATATCGCACCGAGGAGACACTCCATCGTCAGATTGAACCTAGCTTAATCATCATCTCCTTTAGAAACTTCCACTTAACTCCGTCGTACGCTTTATGCATATCTAATTTGACTGCACAAAGCCATTGCTTCCCTGTATTCCTTTTAATTATGTGAACACACTCGTAATCTATAAGTATGTTGTCAGTAATCATCCTACCAGGAACAAAAGCTGATTGTTGTTCCCTAATAATATCTGGAAGAATTGCTTTCAAATGGTTTGCCAAGAGCTTACTTATCACTTTATAAATAACATTACATAAGCTAATTGGTCGATATTCCGTTACCTTATTCGTATCATCATTCTTTGGAATTAGCACAATCACGGTATCATTCTAGCCATTTGGTATTTTTGCGGAATTTAGTCCTTGTAAGACCTCCGCAACCTCCACCATTGGCCAAAAATGTTTGTAGAAAATCGCATGTAACCCATCTAGACCGGACGCCTTCAAATCGCCAATATTAAAAAGAGCCTTTTTCACTTCTTTCGTTGTAAACTGTTAGAATTTTTGCCTAAATAGGCCCTGCCCATTTATTATATGTCAATAAATTCCTGAAATCCTAGAGGTCCATTTGGCCCATTCATGCAAGGCAAGAGCTGGGACAAATGTTTAGTCCCACATTGCTAGTTGAGTAGAGGTTGGACCAGCTTATAAGGTGAGCTCTCCTACCACTTGGTAAAAGGATGAGAAGGAGAAGGAGAGAGTTCCACACACGCGCTCCTCCTCCTCGCCACGCCACGCCTCGCCTCGTCACATCACGACGCGCGCGCGCCGCCTGTTGCGGGAATCTCGCCGAGCCGAGCTTTATTTTGTCACACATGAATGGTATATGAACAGTTGTACAGAAGCTGAAACATTTTGTTTTGAGTGGACTTTTAATAGGAGTTAAATGAATACAAACTGAGTGGAGGGCTTCCGCCTGTTCGCTTCATCTTCCGTCCATTCGTTTCTTCTTCTGCGTAGTCTGTCTACCTTCCCCTCTATGCCTATAAGAGAGAGAGGTCGCGCCTCCTCTCAGACACACAGTCACACACATCCTTTGCGCCTCCAGTTCCAGAGCACTGAGCTACTTAGATCTTCCCCATCCCGTCTTGCGGTGTGCACCGTGAGCCGGGATAGTAGGCCTCCGAGACCCCGCTGCTTCGAGTCCTGTACGGGAGAAGGGCGATAAGGTTTTTGGGGAGCGCTATCGGCGCGACTACTGGCTTCGTCACGGACTCCCTCACGGATAGCGACTGCGGCGACGTCTTCCCTGACGAGGACTTCTTCCCCGACATCAGCACCCTCTTCCTCGACGACATGGCCAACGACGGTTCCAACGCCGGCGGTTCCTCTTCTGCTACTGCCGTGTATATCTCCTTTCTCAATCTTGTTCTGATCGTATCTAAAGTTTTGCGCCTTGCAGTTTGTTTGGTTATATGCCTTAATATGTACTCGCTATTTCACATGATTAGTATATTGTCTATTATTCTAATCATGTTTTATCTAGCGTTTATTATGGATAATTCGCTTGGTAAATTGCTCTTTTATTCAACAATCCAAAAACCTTATTTCAGGCAATTTGCCACAAGTGGCTTTGTTGCTTCTATGAAGCCACCTGTGTTCGAAGGTGTGAATTACAAACGATGGCGTGCGAGAGAAGTGCTCTGGTTTCAGACCATGATCTGCTATAACGCCATCTATGGCGCACCTGAGGAAGAACTTAATCCCGCTCAGGAAGAGGCGTTTCAAAAACTTGATACCACTTTCAAGGCTGCCTTGATCAGCATTCTTGGCGACAATATTTTCGATTCATATCTGTCATTTAGCAATGGCAAGGATATGTGGGATGCGCTCGAGAGAAAATTTGGAGTCTTCGATGCTGGCAGTAAACTGTATGTCATGGAACAATTCTATGATTATAAGATGGTTGAGGACCGCCCCATTGTGGAGCAGGCTCATGAGATACAATCACTTGCCAGGGAGCTTGAGCACTTCACTTGTGTGTTACCAGACAAGTTTGTTGCCAGAGGCATTATTGCCAAACTTCCCAGTCATGAAGGAATTTTGCTACTTCTCTAAAGCACAAGAGATAAGAGTTCTCTATGACGGATCTCATTGGGACTCTTGATGTGGAAGAGAAGGCGAGAGCAAAATACACACGTGCTCGAGGTACCGAGGGGGTTCTAATGCCAACCTGGTACAGAAAAGGAACTTCCAGCCTCACAAGTTCAAGAACAAAGGCAAGTTTGACGACAAAGGAAAGTTCAATGGAAAGAACAAGGCCTCACAGTCCACCAGCTTCAAGAAGAAGACTGATAAGAGGAAAGGTGCTTGTCATGTGTGCAGTGATCCTAATCATTGGGCTCCTGCTTGTCCCAACCGCTTTGACAAGCGCCAGCATGGGAAGGGCAGCAAGACTGCTAATGTTGTCATGGGCGACGTTGAGATGAAAGATGTTGGGTATGGTATATTACCTATTGTTCTTTCATTATGTCATTCTCCTGATTGGTGGATTGACACGGGCGCTAATGTACATGTCTATTCTGATATTTCCATGTTTTCTTCATATAAGGTCAGAGGGACTCAAACCGTGCTGATGGGGAACGGCTCGCATGCTTCTATTCATGGTGTTGGTATGGTCGATCTGAAGTTCACTTCGGGAAAGACCGTGCGCCTGAAGAACGTGCATCATGTTTGCTCAATAAATAAAAATCTTGTTAGCGGATCTATTCTATGTCGAGATGGCTACAAGATTGTATTCGAGTCCAATAAATTTGTAATTTCGAAGTATGAAACATTTGTTGGTAAAGGCTATGAGTACGGGGGCTTGTTCCGCTTATCTCTGTCAGACATTTGTAATAAAGTTGTTAATCATATTTACACGAATTTTGAATCAAATGTCTGACACTCTCGTCTTTGTCATATTAATTTTGGTTATATGACGCGGATAGCCAAAATGAATTTAATCCCTGATTTCACAACTGTTAAGGGATCTAAGTGCCAAGTCTGCGTGCAAGCTAAACAACCTCGCAAGTCACATACGACTGCAGAAGTGAGAAATTTAACACCACTAGAGCTCATACATTCTGATCTTTGTGAGATGAATGGTGTGTTGACAAAAGGTGGAAAGAAATATTTCATGACTTTGATTGATGACTCTACGAGATACTGTCATGTGTATCTTCTAAAATCGAAAGATGAGGCTTTGAGTTTCTTCAAAATCTATAAAGCTGAGGCAGAAAATCAACTTGATCTAAAGATTAAGAGGCTTAGGTCTAATCGTGGTGGAGAGTATTTTTCCAACGACTTTGATTATTTTTGTGCGGAACATGGCATAATTCATGAGAAGACGTCTCCCTACTCACCCCAGTCAAATGGAGTAGCCGAAAGAAAGAACCGTACTCTAACAGATTTGGTTAATGCCATGTTAGACACATCAGGTCTCTCCAAGGAATGGTGGGGGGAGGCACTATTGACTGCGTGTCATGTCCTAAACCGAGTTCCCACAAAGAACAAAGAAATTACTCCATTCGAAGAATGGGAGAAGAAAAAAGATTAAAACTCTCTTACTTACGTACTTGGGGTTGTTTGGCAAAGGTTAATGTACCAATCCCCAAGAAGCGCAAGCTTGGACCAAAAACCATTGACTGTGTTTTTATGGGCTATGCTTTTCATAGCATTGGTTATAGATTCTTGATAGTAAAATCTGAAGTACCTGACATTCATGTCGGTACAATCATGGAGTCGACTGATGCAACTTTCTTTGAGGATATCTTTCCTATGAAGGATAAACCTAACTCATCAAATCCGGAGATACCTAGTTCATCTAATCAGGAATTTGCTACATTCTCTGAACCTACCATTCCAATTGAACACTCTGAAAGTCCTAAGGAGGATGATAATGAAATTCCTAAAAGGAGCAAGAGACAGAGGACTGCAAAGTTCTTTGGTGATGATTTCATTGTGTACCTTGTGGATGACACTCCTACTTCCATTTCAGAAGCATATGCATCTCCTGATGCTGACTACTGGAAGGAAGCCGTCCATAGTGAGATGAATTCCATATTAGCTAATGGAACATGGGAGATCACTGATCGCCCTTATGGGTGCAAACCTGTAGGGTGCAAGTGGGTGTTTAAGAAAAACCTTAGACCCGATGGTACTATTGAGAAGTACAAGGCATGGCTTGTAGCCAAGGGATATACTCAAAAATAAGGTGAAGACTTCTTTGACACTTACTCACCTGTTTCCAGATTGACCACCATTCGAGTATTACTCTCATTGGCTGCCTCTCATGGTCTTCTCGTTCATCAAATGGACGTTAAGACAGCTTTCCTTAATGGAGAGTTGGATGAGGAAATTTACTAGGATCAGCCAGATGGCTTTGTGGTAAATGGTCAAGAAGGAAAGGTGTGCAAGTTGTTGAAATCTTTATATGGCCTAAAACAAGCCCCTAAGCAATGGCATGAGAAGTTCGAAAGAACTTCAACTACTGCAGGCTTTGTTGTAAATGAAGCTGATAAATGTGTGTACCATCACCATGGTGGGGGTGAGGGAGTCATCCTTTGTTTGTATGTTGATGACATACTGATTTTAGGAACCAACCATAATGCAATTAAGGAGGTCAAAGATTTCTTATCTCGTTCCTTTGAGATGAAGGATCTGGGAATAGCTGATGTCATCCTGAACATCAAGCTGTTAAGAGATGATGATGGTGGGATTACACTGCTTCAGTCCCACTATGTGGAAAAGATCTTGAGTCGTTTCGGGTATAGCGACTTCAAGTTTTCTCCTACACCATATGATCCTAGTGTGTTGCTTCGAAAGAATCGAGGAAATGCTAGAGACCAACTGAGATACTCTCAAATCATTGGCTCACTTATGTATTTAGCTAGTGCCACGAGGCCTGACATCGCCTTTGCTGTAAGCAAACTCAGTCGATTTGTTTCAAATCCAGGAGATGATCACTGGCACGCTCTTGAGAGAGTTATGCGATATCTAAAAGGCACTGCGAGCTATGGCATACACTATACCGGGTATCTGAGGGTACTAGAGGGTTATAGTGATTCAAATTGGATATATGATGCTGACGAGATAAAGGCCATGAGTGGATATGTATTCACACTTGCTGGTGACGCTGTTTCTTGGAAGTCTTGCAAGCAGACCATCTTAACGAGGTCAACTATGGAAGCAGAACTCACAGCATTAGACACAGCCACTGTTGAAGCAGAGTGGCTTCGTGAACTCTTGATGAACTTGCCTGTGGTTGAAAAACCAATACCCGCAATCCTTATGAACTGCGATAATCAAACTGTGATTTTCAAGGTAAATAGTTCTAAGGATAATATGAAGTCATCAAGACATGTGAAGAGGAGACTGAAATCTGTCAGGAAAATGAGAAACTCCAGAGTTATTGCATTGGATTATATCCAAACATCTAAAAACTTGGCAGATCCCTTCACAAAGGGTCTATCACGCAATGTGATAGAAAATGCATCAAAGGAGATGGGTATGAGACCCACAATTTGAGTTTTCCACAGTGGTAAACCACTCTATGTGATCGGAGATCCCGTGAATTAGAATTGGGAGACAAGCTGTTGGTTAGCTAAGAGGAAAGTATCCCTACTTTAATAAACACCACTCCATAAAGATGCAATACTTTCCTATTCTGCACGGTAGGTTGATTTATTATCTTAATGTGTTCTAAGTGGCTTATCCTAAGCAAAGATGTTGTCCTGCAGAACATGTTTTGAAGAACACACCTATATGAGTCTGACAGTTAAAACGTTGCAGTCTATGAGA
This sequence comes from Avena sativa, assembly GCA_916181665.1. Lineage (NCBI taxonomy): Eukaryota > Viridiplantae > Streptophyta > Magnoliopsida > Poales > Poaceae > Avena > Avena sativa. The sequence continues at coordinate 526,741,992 of OV702294.1, forward strand.
GTAGGGTGCTCTCTAATAAACTCATGAAAGGTCATGGAGTATGACGTATAAGCTCCACCCGCGGGGAAGTCCCACGGTAGCCTAGTATCGGTCAAGATTTTTGTGAAGCTAGGTTCGCAGCAAACTTGCAGCTCAAGGCATAGTCCACTATACAAGTCGTAGCCTAGTATAACATAAAGCTCTAGGTGGAAGTTCAACTTAACAGTCTCCACTACAGTACCAGTATATAAACAATGTTTTGGAACCAAAGGCAAACTTCATGTGCCTCTGGGATCTGGTGGGGATTGTTGGAATTTTTGCCTAAATAGGCCCAGCCCATTTATTATATGCCAATAAATTCCTGAAATCCTTGAAGCCCATTTGGCCTATTCATGCAAGGCAAGAGCTGGGACAAATGTTTAGTCCCACATTGCTAGTTGAGTGGAAGTTGGACTAGCTTATAAGGTGAGCTCTCCTACCACTTGTTAAAAGGATGAGAAGGAGAAGGAGAGAGTTCCACACGCGCGTGTAGGGTTTCGTAGCATGGAAAACAAAAATTTTCTACCGCATACAAACAAACAAGCCAAGATCTATCTACTAGATTGTAGCAACGAGTCGATGAATTAACTCACCCTCGAAGATTCCAAAGTGTTTAACGAGAGCGGATTCTCGTGGGTGATGTAGTCGTACTCTTGCCGATCTCAAAATCGCGTAGACGATCCTTCCGGCGCTGCGTTCCGGCAGCGCTTCCGCAGTCGGTCACATGTTCGGTACTCGACGAAGACCTTCCTCTCCCTTGTTCCAGCAGGCAGCGGAGGTTGTAGCACTCTCCTCGTGATTCCGGCAGCACAACGGCGTGGTACCGGAAGTAGAGGGGAGATCTCGCAGGGCTTCGCCTTAAGCCGGAGCGGGTATGGTGGACTATGAGAGAGCTCCTCGACAAGCTAGGGTTTAGACACACCAAGGAGGAGGCTTGGCCGGCGGCTAGGGTTAGCTAGGCGGCGGCGGCTTGCCCTAGGCGGCGGCGGCAGCAGGAGGTGGCGGCGCCGGGCTAGGGTTTTGGGTGGAGGTGTTGGGTGCTAGGAGGGGCAGCCCTGCCCCTCCTTATATAGGTGGAGGGGGCGCGCCAGGGGAGGGGAGTCCCTCCCCAACTCGGTTTCCCAAGGGGGCCGGCGGTGGAGGGGAGGAACTCCTCCCCAAGTAGGTTTCCTACTTCCCCTCCACCTTCCAAAATAGCTGTTTGACTTTTCAAATTGGCGTTTGACTTTTCAAACTAGGATTTGATTAAACCCTTTATTTTGTTCAGCGATGACACCTAGTACATGATGCAATCATTCCAACTTGATATGACACATTCATGTACCCTTCCCCTCCGGAGTGCCGGACATTCCGGAACCTTCTAGAACATTCCCGATGAAAACACCGGAACCATTCTCCAACCCCGAAACAGGACTTTCCTTATATGAATCTTATTCTCCGGACCATTCCGGATCTCCTCGTGATATCCCGGATCCCATCCGAGACTCCGAACAACATTCGGTCTCTTACTCATCATTCCATAACTACTCAAACAACATCGAATCCTTAAGTGTGTCTCCCTACGGTTCATGAATTATGCGGACATGATCGAGACACTTCTCCGAACAATAACCAATAGAGGAATCTGGAAATTCATATGGCTCCCACATATTTCTACGATTACTTTGCGATCGAATGAACCACTTACATACGATACCAATTTCCCTTTGTCTCATGATAGTTTACTTATCCGAGGTTATGATCGTCGGTATCTCTGCATACCTAGTTCAACCTCGTTACTGATAAGTACTCTTTTCTCGTTCCCGTGATATGTGATCCCTTGTGAGCCAGCCACATGCTTGCAAGCTAATTGGATGACATTTCACCGAGAGGGACCAGAGTATATCTATCAGTCATATGGATGGACAAATCCCACTCTTGATCCATGTGTCTCAACCAATACTTTCCGAACACTCAATGCCACCTTTATAGCCACCCAGTTACGGTGTGGTGTTTGATGTCATCAAAGCATCCTTCCGGTGAAGGTGATATGCATGATCTCATGGTCGAAGGAATTAGGTTACTATGTATCAAAAAGCATATAGCAATTGAACTATTAAAATGACTTGATCTTATGCTACTCTTATCTATAGGAGTATGTCCACCATATCATTCTCCTAACGATATGATCTTGTTGTTAATAACATCTCATTGTTCATGATAGGGAAACCACAATCATTTATTAAGCAACAAGCTAGTATTATAAAGAGGCTTTACTAGGGACTCTATTTTAGTTTACAAATCACACAAGTATTAATGTTTCCTTGTTAATACTATTATAGCATGAATGTAAACATTTATCATAAACACAAAGATATAATAATAACTACATTTATTATTGCCTCTAGGGCATATCTCCAACAGCGCGCTCCTCCTCCTCGCTCACCTCACCACGCCACGCCACGCCTCGTCACTTCATGACGCGCGCGCGCCGCGGGTTGCGGGTTACGGGTTGCGGGAATCTCGCCGAGCCGAGCTTTATTTTGCCACGCATTAATGGTATATGAACAGTAGTACAGAAGCTGAAATGTTTTGTTTTGACTGGACTTTTAATACAAGTTAAATGAATACGAACTGAGTGGAGGGCTGTTGCCTGTTCGCTTCATCTTCCGTCCATTCGTTTCTTCTTCTGTGCAGTTTGTCTACCTTCCCCTCTGTGCCTATAAGAGAGAGAGAGGTCGCGCCTCCTCTCAGACACACAGCCACACACATCCTTTGCGCCTCCAGTTCCAGAGCACTGAGCTACTTAGATCTTCCCCATCCCATTTTGCGGCGTGCACCGTGAGCCGGGACAGTAGGCCTCCGAGACCCCGCTGCTTTGAGTCCTGTACGGGAGAAGGGCGATAAGGTTTTTGGGGAGCGCTATCGGCGTGACTACTGGCTTCGTCACGGACTCCCTCACGGATAGCGACTGCGACGACGTCTTTCCCGACGAGGACTTCTTCCCCGACATCAGCACCCTCTTCCTCGACGACATGGCCAACAACGGTTCCAACACCGACGGTTCCTCTTCTGCTACTGCCGTGTATATCTCCTTTCTCAATCTTGTTTTGATCGTATCTAAAGTTTTGCGTCGTGCAGTTTGTTTGGTTATATGCCTTAATATGTACTCACTATTTCACATGATTAGTATATTGTCTATTATTCTAATCATGTTTTATCGAGCGTTTATTATGGATAATTCGCTTGGTCAATTGCTCTTTTATTCAACATAAACGGTGCCATAAGTGATTCATTCATTGTTGGTGTTACCTTTTGCTTTACTTTATTAAGAACCACTTGATCGGGATCTCCTGTATCCGAAGTGAACAACCCTCCAAAATAGCCACCAATAAAATTTGATAGATCTTCATTTCCTTCTACTACATCGCCATTGTCCTTCAACAAAGATTTAATCATATTTCTCTTCTTTCTCTCCGACGCGAAGTGATGGAAGAAAGTTGTATTCCTGTCACCCCGCCGAAGCCAATTGGCACGGCCACGTTGCAGCCATGTTACTTCCTCCTGCTCAAACAAATTTTCTAGCAACACTAGAGTTGAAATGTGTATGTTACTTCATGTTAAATTATCGTTTGCCTTCTTGGCTACATCTTACGTATTTCTTTTGGTGTAGTAGACCAAGGTATTATGCAGGGCCGACTCTGACCCATCGCGAACATGGCGACGGCCAAGGGCCCACGCACCTAGAGGGCCCATCCTTGGTACCGCCCTGGCAATCTTTGTTGCTAATAGTAGTAATTAACATTGACGTGCAGCGCATGCACGTGCTTTTCCTGGCCTCCCTGCTGACCATGCCATGTGGTTAGAGTTTGCAAGCTGATCATCAACGCGTATAGTGAAGAGAAACCCACAACAAGGGCTTCAAGCGAGTCTGAGTGAGGAAAGTTGTCCTTTATGGCGTCTGGCGTCATGCCGCTATATCTCAACAACACTCCGCCCCTAATTCCTTCTTCTTTCAATCTCTCTCTCCAATCCTTTTACGCCTCTTTCTCCTTCACCCACACATATCTCTCTCTCTCTCTCTCTCTCTCTCTCTCGGTTTCTACTCTCAAATCCAGTAGTCTCCTGTTTAGTCCTCATGGAAGAGGGTCAACCGTCGGAAGAAGCAAAGGAAAAGGAGCAAAGAATAGTACATCATTAGATGGAAGAAATGCCAGATCTGGCCTCCACTTTGCAGGCCATGAGTTTAGCAGAGCCAGGATTAGGCATAACCATCAAGTGATTCAGGAGCAAGATCTTGACTTCTCCTATTGCCTCCTAATGAAAGTGGCATGCACAGGAGGTGCTCCAAGGAATATATCGCAGACATATTTGGAGCAAGCCATGATGAGAGCTTGGAGGAACAACTTCTATGCAATTTTCCAGGTATCAAACACTGTTTTCTTTGCCCACTTCAGAACTCAGGAAGATATGGTTTCAGTTTATACTAGACAGCCTTGGGCCATGGGTACAGACAATTTGTTGCTTGACTGGTTTGATCCAAGTTTCGATCCTGACTCTAGTGATGACTATAAATTTGAGCATATATTTGTCACCATCAGAGCTTATGGTATTCCAAGGAATAGAAGGTCTCTCGGTTTGCTTGCAGATATCCTAAATCAGGTTGGTACAGTCTCAGAGTTTCATATCATGCAAGAAAATAATTTGTTTGCTAGACATGACTACATCTGGGGTACAGTCAAACTAAAAGTAATCAATCCAGTCAAAGATAGAGTAATTGTGGGATACTCAGATAATACCACTGGTTTAGTGTATTTGCATTATGAGAAGATAGGAAGAATTTGTTTGTTCTGTGGTGTCATGTTCCACAATGCTGAAAATTGCAGTATCAGGAATAATCTGATTGCAGAGAGATCAAAGAGCAAGCAAGAACAGCTGCATATTCCCACACAAAGGTTTGGGCAATGGATTATAGATGAAAGTTATGTTCCTACTAAAGTAATTCAAAGCACTAGAATAGCTCATCAAGGAAGTAATCAATCAGGAAGTGCAATTTTAAGCAGATTACAGAGGTTGTTTGCTGAAGATCCGAAGAAGAAAGGAAAGATTGCAGCAACTGCTCAAGAACAGAGAGGCAATATTCAAGAGTATTTTCGTCCTTTTGGTCAAGCGGTCAGCACTAGTCAAATCTCTACACTTCTAGAGAATCCTCTACACGTTTCCTTAGGCGGAGTACCAACTGCATTTACTGCTTCTGCTCATGCTGAGGACGGTGAAAGCATGCATGAGCGACACCTCACCTCTCTTCTAGAACAAGTCCAGCAATATAGTGGAAGTGGAGGCCCACGAAAAAAATGGGAGGCATACCACAACCGTCAGCAGAACAGATACAAACCGGACAACATGGGCAATATTTGGGCTGGCAGGCTAACTCAAATAGGGCACGCCATTCTCATGAACACTTTATGCCAGGTCAGCCTAAAATTTCGTCTTCGTTCCCAGATACCCTCCATGGACATCAGCTCCTCTTTGCATCTCAAGCGCCTGATTTTTCATCACTAAAATATCCCATGAATCCTTGCACGCAGATGCCTTTCCATACTCTCTCAAATCGCTCAGTCATTCAGCAGACATCCACTTGGCCTTCTACTCCAAAATCCCCAAATGCTCACCGCTCCTACAAACCCTCACCTAAACGGCCGCCTTCGTCCCCAAACCCGACTGAGCTGCCGCCAGCAAAGCGAGACTCGCCGCTTCGAGATGGAGAATCTACTGAGGAGCTGCTCCAGATCTGTCCAACTGTCGAGCCTCCTCCCCATTACCTCCCACGTACAGGCAGCCCGCCCCATCTCATCCCCAATCGAGACCAATCTAACCGATATGAGGTTGTTGCTGAAGCTGTTAGTCCTATAGAACCCGTAGCCCATGCCGGAATCCTTGGAGCAGGACCAAGAGTTGAGGAATTGGCGCAAGGAGGAGAAACAAGAGAAATTGAGGCCCTAGGTGCAGATGCGGGAAACGTCACCCCAAGCCACGAAACCTTACTCACCGCTACAGAAGGACGGACTCGCCGTCGGCCTAGTGGATGGGACGTCCAAGATAGTTCCCAAACTGGAACTCATGACACATATCCTTCAAGGATTGGTGAGCATCAGCATATCAATACCGGTGTAGCAGGCATCCAAGGTATCATTGAAGTGGGGCACGGCAGACCTCATCGTAGAAACAGGGGAAGAATATGGGCCGTGTGGTGCACCCCTATGCTTCTGCGCCTCGACGATCTCCTGTAAGGAGCAACTCAGGAACAGCAACAGAGTATAATCAATGGCCGCTCCGGCCGGTGTCACCGGCTTGGTCGACAGACTCTATCGATTCTCGCTATGGAGCTTTCTCACCTCCACAGATGGTTAGCGAATACTATATGACTCCGAATGCTCATTCTGGTTTTGCTAATAAAGGAATCCAGGGAGAAGGCAGAGGTTAAGTACAATCTGAAACCAATGTTGATGAAGACAAATCAGATGGGAAACAAGTTGGTCAGCAAGATGCAGCAAAGGGAACTATGGAGTTGGATGGAGAGGCGATGGCGCCAGCCTCTAAGGCGCCACATGCGCCATGAGGGTGCTACGGTGGAACTGCCAGGGAATGGGCAAGACCCTGGGCAGTCCTAAAATGCTACATCTTGCCAGGATGATCCACGCCACTAAAGCCCAGGTAATATTCATCTCTGAGATTAAATCATCCAAAGTTAGTTCGTCTGATCTAGTTACTAGGTTTAACATGTTTGATAGTATTGTAGTGCCTTCTCGAAGACGATCGGGAGGCCTGTGGCTGATGTGGAATGATGAAGTACAAGTGTCTGTCCATAGTTTTAACTATTATGTCATCCTAGCTATTGTAGTTGTTAAGAGTAGTAATTTACAGTTTGGTCTTGTTTGTATATATGGTGACCCATATCACCGCAACACTAGTCTGATATGGGATCAAGTAGCCTCTTTTGTTTATGACGATGCTAATATGCCTATTATGTGTACCAGTGACATGAACGAACTTCTGTATGATATGGATAAAAACTCTACTAATGTGAATCGTACTCGTATGAATTCTTTTCATTTAATGATCAAGAATTGTGGTCTCTTTGACTTGGGTTTTAGTGGACCAGCTTACACTTGGACAAATAAACGTTTTTCATCCAAACCAACCTATGAAAGACTTGATCGTTGTCTGGTTAATGCTGAATGGTGTAATGCTTACCCTGTTTTGAATGTCTATAATATGCCTTTAATTCATCCAATTAGTGATCATGCTCCCATCTTACTCTCAACGGATGGAACTACCCGAAAAATCAGATGCTCTTTCAAATTTCAAAACTGGTGGTTAAAAGAAAAAGATTTTCAGACTCATGCTCAGACTGCCTGGAATAAAACAAAATACCGTAATTTTTCGGCTAGAACTAACCACCTTGCAGGAGCCCTCAAGATCTAGTGCAGAAAAAAGAAGCCGCTACAGGATGAATTGAAGGAACTTGAAAGAAAAATCACCAAAATACAGCTCCAACCAATTCAGAATCAAAATCATGCTATGGAAACTTAGTTGGTAACAAGGTATGCACAAAACCTTTGCAAAATAACAGATTTCTATGCGCAGAGAGTGAAGAAAAACTGGATAAAGGATGGCGATAGGAACACTTCTTTTTTTCACAAAGCCATTGCAAAGAGGAGGAGAAGAAACACAATTCTCTCCATAAAAGATGAGCATGATATTATCCAGTTCATGCCAGACAAAATTAGTAATACCTTTGTAAACTATTTCAGGCATATTTTTGCTTCGCAAAATACTAATCATGGCAGGCCATACTTGCACACTAGCTTACCAACATCAAGTCAGGACTATACATACTCAATTCCAGAAAGAAAAGAACTTTGGGAAACCTTAAAGGATATGAAAAGGAATGCGTCACCAGGACTAGATGGTTTCAATGCAGAGTTCTACACGGCTACATGGGATTGGATTGGAGACGACGTTTGCATGCTGGTAAGATCATTCTTTAACACAGGAGTTCTCCCACCCCATATTAATGACACTCACATTGCTCTTATCCCTAAGAAACTTGTTCCTTTAGTTCCTGCTGGTTACCGACCAATAAGTCTTTGCAACGTAATATATAAATTAATTTCTAAATCCTTAGCGAATAGACTTAAGCCTCACTTACCTGATTATATCCATCCTTCTCAACAAGCTTTCATCGAGGGACGTCGTATAAGCAATAACATAATTATAGCGCAGGAAATTACTCACTCTTTCACTCTTTCCTCTTGGAAACAAAAATCTTTTATGCTTAAAATTGACCTTGCCAAAGCCTTTGATTGAGTTGAATGGAACTTCATTGTCCATGCCCTCTCTTGAAGAGGGCTACAAGGTCATTTCATTAACTTGATACATGCTTGCATTTCGTCGCCAACTTTTTCTGTTGTCATAAATGGCCAAACTTTTGCTAAATTCAAGAGTGACAGAGGTATACGACAAGGTTGTCCTCTCTCACCATATCTTTTTGTCCTTGCAATAAACGAACTATCTATTGCATTGCAGGAAGCTTTAGCCAATTGTTCCCTAACTGGCATTGTGCTTGGACCAAGTTGTCCTCCTATTCATTCGCTTTTATTTGCAGATGACCTTTTAATATGTGGTAGGGCAGATGCTCAAGAAGCTAAAGCTATGAGAACAATACTCCACTCTTTCTGTACTCTTTCGGGACAAACACCGAACTGGACCAAATCAGGTATCATTTTCAGCAAACATGTTGACCAAGGTACGGCTGCCACATTAATGCGAATCTTTCCAGTGTCTAAAATAGATTCTTCTTTTGTTCACCTTGGCCACCCTCTAATTTTGCCTAGTAAAAACAGAGCTTCAGCCTACGATTTTGTAATAGAAAAATTTAAATCAAAGCTCACAACCTATAAAGCTGACCAATTATCACATGCTACTCGTCTTGCTCTAATCCAATCAATTTTTGCTTCCATCCCTATCTACTATATGTCCAATATTATTTTCCCCAAGAAATTTATTGCAAAACTCAATGCTATTGTTAGAGTCTTCTGGTGGACAGGTATTAGACAGGATAAATCAAGTAGAGCTCTTTGTCTGAGAGCTTGGAAAGATATATGTGCCCCTAAAAAGGAAGGAGGTCTAGGAATCAGAAACTTTCAAGCCATTAATCATGGCCTTATCCTCATGCAGCTTGGCGCATAGCCCAAAACCAAGATGACTTCTTGCATAAAATTCTAAAGGCCAAATATTTCCACGACTCTTCTATTTGGCGCCCAAATTCAAATGCTCCAAACTCGGCTTTCTGGGCCTCCATTCTGAAAGTCCTTCCAACCCTCAAAGCCCATTCTTTTTACTAGCTGACTAGAGGTGACATTTCTATCTGGAGCACCCCTGGTGTACAGATTGGACAAAAATCTATGATGGTCTCATTATTCAGAATCCAAACTACACCTATCCATCTACGGTAAAAGATCTCTGGATACCAAATCAACAAACTTGGAATGAGCAGCTCGTTGGCTCCCTTTTCCAACAACCTATGGCTCAGTGTATTAAGCAAACTGCTATTTTTCCTTCTAATGAGCAGGACATACTTTGCTGGAAGCTCACTGCAAACGGTAAGTGCAATTCAAAAAGTGCATACTATGCTTGTTTACAAAGTTTGCGGGAACAAGGAGAACCGAAACCAAAACAAATCTCTGCGGAAACCATAAACTTGCTGAAAAAAATTTGGAAGTCTAAAGAACTCCTGCCGAGAATACAAACATTCGCCTGGAGACTCTTGCGCAGAGCGATTCGAACGGGAGCAAGGGCAGGAAAATACTCTAAACATATCAGCAAGTTTTGTTGCAGGTGTGGTTTGGAGGAAGATGATATACATCTCTTCTTCACTTGTCACTTTGTCAAAGCAGCCTGGTTTAGTCCACCATGGTATATAAGAATAGAATTTATAACTGAGCGGAATAAATCTCTCACGGATATCCTTTTCATCTTCATATGCCACATCCTCATGCATCTCTCGCTAACATTCTCACTTTTATGTGGTGTATTTGGAAATCAAGAAATGACTGCCTTTTTAATAGAAAGAAAGGGGAACCATACCAAATTTACATTAATTCTCATGCAATTTTAAAAACTGTGAATATTCTTGAGACTCCTAGTGCTTTCTTGCGGGACAAGCCGAAGCAAATCTTGACTAATCATGAGAATAGAAAGGATGGATGCCGGAACATCAGACTAGCGGAAGACGATTTTACAGGCACAACAATCTTCTCAGATGCATCATGGAAAGAAGATAAAATGAGGAATTCAACAGGTTCTCAATATAGAGGGATTGGTATCTTCATTCAAACGAAAGGCGATAAAGGACATGCAAATTTGAAGATACAAGCGTCTACTTCCTCAACTCTCTCAGTTCTGCAGGCAGGGGCTACAGCAATGTTACTTGCAGCCGAAATTGCAGCAAAATTACAGATACAAAATCCCACTTTGCTAACAGATAACAAGCTTCTTGCAATGGCAGTTGCAGACGGGAGGCTGGAATCAAATTTTGTCCATTGGAATACAAGGGAAGTTCTAGCCAAGATCTTGATTCTAGCAGGAACTTTACAGGCTAGGATGGTACATATACCCAGGGACAAAAATTATGTTGCTCATAGGTGTGCGCATAAGGTGCATAGCAACTCTATAGCTGCACCTACCTTTAGTTGCTTTTCATCAGCTCATATTCAGTCTTCGTGCCCTGTCATATCAATTTTCCAAAATTGTTCATGGCCGGGCTATGTAATACAGGATGTACGTTGCTATTCAGCTGATGAATGAAATTGGCGCCTCAGGCGCCGCAAGTTGTTCAAAAAAAAAAACATTGACGTGCAATTTCACTATGCTTGCTGCAATGGAAGACTAAAATAGATCGATATAGAACTGCATGGCTGGCCGTGAGGCCAGGTACGGTAAGGAAAGAAATAGTTTATTCTTTGTCTTATTTTTTCTAAAATATATATGTCTTCTTTTATTAGTATTGCTTCCTCTAATCCATATTAGTTGACTTAAATTTGTCTATATTTGAATGTATCTGACACTAAAACTTGACTAGATACATTCCTATCTAGATAAATCTAAGTCGAGGAACTATATTATTTTCTTAGCATATCTCCTATTATTAGATGTGCATTTAAATCTATGGAAGTGAACTGTTAGAAAATACATAGAACAAAAAAAAATTGTTTCTTAAGAAATTTTAGATGTAATTCACAAAAAAAAGAAATTTTAGATGTGCTGGACAATTTTCTTGCTTCAAGTTCTAGAGACCCCCTATGCCCAATTTTTTTATTTTTTTTAGAAACTACTTTTTTCTAACATAATCTGACATTGATTAAGTCATTAACAATTATTTGTAGACATGTCAGACTAAAAATATATGATTAGAGGATAACTTTTAATATTTTTAAATGAAAAAAGACACATATATGGCTAAATACTTAGATATGTGTATGTATAGGTTTAAAAAAAATATGTAGGTATATATGTTAGCCATAAGGGCCCATGCAATGAGTTCGCACTAGGCCCCTCCAAAATAAGAGCCGGTCTATTATCCACTATTGTGTTCTGTCAAGATGTCTGCTTTAGTATCATATTTATTCGGTATCCGTTTTGTATTTGTCTCCCATGATTTATGATTTCGTATTCGTTTTCATAGTTTTCACTTCTACCGGTAAGACAAGCCAAAACCATCTATTTTAGTTCCATTTTCAACTCTAATAGCTAGCGTGTGCATGTGCAGGTAGCTCAATATGCTCTTCACTCTTGCATATCCGTAGAGCATAGCTTACGGGGTGCATTGCCCTCCTCCCCCCCCCCCCCCCCCCCCCCCCTCAAATTTTCTTTCCAAGCTTATGTGCCATATTTTCAGCATTAGTGCCCCCGTTCAATCAGGTTAACAACATCATATGCTCACTCTCAATTTTGGAGACGTACGATCATGGTGAGATTTTGGGCTCAGATGCTATGCATGCGGGCTTTTTGGGTTATCTCTACTTCACTGGGCTAGCCGGATAAAACTAAATTCATCAAATTATCTACCGGTTAGTTAGTTCGTTCATCAAATTAACTAGCGCCGCCATAGATCACCATAAACGCTAGGAAGAGAGCGGTGAGGGGACCAACCACCCGCTTCATGCCACCGCCGTTTAGAGCACCTTTGAGATGGGGGAGAAACAGGCGACCTTATTCCGATGCGACATCATCCCCCTGCCACCGATGTGCTGCCCCTTTAGAGACCTAGGCCAAGCTAGCTCATCTCGTCCCCTGACGACGACAAGTTAGCTCATCTCGTCAGGTAAACCGTTTGATCGGTCCCCTTGATTTGACTTGATGATTTCTTCTATTTTTTGGACTTGATGCATACCCACATTTTCTGTTTCTTTACACGAGAGCTGATGGATTTATGCGTGACGATGTAAAAAAGAGCGACGGCGCGGCGCTGTGCACCGACAACCGAGCAACCCAACCAAGGTGGATGCTAGGTTATCACACAAGCTGGCTGGCCAAAGGCAAGGTACATGCTTGAATATCTCTGTTAGACTCGGGCTCCAGGTAGCCCTTTTTGCCAACTTCGAAAAATCGATTTCAAAAGTTCAAAAATAATTTGGAAAGAAAAACCTACGTGTATCCAACTTTGTGTTCTAACTGAGTGTAAATTTTGAGCTCAAAATACTTTGTATTTTAGGTTTAGAAAAATGACAAAATTGCACAAAGACAAAATCTCCACTTTATTGTACCACATGTGGAACTGTTCACCAATGAAAGAAACTCAATTTGTTATTTTTGTTTCCAATTTTTGAAACTTTTGAATCTAAAATACAACTACACACTACAGGAGGCGACGGCTAGGCCGACGGCAAAACGCCCTCGGCGTAGCCAGTATAGCCGTCGGCGTAGCCTCCTCGGCGGACCTCTCCCTCGGCGGAGCGAAAACGACCGTCGGCGTACCGGATGGCCGTTGGCGTAGGACTACGCCGACGGCCGTAGCGTGCCCGTCGGCGTAACGGCCGTCGGCGAATGGCGGCGCTGCCGTTACACGGCCGCTAACGGCGCACCGGATACGCCGACGGCCATGCCCCTCGGCGTAGGGTCGCCACGTGGCCCCCGCTGGGCCTCCCCCAGGAAGTAGCTACGCCGACGGCCTCGCCCTCGGCGTAAGTGGACGCGTGGCCTCCCCCAGGAAGGAGATACGCCGACGGCCTGCCCTCGGCGTAGGGGCAGGTGCTACGCCGACGGCAGTGCCCTCGGCGTAGCCCTGACCAAATGGCACATGGCATAAGGCTACGCCGAGGGCATTGTCGTCGGCGTAACACCTTCACAGTTTTTTTTTATTTTTCCACAGCAGCAGCAGCACACATGCAGCACTCACAGCAGCACATCAGTCATACAAGATCACATATGCTCATATTAAACATTGTTCATATCACACATGCTCATATTAAACATTGTTCATATCACACATGGTCATATCACACATTGTTCATACATCATCCATACATCGTTCATACATTATCACACATCCCTACAACTCTGGAGGAGACGGGGTGTACCCAAGATCTCCCCTGGTGAAAAGTGGCGACCTCTGCCGAGGGTTGCGTCCAGTAGAAGCAGCAGAAGAGCCACCTGGCGAGAGAGTAGGAGAAGTGTGAAGCTCGGGAGAACCACCTGCAGAATGGCCAGGAGATGGACCATTGTCATGAAGCGGTGTGATCTGACGCCCATCCGGCGAGGCGTGGCCAAAGTGCCAGTTCCCAGAAGCTCCCGTTCCCTACATGTTGCCTACATGTTAGCAACTTGCGAGGCAAAGTAAAGCGATAACCAGTGGGTTAACAAAGAACTTACCGGTGGCGATGCGTAGTAGGTCCTAGCGAAGCTTTCCTTCGATTGCAAAAATGGCGACGGACCTGGCATGGGAGACACGGGCCCTAAATCTCTATTCTGGCCAGTTTGAATATTCACCATCATGTCCTGCAAGATAGTTTAGAAGTCAGGCCGTAGTACAACAAACGGGGGGAAGTGGGACTTGTATCTTTTGCAAAAATAAAGGTTCGGACTTACATTTACGTATTGCGTGTAGATCGCAAGCGCCTCCTGATGTTGCCGAAAGGCCACCTGATATTCCTCATAAACGGTATCGTAGGACGCGTCTAACTCAGGCTACAATTTCAAATACAAGGAATCTCGTCAGTGGTTAGCCATGCAGGAACAAAAGTCATAAAGATGATGAGAACGAGAAAAACTTACATCCTCGGCGGAGCGACGAGGCTGGCCACGAGGCGGGATAGCGGGGCCGTCGGCGGGGTAGGTAGCTCGTGCTGAGGGTAGGCTTGACCTTCTTATTCAGAATCTTGAGGCGTCCATGCTGCAATCCGTGCCCCGACAGGACCAACGACTCCTCGTCGATCTCCGCGTGAATGGGGTCATCCACATGGGGGTGACGAGCCTTCACCATCGTGTTGTAGTTCCCCAAGTCGTTCTGGGCAGTGCCGAAGTACACGGGCAACGAGGGTTGAGGCTCCGAGTAATTGGGCTTCTTTCGCCGCATCATCTCATAGACGGCGACGTCATGAATCACCTTCCCGGGTTGTGCCTCAGCCACCTGTATCGCGAAAAGAAATATTATGCATATGAAGTACAAACATGACAAAAAAATACACGCAGGTCGTTCCATGTATATACGTACCACCTTCCCCTTGAAGCGGCCAAAGTTGCGGTTTCCCATGCAGTGCGTTCCACCATCGCCTCGGTTATCCGCGTTCCGCCTGGACAAGGCTGCAAACTCCTCGTCTTCTCTGAGCCACCTCGTCCTAACCAGCTCCTCCCATGCGAGTCGATGCGGCTCGGCCCAATCGGGGATAACCTGAAAATGCAATACTCAACTCCAGACAATGCAATGGCAACTTAGCAGCAATGTAGAATCTTATTGACATTTTACTCACCGACATGTACTCTTCTGGCGTCATCGAGTACTCAGGATTAGGGTTCCTACCGACAATGTCTTCCTTCCTGACCCTCACGCCCCTGTCAGCCCAGAAGTGGCTAGCGGCCGTGACCTTCTGGTTGTACCACACCTGGGGGGTCAACTTTACACAAGCCCCAAGCAAAGTCCTCTGCGTCTTCTCCTGGTCCTCCTCGGCCACACGGTAAAAGCACTTCAATCATGCATAAGAGTCATGAGTTAGCACAGTGGGATCATCAAGTATGAACATAACTCGAGAAATATGCCTTACCCAAAACTTGGTGATGACAGCATCAGCAGCTGTCGTAAAGCCCGGGACACGGGTAGTCTGGTAGTCCGCCCAAGTAGTAGCTAACTTCCTGTCACCCTCGTGGGTAATGTGATAGCCCGGCCAGAACTTCCTAATCAGAGCTCCAACGAGGCTGTTAGGAAGGCGAGCCTTGGTCCCCGGAGAAAATGTCCAATTGCTGCACAATAATAAACATTAGTACACAATAATTATTTATGACCAACATGAAATAAAATGTTTTAAATTGCCAAATCAGTACACTTACTCAAGGCCATCTGGAATAATAAGGGCTTTCGCCTCCTGAGTCCTAGGCTCAAACTTCTCGTCAGGGACTCCCGATTCCCCACGATTCCGCAATTTCTTTGGCCCCACCAACTCGCGGCTAGTGTCCGCCTCCGTATCGGTCCCCGCCTCCCTCTCGGTCCTCGCCTCCCTCTCAGACTCTGCCTCCCTCTCGGCCCTGAAAGGCTGCTCTGTCAGGAACAACTCAGGAGCCACATCGCCAGAAGCAGAGGGTGGTGGGTCAAAGTCCACGCCTCCTCCCGTGGCACCTCGTCCTCGTCCTCCTCGACCTCGGCCTCGACCCCGTCCTCCGCCAGCAGGAGCAAGATCGGGGTAACGCGGATTGGGATTTTGCTGTCTCCCACTCCGTGTAGCTCTTTTCTTGCGCTGCTTCAGCGCATTAAGCAAGGACGAACTGGTTGCCTTGCCGCTGCTCATATTGTTCAATCACCTGCATTAAGTAAGAGAAAACAGTTAAGCACAAAGACATAATAAAATGTATACACAAAGAATAAAGGCATAATGCAATTAAGAAAACAGTTAAGCACAAAGACAAAATAAAATGCATTAAAAAATAAATACTCACTATCATTTTCATTCTCATTCTCATTCTCATTCTCATTCTCACTATCACTATCTTTTGAGTAGAAATCTAGATTCTCATAGAAGGGTGTAGGCTCATCATCGTTGTCATTCTCGGTATGGAGCTTCTCGAGCATACTTATGTCATGTAGATTCACCACTGACTCACCCCGAGTTTCTACATCATTCCCAAGGTCCTCAAGATCAACCGGTTCTAAATCAAAGTGTCTGAAGTCCTCTTGCTCTTGATAGAAAATTCCCTCGTACGTTACAGGGTTAATGTTGTTGTAATCGTCCTCGGAGGGAATCGGTAGGTTACCATGTGGCGATACCTGGAACACGACTTCCCAGCCCTGGAGTTCCGCTTTCTGGCATGGGTACGGCAAATAATAAACTTGGTTGGCTTGGTGAGCAACAACAAAGACGTCGGCTCCGCTATAGGTGGTTGAAGGCCTAACTTCAACTAACCCAATGGAAGGGGTACTTCTCAGTCCACCCCTTGGGTCAAACCAGTGGCACTTGAACACAACAAGATTGAGTTTGACATTCGTACAATTGAAGGTCAGCTCGTATACATTCTCTAACCTTCCGTAGTAATCAAGGGAATCGGCTCCTTTGGTGAACACCCCAGTATTTACCGTTTTTGCATTCGGTCGCCCTTTCTGGTGCGTCTCTGTATGGAAGCGAAACCCATTCACATCATACTTCTCATACTTCATGACGACACTGTTACAACCTTGGGAAACACATTTCAGCTCATCTGACATCTCAACGTTGGGATCAGCTCCCTACAGGTACAAGAGGAATTTGTTGCGTTCAGTAGTTACGTGGAATAAGAGCGACAAGTCACATATTGCAAGGTAAGAGGGACAAGTTAGAAATTACTTTTTCCATAAACCAGGACACAAAGTTTTTTTATTTTCGGGAGCACCCTCTTTCAGTAGAGTGTCCAACTCCATGGGAGAGGGATCCGTCGGTCCCGGCCACTGTTCATCCGTGAAATCGCTAAGAAGGAGAAAATAAGCATTAGACGGAGACCGAGTTACTAGCTGCATAGAGAAATAGGGTGTTCACCATTTTACCTAATGAAATCGACCACTTCCTCCATGTTCATAAGCACATAGAGCATTATGCAATCCTTCTCTTCCTTCGGCAACCTATATTTTAGTCCTTTACCGGCCTTGCCACCGGGAAATTGGAATAGTTCGAGATTGGGGTCATTCTTGGGCAGGTTGACATTGTAACGAGAGACCGGGTTATGCATAGTGGGAACATCATCGGGCCAGTAGGTTGTCGCGGCGTCTGCCATCTCCCGAAGGCATGTTGCTTCAGCTATGCATGCTTCAATCTTGGCTTTGTTTCCAGTTATCTTTCGAATATACTTAAACTCTCTCTCAATACAAAATTGCCAACAAAATTGCACCGCCCCCCCCCCAAGAGTGCCTCGTTCGCGAGGTGCACAATGAGATGTGCCATCGGAGTAAAGAAGCCTGGCGGAAAGATCATCTCCAAATTGCATAGGAACTCCGGCACCTGAACTTGCAGCTTCTCAATCACCAGAGGACATATCTGCTTAGCACAGAGGGTGCGGAAGAAATGGCTCAACTCCGCAAGCACTCGCCATACTTTTTTGGGGAGATACCCTCGAACCATCACCGGCATCAGCCGCTCAATCCATATATGATAGTCGTGACTCTTGAGCCAGTTGACTTGTCCCGTCAAAAGATTGACTCCCTTACTTATATTCGAACAATAACCGTCAGGGAACATCACGACGTATTTGAGCCACCTAAATGACTCCTTCTTTTGGACATTATCAAGGCAGTAGTAGGCATGCGGCTTGAACCAATTCTTTCGACGGACAGTAGGAGGCTGCATGTGTAATCTCTTCCTATCACAAAGCTTCTCAACATCGACTCTAGCCTTGACATTATCCTTTGACTTCCCAGGAATGTTCAGGACTGTGTGAAAAAGGGACTCCCCGACATTCTTTTCGATGTGCATCACATCGATGTTATGGGGAAGTTCGAGGTCCTTGTAATACACGAGATTCGTTAAGGCTACCACGTGAGTCCAATTATGCGTTACACCATATCCCGCAAATTGATGGCCAGTTCCCGGCGCCGCGGGCACGAGAGCACTTATCTCGGCATCAACAGCTGCACCTCAAACTTTGGTACCTCTTTTACTTCATGCACAACTTTGCCCTTCTTGAAGTTCTTTCTATCTTCTCTGAACGAATGATTTCTTTTGAAGTACTGTCGATTCGTGTCAAACGCAACATATTTGCGACCCGACTTTAGCCAAAGGAACTCAAGTCGGTGCCTGCACACTGGGCATGGCCACTTACCAGCTGTACACCATCCGCACGTTAGGGCGTACCCGGGCATGTCATGCATAGTATATTGTAACCAAACTTTCATCAAAAAGTTTCTCTTTGATGCTCGATCGTATGTCAACGTCCCGTGTATCCAAGAGTGGTTCAAATCATCCACAATCGGCTGCATGTAGACACTCAAGTTCTTCCCCGGATACTCAGGTCCTGGAATTATCAGCGACAAAAACATGGCCTTCCGTTGCATTAATACTCCGGGAGGGAGATTGAGCGGAATAACATACACCGGCCAGCAGCTGTACAAGGCCGTCGACATACCATATGGGTTGAAGCCATCTGTTGCTATCGCAATTCTAACATTCCGAGCCTCTTCTGCCCACCGGGGGTATTTGTCATCGAAGTTCTTCCATGCCTTACCATCAGATGGATGTCCCATCTTCTTCCGTCCGTGCCTGTCCTCGTATCTTTTCCCCTTCTTGTGCCACGTCATCTGTTTGGCAGTCTCCTCGCTCAAGTAAAGCCGCTGGATTCTTTTTATGAATGGGAGATACCGAAGTATCTTCTTAGCGACCTTCGACTGCCTCACCTGACCATCCTTCCCCTTTATCTCTTCATATCTAGAGGCCTTACAAACGGAGCAGTACTTGTCACCCTCAAACTGTTTGCAAAACAAAAGGCAGCCTTTTGGACAACAATCTATCTTTTCATAATCCATGTTGATCTCCTTCATGAGTTTCTTCGTTTCGTGAAAGGTTTTAGGCAGACAATGCCCTTCGGGCAACATGTTACCACATGTTCTCAGATTAGCTTCAAAGTGAGAATGGGTGGCAGAGTATTGGCACTTGTCGGCTAGACACTGAGAGATGGCATCGAGCTGAGAAATCTTTGCACCCTCGTACAGAGGCCTCTTAGCCGTGGCCATCATATCAAGGAAGGCCTTCGCGGTTGGCTCCAGTTCCTCCGGTTCTAGTGGTTCCTCCGGTTCTGGTGATTCCTCCCGTGGAGGTGGCGAATTCGGCTGGTCGGCATCGATAAGATCATCTAGCATGTTTCTAATCCCATCGTGCTCATTGACATTGAGCCGCTGACGCATCACCTCACCTCTGTCACGTTCGTACCGAGCAAAGTCGACTTGCGTGACATAGTTAGACATGTACCCATATTGCAGAAGGTGTTTGTACATGTCTGTTGGAGATATGCCCTAGAGGCAATAATAAATATAGTTATTATTATATATCTTTGTGTTTATGATAAATGTTTGCATTCATGCTATAATAGTATTAACAAGGAAACCATTAATACTTGTGTGATTTGTAAACTTAATTTGAAGTCCCTAGTATAGCCTCTATACTTCACTAGCTTGTTGGTTGATTGATGATGTGGTTTCTTTGTCATGAACATTGAGATGTTATCAACAACAAGATCATATCGTTAGGAGAATGATATGGTGGACATACTCCTATAGACAAGCGTAGCATAAAGATCAAGTCATTTCAATAGTTCAATTGCTATATGCTTTCTGATACATAGTAACCTAATTCCTTCGACCATGAGATCATGCATATCACCTTTGCTGGATGGATGCTTTGATGTCATCAAACACCACACCGTAACAGGGTGGCTATAAAGGTGGCATTGAGTGTTCGGAAAGTATTGGTTGAAACACATGGATCAAGAGTGGGATTTGTCCATCCACATGACGGATAGATATTCTCTGGGCCCTCTCGGTGAAATGTCATCCAATTAGCTTGCAAGCATGTGACTTGGTCACAAGGGATCACATATCACGGGAACGAGAAAAGAGTACTTATCAGTAACGAGGATGAACTAGGTATGCAGAGATACCGACGATCATAACCTCGGATAAGTAACATATCGTGAGACAAAGGGAAATTGGTATCGTATGTAAGTG
Organism: Avena sativa; assembly: GCA_916181665.1. Taxonomy (NCBI): domain Eukaryota; kingdom Viridiplantae; phylum Streptophyta; class Magnoliopsida; order Poales; family Poaceae; genus Avena; species Avena sativa. The sequence continues at coordinate 526,762,438 of OV702294.1, forward strand.
GTTCATTCGATCGCAAAGTAATCGTAGAAATATGTGGGAGCCATATGAATTTCCAGATTCCTCTATTGGTTATTGTTCGGAGAAGTGTCTCGATCATGTCTGCATAATTCACGAACCGTAGGGAGACACACTTAAGGATTCGACGTTGTTTGAGTAGTTATGGTATTATGAGAAAGAGACCGAATGTTGTTCGGAGTCTCGGATGGGATCCGGGATATCACGAGGTGATCCGGAATGGTCCGGAGAATAAGATTCATATAAGGAAAGTCCCGTTTCGGAGTTCGGGAATGATTCCGGTGTTTTCATCGGGAACATTCTAGAAGGTCCCGGAATGTCCGGCACTCCGGAAGGGGAAGGGTACATGAGTGTGTCATTACATATTGGAATGATTGCATCATGTACTAAGTATTCTTGCTGTCCCAAATAAAGGATTTATTTAAATCCTAAATTGAAAAGTCAAACGGCTAGTTTGAAAGTCAAACGGCAGTTTTGGGAAGTGGGAAAAGAGGAGGAGAGGTGGAGGCCGAGTTGGAGGAGGGTTCCTCCCCTTGGCCGGCGCACCTCCCTAGGCCGAGTTGGGGAGGAACTCCTCCCCTTGGCCGGCCAGCCCTCCCACCTATATAAGGAGGGGCAGGGCTCCCCTCCTAGACACACAAGTTTCCTATCCTCTAAACTAAACCCTAGATCTAGACCCCGGTTTAGAGCTATTCGGTTTAGAGCCTTCTAATTGGTTTAGAGCCTTCTAATTGGTTTAGAGCCTTCTAATTGGTGTGTCTAATTACTAGACCACTAATAGCCTCTCTCATAAGCTCCACCATACTCGCACCGGCTTAAGGCGAAGCCCTGCGGGATTTCCCCTCTACCTCCGGTACCACGCCGTTGTGCTGCCGGAATCGCGAGGAGAGTGCTACAACCTCCGCTGCCTGCTGGAACAAGGGAGAGGAAGGTCTTCGTCGAGTACCGAACGTGTGACCGACTGCGGGAGCGCTGCGGGAACGCGGCGCCGGAAGGATCGTCTACGCGATCTTGAGATCGGAAAGAGTACGACTACATCACCCACGAGAATCTGCTCTCGTTAAACACTTTGGAATCTTCGAGGGTGAGTTATTCCATCGACTCGTTGCTACAATCTAGTAGATAGATCTTGGCTTGTTTGTTTGTATGCGATAGAAAATTTTTGTTTTCCATGCTACGAACCCCTACAGTGGTATCAGAGCCGTGTCTATATGTAGATCTGTTGCACGAGTAGAACACAATGGTCATTGTGGGCGTTGATGCTTTTATTGTAGATTGCTTTTTGTGTACTTTGCATCTTGCGGTATGTTGGGATGAAGCGGCCCGGGCTAACCTTACATGACATCGTTCATGAGACTTGCTCCACGCTTGACATGCAACTCGTTTTGCATAAGTGGCTTTGCGGGTGCCTGTTTCTCCTAGCATAGTAAAGATCCAATTTACAACGGGTGATCAACAATGCTAGTATCAATGTTGTGGTTATTGTTCGTAAGTTAGAACGACACTTATGGAAAGCCCCAAACCACGTAAAATATGCAAAGAAAGTAGAAGCGTCTAACTTTGTTTTGCAGGGGTGTGCAGTGATGTGATATGGCCATGATTGTGATTATATTTGATGTATGCAATGTTCCTTATTGTAAGTTGGCAACCGGCAGGAGCCATATGGTTGTCTTTAATTTCTGTTAAGACCTGCGAGTCTATTCAAAATAGTTGTAATAGTTGAAGCTGGTGGACGACAACCATGAAGAAGCGTCATTGACCTTGATGCTATGCCGGTGATGATGGAGATCATATTCGTGCTTGAAGATGGAGATCGGAAGCACAAAGAAGAAAGGCCATATCATATCACATATTATGAATTGCATGTGATGTTAATCCTTTATGCATCTTGTATTGCTTAGTAGACGACGGTAGCATTATAAGATGATCCCTCATGCACATAAATTTCAAGTTCTAAAGTGTTCACCCTTAGTATGCACCGTTGCCAAAGCTTGCTGCTTCGAAGCACCACGTGATGATCGGGTGTCTTTGATTCCGCGGGTGAATACAACGTAAGCAAGCCAGATTTGCTTATGCGGAAGCTAAGGTTTGATCTTGACGAGCCTAGCATGTACAGACATGGCCTCAGGAACACGGATCGCCGAAAGGTAAAGCATGAATCATATAGTAGATATGATGAACATGATGATTGTTCGCCATTAAAACTATATCAGCTCTCGTGATGATCGGTGTTGATGTAGTGGATTTGGTTCGTGTGATCACTAAAACAATGTGAGGGATGTTGTTTTGAGTGGGAGTTCACCTAGTTTAATTTCATTAATTAATTTGAACTCAATTTGTCATAAACTTAGTCTAAACTATTGCAAATATGTTGTAGATCAATGGCAGCCCCTACCATCAATTTTAATGCGTTCCTAGAGAAAGAAAAGTTGAAAAACAATGGAAGAAACTTCGCGGATTGGTTCCGCAATTTGAGGATTGTCCTCACAGCTGGTAATTTGACCTATGTGCTGGATGCACCGCTAGGTGACCCACCTGCAGCTGATGCTACCGATGAAGTAAAGAATGTTTACCTTGCTCGGAAGAATCAGTACTCCATAGTTCAGTGTGCTATCTTGTATGGTTTAGAATCGGAGCTTCAGAAAAGGTTTGAAGAGTCAGATCCATATGATATTGTCGAGGATCTCAAATTAATCTTTGAGACTCATGCGGCAATTGAAAGTTATGAAGCTTCTGAAAAGTTCTTTAACTGCAAGATGGAAGAGGGTAGCTCCGTCAGTGAGCATGTGCTTAAGATGTCTGGGCACGCAAATAAACTTCAAAGTTTGGGTATAGTGATTCCTAATACTTTGGGAGTTTACCGCATCCTCCAATCACTACCACCAAGTTACAAGAACTTTGTGATGAACTACAACATGCAGAACATGAACAAAGAGTTGCCAGAACTATTTGCTATGTTAAAATCTGCAGAAGTGGAGATCAAGAAAGAGCACCAAGTGTTGATGGTCAATAAGACCACCAAATTCAAGAAAGGCAAGTCTAAGCAAAAGGGACACTTCAAGAAGGGTGGTAAGAAAGTTACCACGCCGACGAAGAAGACCAAGGCTGGACCTAAGCCTGAAACTGAGTGCTTTTACTGCAAGGGAGAAGGTCACTGGAAGCGGAATTGCCCAAGGTACTTGGCAGATTTGAAGAACGGCAACATCAAGAAGAAAGGTATATCTGATATACATGTTATTGATGTGTATCTCACTAGTATTCGTAGTAGTGCCTGGGTATTTGATACTGGTTCGGTTGCTCATATTTGTAACTCGAAACAGGAGCTACAGAATAAACGGAAGCTAGTGAAGAACGAGGTGACGATGCGCGTAGGAAACGGATCAAAGGTTGATGTGATCGCGGTCGGCACGCTACCTCTTCATCTACCATCGGGATTAGTTTTATACTTAAATAATTGTTATTTGGTGCCTGCATTAAGCATGAACATTATATCAGGATCTTGTTTATTGCGAGACAGTTACTTGTTTAAATCCGAGAATAATGGTTGTTCGATTTATATGAGTAATGTGTTTTATGCACATGCACCTTTGATAGATGGTCTATTCATATTGAATCTCGATAGTAGAAATACACATATTAATAACATTGAGGCTAAACGTTTGAAATCAAGCGATAATTTGACCTATATGTGGCACTGTCGTCTTGGTCACATTGGAGTGAAACGTATGAAGAAACTCCATTCCGATGGACTTCTTGAATCACTTGATTTTGAATCACTTGAAAGATGCGAAGCATGTCTGATGGGTAAAATGACTAAGACTCCATTTTCTGGTATAATGGAGCGAGCTACGGACTTACTGGAAATCATACATACCGATGTGTGTGGTCCAATGAGTGTAGCATCGCGCAGTGGTTATCGTTATGTTCTTACCTTCACGGATGACTTGAGTAGATATGGGTATATCTATTTCATGAAACATAAGTCCGAAACTTTCGAGAAGTTTAAGGAGTTTCAAAGTGAGGTAGAGAATCAACGTAACAAGAAGATTAAATTTCTACGTTCTGATCGTGGAGGTGAATATCTAAGTTACGAGTTTGGCGAGCATTTAAAGAAGTGCGGAATACTTTCACAATTGACACCGCCGGGAACACCACAGCGTAATGGTGTGTCTGAACGTCGTAATCGAACTCTCTTAGATATGGTTCGTTCTATGATGTCACTTACAGATTTACCGCTATCATTTTGGGGTTATGCATTAGAAACAGCCGCATTCACTTTAAATAGGGCACCGTCTAAATCCGTTGAAACGACACCGTATGAATTATGGTTTGGGAAGAAACCTAAATTGTCGTTCCTTAAAGTTTGGGGATGCGAAGCCTATGTAAAGAAGTTACAGCCGGACAAGCTTGAACCCAAAGCGGAAAAATGCGTCTTCATAGGATACCCGAAGGAAACTATTGGGTATACCTTCTATCATAGATCCGAAGGCAAAATCTTTGTTGCCAAGAATGGATCCTTTCTAGAGAAGGAATTTCTCTCGAAAGAAGTGACTGGAAGGAAAGTAGAACTCGACGAGGTTGTCGAACCTTCTCTCGAAATTGCGAGTAGCGCAGCACCGGAAGAAGTTCCTGTGGTGCCTGCACCAATAAGAGAGGAAGCTAATGATAGTGATCATGAAACTTCGGTTGAAGTTGCTACAGAGCCTCAGAGGTCAACGAGAACTCGTACCACTCCAGATTGGTCTGATTCCGTTATGAATGTCATGTTGGTAGACAACACCGATGACCCCGAGACATATGAGGAAGCGATGATGAGCCCAGATTCCAATAAATGGCAAGAAGCCATGAAATCCGAGATTGGATCCATGTACGAAAACCAAGTATGGACTTTGGTGGACTTACCGGATGGCCGGAAGGCTGTCGAGAACAAATGGATTTTCAAGAAGAAAACAGATGCTGATGGTAATGTTACTGTCTATAAAGCTCGACTTGTCGCAAAAGGGTTTCGACAAATTCAAGGAGTTGACTACGATGAGACTTTCTCACCGGTAGCGAAGCTAAAGTCTGTGAGGATAATGTTAGCAATCGCTGCATATTATGATTATGAGATATGGCAGATGGATGTCAAAACAGCATTCCTCAATGGAGACATTGATGAAGAATTGTATATGATACAACCCAAAGGTTTTGTCGATCCTAAAGATGCTAACAAGGTATGCAAGCTTCAACGGTCCATCTATGGATTGAAGCAAGCATCCCGAAGTTGGAATCAACGTTTTGATAAGGTAATCAAAAGTTTTGGTTTTATACAAACTTATGGAGAAGCTTGTATTTACAAGAAAGTGAGTGGGAGCTCTGTAGCATTCTTAATACTGTATGTGGATGACATATTGTTGATTGGGAATGATGTAGACCTTCTTAATAGTGTCAAAGAGTATTTGAATAATAGTTTTTCAATGAAGGATCTTGGCGAAGCAGCTTACATATTAGGCATAAAGATTTATAGAGATAGATCGAAACGCCAAATATCATTGTCACAAAGTACATATTTGGACAAAGTTCTAAAGAGGTTTGGAATGGAAGAAAGCAAGAAAGGGTTCTTGCCCATGTTGCCCAATACGACCTTGAGTAAAACTCAAAGTCCGACATCGGCAGAAGATAGAGAAAGAATGAGTAAGACTCCCTATGCCTCAGCCATAGGATCTCTAATGTATGCCATGCTATGTACTAGACCCGACATTGCATATGCTGTTAGTTTAACTAGCAGATATCAAAGTGATCCAGGAGTGGATCATTGGACAGCGGTCAAAAACATCCTTAAGTACTTGAGAAGAACTAAGGATATGGTTCTTTCTTATGGAGGTGATGAACAGCTCGTTGTTAATGGTTACACCGATGCTAGTTGGAACACCGATCCGGATGATTCTAAATCACAATCTGGATACGTATTTATTTTGAATGGTGCAGCAGTTAGCTGGAGGAGTGCAAAGCAAAGTGTTGTGGCGAGATCTTCAACTGAATCGGAATACATGGCTGCTTCGGAGGCTTCACAAGAAGCGATATGGATGAAAGAGTTCATTACAGAGCTGGGTGTGGTTCCTAGTGCGCTGGACCCAATGTCTATCTACTGTGATAACATGGGCGCCATAGCCAATGCGCAAGAACCAAGGTCACACAAGAAGCTGAAGCATATCAAGCTGCGTTTTCACGCTATTCGAGAACATATCCAGGATGGGGATATAAAGATTTGCAAAGTACACACAGATCTGAATGTGGCGGATCCGTTGACTAAACCTCTCCCGAGGGCAAAACATGACCAACACCAAACTGCCATGGGTGTTCGGTATATTACCATATAATCTAGATTAGATGACTCTAGTGCAAGTGGGAGACTGTTGGAGATATGCCCTAGAGGCAATAATAAATATAGTTATTATTATATATCTTTGTGTTTATGATAAATGTTTGCATTCATGCTATAATAGTATTAACAAGGAAACCATTAATACTTGTGTGATTTGTAAACTTAATTTGAAGTCCCTAGTATAGCCTCTATACTTCACTAGCTTGTTGGTTGATTGATGATGTGGTTTCTTTGTCATGAACATTGAGATGTTATCAACAACAAGATCATATCGTTAGGAGAATGATATGGTGGACATACTCCTATAGACAAGCGTAGCATAAAGATCAAGTCATTTCAATAGTTCAATTGCTATATGCTTTCTGATACATAGTAACCTAATTCCTTCGACCATGAGATCATGCATATCACCTTTGCTGGATGGATGCTTTGATGTCATCAAACACCACACCGTAACAGGGTGGCTATAAAGGTGGCATTGAGTGTTCGGAAAGTATTGGTTGAAACACATGGATCAAGAGTGGGATTTGTCCATCCACATGACGGATAGATATTCTCTGGGCCCTCTCGGTGAAATGTCATCCAATTAGCTTGCAAGCATGTGACTTGGTCACAAGGGATCACATATCACGGGAACGATAAAAGAGTACTTATCAGTAACGAGGATGAACTAGGTATGCAGAGATACCGACGATCATAACCTCGGATAAGTAACATATCGTGAGACAAAGGGAAATTGGTATCGTATGTAAGTGGTTCATTCGATCGCAAAGTAATCGTAGAAATATGTGGGAGCCATATGAATTTCCAGATTCCTCTATTGGTTATTGTTCGGAGAAGTGTCTCGATCATGTCTGCATAATTCACGAACCGTAGGGAGACACACTTAAGGTTCGACGTTGTTTGAGTAGTTATGGTATTATGAGAAAGAGACCGAATGTTGTTCGGAGTCTCGGATGGGATCCGGGATATCACGAGGTGATCCGGAATGGTCCGGAGAATAAGATTCATATAAGGAAAGTCCCGTTTCGGAGTTCGGGAATGATTCCGGTGTTTTCATCGGGAACATTCTAGAAGGTCCCGGAATGTCCGGCACTCCGGAAGGGGAAGGGTACATGAGTGTGTCATTACATATTGGAATGATTGCATCATGTACTAAGTATTCTTGCTGTCCCAAATAAAGGATTTATTTAAATCCTAAATTGAAAAGTCAAACGGCTAGTTTGAAAGTCAAACGGCAGTTTTGGGAAGTGGGAAAAGAGGAGGAGAGGTGGAGGCCGAGTTGGAGGAGGGTTCCTCCCCTTGGCCGGCGCACCTCCCTAGGCCGAGTTGGGGAGGAACTCCTCCCCTTGGCCGGCCAGCCCTCCCACCTATATAAGGAGGGGCAGGGCTCCCCTCCTAGACACACAAGTTTCCTATCCTCTAAACTAAACCCTAGATCTAGACCCCGGTTTAGAGCTATTCGGTTTAGAGCCTTCTAATTGGTTTAGAGCCTTCTAATTGGTTTAGAGCCTTCTAATTGGTGTGTCTAATTACTAGACCACTAATAGCCTCTCTCATAAGCTCCACCATACTCGCACCGGCTTAAGGCGAAGCCCTGCGGGATTTCCCCTCTACCTCCGGTACCACGCCGTTGTGCTGCCGGAATCGCGAGGAGAGTGCTACAACCTCCGCTGCCTGCTGGAACAAGGGAGAGGAAGGTCTTCGTCGAGTACCGAACGTGTGACCGACTGCGGGAGCGCTGCGGGAACGCGGCGCCGGAAGGATCGTCTACGCGATCTTGAGATCGGAAAGAGTACGACTACATCACCCACGAGAATCTGCTCTCGTTAAACACTTTGGAATCTTCGAGGGTGAGTTATTCCATCGACTCGTTGCTACAATCTAGTAGATAGATCTTGGCTTGTTTGTTTGTATGCGATAGAAAATTTTTGTTTTCCATGCTACGAACCCCTACAATGTCATCCTTTCCCTGGCGATGACGCTTAGTGCAATGAGCGCAGGGACAAAGTGCTCGAACCATTGCCTTCGAACCACGCGCTAACTCATTCACTAAAAAATGAGTGTTCTGTACCCAATCGTCTGTTTTATTAGTCGCACTAATACGACCACTGTACATCCACCCATTATCAGCCATCCTCTTATGCTTTGTTGGGAGACAAACAACAAATATAACATTTTATATCAAACAAGAGATTAAATGCTTCATATTTTTACGCACTCATCAACCTACATGTCCAATAGGAAAAGAGGGTCCTAACCAGCCGCCGGATCCGTAGATTGGGTAAGTTCTCCCTGGTTCTACCCCGATCCAAGCAGAATTTCGGCAGCACCTCCCCGCTGCTCTCCCGATACACGTCTCGACAAAAAGCCAAGAGGATGTGCATCCGGAGAACAATGAGGAGGCGCCACCGAAATCCTGTCTCGAATCGAGGTAGAGCCAGGGAGAACCAAACCCAACTACGAATTTGCCGACTGCCCGATAAAATCCATAAGCGTTACGGTCCAAAATATGCAAGACCACTAATGCATATTAAGTCGCGTAACACTTATGGTCGGGATGACGCCTAGGTGACGCGACATACTTGGTGATCTAGACACGAAAATAAACCTAGGTACAAGAGAGGCGAACGGATTATCACCCTCGACGGTAGAGGAAGTAGTCGATCAACCGAGTGTCGAGGTCGGTGACGGAACTCGGAGACGGGATCGAGGTGTCACCTACACCATCTCCCGCAACGACATTCAGTCCGCCAAGGATGGTCACTCCCGAAACACTACAAAGTCTGTACATTGACATAAAGAGAACACCTTAGTAAACATGCAACACACTCACGGCCCTAGTGTGGATTCTCTCTTCAACGGCCATATGACCAAGCTAGCTTGCCACTAACCAACGGCCTAATCCTAGCAACTCGTGCATGCATATCACTTAACAAATGATATAAACTACTAATAGATGCAACTAATAAATTCTAACAAGATTAACAACAAGATTTAATCTAACAAAATTAACTCCAACAACAATATTTGCTTCTAGAGGGGTGTGGAGGAGGTACCTGCAGAGGGGGCCGAGCTCGAGGAGGAGGGGCAGAGCTTGGGGAGGAGGGGGCCGAGCTCGGGAAGGAGGGGGCAAGGTCAGGGAGGAGGGGGGGAGCTTGGGAAGGAGGGGGCCAAGCTCGGGGAGGAGGGGCCGAGCTCGGGGAGGAGGAAGGGAGGAGGGAGGAAGGTCAGGGAGGAGGGGGAGAGCTTGGGGAGGAGGGGGCCGAGCTCGGGGAGGAGGAAGGGAGGAGGGAGGAAGGCGGCTGGCGGCGGGGAGGAGGGAGGGAGGCGGCGGTTGGCGGCGGCGGGAATGAGGCTGGTGGAGGGAGGCTCGGGGAGGGAGGGAGGCGGGGTAGGGGAGGGCCAGGGTGGGGGAGGGCCGGGGTGGGGCTAGCGGCGGCGGCCCCGAGCTCGGGGACCGGCGGCGGGGTGGTGGGGTGGTGGTGGCGGCGGGTCGGGGCTTGGGGACCGGCAGCGGGTGGCGGCGGGTCGGGGCTTGGGGAGGGGGTTGGGAGGCAGGAGGTGGGGAGCGGTATGGGGAGGGATTGGCGATGGGAACGAGTGGCACGGGATGGGCCGCGGGTCAAAAAAAAAGGGTGATGCTACGCCGACGGCCAGGCATACGCCGAGGGCAGCCGTCGGCGTAGCTAGGGCAATTTTTTATTAAATGCACATATATCTAGAGACTAAAACATATCAAAAAAATAAATTCATTTAGATACACATGTGTAGGACCTAGTGTATAGATACATGTAAAATCTAGCCAAAAATGTCGATTAGACGGTTTCACCTAAACGGGGATATTCCCCCCTTATACGGGTACGGAACCTTCGCCTCTAGGTTAGAGCGCATGCATGCGAGGGGGGACACATGCAAGCACCTATACCAACCTCTCACCACACTCACACACATATGCTAGGGACACATGCAAGTTCTCATCTGATTCCGATGTTCTCGTGGTCTTCCTCCGGCAAAACCCTGATCTCTGTGCACACTCAGATCGTCTACCCCCCTAGACGTTCCTCTGACAGGGGTAGCCCGGCATAGCTCTCTCTTGTTTTGTGTTTGTTTAGGTCATAGGGTGATGTAAAACCATGTTGGTTCACAAGTTGGGGCACTATCCTACCCGGTTTCACCTAAACGGGGAGATTCCCCCCTTATACGGGTACGGAACCTTCGCCTCTAGGTTAGAGCGCATGCATGCGAGGGGGGACACATGCAAGCACCTATACCAACCTCTCACCTCACTCACACACATATGCTAGGGACACATGCAAGTTCTCATCTGATTCCGATGTTCTCGTGGTCTTCCTCCGGCGAAACCCTGATCTCTGTGCACACTCGGATCGTCTACCCCCCTAGACGTTCCTCTGACAGGGGTAGCCCGGCGTAGCTCTCGCTTGTTTTGTGTTTGTTTAGGTCATAGGGTGATGTAAAACCATGTTGGTTCACAAGTTGGGGCACTATCCTACCCGGTTTCACCTAAACGGGGAGATTCCCCCCTTATACGGGTACGGAACCTTCGCCTCTAGGTTAGAGCGCATGCATGCGAGGGGGGACACATGCAAGCACCTATACCAACCTCTCACCACACTCACACACATATTCTAGGAACACATGCAAGTTCTCATCTGATTCCGATGTTCTCGTGGTCTTCCTCCGGCGAAACCCTGATCTCTGTGCACACTCGGATCGTCTACCCCCCTAGACGTTCCTCTGACAGGGGTAGCCCGGCATAGCTCTCTCTTGTTTTTTGTTTGTTTAGGTCATAGGGTGATGTAAAACCATGTTGGTTCACAAGTTGGGGCACTATCCTACCCGGTTTCACCTAAACGGGGAGATTCCCCCCTTATACGGGTACGGAACCTTCGCCTCTAGGTTAGAGCGCATGCATGCGAGGGGGGACACATGCAAGCACCTATACCAACCTCTCACCTCACTCACACACATATGCTAGGGACACATGCAAGTTCTCATCTGATTCCGATGTTCTCGTGGTCTTCCTCCGGCGAAACCCTGATCTCTGTGCACACTCGGATCGTCTACCCCCCTAGACGTTCCTCTGACAGGGGTAGCCCGGCGTAGCTCTCGCTTGTTTTGTGTTTGTTTAGGTCATAGGGTGATGTAAAACCATGTTGGTTCACAAGTTGGGGCACTATCCTACCCGGTTTCACCTAAACGGGGAGATTCCCCCCCTTATACGGGTACAGAACCTTCGCCTCTAGGTTAGAGCGCATGCATGCGAGGGGGGACACATGCAAGCACCTATACCAACCTCTCACCACACTCACACACATATGCTAGGAACACATGCAAGTTCTCATCTGATTCCGATGTTCTCGTGGTCTTCCTCCGGCGAAACCCTGATCTCTGTGCACACTCGGATCGTCTACCCCCCTAGACGTTCCTCTGACAGGGGTAGCCCGGCGTAGCTCTCTCTTGTTTTGTGTTTGTTTAGGTCATAGGGTGATGTAAAACCATGTTGGTTCACAAGTTGGGGCACTATCCTACCCGGTTTCACCTAAACGGGGAGATTCCCCCCTTATACGGGTACGGAACCTTCGCCTCTAGGTTAGAGCGCATGCATGCGAGGGGGACACATGCAAGCACCTATACCAACCTCTCACCACACTCACACACATATGCTAGGGACACATGCAAGTTCTCGTCAGATTCCGATGTTCTCGTGGTCTTCCTCCGGCGAAACCCTGATCTCTATGCACACTCGGATCGTCTACCCCCCTAGACGTTCCTCTGACAGGGCTAGCCCGGCGTAGCTCTCTCTTGTTTTGTGTTTGTTTAGGTCATAGGGTGATGTAAAACCATGTTGGTTCACAAGTTGGGGCATTATCCTACCCGGTTTCACCTAAACGGGGAGATTCCCCCCTTATACGGGTACGGAACTTTCGCCTCTAGGTTAGAGCGCATGCATGCGAGGGCGGACACATGCAAGCACCTATACCAACCTCTCACCACACTCACACACATATGCTAGGGACACATGCAAGTTCTCGTCTGATTCCGAGGTTCTCGTGGTCTTCCTCCGGCGAAACCCTGATCTCTGTGCACACTCGGATCGTCTACCCCCTAGACGTTCCTCTGACAGGGGTAGCCCGGCGTAGCTCTCTCTTGTTTTGTGTTTGTTTAGGTCATAGGGTGATGTAAAACCATGTTGGTTTACAAGTTGGGGCACTATCCTACCCGGTTTCACCTAAACGGGGAGATTCCCCCCTTATACGGGTCCGGAACCTTCGCCTCTAGGTTAGAGCGCATGCATGCGAGGGGGGACACATGCAAGCACCTATACCAACCTCTCACCACACTCACACACATATGCTAGGGACACATGCAAGTTCTCATCTGATTCCGATGTTCTCGTGGTCTTCCTCCGGCGAAACCCTGATCTCTGTGCACACTCGGATCGTCTACCACCCTAGACGTTCCTCTGACAGGGGTAGCCCGGCGTAGCTCTCTCTTGTTTCGTGTTTGTTTAGGTCATAGGGTGATGTAAAACCATGTTGGTTCACAAGTTGGGGCACTATCCTACCCGGTTTCACCTAAACGGGGAGATTCCCCCCTTATACGGGTCCGGAACCTTCGCCTCTATGTTAGAGCGCATGCATGCGAGGGGGGACACATGCAAGCACCTATACCAACCTCTCACCACACTCACACACATATGCTAGGGACACATGCAAGTTCTCATCTGATTCCGATGTTCTCGTGGTCTTCCTCCAGCGAAACCCTGATCTCTGTGCACACTCGGATCGTCTACCCCCCTAGACGTTCCTCTGACAGGGGTAGCCCGGCGTAGCTCTCTCTTGTTTCGTGTTTGTTTAGGTCATAGGGTGATGTAAAACCATGTTGGTTCACAAGTTGGGGCACTATCCTACCCGGTTTCACCTAAACGGGGAGATTCCCCCCTTATACGGGTCCGGAACCTTCGCCTCTAGGTTAGAGCGCATGCATGCGAGGGGGAACACATGCAAGCACCTATACCAACCTCTCACCACACTCACACACATATGCTAGGGACACATACAAGTTCTCATCTGATTCCGATGTTCTCGTGGTCTTCCTCCGGCGAAACCCGGATCTCTATGCACACTCGGATCGTCTACCCCCTAGACGTTCCTGTGACAGGGGTAGCCCGGCATAGCTCTCTCTTGTTTTGTGTTTGTTTAGTTCATAGGGTGATGTAAAACCATGTTGGTTTGCAAGTTGGGGCACTATCCTACCCGGTTTCACCTAAACGGGGAGATTGCCCCCTTATACGGGTCCGGAACCTTCGCCTCTAGGTTAGAGCGCATGCATGCGAGGGGGGACACATGCAAGCACCTATACCAACCTCTCACCACACTCACACACATATGCTAGGGACACATGCAAGTTCTCATCTGATTCCGATGTTCTCGTGGTCTTCCTCCAGCGAAATCCTGATCTCTGTGCACACTCGGATCGTCTACCCCCCTAGACGTTCCTCTGACAGGGGTAGCCCGGCGTAGCTCTCTATTGTTTTGTGTTTGTTTAGGTCATAGGGTGATGTAAAACCATGTTGGTTCACAAGTTGGGGCACTATCCTACCCGGTTTCACCTAAACGGGGAGATTCCCCCCTTATACGGGTCCGGAACCTTCGCCTCTAGGTTAGAGTGCATGCATGCGAGGGGGACACATGCAAGCACCTATACCAACCTCTCACCACACTCACACACATATGCTAGGGACACATGCAAGTTCTCATCTGATTCCGATGTTCTCGTGGTCTTCCTCTAGCGAAATCCTGATCTCTGTGCACACTCGGATCGTCTACCCCCCTAGACGTTCCTCTGACAGGGGTAGCCCGGCGTAGCTCTCTCTTGTTTTGTGTTTGTTTAGGTCATAGGGTGATGTAAAACCATGTTGGTTCACAAGTTGGGGCACTATCCTACCCGGTTTCACCTAAACGGGGAGATTCCCCCCTTATACGGGTCCGGAACCTTCGCCTCTAGGTTAGAGCGCATGCATGCGAGGGGGACACATGCAAGCACCTATACCAACCTCTCACCACACTCACACACATATGCTAGAGACACATGCAAGTTCTCATCTGATTCCGATGTTCTCGTGGTCTTCCTCCGGCGAAACCCTGATCTCTGTGCACACTCGGATCGTCTACCCCTAGACGTTCCTCTGACAGGGGTAGCCCGGCATATCTCTCTCTTGTATTGTGTTTGTTTAGGTCATAGGGTGATGTAAAACCATGTTGGTTCACAAGTTGGGGCACTATCCTACCCGGTTTCACCTAAACGGGGAGATTCCCCCCTTATACGGGTCCGGAACCTTCGCCTCTAGGTTAGAGCGCATGCATGCGAGGGGGGACACATGCAAGAACCTATACCAACCTCTCACCACACTATCACACATATGCTAGGGACACATGCAAGTTCTCGTCTGATTCTGATGTTCTCGTGGTCTTCCTCCGGCGAAACCCTGATCTCTGTGCACATTCGGATCGTCTACCCCCCTAGACGTTCCTCTGACAGGGGTAGCCCGGCGTAGGTCTCTCTTGTTTTGTGTTTGTTTAGGTCATAGGGTGATGTAAAACCATGTTGGTTCATAAGTTGGGGCACTATCCTACCCGGTTTCACCTAAACGGGGAGATTCCCCCCTTATACGGGTCCGGAACCTTCGCCTCTAGGTTAGAGCGATTCATGCGAGGGGGGACACATGCAAGCACCTATACCAACCTCTCACCACACTCACACACATATGCTAGGGACACATGCAAGTTCTCGTCTGATTCTGATGTTCTCGTGGTCTTCCTCCGGCGAAACCCTGATCTCTGTGCACACTCGGATCGTCTACCCCCCTAGACGTTCCTCTGACAGGGGTAGCCCGGCGTAGCTCTCTCTTGTTTTGTGTTTGTTTAGGTCATAGGGTGATGTAAAACCATGTTGGTTCACAAGTTGGGGCACTATCCTACCCGGTTTCACCTAAACGGGGAGATTCCCCCCTTATACGGGTCCGGAACCTTCGCCTCTAGGTTAGAGCGCATGCATGCGAGGGGGGACACATGCAAGCACCTATACCAACCTCTCACCACACTCACACACATATTCTATGGACACATGCAAGTTCTCGTCTGATTCCGATGTTCTCGTGGTCTTCCTCCGGTGAAACCCTGATCTCTGTGCACACTCGGATCGTCTACCCCCTAGACGTTCCTCTCACAGGGGTAGCCCGACGTAGCTCTCTCTTGTTTTGTGTTTGTTTAGGTCATAGGGTGATGTAAAGCCATGTTGGTTCACAAGTTGGGGCACTATCCTACCCGGTTTCACCTAAACGGGGAGATTCCCCCCTTATACGGGTACGGAACCTTCGCCTCTAGGTTAGAGCGCATGCATGCGAGGGGGGACACATGCAAGCACCTATACCAACCTATCACCACACTCACACACATATACTAGGGACACATGCAAGTTCTTGTCTGATTCCGATGTTCTCGTGGTCTTCCTCCGGCGAAACCCTGATCTTTGTGCACACTCGGATCGTCTACCCCCCTAGACGTTCCTCTGACAGGGGTAGCCCGGCGTAGCTCTCTCTTGTTTTATGTTTGTTTAGGTCATAGGGTGATGTAAAACCATGTTGGTTCACAAGTTGGGGCACTATCCTACCCGGTTTCACCTAAACGGGGATATTCCCCCCTTATACGGGTACGGAACCTTCGCCTCTAGGTTAGAGCGCATGCATGCGAGGGGGACACATGCAAGCACCTATACCAACCTCTCACCACACTCACACACATATGCTAGGGACACATGCAAGTTCTCGTCTGATTCCGATGTTCTCGTGGTCTTCCTCCGGCGAAACCCTGATCTCTATGCACACTCGGATCGTCTACCCCCCTAGACGTTCCTCTGACAGGGCTAGCCCGGCGTAGCTCTCTCTTGTTTTGTGTTTGTTTAGGTCATAGGGTGATGTAAAACCATGTTGGTTCACAAGTTGGGGCACTATCCTACCCGGTTTCACCTAAACGGGGAGATTCCCCCCTTATACGGGTACGGAACCTTCGCCTCTAGGTTAGAGCGCATGCATGCGAGGGCGGACACATGCAAGCACCTATACCAACCTCTCACCACACTCACACACATATGCTAGGGACACATGCAAGTTCTCGTCTGATTCCGAGGTTCTCGTGGTCTTCCTCCGGCTAAACCCTGATCTCTGTGCACACTCGGATCGTCTACCCCCTAGACGTTCCTCTGACAGGGGTAGCCCGGCGTAGCTCTCTCTTGTTTTGTGTTTGTTTAGGTCATAGGGTGATGTAAAACCATGTTGGTTCACAAGTTAGGGCACTATCCTACCCGGTTTCACCTAAACGGGGAGATTCCCCCCTTATACGGGTACGGAACCTTCGCCTCTAGGTTAGAGCGCATGCATGCGAGGGGGACACATGCAAGCACCTATACCAACCTCTCACCACACTCACACACATATGCTAGGGACACATGCAAGTTCTCGTCTGATTCCGATGTTCTCGTGGTCTTCCTCCGGCGAAACCCTGATCTCTATGCACACTCGGATCGTCTACCCCCCTAGACGTTCCTCTGACAGGGCTAGCCCGGCGTAGCTCTCTCTTGTTTTGTGTTTGTTTAGGTCATAGGGTGATGTAAAACCATGTTGGTTCACAAGTTGGGGCACTATCCTACCCGGTTTCACCTAAACGGGGAGATTCCCCCCTTATACGGGTACGGAACCTTCGCCTCTAGGTTAGAGCGCATGCATGCGAGGGCGGACACATGCAAGCACCTATACCAACCTCTCACCACACTCACACACATATGCTAGGGACACATGCAAGTTCTCGTCTGATTCCGAGGTTCTCGTGGTCTTCCTCCGGCTAAACCCTGATCTCTGTGCACACTCGGATCGTCTACCCCCTAGACGTTCCTCTGACAGGGGTAGCCCGGCGTAGCTCTCTCTTGTTTTGTGTTTGTTTAGGTCATAGGGTGATGTAAAACCATGTTGGTTCACAAGTTAGGGCACTATCCTACCCGGTTTCACCTAAACGGGGAGATTCCCCCCTTATACGGGTACGGAACCTTCGCCTCTAGGTTAGAGCGCATGCATGCGAGGGGGACACATGCAAGCACCTATACCAACCTCTCACCACACTCACACACATATGCTAGGGACACATGCAAGTTCTCATCTGATTCCGATGTTCTCGTGGTCTTCCTCCAGCGAAATCCTGATCTCTGTGCACACTCGGATCGTCTACCCCCCTAGACGTTCCTCTGACAGGGGTAGCCCGGCGTAGCTCTCTCTTGTTTTGTGTTTGTTTAGGTCATAGGGTGATGTAAAACCATGTTGGTTCACAAGTTGGGGCACTATCCTACCCGGTTTCACCTAAACGGGGAGATTCCCCCCTTATACGGGTCCGGAACCTTCGCCTCTAGGTTAGAGCGCATGCATGCGAGGGGGGACACATGCAAGCACCTATACCAACCTCTCACCACACTCACACACATATTCTATGGACACATGCAAGTTCTCGTCTGATTCCGATGTTCTCGTGGTCTTCCTCCGGTGAAACCCTGATCTCTGTGCACACTCGGATCGTCTACCCCCCTAGACGTTCCTCTGACAGGGGTAGCCCGGCGTAGCTCTCTCTTGTTTTATGTTTGTTTAGGTCATAGGGTGATGTAAAACCATGTTGGTTCACAAGTTGGGGCACTATCCTACCCGGTTTCACCTAAACGGGGAGATTCCCCCCTTATACGGGTACGGAACCTTCGCCTCTAGGTTAGAGCGCATGCATGCGAGGGGGACACATGCAAGCACCTATACCAACCTCTCACCACACTCACACACATATGCTAGGGACACATGCAAGTTCTCGTCTGATTCCGATGTTCTCGTGGTCTTCCTCCGGCGAAACCCTGATCTCTATGCACACTCGGATCGTCTACCCCCCTAGACGTTCCTCTGACAGGGCTAGCCCGGCGTAGCTCTCTCTTGTTTTGTGTTTGTTTAGGTCATAGGGTGATGTAAAACCATGTTGGTTCACAAGTTGGGGCACTATCCTACCCGGTTTCACCTAAACGGGGAGATTCCCCCCTTATACGGGTACGGAACCTTCGCCTCTAGGTTAGAGCGCATGCATGCGAGGGCGGACACATGCAAGCACCTATACCAACCTCTCACCACACTCACACACATATGCTAGGGACACATGCAAGTTCTCGTCTGATTCCGAGGTTCTCGTGGTCTTCCTCCGGCTAAACCCTGATCTCTGTGCACACTCGGATCGTCTACCCCCTAGACGTTCCTCTGACAGGGGTAGCCCGGCGAATCTCTCTCTTGTTTTGTGTTTGTTTAGGTCATAGGGTGATGTAAAACCATGTTGGTTCACAAGTTGGGGCACTATCCTACCCGGTTTCACCTAAACGGGGAGATTCCCCCCTTATACGGGTCCGGAACCTTCGCCTCTAGGTTAGAGCGATGCATGCGAGGGGGGACACATGCAAGCACCTATACCAACCTCTCACCACACTCACAGACATATGATAGGGACACATGCAAGTTCTCGTCTGATTCCGATGTTCTCGTGGTCTTCCTCCGATGAAACCCTGATCTCTGTGCACACTCGGATCGTCTACCCCCTAGACGTTCCTCTGACAGGGGTAGCCCGGCATAGCTCTCTCTTGTTTTATGTTTGTTTAGGTCATAGGGTGATGTAAAACCATGTTGGTTCATAAGTTGGGGCACTATCCTACCCGGTTTCACCTAAACGGGGAGATTCCCCCCTTATACGGGTCCGGAACCTTCGCCTCTAGGTTAGAGCGCATGCATGCGAGGGGGGACACATGCAAGCACCTATACCAACCTCTCACCACACTCACACACATATTCTATGGACACATGCAAGTTCTCGTCTGATTCCGATGTTCTCGTGGTCTTCCTCCGGTGAAACCCTGATCTCTGTGCACACTCGGATCGTCTACCCCCTAGACGTTCCTCTCACAGGGGTAGCCCGACGTAGCTCTCTCTTGTTTTGTGTTTGTTTAGGTCATAGGGTGATGTAAAGCCATGTTGGTTCACAAGTTGGGGCACTATCCTACCCGGTTTCACCTAAACGGGGAGATTCCCCCCTTATACGGGTACGGAACCTTCGCCTCTAGGTTAGAGCGCATGCATGCGAGGGGGGACACATGCAAGCACCTATACCAACCTATCACCACACTCACACACATATACTAGGGACACATGCAAGTTCTTGTCTGATTCCGATGTTCTCGTGGTCTTCCTCCGGCGAAACCCTGATCTTTGTGCACACTCGGATCGTCTACCCCCCTAGACGTTCCTCTGACAGGGGTAGCCCGGCGTAGCTCTCTCTTGTTTTATGTTTGTTTAGGTCATAGGGTGATGTAAAACCATGTTGGTTCACAAGTTGGGGCACTATCCTACCCGGTTTCACCTAAACGGGGAGATTCCCCCCTTATACGGGTACGGAACCTTCGCCTCTAGGTTAGAGCGCATGCATGCGAGGGGGACACATGCAAGCACCTATACCAACCTCTCACCACACTCACACACATATGCTAGGGACACATGCAAGTTCTCGTCTGATTCCGATGTTCTCGTGGTCTTCCTCCGGCGAAACCCTGATCTCTATGCACACTCGGATCGTCTACCCCCCTAGACGTTCCTCTGACAGGGCTAGCCCGGCGTAGCTCTCTCTTGTTTTGTGTTTGTTTAGGTCATAGGGTGATGTAAAACCATGTTGGTTCACAAGTTGGGGCACTATCCTACCCGGTTTCACCTAAACGGGGAGATTCCCCCCTTATACGGGTACGGAACCTTCGCCTCTAGGTTAGAGCGCATGCATGCGAGGGCGGACACATGCAAGCACCTATACCAACCTCTCACCACACTCACACACATATGTTAGGGACACATGCAAGTTCTCGTCTGATTCCGAGGTTCTCGTGGTCTTCCTCCGGCTAAACCCTGATCTCTGTGCACACTCGGATCGTCTACCCCCTAGACGTTCCTCTGACAGGGGTAGCCCGGCGTAGCTCTCTCTTGTTTTGTGTTTGTTTAGGTCATAGGGTGATGTAAAACCATGTTGGTTCACAAGTTGGGGCACTATCCTACCCGGTTTCACCTAAACGGGGAGATTCCCCCCTTATACGGGTCCGGAACCTTCGCCTCTAGGTTAGAGCGATGCATGCGAGGGGGGACACATGCAAGCACCTATACCAACCTCTCACCACACTCACAGACATATGATAGGGACACATGCAAGTTCTCGTCTGATTCCGATGTTCTCGTGGTCTTCCTCCGATGAAACCCTGATCTCTGTGCACACTCGGATCGTCTACCCCCTAGACGTTCCTCTGACAGGGGTAGCCCGGCGTAGCTCTCTCTTGTTTTATGTTTTTTTAGGTCATAGGGTGATGTAAAACCATGTTGGTTCACAAGTTGGGGCACTATCCTACCCGGTTTCACCTAAACGGGGAGATTCCCCCCTTATACGGGTCGGGAACCTTCGCCTCTAGGTTAGAGCGATGCATGCGAGGGGGGACACATGCAAGCACCTATACCAACCTCTCACCACACTCACAGACATATGATAGGGACACATGCAAGTTCTCGTCTGATTCCGATGTTCTCGTGGTCTTCCTCCGACGAAACCCTGATCTCTGTGCACACTCGGATCGTCTACCCCCTAGACGTTCCTCTGACAGGGGTATCCCGGCGTAGCTCTCTCTTGTTTTGTGTTTGTTTAGGTCATAGGGTGATGTAAAACCATGTTGGTTCACAAGTTGGGGCACTATCCTACCCGGTTTCACCTAAACGGGGAGATTCCCCCTTATACGGGTACGGAACCTTCGCCTCTAGGTTAGAGCGCATGCATGCGAGGGGGGACACATGCAAGCACCTATACCAACCTCTCACCACACTCACACACATATGCTAGGGACAGATGCAAGTTCTTGTCTGATTCCGATGTTCTCGTGGTCTTCCTCCGGCGAAGCCCTGATCTCTGTGCACACTCGGATCGTCTACCCCCTAGACGTTCCTCTGACAGGGGTAGCCCGGCGTAGCTCTCTCTTGTTTTGTGTTTGTTTAAGTCATAGGGTGATGTAAAACCATGTTGGTTCACAAGTTGGGGCACTATCCTACCCGGTTTCACCTAAACGGGGAGATTCCGCCCTTATACGGGTACGAAACCTTCGCCTCTAGGTTAGAGCGCATGCATGCGAGGAGGGACACATGCAAGCACCTATACCAACCTCTCACCACACTCACACACATATGCTAGGGACACATGCAAGTTCTCGTCTGATTCCGATGTTCTCGTGGTCTTCCTCCGGTGAAACCCTGATCTCTGTGCACACTCGGATCGTCTACCCCCCTAGACGTTCCTCTGACAGGGGTAGCCCGGCGTAGCTCTCTCTTGTTTTGTGTTTTTTAGGTCATAGGGTGATGTAAAACCATGTTGGTTCACAAGTTGGGGCACTATCCTACCCGGTTTCACCTAAACGGGGAGATTCCCCCCTTATACGGGTACGGAACCTTCGCCTCTAGGTTAGAGCGATGCATGCGAGGGGGGACACATGCAAGCACCTATACCAACCTCTCACCACACTCACACACATATGCTAGGGACACATGCAAGTTCTCGTCTGATTCCGAGGTTCTCGTGGTCTTCCTCCGGCGAAACCCTGATCTCTGTGCACACTCGGATCGTCTACCCCCTAGACGTTCCTCTGACAGGGGTAGCCCGGCGTAGCTCTCTCTTGTTTTGTGTTTGTTTAGGTCATAGGGTGATGTAAAACCATGTTGGTTCACAAGTTGGGGCACTATCCTACCCGGTTTCACCTAAACGGGGAGATTCCCCCTTATACGGGTCCGGAACCTTCGCCTCTAGGTTAGAGCGATGCATGCGAGGGGGACACATGCAAGCACATATACCAACCTCTCACCACACTCACACACATATGCTAGGGACACATGCAAGTTCTCGTCTGATTCCGATGTTCTCGTGGTCTTCCTCCGGCGAAACCCTGATCTCTATGCACACACGGATCGTCTACCCCCCTAGACGTTCCTTTGACAGGGGTAGCCCGGCGTATCTCTCTCTTGTTTTGTGTTTGTTTAGGTCATAGGGTGATGTAAAACCATGTTGGTTCACAAGTTGGGGCACTATCCTACCCGGTTTCACCTAAACGGGGAGATTCCCCCCTTATACGGGTCCGGAACCTTCGCCTCTAGGTTAGAGCGATGCATGCGAGGGGGGACACATGCAAGCACCTATACCAACCTCTCACCACACTCACACACATATGCTAGGGACACATGCAAGTTCTCGTCTGATTCCGATGTTCTCGTGGTCTTCCTCCGGCGAAACCTGATCTCTGTGCACACTCGGATCGTCTACCCCCTAGACGTTCCTCTAACAGGGGTAGCCCGGCGTATCTCTCTCTTGTTTTGTGTTTGTTTAGGTCATAGGGTGATGTAAAATCATGTTGGTTCACAAGTTGGGGCACTATCCTACCCGGTTTCACCTAAACGGGGAGATTCCTCCCTTATACGGGTACGGAACCTTCGCCTCTAGGTTAGAGCGCATGCATGCGAGGGGGGACACATGCAAGCACCTATACCAACCTCTCACCACACTCACACACATATGCTAGGGACGCATGCAAGTTCTCGTCTGATTCCGAGGTTCTCGTGGTCTTCCTCCGGCGAAACCCTGATCTCTGTGCACACTCGGATCGTCTACCCCCTAGACGTTCCTCTGACAGGGGTAGCCCGGCGTAGCTCTCTCTTGTTTTGTGTTTGTTTAGGTCATAGGGTGATGTAAAACCATGTTGGTTCACAAGTTGGGGCACTATCCTACCCGGTTTCACCTAAACGGGGAGATTCCCCCCTTATACGGGTCCGGAACCTTCGCCTCTAGGTTAGAGCGATGCATGCGAGGGGGGACACATGCAAGCACATATACCAACCTCTCACCACACTCACACACATATGCTAGGGACACATGCAAGTTCTCGTCTGATTCCGATGTTCTCGTGGTCTTCCTCCGGCGAAACCCTGATCTCTGTGCACACTCGGATCGTCTACCCCCCTAGACGTTCCTCTGACAGGGGTAGCCCGGCGTAGCTCTCTCTTGTTTTGTGTTTGTTTAGGTCATAGGGTGATGTAAAACCATGTTGGTTCACAAGTTGGGGCACTATCCTACCCGGTTTCACCTAAACGGGGAGATTCCCCCCTTATACGGGTCCGGAACCTTCGCCTCTATGTTAGAGCGATGCATGCGAGGGGGGACACATGCAAGCACCTATACCAACCTCTCACCACACTCACACACATATGCTAGGGACACATGCAAGTTCTCGTCTGATTCCGATGTTCTCGTGGTCTTCCTCCGGCGAAACCCTGATCTCTGTGCACACTCGGATCGTCTACCCCCTAGACGTTCCTCTAACAGGGGTAGCCCGGCGTATCTCTCTCTTGTTTTGTGTTTGTTTAGGTCATAGGGTGATGTAAAACCATGTTGGTTCACAAGTTGGGGCACTATCCTACCCGGTTTCACCTAAACGGGGAGATTCCCCCCTTATACGGGTACGGAACCTTCGCCTCTAGGTTAGAGCGCATGCATGCGAGGGGGACACATGCAAGCACCTATACCAACCTCTCACCACACTCACACACATATGCTAGGGACACATGCAAGTTCTCGTCTGATTCCGATGTTCTCGTGGTCTTCCTCCGGCGAAGCCCTGATCTCTGTGCACACTCGGATCGTCTACCCCGTAGACGTTCCTCTGACAGGGGTAGCCCGACGTAGCTCTCTCTTGTTTTGTGTTTGTTTAGGTCATAGGGTGATGTAAAACCATGTTGGTTCACAAGTTGGGGCACTATCCTACCCGGTTTCACCTAAACGGGGAGATTCCCCCCTTATACGGGTACGGAACCTTCGCCTCTAGGTTAGAGCGCATGCATGCGAGGGGGGACACATGCAAGCACCTATACCAACCTCTCACCACACTCACACACATATTCTAGGGACGCATGCAAGTTCTCGTCTGATTCCGAGGTTCTCGTGGTCTTCCTCCGGCGAAACCCTGATCTCTGTGCACACTCGGATCGTCTACCCCCTAGACGTTCCTCTGACAGGGGTAGCCCGGTGTAGCTCTCTCTTGTTTTGTGTTTGTTTAGGTCATAGGGTGATGTAAAACCATGTTGGTTCACAAGTTGGGGCACTATCCTACCCGGTTTCACCTAAACGGGGAGATTCCCCCTTATACGGGTACGGAACCTTCGCCTCTAGGTTAGAGCGCATGCATGCGAGGGGGGACACATGCAAGCACCTATACCAACCTCTCACCACACTCACACACATATGCTAGGGACAGATGCAAGTTCTTGTCTGATTCCGATGTTCTCGTGGTCTTCCTCCGGCGAAGCCCTGATCTCTGTGCACACTCGGATCGTCTACCCCCTAGACGTTCCTCTGACAGGGGTAGCCCGGCGTAGCTCTCTCTTGTTTTGTGTTTGTTTAAGTCATAGGGTGATGTAAAACCATGTTGGTTCACAAGTTGGGGCACTATCCTACCCGGTTTCACCTAAACGGGGAGATTCCGCCCTTATACGGGTACGAAACCTTCGCCTCTAGGTTAGAGCGCATGCATGCGAGGAGGGACACATGCAAGCACCTATACCAACCTCTCACCACACTCACACACATATGCTAGGGACACATGCAAGTTCTCGTCTGATTCCGATGTTCTCGTGGTCTTCCTCCGGTGAAACCCTGATCTCTGTGCACACTCGGATCGTCTACCACCCTAGACGTTCCTCTGACAGGGGTAGCCCGGCGTAGCTCTCTCTTGTTTTGTGTTTTTTAGGTCATAGGGTGATGTAAAACCATGTTGGTTCACAAGTTGGGGCACTATCCTACCCGGTTTCACCTAAACGGGGAGATTCCCCCCTTATACGGGTACGGAACCTTCGCCTCTAGGTTAGAGCGATGCATGCGAGGGGGGACACATGCAAGCACCTATACCAACCTCTCACCACACTCACACACATATGCTAGGGACACATGCAAGTTCTCGTCTGATTCCGAGGTTCTCGTGGTCTTCCTCCGGCGAAACCCTGATCTCTGTGCACACTCGGATCGTCTACCCCCTAGACGTTCCTCTGACAGGGGTAGCCCGGCGTAGCTCTCTCTTGTTTTGTGTTTGTTTAGGTCATAGGGTGATGTAAAACCATGTTGGTTCACAAGTTGGGGCACTATCCTACCCGGTTTCACCTAAACAGGGAGATTCCCCCTTATACGGGTCCGGAACCTTCGCCTCTAGGTTAGAGCGATGCATGCGAGGGGGACACATGCAAGCACATATACCAACCTCTCACCACACTCACACACATATGCTAGGGACACATGCAAGTTCTCGTCTGATTCCGATGTTCTCGTGGTCTTCCTCCGGCGAAACCCTGATCTCTATGCACACACGGATCGTCTACCCCCCTAGACGTTCCTTTGACAGGGGTAGCCCGGCGTATCTCTCTCTTGTTTTGTGTTTGTTTAGGTCATAGGGTGATGTAAAACCATGTTGGTTCACAAGTTGGGGCACTATCCTACCCGGTTTCACCTAAACGGGGAGATTCCCCCCTTATACGGGTCCGGAACCTTCGCCTCTAGGTTAGAGCGATGCATGCGAGGGGGGACACATGCAAGCACCTATACCAACCTCTCACCACACTCACACACATATGCTAGGGACACATGCAAGTTCTCGTCTGATTCCGATGTTCTCGTGGTCTTCCTCCGGCGAAACCTGATCTCTGTGCACACTCGGATCGTCTACCCCCTAGACGTTCCTCTAACAGGGGTAGCCCGGCGTATCTCTCTCTTGTTTTGTGTTTGTTTAGGTCATAGGGTGATGTAAAAGCATGTTGGTTCACAAGTTGGGGCACTATCCTACCCGGTTTCACCTAAACGGGGAGATTCCTCCCTTATACGGGTACGGAACCTTCGCCTCTAGGTTAGAGCGCATGCATGCGAGGGGGGACACATGCAAGCACCTATACCAACCTCTCACCACACTCACACACATATGCTAGGGACGCATGCAAGTTCTCGTCTGATTCCGAGGTTCTCGTGGTCTTCCTCCGGCGAAACCCTGATCTCTGTGCACACTCGGATCGTCTACCCCCTAGACTTTCCTCTGACAGGGGTAGCCCGGCGTAGCTCTCTCTTGTTTTGTGTTTGTTTAGGTCATAGGGTGATGTAAAACCATGTTGGTTCACAAGTTGGGGCACTATCCTACCCGGTTTCACCTAAACGGGGAGATTCCCCCCTTATACGGGTCCGGAACCTTCGCCTCTAGGTTAGAGCGATGCATGCGAGGGGGGACACATGCAAGCACATATACCAACCTCTCACCACACTCACACACATATGCTAGGGACACATGCAAGTTCTCGTCTGATTCCGATGTTCTCGTGGTCTTCCTCCGGCGAAACCCTGATCTCTGTGCACACTCGGATCGTCTACCCCCCTAGACGTTCCTCTGACAGGGGTAGCCCGGCGTAGCTCTCTCTTGTTTTGTGTTTGTTTAGGTCATAGGGTGATGTAAAACCATGTTGGTTCACAAGTTGGGGCACTATCCTACCCGGTTTCACCTAAACGGGGAGATTCCCCCCTTATACGGGTCCGGAACCTTCGCCTCTATGTTAGAGCGATGCATGCGAGGGGGGACACATGCAAGCACCTATACCAACCTCTCACCACACTCACACACATATGCTAGGGACACATGCAAGTTCTCGTCTGATTCCGATGTTCTCGTGGTCTTCCTCCGGCGAAACCCTGATCTCTGTGCACACTCGGATCGTCTACCCCCTAGACGTTCCTCTAACAGGGGTAGCCCGGCGTATCTCTCTCTTGTTTTGTGTTTGTTTAGGTCATAGGGTGATGTAAAACCATGTTGGTTCACAAGTTGGGGCACTATCCTACCCGGTTTCACCTAAACGGGGAGATTCCCCCCTTATACGGGTACGGAACCTTCGCCTCTAGGTTAGAGCGCATGCATGCGAGGGGGACACATGCAAGCACCTATACCAACCTCTCACCACACTCACACACATATGCTAGGGACACATGCAAGTTCTCGTCTGATTCCGATGTTCTCGTGGTCTTCCTCCGGCGAAGCCCTGATCTCTGTGCACACTCGGATCGTCTACCCCGTAGACGTTCCTCTGACAGGGGTAGCCCGACGTAGCTCTCTCTTGTTTTGTGTTTGTTTAGGTCATAGGGTGATGTAAAACCATGTTGGTTCACAAGTTGGGGCACTATCCTACCCGGTTTCACCTAAACGAGGAGATTCCCCCCTTATACGGGTACGGAACCTTCGCCTCTAGGTTAGAGCGCATGCATGCGAGGGGGGACACATGCAAGCACCTATACCAACCTCTCACCACACTCACACACATATGCTAGGGACACATGCAAGTTCTCGTCTGATTCCGATGTTCTCGTGGTCTTCCTCCGGTGAAACCCTGATCTCTGTGCACACTCGGATCGTCTACCCCCTAGACGTTCCTCTAACAGGGGTAGCCCGGCGTATCTCTCTCTTGTTTTGTGTTTGTTTAGGTCATAGGGTGATGTAAAACTATGTTGGTTCACAAGTTGGGGCACTATCCTACCCGGTTTCACCTAAACGAGGAGATTCCCCCCTTATACGGGTACGGAACCTTCGCCTCTAGGTTAGAGCGCATGCATGCGAGGGGGACACATGCAAGCACCTATACCAACCTCTCACCACACTCACACACATATGCTAGGGACACATGCAAGTTCTCGTCTGATTCCGATGTTCTCGTGGTCTTCCTCCGGCGAAACCCTGATCTCTGTGCACACTCGGATCGTCTACCCCCCTAGACGTTCCTCTGATAGGGGTAGCCCGACGTAGCTCTCTCTTGTTTTGTGTTTGTTTAGGTCATAGGGTGATGTAAAACCATGTTGGTTCACAAGTTGGGGCACCATCCTACCCGGTTTCACCTAAACGGGGAGATTCCCCCCTTATACGGGTCCGAAACCTTCGCCTCTAGGTTAGAGCGCATGCATGCGAGGGGGGACACATGCAAGCACCTATACCAACCTCTCACCACACTCACACACATATGCTAGGGACACATGCAAGTTCTCATCTGATTCCGATGTTCTCGTGGTCTTCCTCCGGCGAAACCCTGATCTCTGTGCACACTCGGATCGTCTACCACCCTAGACGTTCCTCTGACAGGGGTAGCCCGGCGTAGATCTCTCTTGTTTTGTGTTTGTTTAGGTCATAGGGTGATGTAAAACCATGTTGGTTCACAAGTTAGGGCACTATCCTACCCGGTTTCACCTAAACGGGGAGATTCCCCCCTTATACGGGTACGGAACCTTCGCCTCTAGGTTAGAGCGTATGCATGCGAGGGGGGACACATGCAAGCACCTATACCAACCTCTCACCACACTCACACACATATGCTAGGGACACATGCAAGTTCTCGTCTGATTCCGATGTTCTCGTGGTCTTCCTCCGGCGAAACCCTAATCTCTGTGCACACTCGGATCGTCTACCCCCCTAGACGTTCCTCTGACAGGGGTAGTCCGGCGTAGCTCTCTCTTGTTTTGTGTTTGTTTAGGTCATAGGGTGATGTAAAACCATGTTGGTTCACAAGTTGGGGCACTATCCTACCCGGTTTCACCTAAACGGGGAGATTCCCCCCTTATACGGGTACGGAACCTTCGCCTCTAGGTTAGAGCGCATGCATGCGAGGGGGGACACATGCAAGCACCTATACCAACCTCTCACCACACTCACACACATATGCTAGGGACGCATGCAAGTTCTCGTCTGATTCCGAGGTTCTCGTGGTCTTCCTCCGGCGAAACCCTGATCTCTGTGCACACTCGGATCCTCTACCCCCTAGACGTTCCTCTGACAGGGGTAGCCCGGCGTAGCTCTCTCTTGTTTTGTGTTTGTTTAGGTCATAGGGTGATGTAAAACCATGTTGGTTCACAAGTTGGGGCACTATCCTACCCGGTTTCACCTAAACGGGGAGATTCCCCCTTATACGAGTCCGGAACCTTCGCCTCTAGGTTAGAGCGATGCATGCGAGGGGGGACACATGCAAGCACATATACCAACCTCTCACCACACTCACACACATATGCTAGGGACACATGCAAGTTCTCGTCTGATTCCGATGTTCTCGTGGTCTTCCTCCGGCGAAACCCTGATCTCTGTGCACACTCGGATCGTCTACCCCCCTAGACGTTCCTCTGACAGGGGTAGCCCGGCGTAGCTCTCTCTTGTTTTGTGTTTGTTTAGGTCATAGGGTGATGTAAAACCATGTTGGTTCACAAGTTGGGGCACTATCCTACCCGGTTTCACCTAAACGGGGAGATTCCCCCCTTATACGGGTCCGGAACCTTCGCCTCTATGTTAGAGCGATGCATGCGAGGGGGGACACATGCAAGCACCTATACCAACCTCTCACCACACTCACACACATATGCTAGGGACACATGCAAGTTCTCGTCTGATTCCGATATTCTCGTGGTCTTCCTCCGGCGAAACCCTGATCTCTGTGCACACTCGGATCGTCTACCCCCTAGACGTTCCTCTAACAGGGGTAGCCCGGCGTATCTCTCTCTTGTTTTGTGTTTGTTTAGGTCATAGGGTGATGTAAAACTATGTTGGTTCACAAGTTGGGGCACTATCCTACCCGGTTTCACCTAAACGAGGAGATTCCCCCCTTATACGGGTACGGAACCTTCGCCTCTAGGTTAGAGCGCATGCATGCGAGGGGGACACATGCAAGCACCTATACCAACCTCTCACCACACTCACACACATATGCTAGGGACACATGCAAGTTCTCGTCTGATTCCGATGTTCTCGTGGTCTTCCTCCGGCGAAGCCCTGATCTCTGTGCACACTCGGATCGTCTACCCCGTAGACGTTCCTCTGACAGGGGTAGCCCGACGTAGCTCTCTCTTGTTTTGTGTTTGTTTAGGTCATAGGGTGATGTAAAACCATGTTGGTTCACAAGTTGGGGCACTATCCTACCCGGTTTCACCTAAACGGGGATATTCCCCCCTTATACGGGTACGGAACCTTCGCCTCTAGGTTAGAGCGCATGCATGCGAGGGGGACACATGCAAGCACCTATACCAACCTCTCACCACACTCACACACATATGCTAGGGACACATGCAAGTTCTCGTCTGATTCCGATGTTCTCGTGGTCTTCCTCCGGCGAAACCCTGATCTCTGTGCACACTCGGATCGTCTACCCCCCTAGACGTTCCTCTGATAGGGGTAGCCCGACGTAGCTCTCTCTTGTTTTGTGTTTGTTTAGGTCATAGGGTGATGTAAAACCATGTTGGTTCACAAGTTGGGGCACCATCCTACCCGGTTTCACCTAAACGGGGAGATTCCCCCCTTATACGGGTCCGGAACCTTCGCCTCTAGGTTAGAGCGCATGCATGCGAGGGGGGACACATGCAAGCACCTATACCAACCTCTCACCACACTCACACACATATGCTAGGGACACATGCAAGTTCTCATCTGATTCCGATGTTCTCGTGGTCTTCCTCCGGCGAAACCCTGATCTCTGTGCACACTCGGATCGTCTACCACCCTAGACGTTCCTCTGACAGGGGTAGCCCGGCGTAGCTCTCTCTTGTTTTGTGTTTGTTTAGGTCATAGGGTGATGTAAAACCATGTTGGTTCACAAGTTAGGGCACTATCCTACCCGGTTTCACCTAAACGGGGAGATTCCCCCCTTATACGGGTACGGAACCTTCGCCTCTAGGTTAGAGCGTATGCATGCGAGGGGGGACACATGCAAGCACCTATACCAACCTCTCACCACACTCACACACATATGCTAGGGATACATGCAAGTTCTCGTCTGATTCCGATGTTCTCGTGGTCTTCCTCCGGCGAAACCCTGATCTCTGTGCACACTCGGATCGTCTACCCCCCTAGACGTTCCTCTGACAGGGGTAGTCCGGCGTAGCTCTCTCTTGTTTTGTGTTTGTTTAGGTCATAGGGTGATGTAAAACCATGTTGGTTCACAAGTTGGGACACTATCCTACCCGGTTTCACCTAAACGGGGAGATTCCCCCCTTATACGGGTACGGAACCTTCGCCTCTAGGTTAGAGCGCATGCATGCGAGGGGGGACACATGCAAGCACCTATACCAACCTCTCACCACACTCACACACATATGCTAGGGACGCATGCAAGTTCTCGTCTGATTCCGAGGTTCTCGTGGTCTTCCTCCGGCGAAACCCTGATCTCTGTGCACACTCGGATCGTCTACCCCCTAGACGTTCCTCTGACAGGGGTAGCCCGGCGTAGCTCTCTCTTGTTTTGTGTTTGTTTAGGTCATAGGGTGATGTAAAACCATGTTGGTTCACAAGTTGGGGCACTATCCTACCCGGTTTCACCTAAACGGGGAGATTCCCCCCTTATACGAGTCCGGAACCTTCGCCTCTAGGTTAGAGCGATGCATGCGAGGGGGGACACATGCAAGCACATATACCAACCTCTCACCACACTCACACACATATGCTAGGGACACATGCAAGTTCTCGTCTGATTCTGATGTTCTCGTGGTCTTCCTCCGGCGAAACCCTGATCTCTGTGCACACTCGGATCGTCTACCCCCCTAGACGTTCCTCTGATAGGGGTAGCCCGGCGTAGCTCTCTCTTGTTCTGTGTTTGTTTAGGTCATAGGGTGATGTAAAACCATGTTGGTTCACAAGTTGGGGCACTATCCTACCCGGTTTCACCTAAAGGGGGAGATTCCCCCCTTATACGGGTCCAGAACCTTCGCCTCTATGTTAGAGCGATGCATGCGAGGGGGGACACATGCAAGCACCTATACCAACCGCTCACCACACTCACACACATATGCTAGGGACACATGCAAGTTCTCGTCTGATTCCGATGTTCTCGTGGTCTTCCTCCGGCGAAACCCTGATCTCTGTGCACACTCGGATCGTCTACCCCCTAGACGTTCCTCTAACAGGGGTAGCCCGGCGTATCTCTCTCTTGTTTTGTGTTTGTTTAGGTCATAGGGTGATGTAAAACCATGTTGGTTCACAAGTTGGGGCACTATCCTACCCGGTTTCACCTAAACGAGGAGATTCCCCCCTTATACGGGTACGGAACCTTCGCCTCTAGGTTAGAGCGCATGAATGCGAGGGGGACACATGCAAGCACCTATACCAACCTCTCACCACACTCACACACATATGCTAGGGACACATGCAAGTTCTCGTCTGATTCCGATGTTCTCGTGGTCTTCCTCCGGCGAAGCCCTGATCTCTGTGCACACTCGGATCGTCTACCCCGTAGACGTTCCTCTGACAGGGGTAGCCCGAC
Organism: Avena sativa; assembly: GCA_916181665.1. Taxonomy (NCBI): domain Eukaryota; kingdom Viridiplantae; phylum Streptophyta; class Magnoliopsida; order Poales; family Poaceae; genus Avena; species Avena sativa. The sequence continues at coordinate 526,795,317 of OV702294.1, forward strand.
GTAGCTCTCTCTTGTTTTGTGTTTGTTTAGGTCATAGGGTGATGTAAAACCATGTTGGTTCACAAGTTGGGGCACTATCCTACCCGGTTTCACCTAAACGGGGATATTCCCCCCTTATACGGGTACGGAACCTTCGCCTCTAGGTTAGAGCGCATGCATGCGAGGGGGACACATGCAAGCACCTATACCAACCTCTCACCACACTCACACACATATGCTAGGGACACATGCAAGTTCTCGTCTGATTCCGATGTTCTCGTGGTCTTCCTCCGGCGAAACCCTGATCTCTGTGCACACTCGGATCGTCTACCCCCCTAGACGTTCCTCTGATAGGGGTAGCCCGACGTAGCTCTCTCTTGTTTTGTGTTTGTTTAGGTCATAGGGTGATGTAAAACCATGTTGGTTCACAAGTTGGGGCACCATCCTACCCGGTTTCACCTAAACGGGGAGATTCCCCCCTTATACGGGTCCGGAACCTTCGCCTCTAGGTTAGAGCGCATGCATGCGAGGGGGGACACATGCAAGCACCTATACCAACCTCTCACCACACTCACACACATATGCTAGGGACACATGCAAGTTCTCATCTGATTCCGATGTTCTCGTGGTCTTCCTCCGGCGAAACCCTGATCTCTGTGCACACTCGGATCGTCTACCCCCCTAGACGTTCCTTTGACAGGGGTAGCCCGGCGTATCTCTCTCTTGTTTTGTGTTTGTTTAGGTCATAGGGTGATGTAAAACCATGTTGGTTCACAAGTTGGGGCACTATCCTACCCGGTTTCACCTAAACGGGGAGATTCCCCCCTTATACGGGTCCGGAACCTTCGCCTCTAGGTTAGAGCGATGCATGCGAGGGGGGACACATGCAAGCACCTATACCAACCTCTCACCACACTCACACACATATGCTAGGGACACATGCAAGTTCTCGTCTGATTCCGATGTTCTCGTGGTCTTCCTCCGGCGAAACCTGATCTCTGTGCACACTCGGATCGTCTACCCCCTAGACGTTCCTCTAACAGGGGTAGCCCGGCGTATCTCTCTCTTGTTTTGTGTTTGTTTAGGTCATAGGGTGATGTAAAATCATGTTGGTTCACAAGTTGGGGCACTATCCTACCCGGTTTCACCTAAACGGGGAGATTCCTCCCTTATACGGGTACGGAACCTTCGCCTCTAGGTTAGAGCGCATGCATGCGAGGGGGGACACATGCAAGCACCTATACCAACCTCTCACCACACTCACACACATATGATAGGGACGCATGCAAGTTCTCGTCTGATTCCGAGGTTCTCGTGGTCTTCCTCCGGCGAAACCCTGATCTCTGTGCACACTCGGATCGTCTACCCCCTAGACTTTCCTCTGACAGGGGTAGCCCGGCGTAGCTCTCTCTTGTTTTGTGTTTGTTTAGGTCATAGGGTGATGTAAAACCATGTTGGTTCACAAGTTGGGGCACTATCCTACCCGGTTTCACCTAAACGGGGAGATTCCCCCCTTATACGGGTCCGGAACCTTCGCCTCTAGGTTAGAGCGATGCATGCGAGGGGGGACACATGCAAGCACATATACCAACCTCTCACCACACTCACACACATATGCTAGGGACACATGCAAGTTCTCGTCTGATTCCGATGTTCTCGTGGTCTTCCTCCGGCGAAACCCTGATCTCTGTGCACACTCGGATCGTCTACCCCCCTAGACGTTCCTCTGACAGGGGTAGCCCGGCGTAGCTCTCTCTTGTTTTGTGTTTGTTTAGGTCATAGGGTGATGTAAAACCATGTTGGTTCACAAGTTGGGGCACTATCCTACCCGGTTTCACCTAAACGGGGAGATTCCCCCCTTATACGGGTCCGGAACCTTCGCCTCTATGTTAGAGCGATGCATGCGAGGGGGGACACATGCAAGCACCTATACCAACCTCTCACCACACTCACACACATATGCTAGGGACACATGCAAGTTCTCGTCTGATTCCGATGTTCTCGTGGTCTTCCTCCGGCGAAACCCTGATCTCTGTGCACACTCGGATCGTCTACCCCCTAGACGTTCCTCTAACAGGGGTAGCCCGGCGTATCTCTCTCTTGTTTTGTGTTTGTTTAGGTCATAGGGTGATGTAAAACCATGTTGGTTCACAAGTTGGGGCACTATCCTACCCGGTTTCACCTAAACGGGGAGATTCCCCCCTTATACGGGTACGGAACCTTCGCCTCTAGGTTAGAGCGCATGCATGCGAGGGGGACACATGCAAGCACCTATACCAACCTCTCACCACACTCACACACATATGCTAGGGACACATGCAAGTTCTCGTCTGATTCCGATGTTCTCGTGGTCTTCCTCCGGCGAAGCCCTGATCTCTGTGCACACTCGGATCGTCTACCCCGTAGACGTTCCTCTGACAGGGGTAGCCCGACGTAGCTCTCTCTTGTTTTGTGTTTGTTTAGGTCATAGGGTGATGTAAAACCATGTTGGTTCACAAGTTGGGGCACTATCCTACCCGGTTTCACCTAAACGAGGAGATTCCCCCCTTATACGGGTACGGAACCTTCGCCTCTAGGTTAGAGCGCATGCATGCGAGGGGGGACACATGCAAGCACCTATACCAACCTCTCACCACACTCACACACATATGCTAGGGACACATGCAAGTTCTCGTCTGATTCCGATGTTCTCGTGGTCTTCCTCCGGTGAAACCCTGATCTCTGTGCACACTCGGATCGTCTACCCCCTAGACGTTCCTCTAACAGGGGTAGCCCGGCGTATCTCTCTCTTGTTTTGTGTTTGTTTAGGTCATAGGGTGATGTAAAACTATGTTGGTTCACAAGTTGGGGCACTATCCTACCCGGTTTCACCTAAACGAGGAGATTCCCCCCTTATACGGGTACGGAACCTTCGCCTCTAGGTTAGAGCGCATGCATGCGAGGGGGACACATGCAAGCACCTATACCAACCTCTCACCACACTCACACACATATGCTAGGGACACATGCAAGTTCTCGTCTGATTCCGATGTTCTCGTGGTCTTCCTCCGGCGAAACCCTGATCTCTGTGCACACTCGGATCGTCTACCCCCCTAGACGTTCCTCTGATAGGGGTAGCCCGACGTAGCTCTCTCTTGTTTTGTGTTTGTTTAGGTCATAGGGTGATGTAAAACCATGTTGGTTCACAAGTTGGGGCACCATCCTACCCGGTTTCACCTAAACGGGGAGATTCCCCCCTTATACGGGTCCGAAACCTTCGCCTCTAGGTTAGAGCGCATGCATGCGAGGGGGGACACATGCAAGCACCTATACCAACCTCTCACCACACTCACACACATATGCTAGGGACACATGCAAGTTCTCATCTGATTCCGATGTTCTCGTGGTCTTCCTCCGGCGAAACCCTGATCTCTGTGCACACTCGGATCGTCTACCACCCTAGACGTTCCTCTGACAGGGGTAGCCCGGCGTAGATCTCTCTTGTTTTGTGTTTGTTTAGGTCATAGGGCGATGTAAAACCATGTTGGTTCACAAGTTAGGGCACTATCCTACCCGGTTTCACCTAAACGGGGAGATTCCCCCCTTATACGGGTACGGAACCTTCGCCTCTAGGTTAGAGCGTATGCATGCGAGGGGGGACACATGCAAGCACCTATACCAACCTCTCACCACACTCACACACATATGCTAGGGACACATGCAAGTTCTCGTCTGATTCCGATGTTCTCGTGGTCTTCCTCCGGCGAAACCCTAATCTCTGTGCACACTCGGATCGTCTACCCCCCTAGACGTTCCTCTGACAGGGGTAGTCCGGCGTAGCTCTCTCTTGTTTTGTGTTTGTTTAGGTCATAGGGTGATGTAAAACCATGTTGGTTCACAAGTTGGGGCACTATCCTACCCGGTTTCACCTAAACGGGGAGATTCCCCCCTTATACGGGTACGGAACCTTCGCCTCTAGGTTAGAGCGCATGCATGCGAGGGGGGACACATGCAAGCACCTATACCAACCTCTCACCACACTCACACACATATGCTAGGGACGCATGCAAGTTCTCGTCTGATTCCGAGGTTCTCGTGGTCTTCCTCCGGCGAAACCCTGATCTCTGTGCACACTCGGATCCTCTACCCCCTAGACGTTCCTCTGACAGGGGTAGCCCGGTGTAGCTCTCTCTTGTTTTGTGTTTGTTTAGGTCATAGGGTGATGTAAAACCATGTTGGTTCACAAGTTGGGGCACTATCCTACCCGGTTTCACCTAAACGGGGAGATTCCCCCTTATACGAGTCCGGAACCTTCGCCTCTAGGTTAGAGCGATGCATGCGAGGGGGGACACATGCAAGCACATATACCAACCTCTCACCACACTCACACACATATGCTAGGGACACATGCAAGTTCTCGTCTGATTCCGATGTTCTCGTGGTCTTCCTCCGGCGAAACCCTGATCTCTGTGCACACTCGGATCGTCTACCCCCCTAGACGTTCCTCTGACAGGGGTAGCCCGGCGTAGCTCTCTCTTGTTTTGTGTTTGTTTAGGTCATAGGGTGATGTAAAACCATGTTGGTTCACAAGTTGGGGCACTATCCTACCCGGTTTCACCTAAACGGGGAGATTCCCCCCTTATACGGGTCCGGAACCTTCGCCTCTATGTTAGAGCGATGCATGCGAGGGGGGACACATGCAAGCACCTATACCAACCTCTCACCACACTCACACACATATGCTAGGGACACATGCAAGTTCTCGTCTGATTCCGATATTCTCGTGGTCTTCCTCCGGCGAAACCCTGATCTCTGTGCACACTCGGATCGTCTACCCCCTAGACGTTCCTCTAACAGGGGTAGCCCGGCGTATCTCTCTCTTGTTTTGTGTTTGTTTAGGTCATAGGGTGATGTAAAACTATGTTGGTTCACAAGTTGGGGCACTATCCTACCCGGTTTCACCTAAACGAGGAGATTCCCCCCTTATACGGGTACGGAACCTTCGCCTCTAGGTTAGAGCGCATGCATGCGAGGGGGACACATGCAAGCACCTATACCAACCTCTCACCACACTCACACACATATGCTAGGGACACATGCAAGTTCTCGTCTGATTCCGATGTTCTCGTGGTCTTCCTCCGGCGAAGCCCTGATCTCTGTGCACACTCGGATCGTCTACCCCGTAGACGTTCCTCTGACAGGGGTAGCCCGACGTAGCTCTCTCTTGTTTTGTGTTTGTTTAGGTCATAGGGTGATGTAAAACCATGTTGGTTCACAAGTTGGGGCACTATCCTACCCGGTTTCACCTAAACGGGGATATTCCCCCCTTATACGGGTACGGAACCTTCGCCTCTAGGTTAGAGCGCATGCATGCGAGGGGGACACATGCAAGCACCTATACCAACCTCTCACCACACTCACACACATATGCTAGGGACACATGCAAGTTCTCGTCTGATTCCGATGTTCTCGTGGTCTTCCTCCGGCGAAACCCTGATCTCTGTGCACACTCGGATCGTCTACCCCCCTAGACGTTCCTCTGATAGGGGTAGCCCGACGTAGCTCTCTCTTGTTTTGTGTTTGTTTAGGTCATAGGGTGATGTAAAACCATGTTGGTTCACAAGTTGGGGCACCATCCTACCCGGTTTCACCTAAACGGGGAGATTCCCCCCTTATACGGGTCCGGAACCTTCGCCTCTAGGTTAGAGCGCATGCATGCGAGGGGGGACACATGCAAGCACCTATACCAACCTCTCACCACACTCACACACATATGCTAGGGACACATGCAAGTTCTCATCTGATTCCGATGTTCTCGTGGTCTTCCTCCGGCGAAACCCTGATCTCTGTGCACACTCGGATCGTCTACCACCCTAGACGTTCCTCTGACAGGGGTAGCCCGGCGTAGCTCTCTCTTGTTTTGTGTTTGTTTAGGTCATAGGGTGATGTAAAACCATGTTGGTTCACAAGTTAGGGCACTATCCTACCCGGTTTCACCTAAACGGGGAGATTCCCCCCTTATACGGGTACGGAACCTTCGCCTCTAGGTTAGAGCGTATGCATGCGAGGGGGGACACATGCAAGCACCTATACCAACCTCTCACCACACTCACACACATATGCTAGGGATACATGCAAGTTCTCGTCTGATTCCGATGTTCTCGTGGTCTTCCTCCGGCGAAACCCTGATCTCTGTGCACACTCGGATCGTCTACCCCCCTAGACGTTCCTCTGACAGGGGTAGTCCGGCGTAGCTCTCTCTTGTTTTGTGTTTGTTTAGGTCATAGGGTGATGTAAAACCATGTTGGTTCACAAGTTGGGACACTATCCTACCCGGTTTCACCTAAACGGGGAGATTCCCCCCTTATACGGGTACGGAACCTTCGCCTCTAGGTTAGAGCGCATGCATGCGAGGGGGGACACATGCAAGCACCTATACCAACCTCTCACCACACTCACACACATATGCTAGGGACGCATGCAAGTTCTCGTCTGATTCCGAGGTTCTCGTGGTCTTCCTCCGGCGAAACCCTGATCTCTGTGCACACTCGGATCGTCTACCCCCTAGACGTTCCTCTGACAGGGGTAGCCCGGCGTAGCTCTCTCTTGTTTTGTGTTTGTTTAGGTCATAGGGTGATGTAAAACCATGTTGGTTCACAAGTTGGGGCACTATCCTACCCGGTTTCACCTAAACGGGGAGATTCCCCCCTTATACGAGTCCGGAACCTTCGCCTCTAGGTTAGAGCGATGCATGCGAGGGGGGACACATGCAAGCACATATACCAACCTCTCACCACACTCACACACATATGCTAGGGACACATGCAAGTTCTCGTCTGATTCTGATGTTCTCGTGGTCTTCCTCCGGCGAAACCCTGATCTCTGTGCACACTCGGATCGTCTACCCCCCTAGACGTTCCTCTGATAGGGGTAGCCCGGCGTAGCTCTCTCTTGTTCTGTGTTTGTTTAGGTCATAGGGTGATGTAAAACCATGTTGGTTCACAAGTTGGGGCACTATCCTACCCGGTTTCACCTAAAGGGGGAGATTCCCCCCTTATACGGGTCCAGAACCTTCGCCTCTATGTTAGAGCGATGCATGCGAGGGGGGACACATGCAAGCACCTATACCAACCGCTCACCACACTCACACACATATGCTAGGGACACATGCAAGTTCTCGTCTGATTCCGATGTTCTCGTGGTCTTCCTCCGGCGAAACCCTGATCTCTGTGCACACTCGGATCGTCTACCCCCTAGACGTTCCTCTAACAGGGGTAGCCCGGCGTATCTCTCTCTTGTTTTGTGTTTGTTTAGGTCATAGGGTGATGTAAAACTATGTTGGTTCACAAGTTGGGGCACTATCCTACCCGGTTTCACCTAAACGAGGAGATTCCCCCCTTATACGGGTACGGAACCTTCGCCTCTAGGTTAGAGCGCATGAATGCGAGGGGGACACATGCAAGCACCTATACCAACCTCTCACCACACTCACACACATATGCTAGGGACACATGCAAGTTCTCGTCTGATTCCGATGTTCTCGTGGTCTTCCTCCGGCGAAGCCCTGATCTCTGTGCACACTCGGATCGTCTACCCCGTAGACGTTCCTCTGACAGGGGTAGCCCGACGTAGCTCTCTCTTGTTTTGTGTTTGTTTAGGTCATAGGGTGATGTAAAACCATGTTGGTTCACAAGTTGGGGCACTATCCTACCCGGTTTCACCTAAACGGGGATATTCCCCCCTTATACGGGTACGGAACCTTCGCCTCTAGGTTAGAGCGCATGCATGCGAGGGGGACACATGCAAGCACCTATACCAACCTCTCACCACACTCACACACATATGCTAGGGACACATGCAAGTTCTCGTCTGATTCCGATGTTCTCGTGGTCTTCCTCCGGCGAAACCCTGATCTCTGTGCACACTCGGATCGTCTACCCCCCTAGACGTTCCTCTGATAGGGGTAGCCCGACGTAGCTCTCTCTTGTTTTGTGTTTGTTTAGGTCATAGGGTGATGTAAAACCATGTTGGTTCACAAGTTGGGGCACCATCCTACCCGGTTTCACCTAAACGGGGAGATTCCCCCCTTATACGGGTCCGGAACCTTCGCCTCTAGGTTAGAGCGCATGCATGCGAGGGGGGACACATGCAAGCACCTATACCAACCTCTCACCACACTCACACACATATGCTAGGGACACATGCAAGTTCTCATCTGATTCCGATGTTCTCGTGGTCTTCCTCCGGCGAAACCCTGATCTCTGTGCACACTCGGATCGTCTACCACCCTAGACGTTCCTCTGACAGGGGTAGCCCGGCGTAGCTCTCTCTTGTTTTGTGTTTGTTTAGGTCATAGGGTGATGTAAAACCATGTTGGTTCACAAGTTAGGGCACTATCCTACCCGGTTTCACCTAAACGGGGAGATTCCCCCCTTATACGGGTACGGAACCTTCGCCTCTAGGTTAGAGCGTATGCATGCGAGGGGGGACACATGCAAGCACCTATACCAACCTCTCACCACACTCACACACATATGCTAGGGATACATGCAAGTTCTCGTCTGATTCCGATGTTCTCGTGGTCTTCCTCCGGCGAAACCCTGATCTCTGTGCACACTCGGATCGTCTACCCCCCTAGACGTTCCTCTGACAGGGGTAGTCCGGCGTAGCTCTCTCTTGTTTTGTGTTTGTTTAGGTCATAGGGTGATGTAAAACCATGTTGGTTCACAAGTTGGGACACTATCCTACCCGGTTTCACCTAAACGGGGAGATTCCCCCCTTATACGGGTACGGAACCTTCGCCTCTAGGTTAGAGCGCATGCATGCGAGGGGGGACACATGCAAGCACTTCATGTGGTCGTGGTGAATGCTATTGAGAACCACATGCGATAATAACACTTACAAACATATAGAAATTTCTCGGGGTGTGAGAAGATTCGCAACGACATTTCATGTGGACGTGTAGACTGCTATTCAGAGGGTACGAAATTATCCAATTAATAAAAAAAATATATGAATAATTGATACAAATACAAAATAAATGAAAAATACATAAGGCTACGCCGAGGGTGACCGTCGGCGTACTTTGATGGTACGCCGAGGGTGGCCGTCGGCGTATGCTATGCCGAGGATCGCCGTCGGCCTAACCGACGGCACCGTTAGCGCGCCGTCCGTGCTGGCCGGCATGTGTCACGCGTCCGCTTGCTACGCCGAGGGTGACCGTCGGTATAGTGCATACTACGCCGACGGCTTTGCTACGTCGAGGGCTGGACAGTTGGGCTGTCCTGGTGCGGTGCTACGCCGACGGCCCCGACGTTTGGCCGTCGGCGCATCTGGCCATTCCTGTAGTGACATGCATGTATTTGTTTCCAATTTTTGGAACTTTTGAATTCAATTTTTCAAAGTTCAAACAACGGGCCTCACTGGAGCCCGGGTTCCGTTACTCCGTGCTCGTTACATGCTCTCGTGTATAGGTAGTACATATTTTCCTTTGGTCGAGAGGCACGGGTACGCGCTTTGGTCGATAGTGCACGTACACGCACTTATTTTTCTTTTTTTTTTGTTTTTGCGAAAATTCCACCAATTTCTTGGTAATCATCAATAGCAGTACAAACAGTGTAAAAAATAATAAAAATTATAATTAGATTTTTTAAACCATCTAGCGACGACTGCAGACACTTGCGCGAGCCAAATGCGCGCCACCGGTCTCGCTCCTCTATCACCAGAGCCAGACAAAGTTTATTGTAATAGAGCTTGTTGTCATAAACAGACGGAAAATCGCATGTTAAGATCGTAAAGGATCAACGCATTAGGGCTGTAACCCTCGCCAACGATGACACTAATTCAATTCAAAGAGAGTCACCACCAAGGAACGATCTGGATCGCCGCCGTGCATGTCGTACCTACGTGCGATTCTTTTTCTTTTCTCGCGAGGAAAAAGAAATCCCGGAAGGAAGGTGAGGCACCAACGAGGAACGAAGCGACGTGATTCGATTTGGTCCCGATTGCCGTTTCTTTTTCCTCTCGAACGAAACAAATGCATGCCTTTGTTGGCGTCCCGGCCGGGGATCTGCGAGATATGCTGCCGATCCGGATCCAAACCTCGCCCTAGTCGCGCGCCGCCTCATCCTCTCTAGTTGGCAAAAAAAAATATCCCTCTTCACAAATCGCAATGGAGTCCGTCGCCGCAAAGCGTGTCCATGCGGGCGGCTCGACCGTGGACCGGCTGAGCGCCTTGCCGGACGAGCTCCTCCTCCGCATCATCTCGTTCCTCCCGTGCCAGCGGGCCGTGCAAACGACCGTGCTGTCCAAGAGGTGGGCAGGCCTCTGGCGCTCGGCGCCATGCATCAACATCGACATGACGGACATCTCAACCTGCAGGAACAACGACTTGTGCTGGCGGACGTGGGTGAAGATGGAGGATCTCGTCACCAACCTCCTCATGTTCCACAACGCCCCACTGCTAGACGAGTTCCGGTTCGCGGTAGATTACGTCAGCGCCGGTCGGCTCGGGGTTGTCAACAGATGGATTCGCCGTGCCATCGCGTGCCGCCCGGCGTTGCTCCAGATCGAAATCCTCGATCTCGGCCGACCCGGTCCGTTCGAGTTCCCCCACGCTGGATTGTCTAGTTTCTGTCGCCTCAGAAGCTTGAGCCTTGTCCGCCTGTCTCTGGGCGGCTCTTTCGCGGAGCAGCTCCTTTCAGGATACCCTGTCCTGGAAGACCTGCACCTCGAGGACTGTGTCACCGAGTTCGCTGAAATCCATTCCCACACGTTGAAGAAGGTGTCCCTCTTGATGTGCTACCGTCATTCAGTTGATACGCTGGCTATCAGGGCTCCAGCTCTTGTTACCTTGGACCTGCACCTGGATTTCATGATACCGGATCGACACGATGAGAAGAACGACGTTTCCATAGATGGGTCGACGACCAACTCCCTCGTGAATGCATGGCTTGCTTTTGCTTTCCCTCCTCGGGACATGTCGTCTGCGAGAAGTCGAGTCATGCTTTTTGGCAGCCTGTCCAACGTGACGACGCTGGAGTTGAGAGCATGTTTTTCGGCGGAGGTATATGCATGCATGCATGTTCCTTTAATTTCTCTCCCAAGCAGCGTCTTGATTTGCTCCTACATGTTGCACATATTATTTGGATTGGGAATTCGGCCATTATGTATATGGTTTCCAGCTTTAATTCAGTGCGTGCATCTGTCCCTGATCCTTATTAACTGAATATATATTCGCTTTCAGCTGATGCTAGATAACGAATTGGGTAAATTCCCAATTTTCAGCAACCTGAGAACCTTGACATTGTTCGGATGCGTATTTGGTGAGCGCGACGTGATTGGAAAATGCAGGACCCTCGACGCATTTCTCCACAAGGCCCCTAATCTGGAGAAGCTTACTTTGGAGCATCTTTGGGTACTTTATTACTCATTCCCTCTATCTATCTGCTGTCTTGGTACTTTTGCTGTACATAAGTGCATCTTATTCTTACCTGGATTTCTATGCAGCGATGCTGCCAAAAGACGCTTCAAGACACAAAGCGTAAGAAGAGAAAGATGAAGGCCGGAAGTGGACGCTCCCTCCATAGTCCAGACCAAAAGCCTTTCCAGTGTCCCAACTTAAAGTTGATCGAAATCAATTACGAAGGATGTCACGTGGATGATCACCATGAACAGCAGTTGTTTCAAGTTATGTGGGGTCTTTGGAGGAACCTACCAGAGGCTACTTTCGCCGTTAACAAAATTTAGATGACTTCTCTTGGCGGGTACTTCATTTTTTTACTTGAATTTTCTATGATGTCAAGTGCCATGTTTTGTATTACCCCTGTTTCACTGGGGTATAATTTAGCCTACCAAAACATTTTATATCTACGAACAGAGGTAATGCTGCCAAAGTGCCACCTGGGTATTTCTAACTTTTCGATTTATTTGTTGCAAAAGCTAACTTGGTAGGCTCATACAATATTTTAAATGTACATGATCCATCTCTATATGCTCCTATCATACTATGTATGAGAAAGGAATAATATAGTGATACAAGACACCATAACATTTAACATATTTGAACCCGGTCAATCCTAGTTGGTTTATTGCTAAATTTCGTTTGGATTCTTCGAGAAGTTGATGTGTCATGGAGAAAACCAGGATCTCTCGTTGACTGGTTCAGTATTATCCACGCATTAGGCATGTACCATAGCGCTATCTTAGAATTGTCACCTTACAATTACTATGTAGGATAATTGCTGATTAAAAAAAAAAGAGCTTTGTCTTCTCTCTCTCAGTTAGGGATGCAGGCGGATCGGCCGCCTGCATCCTACTCTCAGCCAAGCGTGATCTCTTTAGATAGCAATTTTTTCTCCATTTGTAGAGATATCTTCTTCTGGGTTACATTTTTTTTAGGCAAAAGCTTTGCCTTTAAATTGATATAGGAGAAGCAAAACAGTTTTGGCCTAAGCCATCAACAAAAAAGGAAAAGAAGGGTACAAGAAAAACAACGCGGAAACTAGCTAGTAACCTCCGCAAGATGCTTCGTGCCTGCCAAAATCCAATTTTTGCTCTCATTCTTGATTTTTTTGCATGAGGACAGATGGCATTGTGGCCTTGTTGTTAAAAACCCTCGCATTTCTATTTTTTTTTAGAAAAGAGTATATATTAATATTACAAGGACACCAATTACACCCAGCCTCTGCAACAACACATGCCCTAGCGGCTCTACGGATGCACACAGCTCAGAAAAAAGAAAGAGAAATTACAAAAAAAGAAAAGTCCCGCTACAAAGAACTAATCCTCAGAGAAACGACAGTGACACCATCAGAACAACACCAGTAGTCCTCCACTCCAATAACAACGCCTTTAAGAAGGAAACAGTGCCCAAGCGCCGTCGTTGCCCGACCAAAGGTTATATGTTTTCACCCTGGAGAAAGTCCTTACTCACAAAACAATGCCTTTAACAATGTCATTGCCAGGCACAACCAGCTAAAGCCAGACCTTGGATTTTCACCCTGCAAGATAAGACTAGGAACTCCCCTGTGTTGTCTTTCTGCACCAACAGTCGCTGCAACGAGTCTCAGATCACGCAGCCAGATCTTCGTCGCCACAAGAACAAAAATCACCATCCCTACCCTTAAATTTCCGCTTTCCTGACATTCTCCGCATCTGACATCACCTTGGCTCAAAGCATGGCACTTGGTGGGAACAAACAACAGAGCTTCGCAACACTCCCGCTGAAACCAAACGGCCAGAAAAACAAGGTGCGCACGACCGAATAGCTTCCGATCCAGCAATCTCCAGGCATGATACGCCCATGGGAGTTCGCCGGCGGAGCCTTCCTGAACCCGCCTCTCCAGACCAGATCAAGAAGGACAGACATCAAGCAGATCTTCGTCTTTGTGTGAAAGAAATCAAAGGACCACTACCTTTATTAAAACCGACACAGCGATCCCCACACCGCCGGTCGGTTTCTGAGGACGGATCGAGCAGGCAAAAAGGGAGAGAGCCAAACCGGGAACCACCGCAACAGCGCCAGAGCCGCCGCCCAGCAGGATCCCAGTACCACGCCTTGACCACTGCCTAACGGCGCCCCTGCCTAGGGCCGACCTGGCCTAGATGGCCCAAAATCAAACCCGCGCGGCACACCCGCAGCCGGTCATCGTCGCAACGAGCCCCCCCCACCGAACGCCACCCACGCCGCCTCCGCCGAGCCACCATGCGCCGCCCACGACCTCTGCAGGCCGCACCGTCGCCCCGACCCGCCAAAACGCCTCCGCGGGAGCGACGCTGGGTCAGGGGCGAAACGTTTTTTTTCTCTCCTTCCAGAGCTCCCAGGTAATTAGAGTAATGGCAGATTTGAGCCCCTGGAGATACTCAGTTGGCGAGTTTGCAGTTGCGTGCCAATACTACAAAACCGTCTGACGACCCAAACCCAACTCTTGAACCAAAGAAGGGCATGAAAGCCAAGTGGACCCTTGTCGCCAGATTCTCCTGGAGTAACGGCACTCGAAAAGAATGTGCCTTACCGTTTCAGCCTGGCACGTGCAAAGTGGACAGGAGGGTTGATGAGGCAAACCCTGCTTTTCGTGGCGATCAAAAGTCCAAAGTATATTCTGAACAGGAAGCCATGCAAAAAAAGGCATTTGGGGCCTGCTTTTCGAGCCGAACCCAACTCTTTTGGGTCACATGTTTACTTGTTTAATTTTGACCACCTACAATTTTAGAAGCACCTAGACAATAATTCCTAGAGGTAGTTTTCTCATTGGAAAAAATGTTTTGTGTTTTCTCAAATTCATGTATGCCATGTATGAAAAAGTTTGTCTTATCATCCAGTAGCGGAGCTGAGATCCATGAAAACCAAAGCGCTTATAGCAGCCATTGGCGGTGGAATGTGTCCTATCACAATAGTACGTGAGATGGGCAACACAACAAAGGAGCGGTTTTGCGGCGCGCAACGAGCTAGGGTGCTAGGGTCATGTCTCCTATCCAGTTCTGTACAACACATGATACCTTTGTTTGTTGGTTTCTCTTATTTGTTTAGAAACTTTTACATATTTTTTTTAGGAAACAAATAATAGTTACATTGTCAATTAACAAAGCAGCAATAAAATCCGACGGTTCATCTACCCAAACAGAAGGGAGTGATCCCGTCTCTCTCGCTAAGCAATCTGCAGCACCATTTGCCTGCCTATTATAAAAACTAAACTTAAACTTAGAGAAAGTAGAGGCTTGCACATAAATATCCTCAAACAAAGCCGCTGCTGCCATCGATGAGAAGCAACATGATTAAGGCGTTTCTATGACCTGCAAACAATTAGATTGAATGATAATTCGAGCACATCCAAGCTCATTTGCAAGAGCTAACCCTCTACTAACAGCATGAGCTTGAAGGTATTTGCATCAATAGCATACTGGACTAGTTCACTGCTCGCTGTGATAAAAATTTCCTTGTCATCTCGAATCACAGCCCGAGTTCCTCTAAAATTTTCCAGACTAAAGCTCGTATCTATATTAACTAGAACATAGTTTTCCTTTGGTCTAGTCCAAGTGCTTTTTCCTTTTTTCCCTTTTTCAACAGATTTTCTTAACACCCGTATATTTTTTTTGGTAATTACTTGGATGGACATAGCAGCAATGATAGCAGATGCACCTTTTCATCACATCTTTTTTTACTGAACTGTAGTCGGGCGTGAACGTTCAGAATGTGGCTCCGCGCCGCGATGGAATCCCGGTCATGCATCCAAAGGCAGCGACGGCGTGTAAAATTTTGAAAAAGAAAAAAAATTGTCAGGCCCACACGGAGTTTGTACATGGAGTGCACTAACACCGGGCATGTCAAGAGCATCTCTAAAAGCTTACCTAAATATGGGTAAGAGAGACAATAATCTTTTTAAAGTAAGAATGAACAAAATCATATCTCCAACCGCTTATCCAAAAGTTGTCCCCACTAAACTAAATTGGTGATCATCCATATTTTGCCTCTTTCTATCCATATTTAGGTGATCCAACCTAATCATCAAAAAAGGACAACAAGGCAGCGGGAGAGCCAACCGACGCGCGGGGGATTTTTCCTCCCGACCCAGCCGCTCGACTAAGAGCATCTCCACTCGACTACCTAGGACGCCGATCCGGACGCCGAATTTAGGTCCGAAAATCGACCCAGTCGCGTATCCAGGAACCTGTTTTCGTCTGGATTTGGACCAACTTTGGTCCGGACTCTCCAGGCCGTTCCCAGGATCCCGGGTACGCATTGGGAACGCCGGACGCAGCCGAGTCGTCGTCATCCTCAGAAACACGCGGTGACCGCCGGACAATAACTGCTCGTCGCTTCGGCCACGCGTCGCGGAATTGTCACGCCACCGCCGCCACCTCGGCTCCCGCGACGGACCGGCAGACACTAACTTCCCGCCGTTTCCCCATTTCCCGCCCTCGCCGTCCATCTCGGCTTATAAAAGTCGTACCCCTCGCCGGAGTTCCTCACACTGTAACATCCCAAAAATATGAAACAATAATCATCAAACTCTAATCACTAAAATTAGGGTTAAAAAAACTTTGATTACTTAAAATCATATGAATGCATGTGTGTATGTGGTGATTTGATAAATGCATGAATGGACTTGTGTGATTAACCTAAATAGTAGAAAATGGTTCAAAGATGAATATAACACCATCTAAAACTTTTCCAAGCAGAAACAATGTAACAACCTCGCCTGATAAGGCTGAGTTCATGTGTATAGTGCCAATCCCTGGATCGGTTCACTGGCACACACAGTACAGATAAATACCAAAGAATTTTAACAGTGCATCATAAATAACGAATTGATCCAGAATTTACAATTATTACAATAATGCTTAGCTCAAGGCTAGCTCAATATCAAGTAGCATATGTAAGCATAAACAATTGATAGGCTCCATCTCCAATTGTGCCACAGGCGAACGACTGTTGAGTAAAGTATCGCGACCTATTTGATCACTCAGAATTGGAATAATAACCTGCAACATAAAACGTAGCAGCCTCGAAGGATCAATATATGGAATGTATGGCAAGTAGAGCTATTAAAGGAGACAATAAACCTAGCATCTATATGCTTATTTGGCAAGTGGAGCTACGGTTAGCTTGCATTTGCAAATACCTTTGTCCTACTTTTATAAACAGTTTTTGATTTTCTTTGAAAAGATCCCATTAAGTTAATCCATCAACAGTAAAGCAATTAGGAAATTAGAATGAGCGAGAAACATGTCATGAAGTCAATATCAAGCAACTCAGATGTCCATAACCGGGAACACGGCTAATCGATTAGATTATACACCCTGCAGGGGTTAGTACACTTTACCCATGTGACTTGGCCAGCCCAGCTCATACCACCACACTCATATTGAGTGATGATAGGGAGAAGTCTAAGAAGGAACCGTTCGGGAAGTAGCTCTCCAAACCCGACATGCACTGTACCAACCTACCAAAATTCTACATCTCTGAATACGTGGGTTCAAGTTACCACTACCTACTGAGTCTAACCAATCGCTCATTTCATTATTGGCATATGGTTGTACACATAAGCTACAAAATAAAAAATCCAATCATTTTCTCTTGATACCTAGGTGCCTTTCCGCAATGATACCACCAAAAAATGTCAATCCCATCACACCCAGGAGGTTCATTGATTAAGTTATTTTTAGTTTTCACAAACAATACTTTAGAAACAACTCTCAAGTGATGTAACCCAGCCCTCGATCATCATAGCATGACTAAGCACATCTATCAACGGTCGCTCATCTACAGGAAATCCCTACCACATAGTAGGACATAGCATAGCGATAGTACTTTCCTACACATGCATATGCAAAATACACGACAATGCATTGAAAATAGTAGGACAATATCATGAACAAAGTAGCATCTACTTGCCTTGGTTGTAGTTGAAATCGTTCAAGCACTCGTAGCAATCACACACACTGCACTCCTCACAAACTATCGATCAAACAATTGCATACAACATAAACAACCATACAATCATAAACAAATGCACAAATGCATGCATGCCAATTTAATATGCCACAATAGTTGTTATTTTAGTTCTCTAAACAATAATGAAGTATATGATGCATGCAAGAGACTAATTAATGCAATGGAGTACTAGTTATTAATAATTACTTGCCAATATAGGGGTTTTAATAGTTCTGTTGTAACGCCTATTCTAACTGTTGAATTAAATTTTTTTCTTGTGTTTACTGGATAGAGGACGTTAATACGAACCAGTAGGCATTGGATTCACCCTAATCAGAGTTATAGATCTTTTTGTATGATTTAAATAGTGTTTAATGGGTTTTAAATCATTTATGTAGTTTCTGTTGCCTAAAAATCAAACTAAAATTATATCCGTAATCTACACAGAATTGTGATTCCAGGGACATATTATTTGCAATTTTATGAACAGTATTTATTTTCTTATAAATTTATTACCCTAAAAAGGTCATTAATAAATTTATTTAATTCTTGCATAAAACTACATTGTTTGCCTGAACCATTTGCATATTGATGATCTACATGGAACTAGCTTTACATCGGAATATTATTTATATTTTTGTGATATGCAAATAATTTACTATGAATTTAATGATTTCTAAAGCCATTAAAACTAATTAAATTTCTATGGGGTAAATAATCTGCAAAAGCTGGATCCAACCAGATATTATTAATCTAAATTATAGTAGCTTCAATTTGATATATTGTTCATATTTTTCAGAGTTACACATTATTTTCTATGAATTTATTAACCTAAAAGACCATTAAAACTAATTAAATTACTACAGTAAAGGAATACCGTTAAGGTTGGATCTAACACAATATTATTATTCTACACGTTTTTCTGAATCCATTGATATATTATTTGCTATTTTTGGATCTACGAATCGTTTTATATGATTTTTGCAAATTTACACAATTTTCTGCAAATTAAATTCAATTTCAAATCTACAGGGAATATCCCTGGGAATATTCTATGCTGACTGGGATGCGAGGCTGACCTGGCTTGACACGTGGCAAGATCTGGTTGGCTCCTACCCCTTCGTTGATAAGCTCTAATCTTGATCGTCGGGATGAGATCCAGTGGCTAGGAGAGGAGATTGACCGGATTTTGCTCAGAATAGACAAGAAATAGATCTGTGTTAGAGAGACAAATCCGTAGGTAAAATTGAAAAACTTACAACATGAAAGTTGTGGAGAATCATTAGTGCTACCTTTTCACCAAAGGAATTTGGATTTGAAGGAACGAGCGCGAGTACATCTTGGATTTACACCGTCATATCTGAAATATTGCGATGCGAAATTCTCCGACTGTGGTGGATGAAAATAGGTGAGGTTTGTTGGGGTTGAAAGATTTCAATGATATCTACAACTTTCGTGTTTTGGCCGAAGGCAAACGACAAAGTCTAGATGGGTGAATAAACGAAATAAGATTCAGGCATCTGTAGATTCGGGATTTCGAGAAGGGAAACTCATACAGCTGTGTCTCCATGGGTTTATATTGAGGTTTAGGATGGTGAAAAGATAGGTCTTAGAGTAGGGAACAAGTAGAAATAAACGGAAGTCGATTCGAAGTTATAGATAAAAAGATATAAGAGTTTGGATAGAGATAGGTTTGAAAAGACCGTTTTTGCACGCAAATTAAAGCAACCATTAGATCGATGCATCCCTCCCGTGCGTGTGTAGCTCTCCGTTGACTGAATGGGCCGGCACACTTAGGATTTTTTTCTTTTTCTTTTTATTTTTCTATTTTCTATTTTCTATTTATGTGTTTCCCTCATAACTTTCACATACGAACTTCAAATGATACGATTCTTGTTTCTAAAATTTTCTAAAATCGAATAGATCATTGTAGGATCATATTTGTAATATTTTTACTAGTTTGCAAGTAGTAGATTTATAAATCCTGGTATATTTCATTTTATTTATATCTTTATTTGTTTGTATTTATTCCATAACTTTTTCATAATAGCTCCAAATGAGCTCAATTTTATTTCTAAAATTTTGTAATATTTATTGGATCTTTTTAGGCTATAATTTAGCAATAATCGCTGCCTTAGCAACAGTGGGTTTTTACAAAGCCAATTTAATTCCCTTTAGGAACAAAGTGGCACATATTATTTAGGGTTTTAGTCCTTTATTTATATTTAGGGATTTTTCTTGATGCAAATATGCAATGCAATGCTCGTGAATATCGTGCAAATGCAAAAAAAATCTAGTCCCAATTTCCAAAATCTTGGGATGTGACAGACTAACTCCCTTAAGATGAATCTCGTCCCGAGATTCGGAATGGCTAGCAAGGTGTGGGTGGCATACTCAAGGCTAAGCCCCTTAAGAAACATAAACTTGCATCTCCAAGGCTAGTTGATAAGCTATATCTTGTTCTTCCTCCCTCTAGGATTATGAGTGTAGTATCAAGTTGTGCACCAAAAATTCAAGCGTCTTATTTAACCATCCAGTCTATGCCTATTATTACTACTATGTCATGTGAATCCAATATAATCTACCTAGTGGGAAATTTTTATATGCTCCAATCTCTATGGTCTAATGGTGGCATTTGTTTTGGGTAGCATAGATGAGTTATAGATAGAAAGACTAGAGAAATAATATTACCCATAACTATATGAAGCAAACAATTTGCACACAAGCAAACAACACTCAAGCCAAAATAGTTTTGTTTATGTTCCAGAAGTTTTTGTTTTAGTGGCATACCATCCACAAAATAGTTTTCCATTGACTAATATTCATTTGGGGGTGAACCTACAATCATAAAAGCAATCGACAGAATCTGTCGTGAAACTATAGCAGTGTTCACGAATTTTTCGGGGCACCTTAAACTCATCAATAATTTTAGCCAATTTTTGTACATATAGTACAGGAAGTTTAGAACCAAACCTTATTTTCTCATATTTTTTCCAGTTAACAAAAAAACATGAAAAATTGTATAGTACAGCTGGTTCAGCAGAAAACTGCAGCGAAACTATCACGAATTTCTAATCAAAACCTTCATTAACATATTATGGAATCTAACAAAAATATTCTGAAACTTTAAGGTATCAAATAACAAAACCTAATCATAATAAATCAACTATCAAACAAGTTCATACAACAATCAATTTCTATATCTAAACGAGATCATATCAAACTATATGGTGGTCAGCATCTAACTATTCTTAATCTTGCACTTTCCTGCACAAGTGGTCATCAATAAGTTTGAACAAGATGAGATTAGAAAAGATAGATGAAGGATTACAAGAACCTAATAAGTACAAAATTATGAGTTCATTGCTAGAGAGAGTCTTCCTTCTATATTTTAAGAGAGAAGAGTATGAGAATTGAATTGATAAGAGGATACTAGAAAGAAGTGTAAGGAGAGAATAGATAGAATCAAATAGGTTTTATAATTTCATATGGCTTTCCTATTCCAAAACTAGGTCACGATCCTACAGTCAACGCACTGCTCTGATACCATTCTGTAACACTCTCGCCTGATAAGGCCGAGTTCATGTGTATAGTGCCAATCCCTGGATCGGTTCACTGGCACACACAGTACAGATAAATACCAAAGAATTTTAACAGTGCATCATAAATAACGAATTGATCCAGAATTTACAATTATTACAATAATGCTTAGCTCAAGGCTAGCTCAATATCAAGTAGCATATGTAAGCATAAACAATTGATAGGCTCCATCTCCAATTGTGCCACAGGCGAACGACTGTTGAGTAAAGTATCGCGACCTATTTGATCACTCAGAATTAAAATAATAACCTGCAACATAAAACGTAGTAGCCTCGAAGGGTCAATACATGGAATGTATGGCAAGTAGAGCTATTAAAGGAGACAATAAACCTAGCATCTACATGCTTATTTGACAAGTGGAGCTATGGCTAGCTTGCATTTACAAATACATTTGTCCTACTTTCATAGACAGTTTTTGATTTTTTTTGAAAACATCTCAATTAAGTTAATTCATTAATATTAAAGCAATTAAGAAATTAGAATGAGCGAGAAACATGTCATGAAGTCAATATCAAACAACTCAGATGTCCATAACCAGGAACATGGCTAATCGATTAGATTATACACCCTGCAAGGGTTAGTACACTTTACCCATGTGACTCGGCCAGCCCAGCTCATACCACCACTCTCATATTAGGTGATGATAGGGAGAAGTCTAAGAAGGGACCGTTCGGGAATTAGCTCCTCAAACCCGACACGCACCGTACTAACCTACCAAAATTCTACATCTATGGATACGTGGATTCGAGTTACCACTACCTACTGAGTCCAACCAATCGCTCATTTCATTATTGGCACATGGTTGTACACGTAAGCTACCAAATAAAGAAACCAATCATTTTCTCTTGATACCTGGGTGCCTTTCCGCAATGATACCACCAAAAAATGTCAATCCCATCATATCCAGGAGATTCATTGATTAAGTTGTTTTTAGTTTTCACAAACAATACTTTAGAAACAACTCTCAAGTGATGTAACCCAGCCCTCGATCATCATAGCAGGCTAAGCACATCTACCAATGGTGGCTCATCTACAGGAAATCCCTACCATATAGTAGGACATAGCATAGCGATAGTACTTTCCTACACATGCATCTACAAAATACACAACAATGCATTGAAAATAGTAGGACAATATCATGAACAAAGTAGCATCTACTTGCCTTGGTTGTAGTTGAAGTCGTTCAAGCACTCATAGAAATCACACACACTGCACTCCTCGCAATCTATCGATCAAACAATTGCATACAACATAAACAACCATACAATCATAAACAAATGCACAAATGCATGCATGCCAATTTAATATGCCACAATGGTTGTTATTTTAGTTCTCTAAACAATAATGAAGTATATGATGCATGCAAGATACTAATTAATGCAATGGAGTGAGGAGATACGGGTAGACTACACTAGCGCAAATCAAAATTTTCTACCACGTATACCAGGATTACTATTGTCATAGATCACGGGATTACCACTAGACGCACAGTTGCGGAATTGATTAAGCGCGTCGAGGCAGTGTAGACGTTCCACGTCTTCTCCTTGTTCTCGTCCCACGAGCAGCTCCCCTTGCGCGGCTCGTCCAAGTGCTACAGATGCAGCACCTCCGAGGTATCCACACATGCGAGGTGGAAGCATCTGACGCCGGACTGCTAGGTCCGCGCGTGCAACACAGGCGTGAGGAGTGGCGGCTGGGTGGAATGGTCTCAAGTCTAACCCTGGTCAGCTCGCTCCACCCTCTCTTATATAGGCGTCCCTAGTGGGCTTCTACATTATAGCCCTTTAGTAGCCTAAGCCTGGTCTAATTCGGATCCAATCCTTATTAGGCTTCCAGCCCCTTAAGTGTGTGACCCTATAGGTTCATATACGTGTAGACATGACACGAATACACTTATTCTGTCAATAGTTGGTAGCGGCCTCTAGCAAGACGTGTCAACTCCTAAACACATACAAAGATCATATCAGACGAACCATCACAAGGTTTAGTACATGTCTTTACCTTTGCCTCACGATATTTGGTCTAGCTCCAAGCTGACCTCCCTTTCTCGATACTGTGATTCGGAATCCCATTACAAGGTTAACTCTTAATCATATGTAGCACGACCATGCATTTCTAGATCCGATCACTCGAGGGCCCTAGAGATATCTCTCTCAAATAGAGAGGGGCACATCCCATCTTGATTGACCATGCCTTGCAGCATGCTTCAGGACAAACCTGAAAGCTACCTTTATAACTACCCAGTTACGGAGCAGCGTTTTATAACCCTAAAGTAGGTCGATCCACATCTCAAGTACATGCGACAATCTCAGGTCTAAGGACAAAACATACACGATGTATAGAGAGAGAGAGCTGCAACTAATTGCCAGTCTCAAGTTGGGTCAGTCCAAACCCATGTTCATAACATGTGTCCACATCATTGATTTGACATCTCCATGTCTATGACTTACAAAACATAGTCATCAACCAATCGATGTGCTAGTCTAATATTTACGTGTGTCCTCACATGAACTCCGACTAGGGACAACTTATTAAATAACCATACAAGTAATAAGTTTCACAAACAATTCACATAATTGCCTATCAATACAAGTTGCCTGATATGGATATTCAAGGAACATTACAATAACTCATGGATATATATGAAATATAATCATCTCTATGATTGCCTCTAGGACATATTTCCTTCATGGAGTACTAGTTATTAATAATTACTTGCCAATATATGGTTTTTAATAGTTCTATTGTAACGCCTGTTCTAACTGTCGAATTAAATTTGTTTCTTGGGTTTACTGGATAGAGGGCGTCGATACGAACCAGTAGGCGTTGGATTCACCCTAATCAGAGTTATAGATCTTTTGTATGATTTAAATAGTGTTTAATAGTTTTTAAATCATTTATATAGTTTCTGTTGCCTAAAAATCAAACAAAATTATATCTGTAATCTACACGGAATTGTAATTACAGGGACATATTATTTGCAATTTTATGAACAGTATTTATTTTCTTATGAATTTATTACTCTAAAAAGGCCATTAAACCATTTATTTAATTGCTGCAAAACATTATAGTATTTGCCTGAACCATTTGCATATTGATGATCTACATGGAAGCAGCTTTATATCGGTATATTATTTATATTTTTGTGATATGCAAATAACTTACTATGAATTTAATGATTTCTAAAGCCATTAAAACTAATTAAAATGCTACGGGGTAAATAATCCGCAAAAGCTGGATCCAACCAGATATTATTAATCTAAATTATAGTAGCTTCAATTTGATATATTGTTCATATTTTTCAGACTTACAGATAATTTTCCATGAATTTATTAACCTAAAAGATCATTAAAACTAATTAAATTACTACAGTAAATGAATACTGTTAAGGTTGGATCTAATGCTATATTAATATTCTACACGTTTTCCTAAATCCATTGATATATTATTTGCTATTTTTGGATGTACGAGTCTTTTTATATGATTTTTGCAAGTTTACATAATTTTCTGCAAATTAAATTCAATTTCAAATCTACAGGGTATATTCCCTGAGAATATTCTATGCTAACTGGGATGCGGGGCTGACCTGGCTTGACACGTGGTGAGATCTGGTGGCTCGTACCCCTTCGTTGATAAGTTCTAATCTTGAGCGCCGGGATGGGATCCAGTGGCTCGGAGAGGAGATTGACCTGATTTTGGCTCAGAATAAACAAGAAATAGATCTGTGTTAGAGAGACAAATCCATAGGTCAAATTAAAAAACTTATAACATGAAAGTTGTGGAGAATCATTAGTGCTACCTTTTCACCAAAGGAATTTGGATTTGAAGAAACATGCGCGAGTACATCTTGGATTTACACCGTCATATCTGAAATATTGCGATGCGAAATTCTCCGGCTTTGGTGGATGAAAAGAGGTGAGGTTTGTCGAGGTTGAAAGATTTCGACGAGATCTACAACTTTTATGTTTTGTCCGAAGGCAAACGACGAAGTCTAGATGAGTGAATAAAAGAAATAAGATTCGGGCATGTGTAGATTCGGGATTTCGAGAAGGGAAATTCATACAGCTGTGTCTCCATAGGTTTATATTGAGGTTTAGGACGGCGGAGAAATAGGTCTTCGAGTAGGGAACAAGCAGAAACAAACGGAAGTCGATTCGGAGTTGTAGATAAAACGATATAAAAGTTTGAATAGAGATAGGTTTGAAAAGACCGATTTTGCACGCAAATTAAAGCAACCATTGGATCGATGCATCCCTCCCGTGCGCGTGTAGCTCTCCAGTGGCCGAATGGGCCGGCCCACTTAGGATTTGTTTTTCTTTTTTCTTTTTCTATTTTTTATTTATGTGTTTCCCTCATAACTTTCACATACGAACTCCAAATGATTCGATTCTTGTTTCTAAAATTTTCTAAAATCGAATAGATCATTGTAGGATTATATTTGTAATATTTTTACTAGTTTGCAAGTAGTGGATATATAAATCCTTATATATTTCATTTTATTTATATCTTTATTTGTTTGTATTTATTCCATAACTTTTTCATAATAGCTCCAAATGAGCTCAATTTTATTTCTAAAATTTTGTAATATTTATTGAATCTTTTAGGCTATAATTTAGCAATAATCGCTGCCTTAGCAACAGTGGGTTTTTATAAAGCCAATTTAATTCCCTTTAGGAACAAAGTGGCGCATACTATTTAGGGTTTTAGTCCTTTATTTATATTTAGGGATTTTTCTTGATGCAAATATGCAATGCAATGCTCGTGAATATCATGCAAATGCAAAAAAAATTCTAGTCCCAATTTCCGAAATCTTGGGACGTGACAAACAAATCTAGAGAAAATAAAAAACAAATCAAATAAAGCAAATGGTCATTTTTGTCAATCTTGCTCACTAGGTCACTTTGAGTGTTTCTAGTCCAAGTTTTCAAACAAAAACTTTTCCAATTCTTTTCACCCATTCTAGACCAAGTAAAAGTGAATCAAAGGCCACCTTTCAAACTTGCAGAAAATTTTTCCAACCTCATTCAAATCACAAGTGAAAATTGAATCTTTATCATATGTGAAGATCACACATTTTCAAAATCCAACCAAACCAGTGCCCCTTGACAAATCCAACTAACCCAATACTCCATAGTATGTGCCTAGCAAACCCACCAAGTTTGAATCAAAAATTCAAATTTGAATTTCTTTCGGCCATTTCATCAAACACCTTTGTCAGTAGCAAACAAACAAACACAAAACACTATAGTGAGCAGCGATCAGTGCCTAACTTGCTCCCTCTATAGCTCACTCTATACTCCCAGTAGATGATCAAAGTAATCTAACTAGCTTTAGCACCACTGTGAGCAAGCCTAGCCATTAATGGTGAGCATGCCGAGAGAACCGTTGTCACTCCCATGCCGCCAGCGAGCTAGAAGAAGAACTAGCCTCGCCAAACCTTGTCTGGGACACGCAGCACCATCCACCGCCACTCCCTGTCCAAGCCCCGAGCGCAGCCAGCCACTGGACCACCCGCCAAGCACGCGCCCAGTCTCTCTGCGTGCGAGCCGAGAGCGCGCCAGTGCGCCGTCAGCAACACCAGCCCACAGACCACGCGCCGCCCTCGTCGCTGGCAGACGTGATCTCCAGTAACCCAGCACCCCGCCAGACAACCTCGTTTGCCGCCGCGCGGACCACGCATGTTATGCGCCATTAAAATTGTCGTCGGACCCGCCTAAAGCGCCGCGATGTTCCGACCATCTCGCACCGCCCCACGCCTCGCCACCATGCCGTTGAACTTTGCCAGGGAGCACAACACCACCCCTATATCCTCCCATGCCAGTAGCACTTTGTGCCATCGACACCGACGAGCTCCACCCGCGCCATTCGGTCCCCTTCAGCCACTATAAAAGGAGACCTTCCCCGCTTGTTTTCTTCACACCATCTCACTCCCCACCTCTCACTGATCACACCCACTCACTCCCGAAGCAAGGCGAGCACCAGGCGGCCGGAATTTCACCGGAGTTCGCCGCTGCAGAGGAGGAGAGACGCCGTCAATTGGAGCCGCCCTAGGAGAAGCTGCCGGTACCAGGAGAATCGCCGTCATCGACTTCGTCGTTCGCCCCCGTCGCCGACCATCGCCTGAGCCCCGGTGAGCCTCCCACGACCCCCACCGGCCGCGCTAGGGTTCTGTCTCGCCGGCGCTTCCTGACATGGACGATGAACCAGAGTCGTTCGATTAGAGTTCGATCCTACGATCCTAATCGCCTCGTACCGCTTCGCCCCTCGTTGTCTCACTGATGAGTGGGGTCGCTCACTTACTCAGCCCGCGTACACGCTGTGCGTAGTGGTCCGGCCCAGTTAAACCTCCTGCGCGACCCATTAATTCGAATTTAGATTTATTCATTTAATTTCAAACCCAATTTTGTACCTAGATTCAAAGATCAACCCAGCTCGATTCACTAAACCAAAATGCATAAAACCAATTTTGTTAGAAAGATACTGGAATGCTTAATCCAAGCCCGCTTGGATTCAAACCATTTAGAATTATAGATCACCCATGGTAAAAATAACAAGGAATAATCTTTTCTGCATTCAAACATTTTTCAAAATTCAACCATAAGAGCTTTTGAGTTGATTCCAACTCTCAAAAATCACATTTAGCCATAACTTTCAGAATATATAAAAATATATAGGTTTACTTACATAAATAATGATCAAGTAATAAAATAATGCCACTTAGGCATTTCTAGTCACTTTAGTTAAATAAAATAAAAAGGTTAAACCTTATTAAATTGTGACACCACTTTAAATCACATTCCCATGTACTAAAATATGTGGTGATGACATGTGTTAACATGATCCCATGTTTGAGTTGGAGAATATTAAATCTTAAGTAGTTTTTCAATGAGTAGAAATTACTTTCCTCAAATAAAATAAATGGGACAAATGCTTTAATCTTGTAATATTAGTGATGATGTTAGATCATCTAGTGTAAAACTTTGTGTGATGATTAGAAATAATTAAGTATTGTTTGGTGATTGTGTGCCTCGTATTTATTTATAGACGCTAGTAACGACCAAGGATACGAGGAAGAAGGAGGATACTACGAGGAAGAAGCCAGGGAGAACTTCAGCCACTGCTCTGCACAAGGCAAGCCTAATACTATTAGTTGACTTAGCAAGCTATTAACTGAGCAAGCTTATACTACTATCTTAGCAAGTAAAACCATGCAAACTTGATACCCAATCCTAGTTTTAATTGCAAGCTTAATACTTTATTTCTTTATCAAAGCTTTCTCTTAGAGTTTCTTAGTAACTTGTAGATTATGGAAAGATAACTGAAGGTAGCATAAAGATCATAAAATTTGGCCTAAGTTAGATCACCTTGATGTCATCCTAAGGCATGAGATTGAACTTAGCTAATCCCCACTTGTTTACCACCCCTCATTAGTATTTATCCCCACCTATAGATGCTAGTGCTAAGCATAAAACTTAATCAACTTTAGATGGGAATACTTGGTGAAAATGGTTATGAAAACCTTAGAATAATGATTCATTCTATTGAAATGTTTTGACATGTGTTTCCGAACACCAGATGATTTTTAATGATGAAAATGTTAAGGCATGAACCTTAGCCCTTTATAAAACTGATGGTTGTCTAGATGCGATACCATTCCAATTTTACCGTATAACCACAATACCCGAAATTTGGGTAGGTCTTGACTCGAAATTTATATACCTTAGTATGGGTTCCCTTGCGGCCAAGGTCTGAGCTGAGGCTACCTTGTGAAGATTGTCCACCTGTGCAGTACCCAAGATGACAGTTGGTCTTGGTTGGCAGGCCAAACTCACACGAGAGGTGCCTATACTAGGGCGTGTAATGGAAAGGTTATGATTAATTATCCGCATACTGAATATGGTGAATTCAGGATTGTTCCTGACGGATGTATCAAATGTTGTGGTAAAAGTGTATAATCTCTGTAGAGTGTCAAACTATTCGAATAGCCGCGTCCGTGGTTATGGACAGTTGGAGTGGCCATACTGTTCTATTGTTAGATGTTTTCAAAATAACTTGTGAAATGATTTATGACTTTGATTTGACCACAACGGAGTTGTGATCTAGAATTCAAGTTCCCACTTAGGTGTTATAAAACTTTCAACTAGATTTTTTTGCTTCTAAACTTAGTAGAGGTAAATCTGGCTTGTTGTAAAACAACCCTAGAGCTTAGTATATCCTATTCAAAACCACATCACTTGTTAGTACTAGTTTACGAGTACTTAAAGAGTACTCATGGATTTGTCCCTGGCTATTCCCGTGGCCAGACTATGAAGAGGAGTATCAGGAAGACAGACAACAGGAAGGGTACGACAACTAGGATCATCTTCCATCGTCAGCATATCATGTGACCATCAAGATGGAGACTCGCCCACGCTATCGCTATCGTTACGTTATTTCCGCTGCTTGAATTGTATTAAGGACTGGATCATGAGATCCTTATTTGTGTAAGACCTTATGTATGGTTTGTAATGGATGATGTACTATGATATCAAATCTGTTATGTCTCGCAAAAATGGTAATCCTGGGATTGCGATGTATGGCATAACAGGCATCTGGTATTAAAAATCTAGGTGTTGACACACACTCTCTCATAGCTCCCCCAGCCCACAACTCCGGCGAACACACAACTCTCCTTCCCCACTTAGCCATGGCCGAGCGCTTTCCCGGCGATGGTGCGGCGATGAATGGCTTTCGGCCGACGCATGCTTCAGCCTTGGGAGGCGCACATGCTCTACGAAGCCGGCTACATGGCGTCGTCGGACACGAGGAACCCTACAGGGTGAAAGCTTAGCGCCGGTGGCATCCCTATCCCACCGGCGCCGATGCCGGACGAACTGCCCGACGAGGTCCAGGCCTTCATCACGGCCATGGATAATCCCTCCGACGCCAAGAGCGTCGACAACCTCCTCTACTTGGAGACTTTTTTCACCGACCGCCGCGCCCAGGAGATCGCCCGACACGAGGGGCCGCCGGATGACACGCCAAAGCGCAACAACGCGGCCGGTCGTTGGCGTTTTTGGAGCGCGCCAGGCCGGACGCTCACGACGGTGCTAGAGCACATCCACGCCGGGAACACGCCGCGTCTCGGCTTCCCGCTCCACGCCGGCGGCCAGGTCGGGGCGGCGTCCTCTAGCGAACTGGATGTTGAGGAGGATGGCTAGCCTAAGCTCCTCCTCCTCTGCCTCGGCCTCGCACTCATCGGGTCCTTCGTCGGTGCTGCACCCAGTCAAGCGCGAGGTGGTCTCGCCGGTCCTCTCGCCGCCGCGGACATGCTCGCGCGGCATCGTCATCGGCGAGCGACGCGTGCCGGCGTTGTCGGCTCCAACTGGCCGCCTTCGCCTTCGCCGCCCGAAGCCTGAGCCGGCGGAGGGCTCGACGCCACGCGAGGATAGCGCATTAAGGATGGCGATGGAGCAGTCGCTCCCCGACTCGGCGCCGCAGCCGCCGTTGGTGGAGCCATCGTCGTCGGATATCCTGGCCTGGTCCAGGGCAGATTGGGAGGAGCAGGAGCGCCTCGGCGTACAGTGCCTATAGCAGGCGGCCGAGGAGCAGGCGACCCGGAGACAGGCGTGGTCCGGGCGCACGCTCGCCTACCAGGGCGCCCCGCTCTTCTTCCTTGACGACGACGACAAAGACAACCCCTCTTACCAGCCCTGGAGGTGCGGCGACGCCGTTCAGGGGAGCTCCCTCCCGTCACAGCCGTCGTGTGATGACGACGACGGCCAGGACGACGGCAGGGCCAATCCCGGCTACACGTCCTTCTACAACAACTTTCGCATGTAGAAGCGGCGACGACATCAGGGAAGGCTACGACCGTGGCCTTTTTAAATGTTTTAGTTTATTATCTAGTTTAAATTCTATGTAATCCGCCTATATTCGTCCATATTAATGAAATCCGCCTGAATTTGCCAAACTCGTCTGAATTTTAGCCGAACGCGGGAACTCGCGTTTCTAGGCCAAAATAAAGTTTGGTCCGGATCTTGGCCTGGATTCGCCCAAGGAGTGAAGATGCTCTAAGCCTGTGCATCAACGAGTTGAATTGGTTTAGTTGGTTTATGCCAAAAAAATCTGCAGTTTTGAACGGACTCGGTTGGTTTCGACGGGCCGATGGCACACATATTCACGGGGTGGGTTGGAGCGGTTCCATAGTTTTGACGGTTTGGCAGCATAGAACGATTGAACAATAAAACATGAACCTCAAACGACCCGACTGTTGGGAAACTAGGCCGGTAGAGGCCCACTCGGTATGGCCTCCACCAGGCTAGGGTTGGCCCATGTGGGTATCGTATCCCCCTTTAGCCTATAAATAGAGAAACAATCTGTATACGGGAGTTTACCGAGAGAGTTTTCAATAAAGTTCCCTGTTTCATCTACTTTCTACTGTGTGTGCCTTCTTCTAGTCTTCTTCTCTAGTGTGAAACAGCCTCGGGACCGGCCAGTCGGCAGGGGGTGTTCCAACACGTTATCAGCATGTGTCTCTCCGTCGAGCCTCCGTCAAGCCACCGTCGAGCCTGCATCACGCAGGCTTTCGTTGAAGGTAACACAAATCTGACCACAAAAATGGATTCGTCTCGCGTTTTCCTTTCAAGATTTGCGTTTAGATCTTAGATCAGATCCCATCTTAGGTGCGGATTTTTCTTTCCGGGAGTCGAGCTGACCTGCTATCGCCGACCAATGTCGATCTAATCACTCCCAGATTAGAAATTTGTTGACCGTACCGTCGATGCGTGCACCTGCTGTGCCGATTTGGATTTTTTAAGCAGATCGGACTGATCTGGGACATTTTTTTTAGTAGATCGGGTCGATCTACAAAATCTTTTTATGAACTTCTGTATCGCGCATGGCTACTGTCGAGCCCGCGAGCAAGCAGGCCCCGCTGGCCGCCGCACAGCCGCGCCACCGCCTCTGGCCGCGCCGCTGCGCGCTGCTGCCCGCTGCACCGCGCGCCCCGCTGGCCGCCTCACAGCCGCGCCGGCCGGCGCGTGCCCCGCAGGCCGCCACGCCGGCTGTCGCGCCGCACGCTGGCTGCGCCGTGCGCCGCCGCCCCGTGGCCTGGCCGCCTGCCGTGCCCGCCCGCGCGCATCGCTGCCGCCGGAGCCGGCCGCTCGGCCGCGCGAATGCCACGCCCGCCCTGCTGCCGCCGTGGCCACACGCGCTGCAGAACGGAGCCGTCGCGCCGCCGCTCGCCAGCCGCGCTCCCCAGCCACACGCTGCAGCCGGCCGCCAACAAGCCCTGCTGGCCGCGCCCCGTTTCCGGCGCGTGCGCTGCCGCGCGCCGCCGCCCGCCGCCTCGCTGGCCGAGCGCCATCGCCCACCTGACGCCGCAAGGCCTCCCGCGCGTGGCCCCGCGAGCCGCACGCCGCCTCTGGCCGCGTCGCGCGTGCCGCGCCGCCGCCCGCCAGGTCCGCGCCTCGCTCGCGCGCCGCCGCGCCGTTACCCTGCTGGTCACGCGCCTGCGCCGCACTGCGCGCCGCTGCCCGCGCCCGGCCGCGCCGCTCCCCGCTGCAGCTCCCCGCGCGCGCGCCTGCTACCGTCGGCCTGCTGCCGTGCCCGCACGCACGCCCGCCGCGCCTGCTGTCGCTGGCCTGCTGCCGTGCCCGCACGCGCGCCCGCCGACCTGCTGCCGCCGCGGACCACCCCCCCGCCACCTGACCATGGTCGTCGGCCTGCTGCCGCCACCATCCCGCCCTAGTCGGGAGCAATCAGCTCCGTCCACCCCGCAAAATGGGCTGGGCAGTCTAGGGTGGGCCAGTCCAGTTGGGTCGTTTTCTTTTTCGGCCCAGGCGATATACAAAAAACGAAAAATAGTGGGGCGTGGGAGCAAAGGTTTGTTGGGCTGGTGGACCATTTTGATCCTGTTTTCGGTCCGATTTTCCCCAAGCTTTTGAACTATGTTTTACAATAGTTATTAATTATCGCATGTTTTTAATACTTTGTATCTCATAGATAGCTTATACCGTTTTACATTAAATTTTGGAACGCCGACATATTGGAATTACTGTATCGATTATCGCATTTATGCAACCGATTACCTGCTGTAATCTTACACACTTTGCATAAATTGCAGATGACCGGAATCATCAGCCGCGAGTTCCCGGAGTTGACCCAAGATGGGCTTAACTACCTGATTTGGGCCTCGGACGTTGAAATCGTCCTTGAGGGCCGATGCATCAAGGATGCGTTGATTGAGGGGACCCCGACGGCCCCCAGCAAAACCATCCCGGCGGACAACGCCAAAGCCCTGCACTTCCTCCGCCATCACATGTGTGAGACTCTCAAGAACGAGTACATGGCAGAAAGGAGTGTTTCTGACCTTTGGACCGCCCTCAACAAGCGGTTCTCTAGGCTGAAGTACACCATTCAGCCACAGGCGAAGGCAGATTGGATTCGTCTGAGGTTTGTGGACTTCAAGACGGTGGGAGAGTACAACTCCAGGTTGCACCGGATTTGTACTATTCTTCAGCTATGTGGGACCAGTACCACCGATCAGCAGAAGATAGACAAAACTCTCTCCACATTCCATCCGGACAACATCCAGTCCTCGCGAAACTTTCGCCAGGAAGGATTCACGGAATATGCAGCGCTTATTGATGCTCTCCAGGTGGCCGAGGCGCAGGATAATGTTCTGAAAAAGAACTTCTCCGCGCAACCATTCGCGGGGGGCCCAAGTTATGAGGCCAATGCTGGTGCCTACAAGGTGTGCAAGCCCATCCACAAGAAGAGAGGCAAGAAGGGCAAGAAGGGCCCCAACTCCTCCAACCCGGCCAAGCAACGCACGACGGGCAAGGGGGAGGCGAGGCCCCAGGACTGCTTCCGATGTGGCTCCAAGACTCACTTCTCCAGGCAGTGTTTGGCCCCTAAACACGTCGTGGACGCGTTCAAGGCCAATAAGAAGGCGCGCGAGGCACATCTTGTCCAGGTTGAGGCACCACTGGCGCCCGGAGCGGCGCCTGTGCAGAACGTCGCGCACATAGTGGCGCAGGACGTAGCACAAGTGGCAGCACCCTCGGCGGTCCCCACGGACACCGCTGTGCCCATGGAGGTTGAGCACGTTTTGCCCCCGCCGCCTCAGCTAGGCCCCTTGTCCATGATGATGGCCAACGAAGAGCCGCCCACTGACCTTGACATACTGGCTGAGCTTGGTGATTTCCTCGCAGAATCCACCTGAGCTCCTTTTGTTGTGATGATTCCTTTTCCGTAATAATCAGATACATTTCTTTTGATATGGTTGTAAGCTCTATGAGAGCATAAAATTTATTTGTTTTTCGGCGATTGGATGACATTTATTTCATTCATTTATTCCATTATTTGATTATGTGATGTTCTGAAATGTTTATGTGTTTTACTTACTTCATGTAGCAACTTCCTCGCTCCATTATATTAATTAGGCACTATATTTTAGAAGCGTGTGGCGCCCAAATGGAGGAAATGTGCCTTGCTGATAGTGGCACCACCAATACCATCTTGAGAGAAACAAAGTATTTTGAGTCAATTACCAAAAACCCTGGTAACATAATGACGATCGCCGGCTGCGGTCCGAATGTAGTTGGCTCCGGAAGAGCAACTATCATACTCCCAAATGGAACAACTCTGATCATTGAAGAGGCATTGTTGTATCCGGAGTCGACTCGTACTCTCTTAAGTTTTAGAGACATCCGCGCAAATGGTTTCCATGTCGAAACCGATGATGATGAGAATGGAAAGGAGTTCCTACTCATTACCAAGCGCGACGAAAATGGTAAACATGTTGTCGAAAGACTCCCTTCATTAGCTACTGGGCTGTACTACACTAAGATAGTAGCACCACCTATTTACACTACCCTTAAGACTATCTTTAGAAGCTCCGAACTATTCTGCCTTTGGCATGATAGGTTAGGCCACCCCGGTCTTAGGATGATGAGAAATATAATTAACAACTCGAACGGTCATAATGTTAATGTGAAAAATTTCCCGAATCCCGATGATTTCGTGTGCTCCGCATGCGCTATGGGGAAATTGATCATTAGACCGTCCCCCTAAAGGTGAAGGATGAACTCCCCGCGTTCTTGGAACGCATTCAAGGGGATATATGTGGTCCAATTCAGCCCCTCTCAGGGCCGTTTTGGTACTTCATGGTGCTCATCGATGCTTCCTCTAAATGGTCCAATGTTTGCCTGCTGTCAACAAGGAACCATGCTTTTGCAAAGTTGATCTCCCAGATCATACAAATAAGGAATAAATTCCCTGATTATTGTTTAAAGTCTATTCGAATGGACAATGCCGGAGAATTTACTTCAAAGGCATTCGATGATTATTGCATGGCAACTGGAATCAAACTTGAGCACTCTGTACTGCATGTACACACTCAAAATGGACTTGCGGAGGCATTGATTAAAAGAATTAAATTCATTGCCAGACCACTCCTTCAGGGTTTTAATTTACCAACTACATGTTGGGGACACGCGGTGTTACACGCCGCTAATCTCATCAACTTTCGACCATCGGCCTACAACATCCACTCTCCCATCCAACTTGCGCAAGGGTCGGCACCAAAAATTTCTCACCTACGTAGGTTCGACTGCCAAGTATATGTACCTATACCACCACCCCAGCGATCAGCAATGGGACCGCCCCGTAAGTCAGGGATATACGTTGGTTATGAGACTGTGTCCATAATCAGGTTCTTGGACCCCTTGACAGGTGACTGTCACACGGCCCGTTTTGCTGACTGCATTTTTGACGAGGATCTTTTCCTGACTTTGGGGGGAGGTAATCAACCCCTGGATGACAAAAGTCGAGAAATCACGTGGAAAGCCACGGGGATCCACGCTCATGACCCACGCACTGTTGAGACTAATAGAGAAGTCCAAAAGATACTAGATTTGCACTCCCTAGCGAATCAACTGCCCGATTATTTTAGTGATTTAAAGACTGTGACAAAGTCGCATGTGCATGCACGCAATGCACCGGGTTGAAATACCAAAGAAAAATGATGGTATACCCGCTCCTGCTCCAAGGACTAAGAGGACGCGGATTCCGGTTTCTCAAATCCCAAGTACCCGGGGACGCCCGAAGAAAAAGGATAAGAGAGATTTATTACAGTCTACCCCTGTTGAGGGGAGCCAGTTGAGACCTGGCACGAGTATGGATATTTCAGTGCACGAAATTCCGGACTTGAACTTTCCTATATCGGAAATACCCAGCGAAGTTGTGTGCGCACACATCGGAGCGGGAAAGCTAAAGGACCTAGCTCCTGGACTGGGAAATCCGGTGGAGCAAGAGGATGTGCCTGATGCACTCCATGACGAAATGGCCATTAACTATGTTAATTCGGGCAAGTCATACAACCGAGCCATGGCAAATGTCGACGTTAATTTTGCCAAGAAAATTGCCTCAATCATAGATCTTGACCCTGAGCCTAACACGCTCACTAATTGCAAGAAAAGGTCGGATTGGAAAGGTTGGCAGAAGGCAATTACTGCTGAATTATTATCGTTAAACAAAAGAGAGGTATTTGGACCTGTTTGTCTAACTCCTCCCCACATTCGCCCCGTTGGCCATAAGTGGGTTTTTGTTCGAAAGAGAAACGAGAATAATGAAGTAGTAAGGTACAAAGCAAGGCTCGTTGCTCAAGGTTTCACTCAGCGACCAGGTGTCGACTTTGAGGAAACTTACTCCCCGGTCATGGATGGAATTACCTTTAGATACTTGATCTCAATGGCAGTAAACATGGACTTAAAAATGAAACTAATGGATGTTGTCACCGCTTACCTATATGGTAACTTGGATTCGGACATATACATGAAAGTACCAGAAGGTATCCCTGTCCCGAACCAGGATAGAGCAAACATGAGCTTATATAATGTTCAGCTTAAGAAGTCATTGTATGGACTAAAACAGTCAGGTAGGATGTGGTATAATCGTTTAAGCGATTTCCTTCATCAGAAGGGCTACGCAAGCAATGAAGATTGCCCATGTGTTTTTATACGGAGACCCTAGGATGGTTTCTGTATTATCTCGGTGTACGTGGACGATTTGAATATAATCTGTACACCTGACGATATTGAGGAAGCGAGTTCCTACCTGATGTCGGAATTCGAGATGAAAGACTTAGGCAAAACCAAGTTCTGCCTCGGTCTGCAACTTGAGCATTCCCCTGCTGGGATTCTAGTTCACCAGTCGGCCTACACCCAGAAGGTGTTGGAACGATTTGGGTTTGAAAAGGCATATCCTTCTAAGACCCCGATGGTCGGAAGATCTTTGCAGCAAGACAAGGACCCGTTCAGGCCTAAAGAAGAGGGGGAGGAAATTCTGGGACCGGAATTCCCCTACTTAAGTGCAGTTGGCGCACTTATGTACCTCGCAAATTGTACACGGCCGGATATTGCATTCGCCATCAATTTGCTTGCAAGGTACAGTTCTGAGCCTACCAAGAGGCACTGGAAAGGCGTTAAGGACATCTTTAGGTACATACAAGGGACAAATGACCTTGGATTGTTTTACCAAAAGAACCAAGACCTATCTGTTATAGGCTATGCAGATGTTGGGTACCTTTCGGACCTGCATACATCCAAGTCACAGACTGGATATGTTTTCCTTTGTGGTGGAACGGCAATTTCCTGGAAATCGTCTAAGCAAACTCTTGTGTCAACTTCGACGAACCACTCGGAAATCATAGCATTATATGAAGCATCACGAGAATGTGTATGGCTTCGACGAGTAGTCAGTCACATCCAGATGTCATGTGGACTAAACACCGTACAAACCCCAACAATTATCTATGAAGATAATGCCGCTTGTGTTGCACAAGTCCAGACAGGTTACGTGAAGAGCAATCTCACAAAGCATATAAACCCCAAGTTCTTCTATGCACATGAGTTGCAGAAGATGAACGAAGTGAAAGTCTTGCATACTAAGTCGTGTGAAAATCTCGCTGATTTGTTCACTAAATCATTGCCAGCGTCTTCTTTCGAGAGATGTGTCCGAGGGATCGGCATGATGAGAGTTAGGGAGATGCAAGGTTCAGGGGGAGAATCTTCACAAACTCATCGCTGAAATCTTGATCCCGATGATTGAGTACTTAACTTTATAGTTAAGTGAATTGTACTCTTCTTTCCCTTAGTGAGTTTTTATGAAGTTTCTCACATGAGGTTTTTAATGAGGCAATTCGTGCAACATAGCAAGAAGTATACCGTGTGCATTTCTCCATATTTTTCCCACTGGGTTTTTTGGAGTTTTAAGCCATGGTTATACAGATAAGATACCCAGGGGGAGTGTTGGAAAACTGGGCCGGTAGAGGCCCACTCGGTGTGGCCTCTACCAGGCTAGGGTTGGCCCATGTGGGTACCGTATCCCCCTTTAGCCTATAAATAGAGGAACAATCTGTGTACGGGAGTTTATCGAGAGAGTTTTCAATAAAGTTCCCTGTTTCATCTACTTTGTACTGTGTGTGCCTTCTTCTAGTCTTCTTCTCTAGTGTGGAACAGCCTCGGGACCGGCCAGCCGGCAGGGGGTGTTCCAACACCGACGACCGTCTGAAAAGGACATGGATTACTGTCCTGCGGCAGGATCGCCCCATCATCTGACCGTCTGTTCACCGCCCGCCCTATTGATCGCGGATCCGACGTGGCATGAGCATATAGAGGACCAGGACCATCAAGTTCGCATGAGAACCAAAGGACTCCGCCGCTTCGATCTTCTACTCCGCCCATCGGCCGCCGCCGGCCGACCAACGACCACTAGGAGCTCTCCTAACTCCTCTCTACCCGGTCGTCAGTTGAGGTTGCTGAAGTCAACCCAGCCCCCCATCAGCAGCGCGAGCCTGTCGTAAAGGCCGGAACCGGCCGCCGCCGCCGGGCCGCCAAGCACAAAATCAGACCACGGGAGGAAGTGTTGATCAGTGCATCTTCTTCTTTACCCGGACGAACACGTATCTCTAACTTCCGCCTCCACCCTCCGGTGCTACCTCGCCGCTGCTGCAGACGAGTACCCGGGTTCGAACGGTTTCCCAGGGTTCAAGCCATATCAACCCAGCTAACCACAATTGATTTGCGGGTTTAGTCTACAAACTGGGGAAACCGGGAGAAACCATCCTCACGGTACGGTGCGGTCTGGGTTCACAGTTTAGGTGGTTTCAAACCAAAATATGCCCAGGATTACGCCTGACGCAGTTGCCGTCTACACTCGTCGTGGGCTCGTGGCCGCTCCGACCACCACCGCACCATGGCGGACCACCCCAACCTACTCCAGGCCCCCTCCAACCACCCTCCCCCTCTGCCCCTTCTCCAGACCGACGTGTGGGGCAAGCCGTCCTCCGCCCGCCGCCTAGGTCTCTAGGCACAGCTACGGCGACCGTCGTGCGGAGCGTCGTCGCTCCTTAGACT
This sequence comes from Avena sativa, assembly GCA_916181665.1. Taxonomy (NCBI): domain Eukaryota; kingdom Viridiplantae; phylum Streptophyta; class Magnoliopsida; order Poales; family Poaceae; genus Avena; species Avena sativa. The sequence continues at coordinate 526,834,710 of OV702294.1, forward strand.
GCTCCTGTGAAGAAGCCGACGAAGAAGAGGGTGCCAAGGTGTCGGCCGCCGTGGGCTCTTGTGCGGAGAAGAAGGTGACGGCGGCGGCCATCTACGTGCATCCCCATCAAGCTCTGGTCGTCGTCGAGCATTTCCTACCACTTCCTGCAGCACGCATGCCGCCGATAGGAGCACCAGCTCCGCCGCAGCTCCACAGCGCCACCGGCGCACGCATTGTGCTCGACCAAATGCATGCAAGGTGCGGATTTTTTTGGCAGAAATCTCTATAGAATACAGATTATGATTGTGTATTCAATCACAGGCATATGTAGATCATTTGGCAGAAATCTCTACATATTTTGATTGCAACGAATAGGGTTTGCACATGTACTAGATGATGTTTATGCTAGGGTTTTAGGCAAATAAATTGTAATGTGTGTTTATGCTCATGTAGTATGGATGATGAGTCCTTCAATTTCACTTCTGGTCCATCTCAAGAATTTACACTAAATGATGTGGATGCTCAATCTCAAGAATTTGCACAAGAATATAGTACTGTTGGTGATGGAGATGGTATCGTGTGTGATGGAGATGGTATTGTTGGTGATGGAGATGGTGAGGATTTTGTTCATGACGAAACTCCACGAAGGGCTACTCGAGGAGTTAATTTCACTCAAAAGGAAGATGAGGCTTTGTGCAATGCATGGCTTGCGATTGGTGTTGATCTCATGATCGGGAATGAACAAACAAACAACACATATTGGGAGCGTATTCATGCGCATTATCGTCAACACTGTAGGAAGCCAAGAACCATTGTTTCTCTACAACACCGTTGGTCTACTATCAACACCGACTGCTTCAAATGGTCCAGTTGCTTAGCTCAAGTGGATCGTGTCAATCCAAGTGGAACCGGTCCCGTAGATAAGGTAAATGTTGGTTCATGCTCGTGTTGGTTTATTTATGCATAAAACTCCATCTTCTTTCTTATTTGTAGCTTAACATTTCTCGTGTTGGTTTACTTATGCACAAGTTAACTCCATCTTCTTTCTTATTTGTAGCTTAACATTGCTCGAACCTTTTACACGTGGAAACCAAAAAAGAAAGGTGGTAATAAGCCGAAAAAGCCTTCAATTTGTTCCATTGCTAGAATATTCTTGGGGAGGAAAAGAAATGGAAGAACCGGTCCTCCAATGAGATTCTAAACAAAAGGAAGGCAACATTGATTGGAGAAGGTTTCGAGCTTGACACCGATGATGAAGGCTCAAGTAGCCTCACTCCAAGGAAGAGGCCCGAAGGTAGAAAGAAAGCTAAAGACGCAAGGGCAAAAGGAGGTGAGAACATGTACAGGGAGTCTTTGGACAACATGATGACGGTGAGGAAGGAGCTCGCCAAATAAAGAAGGGAGGTGAGGAACAAAAAGATTGAAGAGAGGAGGTTAGTTGAGGAAAGGAAGGTGTTGGTTGAGGAGAGGATGGCAACAGCCGAGGAGAAGCGTGTTGAGCTTGAAGAGAGGAAGTTGGCAAATGAAGAAATGCTCAAAAGGACAGACCAAGAGCAAAAGCTCATGTTCATGGACCCAAGTACTCTAGATAAGAAGGGGTGAGCTTATTGGGAGCTTTGCCGTGACCAAATATTGATGGCAAGAGGGTATGTGGGTGGCCATGGTGAAGGCAATGGTGGTGGCAGCTATGGTGGTGATGGAGGCAATGATGGTGATGGCATGTGAGAGTCTAGTATGCATCGATGAACTATCTACTACTTCTATTATCAATGAACTATCTACTACTATTACGTGGTGTTGTTTTATGTATCGATGAACCATTCACTTTCGTACTACTCTATGATCGATGAACTATCTATTTTGTTTTGTTCCATGCACCAAAAATGACGTTGCGATTTTATTGATAATGTTTCTACTTGATATCTTGTGTTTATTTCATTAAAACTATGCAAAACAATTTTGGGTGAAAAAATATGGGTAAGATCGTCTTGAACAGCTTACCCATAATTTGGGTAAGCAAAAACTAGGTAAGCTAGAAAAGCAAACCAAAATATCCCTACCTATACCTTCTCTTCTCACCCAAACACTTTTTTTTGCTTACCCATATTTGGATAAGCTCTTAGAGATGCTCTTATCTCTCTACAATTTCTGTTTTTATTAGTGATATTCGTTTTTTCTTTCATGTCGGATTGATAGCACAGCTGGTCTTTGGATGGAGGCACAAATTGGTGGATGATGTGATATAGAGGAGGGATATATACTTCCAACTGCCCAGGCTGGGTTATTTTTTTTCCAAAAGACCTTGGTCCTATCTAATGCAAAGCATGTCTAGAAGGCCCGTCCAGCCTAGGCACAATTGTTATCCAAATTTATCTATTCTGTGGGTTCTATCCGAGGTACTACTTCCTCCGTTTAGAAATATAAAATGTTTTAGGTTTGTAAAGAAGATGTATCTAGACATGTTTTAGTGTATAGGTTTAAATAAATCTAGACACTAAAAGATGTCTAGATACATCTCATTCACAAACCTAAAACATCTTATATTTCTAAACGGAGTACTTGTTTGTTTGTACTCCAATGCTTATTTCTCCCTTGTGGTATGTAAATGACGCCGTATGTTCTGGCGGCTGGGAGGGGAAACGAAGCGCCAGGCCACGCGGACGCGGTTATGAACTTATCGGGAACGCGATCGAGGCACGCCCGCCCGCTCGCCTCCTCTTCTTTTTCTTCTTCCTCATTAAAGCAAAATGTACAGTCAGAGGCTACTGCATCTTTCGGATTCATTCTCATCTCGCCAGTTCCGCTTCTTGGCTCTTCATGCTCTTGCTTGCGTGTTCCTGCGTTCCCCATTGATCTGTTGCTCTTGCTCTGGTAAGACGAAAAAGATCTTTTCTTTCGCGTTCCGCCTCTTCGTGCTTTGCTTTTTGTTCCCTTCCTAATAATTACTCAATTTCTAGACGAGAAAGGTTTTCGTCCGCCATGGCTGGAACCGGAGGAGACTGCCTCGACGGTGACCAACACGCCCGGCCGGCTCGTCCCACCGGCACGACGCTCGTGCTGGTGGGAAAGATCGGTAACGGCAAGAGCGCCACCGGCAACAGCATCCTCGGACGGGAGGCGTTCGCCTCCAAGCGCTCCTTCCGCAGCGTCACACTTGAGTGTCAAAAGGAAAGTACCACGCTCGGAGATGGACGCATCGTCAATGTGATAGACACACCAGGTAACCCACTACTCGATGTTAATTTCATGGTAATTTTCAGAAGAAAAAAGGTGTTCATTTCATCGTCTACCTTGCATGCTCTTCCAAGTCTACAAGCTAGTGTTTAATTAGGAGTACAAGACAGAGAAATACACCAGCCCACAACTGTTCGTCGTCCTCTTGACACACAGTTACAGCCGTAAATAAATCTAGAAATAAATCCGTGATCTGTGTACTGAAAGTCTGAAACGCACCCACGCGTAGTGTAGATTCGACTATTTGAGCACCACACAGCACAAAATCGATAAAGAGGCAGGGGCTCCCTTTTTCGATACAAAGCCAACCAAATAGGTGGTTATCTAAATCTAAAATAGGTGTTTATCTGATTTTTGATTACTCTTTGTTCTGATTTGTATGTTCTCGTTTCTATTGGATGTGATGCAATTGATAAGGGCTTCTTGACACCGGTGTGACGGCTAAAAATGTCGGGAAGGAGATTTTCGACTGCATAGGCATGATGAAAGACAGGATAGACGCTGTTCTCGTCGTCTTCTCAGCTGTGTCTCGCTTCTCAGAAGAAGACGCAGCAACGATCAAGTCAGTACATACGTCGTCGCTTGGGGAACGCATGATCCTGACTTTCACGCATGGAGATGAGGTAGGGAAGGATGAATTGAAGGACATGCTGAAGGACGCTCCTGAGTACATGACGGTTCGTTTGAACTTACATTTCCGCTCTTCTCCGCTTCATATTCTTCAGAACATTACTAATGACCTCCGAGCCATTTATATACATCATCTGAATGCATGCATGGAATGTTCACAGGAGATGGTCAGGTCATGCGGACGTAGAGTCATGCTCTTCTACAATATGACCAAGGATGCAATCGTTCAAGCACGTCAGCGCAAGGAATTGTTTGATAGCGTAGACTCTATTATGATCAATCAACAGGGACGACCATTTTCAGACCAGATGCACCTCAATATTAAGGTAGTCTCACTTCATAACCTGTTTTTTATTAGACCCGTCAATTCACCCGCTAAAAATTTCAATCCAAATGGCACACTAAAATATACTCCCTCCGTTTCAAAATATAAAATGTTTTAGGTCTGTGAAGAAAATGCATGAATCTAGACTTCTTTTAGAGTTTGGATTCATTCCAAAGTTAAGTAAACCTGCATAGTAAAACAAGTCTAGATATATTTGCTTCACAAAACTAAAACATCTTACATTTTATAACGGAGGGAGTAGTTGACAAAAATAGCTATTCTCATTAGCATGTTTCATCCTCCTTATAGCAGGAAGGAGCAGGTCGCGTGAAAGCGGAAGGAGAAGGGCAAGTGGAAGGAGAGAGGCATTCAGCAATAAAACCTTGGCATGTCCAGATGTATGAGTACTGCGCGTATGCTGCCGAACTGGTAAGCAGATGACAGGTTTCATAATTTATACTTTTCTTTATACGTACAGGTTTCATAATTTATATGTACAGTTATCCCGAAGTGTTAGCACGTTAGTTACTTCTGATCTGAAGCAGATGACAGGTTTCATAATTTATAATATGATTGTTTTCTGCTTTTGAAGAATGTCTCTAGGTGAGAAAATAACCTTTTCTTTGTGAAGGAAAATGTTGTTTTCTGCTTTTGAAGAATGTCTCTAGGTGAGAAAATAACCTTTTCTTTGTGAAGGAAAATGAGATTCGTTATTTAGGTTTAGGGAACATGAGATGCCTCCTAACTCTTGGTTTGTCATCCTAAAAGAATATTCCACCTTTATGAGACACCAAAGCGTCAAATCTGGAATTTAAACTTTGGTGGGCTATGGGTACCACTGCCCTCCTAACCATCCAACCACGGGTTGGTTCTCCTAACTCTTGGTTTGTGAAATATGGTTCTACGAAATTTATACTTTGTTTTGGTCGTTGATACTCGTGATGGGTAACCTAAAACATCTGGACTTAATTACATCGGTTCTATAGTTTTGTTTCAGCATCCAATACACATGTGGAGCAATCATGCTGAATTCGTATGATCATATTTGTACTCCCTATGTTCATTAATATAAGATGTTTTAGCAAACTAGTTTAGCTTGCTAAAATTTCTTATATTAATGAACACATGAAGTATCTTGCAATGTAGGTGGAGGGATTTGGGACACGACTTACTATTTAGTAATGTTTGATGAGCAGTTTGGAATAAAATTTGTCACCTCTGGCGCAAGTTGGTCACCACCATGAAAAACCGGGCCGAGACCACAAAGAAGCAATGCGAAGTTAAGATCGTCTCAACGGGCTATATGATGCAAAGGAGGTGGTTGATGCCCAGGCAGATGAAGAACCACTACCATTGATCAAAGTTTCTTATGAACTGTGAACCGTGCGCATGTGTTTTGATGACTCGCGCCTTACTTCTTCGGGAGTATTGACGCCTTAAGTGGTTTATTTAGAGTTGAGTTCTTTGTTTGTATGTGACCAACATGTGATCGGGGTGGCATTTTTTTCTTTAGGGTAAATTATGGTTTCGTCTCGATGAATACATTTTCCATGTACGGTCTAATCAAGCTTATTGTAAACATTTATTCCTTGTTTTTTATTAGGTTCTTCTTGTTGCTTTTATATTACTTCTAAGCTTAAGTTTAAATTCCATCGATTCATCATAAGATGAAGAGTTAAACAATGAACATCGCTCCAGGTTCTACTGGGAAGCCAATGGAGTTAAACAAAAGTACCACCTGGTTAAATGGAGCACGTGTGTCGGCCGAAAAGACTTTGTGATCTTGGCATCATTGACACCAAACTCATAAACATTTTCCTCATGGTTAAGTGGATCTGGAGAATTGTCGCCCAAGAGGAGGGCCTATGGAGAGAAATCATTTTCACTAAGTATCTCCAAAATAAAGATCTACTTGTGGATGCCCACTGCTCGGGTTCCCAATTTTGGAATTAGATCCAAAAAAATGAGATATGTGTTTAGCTTGGGGGGGAAAACACATAGTGAATAATGGCAACTCCACAAGATTTTGGCAAGAGTTGTGGGTGGGGCAGGTGCCCTTTTATGTGCTAGATACCCACAACTTTTTCCATTGTGGCCAGAACCTTATCCTCAGTGGCTAAGGCTAGAGAGCCTGATGGTTGGGTGGTGCCTATCATCAGAACCCTGGGCCTCTAGGAAAGAGTGGTGGGTTATTCTCACGTGAGAGATCCAACCCATCCAATTCTCTCAAGGCAGAGGTGAGTTTAGGTGGCCACTCGAACCTTCTATTAGTTAGGTCACTCTACCTGAAGTTGTGCCAAGGTACCCCCAAGCAATCTTTGCCAACTTGTGGAAAATAAAAAATCCTCTAAAAATCAAAGTGTTTTTGTGGAAAATGATGTGGAAAAAGCTACCATATAGTGATAATATTCACCATCTAATGGATTCTGCTCCCTCTATGGGACCTACGAGGATACTAATCCTATATTTTTTGTATACTTCTTAGCCAAATTCATCCGGAGCGTAGTTAGGTAACTACCCTCCTATGACTGAAATTCGGCAATGCTATGCTGATGTGCATCGCCTGATCAAGCATGTCAAGGGAACAGATGGCCGAGTCCTTTGGACATGCTTTGCCCCTTTGTGTTGGTCTCTTTGTACCATTCAAGTTCACCATAGAAGATTCCTTTCCTAACCAGTTGACTGCATGGACCCAAGCGGCTAACGCACAAGGCAAACCGACCTTGTGAACAACCATCTCTAAGCTCCTTCTCTTCCACAACACCAACTGGGACATGCCAGAGCAACCAAGCTAGTTGTTATTTGCGGTTGTGTGTTCCATGTATCTCCTTTAGGAGTGTTTTACTTTCTTGTTTGTTTGACTGTTGAATCTAGATCCTTGTATCACTCTATTCGTTCCGTTGTTGGTTTTATTAATTTCAAGTTAAGCTCTACTAGAGCCTTATGTCTAAAAAAAATAACATGAAATATTTTACTGGAGTATCGAATCAAGTGATCCATGGTGTCAAACCCCCACCCAAAGACGGGGTTAGGTAGGATTAATGGGTACGTGGCACAAATGACCTGATGAAAATCCTTGATAAAAGAAATTCATTTGTAGAAGATGACCCTGTCATAATGGAGATGACCTGAGTGCATTTCTAGGATAGCTTTGACCTGCCTATTCTTCTACGAAACTCACATACATGCATGATATACCTGGCGATTATAGTTTTTGGTATGACGCTTCTCCTTTTGTTTCTTGAAACTACACTCCCCTGTTTCACTCCCCCTTCTCAAACTTTTCTTTTCCTTTGCAATATCTCTGCCCATACCTAAATTTTGTCCCTTACTTCTCACCGGCGCCACCTCTCATTCATACACATTAGATACACTCTTCCAACCATTGCATCTGCCCTCAACGAGTTCACGTGTAGTGTGTGATTGTAGGTGACTGTGTCAATTTTTTCCCCATAGTGGTGGTCGTCCTACATTTAGTGTTCATGCCATCGCTAACTCGTCACCCTCATAGTGGAGATCAGCAAGGTGGCGCTGACAAGAAGGAGAAGAGACTGGAGACGATTTTGATAGAGGTTACCCCTCCAATAATCTCCTCCGACCGTGGCATACTAGTGTTTCAGAACCATACAGTGATATATCTCTCACATTTTTTAGGGGATTTGCTAGTTCTTAGACATCCGAGAACTTCTCATGTCTCATTCTATCTCACCATTAGATTTACGATACAATTCGTGCAATGTAGGAGTTATATATGAGTTGCAAATAATAATTAATATAAATTTTATAAGTTGCAACCTTTGAAAATTAGCATAAATAGTAAAATTACGCTAGTCAACCGAAATATAAAGTTCTTAGGCGCTCCTTTTTTTAATGGGGACATATCTCTCTATCATGTTAATTACACCGCGAGGAAGGTTCGTGTGACCATTTCTCGATGCGTTTTTTCCTTTTGAGGATAATTTATCAATGAATTTTTTCTTCGGGTCCCAAGACTTTATACAAACGGTTGCTTCGACATGGGGTGACATCTAATTTATTTTGCGACCGGTCTGAGTCAAGACCAGCATCACCGATGACGAGATGCAAATACGCGAGAGCTAGAGCTGTTAGCCTGCGACAGCCATGAGATTAGTTCGCTATATAAATTACAGTCGTCAATTGTCAACTTCTTATTTATGCAAGATATGGTTTCTATGTCAATAAATAGACCATGCTCAAGCACTAGGTCTTCCAGGACAATGAAGCTAGAAGTAAGCTTGGAGATTCTACTCAAACCCGTGGCTCAAGCTATTTAGTTTATGCAATGTTTGTTTTCCTAATTCTCATTGGTGTTTGTAAAAGGTTGACGGAAGCTATATCTAAATTTTGGCGGCGGGACAATGAGAATAGTAAGAAGATGCATTGGTTTACATGGTGAAATTTGTGCTACCCAAAGAGTGAAAGAGGGATGGGCTTTCGATATTTTTACTCCTTCAATCTCGCTATGTTGGCTAAGCAAAGCATGAATACTTATCAACAGCTCTGATTCTTTGTGTGCCTGTGTGCTTCGCGCTAAATATTATCCTCACGCGAATATTTTGAAAGCTGGTCTGAAAGCTGGTTCGAGCTTTACTTGGCAAAGTATTCTAGCAGGTGTAACAACTTTTAAAAGGGGATACATTTGGAGGGTTGATGACCCACAAGTATAGGGGGTGTATCGTAATACTTTCGATAAATAGGAGTGTCGATCCCAACAAGGAGCAGAAGGTGCTGAACAGTGGTATGGAGCAGGAAATCCCTGTGAATACTTAGCAAACGGATTTTTAGTGGTTTTCTGACAAGGTAACAAAACAAGGAGCAAGTAACAAATTTAACAAATAAACGGAGCAAGTGGCCCAATCCTTTCTTAGCAAAGGACAAGCCGGTGGAAATACTTATAAAGACCAAACGTTCTCGAGGACATATGGGAATTCTGTCAAGTGCTTTCGCTTCAAATAGCTGAGTAATCTTCTCTGGTGTTGTAAGTGTTGTGTGGGTGAACCTGTGCTAATGTACCGACCGTACATGGACTAATACATACATGTGATTAAACCCCCTGCAAAAATCCGTAACTATAGGAAAGTAATTAAGATGTAAATCTAACCACAACCTTAAACTCTGAGATCCTACGCTCCCTTATGCAAAGGTGTCCTAACGGGGGTTTAGGTTTCTGTCACTCCGGCAACCCCAAAATTAGTAGCCAAATACACAATGCATTCTCCTATGCCTATAAATGGTGAAGTGTCATGTAGTCGACGTTCACATGACACCACTAGAAGAATATCACCACAACTTAAATACTAAACCATTGAATAATAACTCAACACAGATCCACTAATAACAACATGAATTCTCCCATGTCCTCAAGAACTAAACGAACTACTCACAAGACATCATATGGATCAACATCAAAGATGATATGATAATGGATAACAATCTGAACATAAACAAATCCAATGGTTCCACTCACAAGCATCAACTACAATAGTAATCAACACCGGGAAAGTTTCCCCTAAGAACTAAAGCAATATCCAACACAATTGTTATAGAGGGACAGAGTGGTGATGATGGTGCTGGTGGAGATGATGGTGTGGATGATGATGATGATGATCCCGATGAAGCCTAGCTTGATGACGGTGTTGATGGCGATGGTCTCCCCTCTCCGGGAAGGAATTCCCCCGGCAGAAATTTGTCTGCCGAAGAGATCTTTCTCTCTCGGTGTTTTCCGCTCCCCAGAGGCGGCGGAAATCTATCGGTGGTCTCTCCCCGAGGCTTAGGGTTCCGTAGGGAAGATATAGGCGAAGGGGCGGAGTAGAAGGCCGGGCAGGTGGGCCACACCTATCCTAGGCGCGGCATTTGGCCGAATAGCTTCAACGTGAGTTTCCTCGAGCTGCTGCTCATTTCTCGGATGCGCCTGTTGGCCTGTCATCTTACTTTACAGTTGTTGCAGGTGCTAACCTTGTTCCTAGGGAGGAAAAATAGCGTGTTGTTGTTCGGATCAATTGCTTGACCCAGTAGGACATGGAGGCCGGCGGCTTTTTCTGGATGGACCGTGATCGTGCTATGGTCCTTGCGACTGTGCAGGATCGCGTTCACCAGGTGTCGCGGGTGCTGCGGCAAGTGAGGACTTCCTTGGCATCGATTCTGCACGTGATGTTTCCCCTGGATGAGGCACCATCGACTTTATGGGGCCTGTTGGCAAAGTTTCGGGATGTGTATCATGTCAGGGAGATGGTGCGGCATCAACTGGTTGCAGGGGTGAAGGCTGCGCTTTCCCTCGTGCGGCTGCATCGCCCTGATGTTGATCTTGCTGCTGTGGCGGCTGGGCCGCCTCTTCGGACGGATGGTGGCATGTGGGACATGCGTCCACATTATGCGGCTGTAAGGCAGTATGCCGAACAAATTGTAGATCTCTTTGAGCAGCGTGCGCAGGTGATTCTTCAGAATAGGTAGGACCTGTAAAAAGATAGATGTAACACTTGTATGTATTGTTATGCCCCTTGCTGTAAAGGTTGATTGTTTTTTGCACGTGGTGCTTTATTTGTATGCGTGCCCTTTTAGTTAGCCTGACATGGTCAGCTACTCAGGTGTACACGCATTATCCCCAATTGACGAAGTCGTGAGGTGAGGGGAGCCCCCGAGTGTGTTGTAACATGAAGAAAATGCGAATAATAGACAAATTTTTGGGGCGAGACACTTAGCTTTATTCATATCGTAAGGAGGAGTTACATTGTTCGGCTGAGTAGCCTTGGCTGAATAGCCTTATTGAAAGTAAAAGGAGGGGGTAGCTAGGGGTAGAAGCGTCGCAGTTGTGCGATGTTCCATGGGTTGGAGTATGCTACTCCAGACTCCACGTGCTTGAGGCGATAGGCGCCACCTGGGATGATTTCCATGACGACGTAGGGTCCTTCTCATTCGACGAAGGACCTTGGGCACAGCCGACGGCTGTGATAGTTGCGGAGGCTTTGTTGATAGACCGCTGATCGAGCCGTGGCTATGTCACGTGCCTCGTCGAGTGTGTCAACGGCGTCTTTGAGTGCGGCCGTCGATTCGGCTTCACTGTAGGCGACGACCCGTGGGGCCTTATGGCGTACCTCTGCAGGTAGCACGGCTTCGGCTCCGTGCACCATGAAGAAGGGCGTGTAGCGAGTTGAGCTATTTGGCATCGTGCGCAGGCTCCAGAGGACGGAGGGTAGCTCTTGTGTCTAGGCTCCTGCGAGTCGCTGGAGTGGGCTCATTAGGCGCTTCTTGATGCCGCCGCCGACGAGGCCGTTGGCCTTTTCGAACTGGCCGTTCGTTTGCGGGTGCGCCACGGAGGCGTATGTTATGTTGATTCCAAGGTCTTCGCAGAAGTCCTGGAATTCTTTGGAGATGAAGTTCGACCCGTTATCGGTGATGATGCTGTGCGGCACGCCGAACCTGTAGACTATGGATTCGAAGAATTTCACGACCGTCTTGCCCTTTTGGTTAGTAACGGGCATGACCTTGATCCATTTGGTGAATTTGTCGACTGCGACCAGGAGGTAGACGTGGCCTCCTTTCGAGGACTTGGGCAGTTTGCCGATCATGTCGAGGCCCCATTGGGCGAAGGGCCAGGACAAGGGTATGGGCCTGAGCTCCGATCCTGGTGCGTGTGGTTTGTCTGCGAACCTCTGACAGCCGTTGCATCTTCAGACGATGTCCTTGGCATCGTTCATGGCCGTTGGCCAGTAGAATCCAGCTCGTAGAGCTTTGGCGACAAGGGCACGGATGCCCGCGTGATGGCCGCAGATGCCCTCTTGGGTGTCTTGGAGGATAGTTTTGCCGTCACCGGTGGTGACACACCTTTGGAGTACACCCGAAATGTTGCGCTTGTACAACTCGCCATTGATGATGGTGAAGGCCTTGGACCGGCGAGATATGCGCCTGGCATCTGTCGGGCTGTCAGGCAGCTCCCCGTCTATCATATATCGGAGGTATGGATGTGTCCATGTTTCTTTGACTGCCATGACCTGCCTCAGGTTGACCACTGCGACCTCTGTGTTGAGCTTTTCTGGTCCTTCCTGTCCTTCGGTTAGCGCAGCGCCCGAGTGTTCTGCTTCTTCGGGTGATCCCTTTGGGAATTTACTTTTAATGGATGGAACGCAGATCTGTTCGAGGAACACACCTGGTGGCACCCGTGCATAGGTGGAGCCGATGTTGGCAAGTCTATCGGCCTCTTCGTTGCTTTCTCTCCCAACGTGCCGAAGCTCGCAGCCGTCGAAGTCTCCTTCGAGTGCGTTGTAGAGTGCACGGTATGCGATCATGTTGGCAGCATGTGCGTCGCACTCGTTCATCGTCTGCTGGACGACGAGGTTCGAGTCGCCGTAGATGACCAGGCGCGTCGCGCCGCAGATCTTGGCCATCCTCATGCCATGGATGAGGGCCTCGTACTCGGCTTCGTTGTTGGAAGCTCGAAATTTGATCCGGAGGACGTACTTTATCTTGTCGCCCTGCGGGGAGGTCAATATGACCCCGGCTCCTGCTCCGGCTCGCGCTTGGAGTCGTCGAAGTGCATCGTCCATGACTGTGTCATGTCTGGGATGTCTGGCAGCTGCAGTTCCATCCAATGGACGAGGAAGTCCGGAAGGACCTGAGACTTGATCGCGTGGTGCTTCTCATAGATGATGTCTAGAGGTGACAGCTCGATGCCCCACAGGGCCACACGTCCTGTGGCCTCCGGGTTGTTCAGGATGCTGTTCAGGGGTGCTTCGTTGACGACCATCACCTGATGCTCCTGGAAGTAGTGGCTCAGCCGACGAGCCGTCATGAATACGCCGTAGGCGAGTTTCTGGTAGTGAGGATACCTCTGCTTTGTCGGTGTCAATACCTCGTTGAGGTAGTAGATTGGGCATTGGACCCCATGGGTCTTGCCATCTTCGGGTCTTTCGACCACAAGCACGGTTCTTACCACCTGGTGTGTAGCTGCTATGTATAGCAGTAGAGGCTCGCGCTCTTTTGGCGTGACCAAGACGGGCGAGGTGGAGAGCAGACGCTTCAGATCTTTGGATGCGTCGTCTGCTTCTGGTGTCCCTTCGAATTTGTCTGCCTTGCGTAGTAGCTGATAGAAAGGCAGGGCTTTTTCGCCCATGCGGCTGATGAACCTGCTCAACACCGCGATTCGCCCAACGAGCTGCTGGACGCCTTTGAGGTTCTTCGGCTTTTCCATGGCCATTATGGCCCCGATTTTCTTCGGGTTCGCCTCGATCCCTCGCTGGGAGATGAAGTAGCCTAGCAGTTGACCAGATGGGACGCCGAAGGCGCACTTTTCCGGGTTTAGCTTGATCTTGTATCGATCAAGGTTGTCGAACGTCTCGCGGAGATCGTCGATCAGTGTCTTGTCCTCCCTTGTTTTGATTACTATGTCTTCGACATAGACTTGGATGTTGCGGCTGATATGGTCCTTCAGGCATGCCTGCATGCACCGTTGGTACGTGGCGCCTGCGTTCTTCAGCCCGAAGGGCATTGTGTTGTAGCAGAACACTCCGAATGGCGTGATGAATGCCGTTTTCTCCTGATCTTCGACCTTTAGTCAAATATGATTGTAGCCTGAGTAGGCTTCAAGGAAGGATAGCTTCTCGCATCTTGCAGTCGAATCGATGATCTGATTGATCCGAGGAAGAGGGAAGTGATCCTTCGGGTAGTGCTTGTTTAGTGATGTGAAGTCCACGCATATCCGCATGATGTCCGTGTCCTTTTTGGGGACCATCACAGTGTTGGCGAGCCACTCGCTTTCCTTGATCTCCCTGATGAAATTTGCGTCGAGTAGTCTGTTGACTTCGACTCTGATGGCTTCACCCATGGCTCAGACAGTCATCGGATGGAATGTTTGATGGGCTTGGCGTCTAGAAAAACGTTAATTGCGTGCTCGGAGAATTCCCTGGGAACTCTTGTCATGTCCGCAGGACACTAGGCGAAGATTTCCCAGTGCTCACGGAGGAATTCGACGAGCGCGCTTTCCTATGCGGGGCTGAGGTCATTGGCGATCAGCACCGTCTTGGAGGCATCCGTCAGGTGCACCTGCACCTTATTTGTGTTGACGGTGGAGTCGAAGGACATGTCGGGTGCGTTTTGTCTTGCAACTAGGGGTGCCCCGTTGTCTGTCACCTCTCGGAGCCTTATGAGCTCCTCCTGCGTGCCGAATGACTAGGAGATTCTGTTGAAATCCTTGTCGCAGTGGTCCGATCGGGTGAAGCTCCCGTGGACCGTGATGACACCCTTAGGTCCTGGCATCTTGAGTAGTAGGTACGCGTAGTGTGGTACTACCATGAATCGTGCGAATGCCACACGCCCGAGGATGGCGTGGTATTGTGATGGCCAGTCCACCACTTCAAACTCGAGTCGCTCGCACCGAAAGTTATCGGGCTTGCCGAAGATGATGTCGAGCCATATCTTTCCCAGGGGGAATATGCCCTTCCCTGGGACAATGCCGTGGAACGTTGTGTCGGATTGTTCCAGGCTACATAGCGGGATCCGCATTGCTGCTAAGGTGCTAGTGAAGATCAGGTTAATGCCGCTGCTGCCGTCCATGAAGACGCGACTCATGTCGAACCCTCCGATCTGCGCCTCGAGCACCAGGGCAGCATGACCTGGGCGAGGGACCTGGCAGGGGTGATCCGAACGGCTGAATGTGATGCAGGACTCCGAACCGCTGAGGTACTCAGGGATGGCAGGTGGAGCGGTCACAGCCAGATTGATCTGACGTGTGATTTTCTTTTGCACCCTGTTCGTTGGGTGCCATTTTGGATCATCAGTGATCCTTTTGGCACGGGGTACCCGTTTCCGCCGTTGTTCTGCGCAGGTGCGATTGGGTGATTCGAAGGTCCTACGGGTGGTGGTGGAGGAGCTCCGTGGGCAATGTCACCTGGTGCGGGCGCGTTCCCGTTCCCGGGGTTCGGGGCTTGTTGCCTCATCTGGGACATGCTCTCGCTGAGTTTCTGGAACTCGCGGCAATCCTTGAGCATGTGGCTTGCCTTCTTTTTACCATCCTGCTTGTCGATGTAGAAGTGGATGCTGCATGGACCCGACAGTTTTTCGTATGCTGAGGGTCCATCGTCGCGGCCGCGGCATTGATATGACTGTGTTGGGCGTCCTTCGTCACGGAAGTTGTTTCCACGGTACCCGCCGCTACTGTGGTTGCCATCGCTGCGGCGGTCGGCGTAGCCAGCCGCGACCATGTCGGGTCCGTCGCGATCGTCATAGACGCGCGATCTTCTCTTGCTACGGCATTCACGTCGATGGTCGTAGTCATCTTCCTCCTCCGAGTGCGCTCGGTGGACGGAGTCCTCGCCATCTTCCCACCTGTTGGCGATGTCCATGAGGTGGTCGAGTGTCTTGGGCTTGACGCGCCCAAGTTCTTCCTTGAAGTCCTGGCGCTTGACGCCATCCTTGAAGGCGTCGATCGCTCTCTCCTCAGAGATGTGCGCCGTGGAGTTTTTGGTGTTGGACCAACGTAATATGTACGAGCGAATGGATTCGCCCATTCATTGGGTGCAGGCTCGTAGCTCCTCGATCGAGGATGTCCTCTTGCTGGTGCTTTTGAAGTTTAGGATGAAACTGTACGCCAGATCCTCCTAGCTTCGGATGGATCCAGAGGATAGGCTGCTGAGCCAGATCCAGGCTGCGCCTGTCAGCTGCAGCTGAAGGCATTGCAGGGCGGTGTTCTTGTTTCCGCCGTGTAGCTTGACGGACGACAGGTGGTCGCTGAGCCACGCCTTGGGGTCCTATGTTCCATCAAACTTCGGAGTGTCCGAAGGAAGATTGAAGTTCCACGGCATCCATGTCCGCCGGACGGATCTGCTGAAGCATCGGGCTTCGCAGAGTTCTCCTTCGTCATTGTCCTCCTCGGATTTGGACCAGCAGACGCTCTTGGCGCGCGCTTTGTCGATCTTGCGTTGGGTGAGCTCGCTTCGAGCATCGTAATCACGGTTGTGATGGTGTGAGCTCTTGTGCCGTCGAGGTAGGTCGTGCTCTTCCTCGTCGGATGAGGGCGTGGGACTGCGGTTGAACCTGACCACAGCTTTCTTTTTTGGCTCCGCAGGAGATTCTCCATGGAGCACATCTCCAATGAGTCCGAGTACGGTTAGTGCGGACTTGTGCATGGCCCTTTTTGGGTCCCCCACCGGAGGTGGATGGGACGCGAGGTATGTGGTAGCTGCCATGATCGCAGCTTGCGGTGTCTTCGGGATGACGTTGCCCTCGGCATCCATCTCCATGAAAGACGTGTTGAGGGTCCGAGTCACCTTGCGACGTGCAGTGGGATCCATGTTCTCCATGCAAGAACGATGCTTGTTGCCGTGGTTGCCGTGTGAGCAGGAGCCGCCCATGGCGGAGAGCACAGCTCGCCGCACACTGGACTCCGAGGCCGCTTGCTTGCGCTTGTCAAGCACTTCTTGCATCTTCACCTGCTTCTTGTGCTCTTCGACGAGGAGTAGGTGGTACGCCATCAGTAGGTCCCGTGAGGCACCCACAGGTAGGATCTTGTTGCCTGCCATGGCCTCGCGTGCTTGATCCCATCCTTCCTTGCTGAGGTGGATGACCCGATTGGGATCGGTGTCCTCCTCGTTGGGCGAGGGGGACTGGTTTCTCCTGTTCTCGCCGTTTCTACCCTGCGGGTTGGGTGGCGGGTTGTGCTCCTAATCCACGTCGCTCTGGATGACTGTAGCACATTGGTAGCGCTCATAGATCGGATTGCTGCTGCCGCAGCTTTCAGATCCGGAACCCTAGGTACCTTCCTCTGATGGTGGATCGCACAGATCTGAGTTGCAGCTGTTGCTGTCATAGGACTCATCTGTCGATGGTGATGTGCATAACACGAGATGCGGAGCCCATGAAGCGGGCCTGATCGATGGCAGGGGCACCCGCTCTGGGAGACGGAGAGTGTCGGTCTGCCCCACCTGGAAGCAGAAGCTCCCGAACAGGATCTCGAGCCCGTCGCCAATGGGCTCGAAGTCCTTCAGGGTGGCTGGCGAGTGGGCGGTATAGTCGAAAGCGCCGAAGAGGAGGTGGCTCTCTGTCGCTGCAGAGTTGTAGATCGCTTTGATTAGGACCGTCACGATCGCACAATCAACGCCCGTAGTCCCACAGACGGCGCCAATTGACGAGGTTTGATCTCGTCAATGCCCATTGTTATGAGCTTGGGTTTTGGAGAAGATGAGGATGCTGGAGATCACGGAACGGTTAGCAAACAAGCAAAACGGGGCCACGAGGTTTACCCAGGTTCAGGCCCCCTAAGGGAAAACCCTACTCCTGCTTGTCTGCTCTTGATTACGGCGGAACCGAAAAGTACAGGGGTGCGCAGATGCAATCTGGCGTGGAGGTGTGTATGCGGTGGTATGAAGTGCCCCCCTCGTCATGCCCTCCTAGCCTTTATATAGAAGTAGGCAGGTCACGGGCACAGATCGAGTCGGTTACAGGTTTTAGGGTTTGCCCCTTTGAATATTCTATCTACTCTATTCTTGTTCTCCAAGGATCGGAAGACGTCATGGGCTTGGGCCACCCAAAAATCTTCATGGGCCGCGTATATTCTTATGGGCCTTCCTTGGACTGGACCAGGTATGCTAAGATTGTGTACCCGTAGGGTATAACCATGTCACTTGAGGCCCTTCTTCGTCCCTCCTTCAGGATCCCTCATTCTTCTGGAGAAATAATGCGTTTCCATATTTTTCTGGTATTTTTCTGATCTTTGCAAAATTGCATCGAAACGCCTTCTTTTCCATCAGAATCCAGACTCTGGCAGTCCATCCTCCAAGAATCATCCAACATGCATAAACAGATGAAAAAGCGATAAGTAATACCTCATAATAAGACAAACGTCAATGAATATAGGTAAATTATGATATAGAATGGTGATGCAAATTGGGTGTATCAACTCCCCCAAGCTTAGACTTCGCTTGTCCCCAAGCGAAAACTGAGCTCAGTAATCTTATTTAATCAAGCAATAACATTTAGTAACTCAAACCTTAAATAATATAACATAATCAAGATAATGAATATCCATTCCATATCTTTATTCAATAAATAAGTTACAAAATGTAACTTATAAAATTAATCAAGGATCTTTACAATAGTAAATGATAAAAGGAAGAACATTTATATATTGAGTAATATACAATCTTTATTACAAAAGAATAAAAATAAATGTTACACAAGAATAAAATAAATATTACAAGGGAATTATTCTATCAAAAATAAAACCTATTCTAATCTTGATTCTTCAAGACTTGTACCTACAAAACAAAGAATAAAAAAAGAAAGAAAATAAAATATTAAGATATTTTTACTCTCAGTAGTGATAGTGAGATGCACTGTTCAACTTTACATCACTGAGTAAATCTTTAGGGGCAAGTTTCACCAATATGAAAGAACTAAATCTTTCATAATTTTTAAGACATAAGTCAAATAACTCCAACCAGCAAGAGGGGCAAGTTTCACCAGGCAGGTAAATGTAATCAGATAGAAGGTATATCATTCCCTGAGCATATCCACAAGGGTGCAGCTTACACACCTAAATGCATGGTGTCTGCTGTCGAGCACAGCCACAGCTGTTCACACAATCAAAACAGATCAACACAGCCGTGGGCAAGCACCCCCAACACCATTTCTTTGCGCATACACACCAAGCACCAACAGTCTAGCCACAACCAAACCAGCAAAACTAAACCACAAACCAGATCATCCCAGTCCTCATCAAGATGGTGACATAAGGAGGGGGTGGATCAGGTGGATAGCAAGGACAAGACCAAGTTACCAGGAACCAGAAGGTGGATAGCAAGATCAAGGACAAGTTCCAGGAGCTAGAAGTAGCAGGAGTAGCATCAGGAGAAGAACTAGATCAGGCCAGCCACACAACCATCAAGATCAAGCCACAAGATCAACAAGTTACAACCCCAACAACTCCACTGTTGTGGTGAGTAGTATAAAACCATCACATGATTTATCTATATAAGTTAGATAAGAATTCATGTGTTGTCTTATATTCAACTTCTCAGAAAAACACCCAACTGCGGTGACCCAGCATACCACTGCATGTGTAGTACACTACAGTCGTTGATATGACATCCATAGAACACCGTTCCGTAAATATCACATCCCTCAGAGTGGTACAACAGAAACATTGCGGGTCCATATTACAAACATACACACATTATTATTATTACAATACCAGAAGTTCAAGACTTCCAAAAGATTAAACTTACAAACCAAAATATAAGTGTTTCAGCGGAAGTTTCAAAGTGATAACGTAAACTCCAAATTGATCTCAACAACTTATTACTATATATTGTTCATGTTGCTTGGCTCAAGTGGTTCCTAGAACTATAGTAATTATTCTGACTCTTGGTACTCTCCTCCGTAGACGATATCGTAGTCCACCCCTTCTACGGCTCCATACAAATTGGGCTCTTCATAGAAGACCTCCTCTTGGCTCTCAGTTTCATACATTGGAGTCTCTTCGGGATCCTCAGAGTCTAAGCAAGGATTCAAAGGAAAGGGTGAGTAACAGCGTTACCCAGCAAATTCATTATATGCAAGGTGGGAAGTTTGATGCTCTATCTACCACCTTGGACTATAAGTCCTTGGCACTATGCAGTTTTTGTAAATCTTTCTTCAAAGATTGATTTTATTATAAAAATCTATGACCATCAGCCTACACAGGTTGACCAGAACTTTCATGGAGTTCATTTCCTACCGCGTTCGTAGCTCCTTCCCGGAATGGGGAGTAACAAGTTACAGTTCTTACACTCTACAGAGGTGCGTTACTTTACCATGAGAGATCAACTCATTGTTGCACAACCGGGCGTACTTTCCCGTCCATGATTCCATGATGTGGGGCCTAGTAGGTGATCCAAGCCAATCACTGCCTCCTTCGCGACCTCGCATGACTCCTTGGTGTACACCATGCCCACATATTGAATTACAACAATGGTTTGTACAGACCGTTAGATGCCAGAACTATCGTGGGACGTTGAGGGTTCCCACCCATATGCTGCATATACTCTATGAATTACCAATTAATATGCATGCTACGAGTGATAACAGCCACGACCTGCACATCCGGCTACATGTGAGAGGAAGAATATACAGCTGACTTCTTTGTCCCATTCCAAATCTCATGGTTAACGCGTGATATATGGCGCTAGAATCATTGATGTCATGGGTTATTAAGTCCCTAATTGATCATCAGTGTTGCAAATAGAACCCTAAGTTCTATTGCTCCATTATATCATCACTTAGGATGATACCTAAGATTTCTTTATTTGAGAAAATAATATTTTCTTTCTTTGGAGTATAGATGATAACACACAACTTGCAAATACTTTGATAAAGACTCTTCAAAGGACATGAGCAAGTGATGAACTTGCCTTGTGATTGCAAGGTAGTGAAGTTGGATGCTTGCACTGGACCTTGAGCTTATATGTCTACAAAACATCATTATTGCCCGGTAAGGACAATATTTAAAGAAGCAAAATGATTATGCAAAGTAATGTAATGCATTATTTATTTTTGTAAATTCTCCCCCATTATTTAAATTACAAGAATTCTTTTTAGTAATAAAGAATTAATAAATATTAATTTTTTAATATTTATTGAATATTGTATTCTTTTATTTTATTTCATTTTATTTGAATTTTTATTTATTTAATAAGCCCTTTAAGAATTATCATTTAAATACAAAAATGATATTAAATATTTATTTAGTATTTTTCTAAAATACTAAAATATTAATATAGAATGAAAGTGATTTTTATTTATTTTTATCATCTTCCATTAATTTTATAAAATTTCATCAGGAATATATATTATAAAATTCTTAATTAAAATTTTATGTCCAAAATTTTATTTCTTAATTTATTTCGGTAGATTGAATTATTGTGAATCCAAGAATATTGTATTTATAATTTTTGGATTTTTATTTGATTTTCTAGAATTTGTTTAAATTCAGGGGCATTTTGGTCTTTTCTTAATTATTAAAATTTTCCTTGTGTGATTGGGCTGGCCTTGTTGGGCTTATTGGGCCATTCTGGCCCAAGTGGCTAGAACCAAAAAGGCTCCCCGAAGGGTTGGCCCTCTCAGCCCACTCTTCCTGTCCATCTCTCTCGCCTCCTTCTCTCCTTCTCCTCTCTCGACCCCATGGTCGACGATGCCACCACCGGCGATTCACGCCGCCGTGGTCCTCCCCGACTGCCACCACGATGCATGGTGTGGTTGTTGACCCCGCTCCTCCTTCCAGTCCAGCTCGATTTGGACTTGGGGCCCTCCTGTGGCCAGACTGGCTCCGTCCCGAACCCTAGGGTTTGGGGTGGTGCTGGTGCTGCCGCCACCGCTGCTCCTGTGGTGTTGTGGTGGTGTTGCTCTCCCTCAAGTGTGGATGTGGTTGCTGTCTCGGTGTGGTGCGGGTTACAGCGCTCCCTTGGGGTGCTCCCCGTGCCGCCGTGCTCGTCGACACCCTCTGCTTCCTCTTCTCGCCCACAGCTACAACCTCTAGTAAGTTGTTCTTTCTCCCTCTCGTGTCCTCTGTGCTATGCCACCCTATCATGTGTGTTTCTAGTGTCTACCCTTGGCCAGTGTTCATGTTCTGATTAGGGTTCATATCCTGATTAGGGTTCATCCCTATGTTGACATTATATATGATGAATTGGATCAAGTAATAATGATCCTTGAGTATGGTGAATGGTCGTTTGATGTGGATTACTGCTTGTAGTTGGGCTTTGGTGATGCTAGTGGCTTACAATACTAATTCCATTGGTTAATTTGATATGGTTCAAATGATAGTGTTACTGTAGAATCACTACTTGGAAATCCTAGTGATTTGAAAGTTCACCACTTATCATTGCTTGGTTATTGACAGTGAGTTGTGAGTGATGTAGTCACTATTTCTATAATTTTTGGCTTATGTATTCATATACAGATTGGGATTAATTGGTCTCTTACAGTGATGTTATGTATATATATACCTGGAAATGATTCCTCTGATTTGTATCAGGAAAATGATGCTTAGTTGTCTGTTAGTTTTTTTGTGAAAGCTAGATACTTAATCTGCTTGGTTTAGAAGCTGCTCTTGTGACACCATCTTGAAATGGCACACAAGTCTAGGTTCTACTACTTGGCTTGATTTTTGTTAATTCTTAAGATTGGCTTAATGCAAAAGATAAGTTGGAACTTCTTTCTTTAAACACCAATGCCTATGATGTTGGTCTGAGGCTTAGGGACTAGGTTCATATCTTATTGTTCCTCATGGATCTGTTCTGGTAGTGATACCAGCTACTGATTCTCTAGTCAAAGTTGGGAAAAATGATTTGTAGGCTTTTTGAGTTATATAGATCCGTAAGATCTAGAAATTCTAAGGTGCTACTCATGTTTAAGAGATGTGCCTAGAATTCCAGATCTATGCTATATTTATTCTTGGAATTTTAAGATATGGCTTTATAGCCAGGATCAATGAGGTTGTTCTGAGATCCTGGTTGGATCTGTATAGTCTACTTATGCCTTTTTGTGTTTAAAATCTTCTATGATGGATTCACCTCACTTGGGTGTTTTCTGAGAAGTTGAATATAAGAAAACACATGAATTCTTATCTAACTTATATAGATAAATCATGTGATGGTTTTATACTACTCACCACAACAATGGAGTTGTTGGGGTTGTAACTTGTTGATCTTGTGGCCTGATCTTGCTGGTTGTGTGGCTGGCCTGATCTGGTTCTTCTCCTGATGCTACTCCTGCTACTTCCATCTCCTGGAACTTGTCCTTGATCTTGCTATCCACATTCTGGTTCCTGGTAACTTGGCCTTGTCCTTGCTATCCACCTGATCCACCCCCTCCTTATTTCACCATATTGATGAGGACTGGGATGATCTGGTTTGTGGTTTAGTTTGGCTGGTTTGGCTATGGCTAGACTGTTGGTGCTTGGTGTGTATGAGCAAAGAAATGGTGTTGGGGTGCTTGCCCACGGTTGTGTTGATCTGTTTTGATTGTGTGAGCAGCTGTGGATGTGCTCGACAACACACACACCATGCATTTAGGTGTGTAATATGCCAGTGTGCCTGCTGCACCCTTGTGGATATGCTCAGGGAATGATCTACCTTCTATCTGATTACATTTACTTGTCTAGTGAAACTTGCCCCTCTTGCTGATTGGAGTTATTTGACTTATGGCTTAAAAATTATGAAAGATTTAGTTCTTTCATATTGGTGAAATGATGGCGCCCAATACTTGTCGTGGAACGCTTCGTTGGAAACCCCAAGAGCAAGGTATGAAGCAGCACAACAGCAAGTTTCCCTCAGTAAGAAACCAAGGTTATATAACCAATAGGAGGAAGGAAACGTTACACAGGTGTTGCTGGCAATGTGGAGACCTGCACAACACAAACTCAAGACTTTGCCCCAACGAATCAGTGAAGTTGTCAAGCTCACCGGTTTGATGTAACAAAGGATTAAACGTATGGTGTGGAAGGCAATGGTTTGCAGCAAGTAAACAAGTAATAGTGGAAGATGTATCAATGGTAAAGATTGGACCGGGGTCCATAGTTCACTAGAGGTGCTCTCCTTAGATAAACAACATGGCATGAAGGGTAAACAAATTACAGCGGGGCAATTGACAGGAACTGAACAAGGCATAACAATGCAATTACTAGCTAGAAAGATCCTATGAAGTTGATTGGGCAATACAACGATATACATAGACCGTAATCCAATTGCATCTATGAGTAGAAGTCCACCTTCAGGTTATCATCCGAACCCCCTCCAGTATTAAGTTGCAAGCAACAGACAACTGCTTTAAGAAAAGTGTGTAAGGTAAACAGTCCACATGTTCCATGAACAAGAGACCGTTGTTTTCTCCCTAGTAGCAACAACACATCTACAACCGAAGCGATTTCTGTCACTTCCCTTGGAAACTAGAGGCATGAACCCACTATCGAGCATAAATACTCCCTCTTGGAGTCACTAGCAACTACTTGGCCAAGATAACCACTAGCAACGGAGAGCATGCAAGATCACAAACAACACAGACATGATAGAATCATAAAGATAGAACCATTAATCAACCAACATAATAATCTCAATATCTATCGGATCCCAGCAAACACAACATGCATGATTACAAATAGATTAGATCTTGATCATGAACGGAGCTCACAAGATCTATAAATGAAAGCACAACGGAGGAGATACAACCATCTAGCTACTACATGGACCCATAGTCCAAGGTGGAACTACTCACAAATCATACCGGATAGAAGGCCTCCGGGATGATCTTCCCTCCGGCAGGGTGCCGGGAAGAACTTCAGATCCCCCTGATCTAGGGACGATGGTGGCGATGTCTACAGATGGTTTCGTGGATTTCTGATCGGGTACCGATAGTTTCTGTATCGGGGGCTTCTTATAGGAGAAAGGGCGAGTCCGGGAGGTGACCAGGGCCGCCAAACCCTAGCCAGGCACAGGTCCACCTGACCCCGCGCCTGGGGTGGGTCTGCCCCCCTAGCCAGCCCCTCCGGCTCTCTTCTGGACTTCTTGTTCCCCACGGAAAGTTATTGACTTTGTCCTTCGTCCCGTCCAATTCCGAGAATATTTCTTTAATAACTTTTCTGAAACCAAAAACAGCAGAAAACAGGCATCTGGCACTGTTGCAACTTGTTCATAGGTTAGTACCAGAAAACATGTAAAAAGCACCTAAAAGTGTAGACAAGTAAAGCAAAGTAGATACTAAACTATTCGTCGAGCTTGCCCCTTTGTACTCTCACCATAATACAATCTAGCAGGAGTAGGTCTTTACCCTCCGAGGGGCCGAACCTGGGTAAACCCTTGTGTCTCCGCCCTCATCTCGCACCGCAGATGGCTGGCCGCCCTTGCCCCATGTTCTACTACTCGCTGCCGATTGCAGCATTTGCCGTTGTCATTCCCACGACAGTGGCGCCCACCGTGGGGCCTGGCCGGTCAGGCCAGTGTTCTGCGGCGAGATCCAATCTGCCCATCAACGAGTCGATCGCCACCGGCCGCATGATCGCGATCGGCGAGATGCTCCAGATCTTACCAAGCAACTACGTCCCGGCGGCGCGACCCGTCACGCACAGCGTGATTCTGCCGGTCGGCACGATCAACCTCTTCGTCGGCCTCACCGACGTCATCGCCTAGGAGAACTCGGCTCGCATCCGTGAGTCACCGCCACGCGACCGGCTCTCTGAGAGCCAGGTCCACACGATTCACCGCCTCGCCTCCGAGTACGACTTGGCCCACAGCAACGTGGCCGAAACCACCGCGACCACGGACGACGCGGCCCTCAACGACGACGCCGACTCGGCGACCCTGGCGTCACTCGCCGGATCCATCGTCACCGCATCGCCCGCGTGGTTATACCCCGCGGGTACATGATCTCAGCATACCTAGTCCATCCCAAGGAAGGCCCACGACAAATATACGCCGCCCATGAAGACTTTCGGGTGGCCAAGGCCCATGACGCCTTTGGATCGAGCAAGACTAGAGTAGATAGAAAATTCAAAGGGGTAAACCCTAAAACCTGTAACCGACTCGATCTGTGTCTGGGACCTGCCTATCTCTATATAAAGGCCAGGAGGGCACGATGAGGAGGCTCTCTTACAATCTCTCGCACACCATAGCATACACACCTCCACGCCAGATTGCATCTGCGCACCCCTGTAACCTTCGGTTCCGCCGTAATCAAGCAGGAGTAGGGTTTTCCCTCCGGGGGCCTGAACCTAGGTATACCTCGTGTCCCCGTGTTGCTTGTTTGCTAACCATTACGCGATCTCCAGCATCCCCATATTCTCCAAAACCCAAGTCCATAACAATGGGCATTGACGAGATTAAACCTCGTCAATTGGTGCCGTCTGTGGGAACTGGGGACGCTGATTGTGCGATCGTGACGGTCCCGACCCGAGCGATCTACAACTCCACGGCGATGGAGAGTCATCTCCTCTTCGGCGCCTTCGACTTCACCGCCCACTCACCGACCACCATAAAGGACTTCGAGCCTGTTGGCGACGGACTTGAGATCCTATTCGGATGCTTCTGCTTCCAGGTGGGGCAGACCGACACTCTCCGCCTTACTGAACGGGTGCCCCTGCCATCGATCAGTCCCGCTTCGTGGGTTCCACACCCTGTGTTACGCACATCAACATCGACAGATGAGTCCTATGACAGCAACAGCTGCAACTCCGATCTGTGCGATCCACCATCGGATGAAGGGACCTATGGTTCCGGATCCGAAAGCTGCGGCAGCAGCAGGCCGATCTACGAGCGCTACCAATTAGCCGCAGTCATCCAGGATCAGGAACACAATCCGCCACCCAACCCGCAGGGTAGAAACGGTGGAAACAGAAGAAGCCAGTCCCCCCACCCAACGAGGACAACAATAATCAGGTCATCCACCTCAACAAGGAGGGATGGGCTCAAGCACGCGAGGCCGTAGCAGGCAACAAAATCCTGCCCGCTGATGCCTCACGAGATCTGCTGATGGCATACCACATGCTCCTCATCGAGGAGCACAAGAAGCAGATCAAGATGAAAGAAGTGCTTGACAAGCGCAAGCAAGCAGCTTCGGAGTCCAGTGCGCGACGAGCTGCGCTCTCCGTCATGGGAATTGTCTCCAGCTCGCACGACAACAATGGCAACAAGCACCATCCTCGGATGGAGAACATGGACCCTAAAGAGCGTCGCGAGGTGACCCGAGCCCTCAACACATCCTTCATGGAGATGGATGCCGACGGCAACGTCATCCCGAAAACGACGCAAGCTGCGATCATGGAAGCCACTGCGTACCTCGCGTCCCATCCACCTCCGAAGGGGGACCCGAAGAGGGCCATGCACAAGTCCGCACTCACCGGACTCGGACTCGTTGGAGCCGCGCTCCACGGAGAAGCTCCTGCGGAGCCAAAGAAGAAGGCCGCGGTCAGGTTCAACCCTAGTCCCACACCCTCATCTGAGGACGAAGAGAACGACCTTCCTCGAAGGCATAAGAGCTCGCGTCATCGCAGCCGCGACTACGATGCTCGAAACGAGCTAACGCAGCGCAAGATCGACAAAGCGCGCGCTAAGCGCGTATGCTCATCCGAATCCGAGGAAGACGACGATGAAGGAGAACTCTGCGGAGCCCGATGCTTCAGCAGATCCGTCCGGCGGACGCGAATGCCGCGAAACTTCAAGCTTCCTTCGGACACTCCGAAGTTCGACGGCACATAGGACCCCAAGGCGTGGCTCAGCGACCACCTGTCGTCCGTCAAGCTACACGGCGGGAATAAGGAAACCGCCATGCAATGCCTTCAGTTGCAGCTGACGGGTGCAGCCCGAATCTGGCTCAGCAGCCTATTCTCGGGATCCATCCGAAGCTGGGAGGAGCTAGCATACAGTTTCGTCCGAAACTTCAAGGGCACCAGCAAGAGGCCTGCCTCGATTGAGGAGCTGCGGGCCTGCACCCAACGAACGGGCGAATCCATTCGCTCGTACATACTATGCTGGTCCAACACCAAGAACTCCGCAGTGCACATCTTTGAGGAGAGGGCTATCGACGCCTTCAAGGACGGCGTCAAACGCCAGGACTTCAAAGAAGAACTTGGGCGCGTCAAACCCAAGACACTCGACCACCTCATGGTCATCGCCAACAGGTGGGCCGATGGTGAGGACTCCGTCCACCGAGCGCACTCGGAGGAAGAAGATGACTACGGCCGGCGACGCGAACGCCATAGCAAGAGAAGATCGCGCGTCTACGACGATCGTGATGGACCCGACATGGTCGCGGCTGGCTACGCCGATCGCCGCAGCGATGGCAACCGCAACAGCGGCGGATACCGCGGAGGCAATTTCCACGATGGAGGACGCCCAACACAGTCGTGGCAGCGCCGCGGTCGCGATGGCGAACCCTTAACATACGAAAAACTGTCGGGTCCACGCACCATCCACTTCTACATCGACAAGGAGGATGGTAAGAAGAAGGCCAGCCACATGCTCAAGGACTGTCGCGAGTTCCAGAAACTCAGCAAAAGCATGGCTCAGATGAGGCAGCAAGCCCTGAACCCTGGATTCGGGAACGCACCCGCACCAGGCGAGATCGCGCATGGAGCTCCTCCACCGCCACCTGCAGGAAGCCCGGACCACCCAATCGCACCCGCACAAAATAACGGTGGGCATGGGTATCCCCTGCCGAAAGGAGCGCTGATGATCCAAAAAGGACGCCCAACAAATAGGGTGCAGAAGAAAATCACCCGTCAGATCAACCTGGCTGTGACAGCTCCACCCGCCATCCCTGAGTACCTCGGCGGATCGGAGTCCTGCATCACGTTCAGCCGTTCGGATCACCTTTGCCAGATCCCTCGCCCAGGTCATGCTGCCCTGGTGCTTGAGGCGCAGATCGGAGGGTTCGAGATGAGCCGCGTCTTCATGGACGACGGCAGTGGCATCAACCTGATGTTCGCGAGCACCCTAGCAGCAATGTGGATCCCGCTATGCAGCCTAGAACAGTCAGACGCAATGTTCCATGGCATCGTCCCAGGAAAGAGAATATTCCCCCTGGGAAAGATATGGCTCGACGTCATCTTCGTCAAGCTGGATAACTTCCGATGCGAGCGGCTCAAGTTTGAAGTGGTGGACTGGCCATCATAATACCACGCCATCCTCGGGAGTGTAGCATTCGCAAGGTTCCTGGCAGTACCGCACTATGCATACCTGCTACTCAAGATGCGAGGACCCAGGGGCGTCATCACGATCCACGGGAGCTTCACCCGATCGGACCACTGCGACAGGGACTTCAACAGAATCTCCCAGTCATTTGGCATGCAAGAGGAGCTCGTAAGGCTCCGCGAGGTGACGGACAACTGGGCACCCCCAGTCGCACGACAGAACGCACCAGATATGTCCTTCGACTCCACGGTCAACACAAAGAAGGTGCAGGTCCATCCGACGGATGCCTCCAAGATGGCGCTGATCGCCAACGATCTCAGCTCCGCATAGGAAAGCGCGCTCGTCGAATTCCTTTGTGAGCGCTGGGAAATCTTCGCCTGGTGTCCTGCGGACATGCTAGGAGTTCCCAGGGAATTCACCGAGCATGCACTCAACGTCTTTCCAGACGCCAAGCCCGTCAAGCAGTCCATTCGACGACTGTCCGAACCACGGGCCGAAGCAATTGGGGTCGAAGTCAATAGACTACTCGACGCAAACTTCATCAGGGAGATCAAGGAGAGCAAGTGGCTCGCCAACACCGTAATGGTCCCCAAAAAGGACACGGACATCCTGCGGATGTGCGTGGACTTCACATCGCTGAACAAGCACTGCCCGAAGGATCATTTCCCTCTCCCTCGATCGACCAGATCATTGATTCGACGGCAGGATGCGAGAAGCTCTCCTTCCTCGACGCCTACTCAGGCTATAACCAAATTCGACCGAAGGTCGAAGATCAGGAAAAAACGACATTCATCACGCCGTTCGGAGTGTTCTGCTACAACACAATGCCCTTCGGGCTAAAGAACACAGGTGCCACGTACCAACGATGCATGCAGGCATGCCTGAAGGACCAGATCGGTCGCAATATCCAAGTCTATGTCGACGACATAGTCATCAAATATAGGGAGGCGAGAACACTCATCGACGATCTCCTCGAGACGTTCGATAATCTCGACCGCTACAGGATCAATCTTAACCCTGAAAAATGTGCCTTCGGCGTCCCATCTGGCCAACTGCTTGGTTACTTCATCTCCCAGCGAGGGATTGAGGCGAACCCGAAGAAAATCTGGGCCATCATGGCCATGGAGAAGCCGAAGAACCTCAAGGGCGTCTAGCAGCTCGCAGGACGAATCGCAGCATTGAGCAGGTTCATCAGCTGCATGGGCGAGAAAGCCCTGCCATTTAATCAGCAGCTGCGCAAGGTAGACAAATTCGAGTGGACGCCTGAGGCGGATGACGCATTTGAAGATCTAAAACGGCTGCTCTCTACCTCGTCCGTCTTGGTTACGCCAAAGGAGCGCGAGTCTCTACTGCTGTAGATAGCAGCTACACACCAGGTGGTAAGCACCATACTGGTGGTCGAGCGACCCGAGGAAGGCAATACCCATGGGGTCCAATGCCCAATCTACTACATCAGCGAGGTATTGACGCCGACAAAGCAGAGGTACCCTCACTACCAAAAACTTGCCTACGGCATGTTCATGACGGCTCGTCGGCTGAGCCACTACTTCCAGGAGCACCAGGTGATGTTCGTCAACGAGGCACCCCTGAACAACATCCTGAACAATCCGGAGGCCACAGGACACGTGGCCCTGTGGGGATATGAGCTGTCACCTCTAGACATCGTCTATGAGAAACGCCACGCGATCAAGTCTCAAGTCCTCCCGGACTTCCTTGTACACTGGATGGAGCTGCAACTGCCAGACACCCTAGACATGACACAGTCATGGACGATGCACTTCGATGGCTCCGAGCGTAAAGCCGGAGCAGGAGCCGGGGTCATACTGACCTCCCCGCAGGGCGATAAGATGAAGTATGTCCTTTGGATGAAATTTCGAGCTTCCAACAATGAGGCTGAATACGAAGCCCTCATCCACGACATGGGGATGGAAAAGATCTGCGGTGCAACGCGCCTAGTCATCTACGGAGACTCGAACCTCGTCGTCCAGCAGACGATGAATGAGTGCGACGCACACGCTGAAAACATGATCGAGTACCACACACTCTACAACTCACTCGAGGGAGAGTTCGACGGTTGTGAACTTCGGCACGTTGGGAGAGAAAGCAACGAGGAGGCCGACAGACTCGCCAACATCGGTTCCACCTATGCACGGGTGCCACCAGGCGTGTTCCTCGAACAAATCTGCGTACCATCCATCAAGCGGAAATTCCCAAAGGGATCACCCGAAGAAGCAGAGCACTCGGGGGCTGCGCTACCCGAAGGACAGGAAGGACCCGAAAAGCTCGACACAGAGGTCGCTGTGGTCAACCTGATGCAGGTCATGGCAGTCGAAGAAACTTGGACGCAACCATACCTCAAGTACCTGATAAACGGCGAGCTGCCTGATATCCCGACAGATGCCCGACGCATATCTCGCCGGTCAAAGGCCTTCACAATCATCAATGGCGAGTTGTACAAGTGCAGCATTTCGGGTGTACTCCAAAGGTGCATCACCATCGGCGACGGCAAAACCATCCTCCAAGATATCCACGAGGGCACTGCGGCAATCATGCAGGCAGCCGCTCCCTTGTCGCCAAAGCTCTACGAGTTGGATTCTATTGGCCAACAGCCATGAACGACGCCAAGGACATCGCCCGAAGATGCAACGGGTGCCAAAGGTTCGCTGACAAACCACATGCACCCGGATCAGAGCTCAGAGCCATACCTTTGGCCTAGCCCTTCGCCCAGTGGGGCCTGGACATGATCGGCAAGCTACCACGGTCCTCTAAAGGAGGTCACGTCTATCTCCTGGTCGCAGTCGACAAATTCACCAAGTGGATTGAGGCCATGCCAGTCACTAACCAAAAGGGCAAAACTGCCGTCAAGTTCTTTGAATCCATTGTCTACAGGTTCGGCGTGCCGCACAACATCATCACCGACAATGGGTCGAACTTCATCTCCAAAGAATTCCAGGACTTCTGCGAAGACCTCGGAATCAACATCACATACTCCTCCGTGGCACACCCGCAAACAAATGGGCAGGTCGAAAAGGCCAACGGCCTCGTCGGTGCTGGCATCAAGAAGCACCTAATGAGCCCACTCGAGCGACTTGCGGGTGCCTGGACACAAGAGCTACCTTCGGCCCTGTGGAGCCTGCGCACAACGCCAAACAGCTCAACCGGCTACACGCCTTTCTTCATGGTACACGGAGCCGAAGCCGTGCTACCAGCAGAAGTACGCCACAAGGCCCCACGGGTCATCGCTTACAGCGAAGCCGAATCGACGGCTGCACTCGAAGATGCCGTTGATACACTCGACGAAGTGCACGACATAGCAGTGGCTCGATCAGCGGTGTACCAATAGAGTCTCCACAACTACCACAGCCGAGGGCTGCGCCCAAGGTCGTTCGCCAAAGGAGACCTAGTCTTGCGACTCAAGCAAGAGCGACCAAAGAAATTCGAGTCACCATGGGAAGGACCCTACATCGTCACTGAAGTCATCCCAGGTGGCGCCTATCGCCTCAAGCACGTGGAGTCTGGAGTCGCATACTCCAACCCATGGAACGTCGCACAGCTGCGACGGTTCTACCCCTATCTACCCCCTCTTTTACTTTCAATAAGGCTATTCAGCCAAGGCTACTCAACCGAACAATGTACCTCCTCCATTCCGATATGAATAAAGCTAAATGTCTCGCCCCAAAATTTTGTTTACTATTCGCATTTCACTCCATGCTACAAACACACTCGGGGGCTCCCCCCACCTCACGACTTCATCGACTGAGGATAACACATGTACACCTGAGTAGCTGACCACGTCAGGCTAACAAAAAGGGCATGTCTACAAACAAAGCACTACGTGCTAAAACAACAACCAAACCCTTACAACAAAGGGAAAAACACGCCTAGTCATATATATATACAAATTTTACATCTATCTTTTTTACAGGTACTACCTATTCTGAAGAATAACCTGAGCACGCTGCTCAAACAGATCTACGATCTGTTCGGCATACTGCCTTACAGCCGCATAATGTGGACGCATATCCCACTGGCCACCATCTAGCCTAAGAGGTGGCCCAGCCGCTACAGCAGACAGATCTACATCAGGATGATGTAACTGCACAAGGGAGAGCGCAACCTTCACCCCCGCAACGAGCTGATGTCGCACCAGTTCCCTGACACGATGCACACTCCGAAACTTTGACAGTAGGCCAGAAAGAGTTGACGGTGCATCATCCAGCAGGAACATCCATGCAGAACCGACGCCATCGAAGACTTCACTTGACGAAGCACCCGCGATACCTGGTGGACACGATCCTGCATTGTCGCAAGGACCAGGGCACGATCACGGTCCATCCAGAAAAACCCGCCGGCCTCCATGTCCTGCTAAGTCAAGCAATTGATCCGAACAACAACACGCTCCTTTTCCTCCCTCGGAGCAAGGTTAGCACCTGCAATACTTGCAAGGGTAAGGCGAAAGGCCAACAGGCGCATCCGAAACAATGAGTAGCAGCTCAAAAAACTCACATTCAATCTATTCGGCCAAACGACGCAACTCCCCCATCAAAAATTCCTCTCGAGCAGCGCCTCGCTCCGCCTTCGACTTCCAAACATCAGCATGGCCACGCACTCCTAGCAACTCCCTCTCAAAACTACGGATGCGGTCTCGAAGAAACACAAGCTGCGACGCACCATCCAAGGATGGCCGCAGCTGTGGTGCAGATGAAGTGTCAGTGGGATCATCACCCGAAGGATCCTAGAGTAAAAAAAGAAAAGGATATGAACAAACAAACGAAGGAACTCATAACTAGGAAATTCATTATGTACAGCAAAAAGCCATTACGTGGCGTAGGGTTTGTTCATAAACATAGTTACAAAAGCTGGAACCAAAAGCTATCCTACTACTACAAATCCTACGAAGCTGCATCCTGAGTAGCCTCGGAGCCGGACTGCCTCGCCTTAGCCTCCCCCTGCTGCCTCAGGGCGTACTCGGCCAACAGGTCAATCAACTTCGGCCAATAACGCTTACAGCGAGAAGCATAGATGGCGAAGGCTACCTCGGATCCGTCAGCAGCCGTCGGCATCCGGGAGGTGATCTGAGGAAGATCCAGCTCAGCTCTAGAAGCCAAGGACATGGACAGCCCAACAGAGGCGCCGATGCCTTTCTTCTTGCGCTTGTACGCCGCAGGCGCTACGGCTGATAGCACCTCCGCCAAGGCGTCGACATCTTCGAGGGCCACGCCCTTGGGGACGAGTCTTTGTAGAAGCGCCCAAGGACCTCCTTGGCCTTGGCAAGCGAGCTGATAACGGTACTACAGCGGTCTTCGACTGCCACAACAGCATCATCCAGAGCACTTCCATGCTCCAGAGCACCGCGATCAAACTCGATGCCCGCGACATCTAAAGAAACAAAGGAAGCAGCATAAATAAAAGCACCACAAGGAAACACAAGGAAGCCGAAAGGGGAAGGCGAAGAAACGCACCCGAAACAGCCTTGGCAGCTGCCATCAGCTTGTCGGCTACCTCTTTCTCGCGCGAAGCCGTGGCGGTGGTGAGCTGCTCCTCGCGGTCCGTAGCCTCCTGCTGCAGGCGCTCCTTGGCCGCGGCCGCGTTGTCTAGCTCCAGCTCGAGGCGTTCCTTCGCACCAACAGCGACCTCGGCTTTCTTCTCCGCCTGCCCAAGGCTCTTTTTGAGAGCATCAAGCTTGCGGAGAGAGACATTGTGGTCCCATGCAGTCAGCAACAAACCTATTAGATCGAAGGACAAAAAATACATAAAGAAGCAAAAAGACCAGGTCGTAAACATACCTTGAAGCTGTTTGAAGCTGGCCTCCAATGCCAGATGTTGCTGCACCAGCTGGTTGGCGCCTTGCACAAAATGCTGCAAAAGGAACCACTCATCAAAAGGACGGCTCGGGGGCTCCCCCCGAGACAAGAAGCAAACAACAAGGATCAGCAGATCACCCGAAAAACGCTCGGGGGCTCCCCCCGAGACAAGAAGCAAAAAACAAGGATCAGCAGATCATCTGAAAAGGCTCGAGGGCTCCCCCTGCGGCAGAAAGAAAAAATTAGTTACGTGGTTAGATGGCGACTCTGAAGGTCCGCTCGCAGTCTTCTGAGGGACAACCACCCGATCCTCCTGCGGGGAAGGGTTCAGGGCAGCGCCCTCAGAGGTGGCCACCGTCTGAGGAGGAGGAGGCACAAGATTCGACTCCCCCACCATCTCCTGAGCACCATCACTAGAGGAGCCATCGGAGGAACTGCTACAAAAGAAATATCAGCAAAGCTCAAAAATAAACAGACAAGAGAAAGCAAAAATGGGCTAAGGAAACTTACGAGTCGAGATCGCTCAAGTCGAAGACAGGAGGGGTCTTCCTGCCCTTCTTCTCTTCCTTCTCCTCTTCCTTCTTCCGCTTCGCCGGCGGGTGCGGTGCCACAACCCGCACGGGAACGACAGGAATTGGAGAAGAAGAGCCCCCATGCCCATCACTGTGAGGCTCAAGGCACAATGGGTTCCTAGGCGTCGACGGAGTCGAGGCATCCGACGATTCGCTGGAGCTCCGTGTCCTCTTGCGAGTGTGGTCCTCGCTCGACTCGTTGGCCTCTTCAGTCGGAGACCGCGCCGACGGTAGCTCGGACATGGAATCCACCACCTCATTGTCCGGAGCATTCGGAAATAGCTCGGGCAATGGAGGCGACATGCCCGACACCTTGAATTCCTGCGAAAAGATAGCAAAAAATTTCAGTACAGAAGGTGGAAAACCAAACACAGTCAAAAAAAAGCGCTACGCGCACATCACAGTTCTACACCTGCGGAACCGGATGGGAAGCGGAGAACGGAGAAGTCAATGATTTCCCCGGAAGATCCTCTCCAGCCTTGAACTTCAGCAGCGGACGGAGGATCCCGTCGAGATCCCCCTTGGAGAATTCCTCAGTCAAAACCCTCGTCGAATCACGGCGACCCGAATAAAGAAACATCGGGTGTGCCCTAGCCTAGAGCGGCTGCACCCAACGTTTGAGAAAAGTGCGGATGATATCCAAACCATTCACCTCCTTATCCGGAATCAGCTGGAGATCCTCCACCCGATGATAGAGCCCCTCTATCTCCGCCACCTCGCCATCCAAGATCTGGTTCTTCTAGGACCTCTTCGGCTCGATCTTTTGGGAGGCGTCGAAAGGAGCAAGACCAAAATCCTGCCCAACCACCGTGGAGTCACGGATGTAAAACCATCGTCTCCACCAGTACTGGACAGATTCGGACATGGAAAAGGAGAAGAAAAGAAGATTGGATCGAAGGGAAATGATGCAACCCCCAATGGGATAGGCACCATCAGAACCAGATTGCCTCTTCACGGAATAGAGCTTCCGGAAGAGGCCAAAGTGCGGCTCGATACCGAGCCAGCACTCGCAGAAAGTGACGAAACAAGCAATATGAAGAAGAGAGTTGGGGGAAAGATGATGCAGCTGGATGCCGTAAAGAAAAAGCAGTCCATGAAGGAAATTATGGACTGGGAAGAAAAAGCCCTGAAGAACAAAAGCGAGGAACATAACCCGAAACCCAGCGGGAGGACGGGGAATTACCTCGTTGCCAGGGAGTTTGACGGTCTCCCTATCTTGCGGGATCAAGCCCCGCTCACGAAGCTTGCGGAGATCACTCTCCCGCGTCTCCGATCGCCGCCAGCCACCGTCGGTGACACGGGCAGCAGTAGAACCTTTCTTGCCACCAGCAGCGCTGGTGCCAACCACAGAAGAGGACTTCTTAGGCTTCCCCATTGCGGTGAGGTAGAGCCAGCGGCGAGAACGTAGGATCAAAGAAGTAAATGTTCGAGGATATTCCAGCGCGCAGCAAGAAAGCTCAGAGAAGATTGGAGCAGTGAAACAAGAATGGCTGCAGTGAAAATAGATTAATTTTTCCCCAATGATTATAAGGACGAAGACGATGCATGAAGACCGTCCATCAGGAAGACCTAGCGCCAACTACAAGATCTGACCGTCCACGTGTCAGCATAGCAGCGAACCGTCGCTCACACGCCGTCCACTACGCGCGGAAATCGAGGCGACGCCGTAATTATCTCCACGCCGCGCGTGACCGGTCAATTCAAGGTTAGAAGGTGGGACCCATGTTCGTCCGGTCACGTCATCTCTGGCGCCGCAGACGCTTGAGGTCACCGATCGTCAGCACTGAAGTCATCAAAAGCTATGCTAGCAACGGTTAAAATTCTTCGGCTATACAATTAAGAGTACTCACTCGAATCTATGATTCGACTAACTACTCGGGGGCTACTCCTATCAGGAGCGCTGGCCGCGCACCCGAAAAGTGAACAAAACACTACATCACTGAATTATTTCTTCGAGTCCTACGCCGAGTCTACGACTCCACTACGGACTCGGGGGCTACTCCCATAGGGAGAATGGATTCAAGCATCCGAAAATTTGTGTCCTACGGACCTGAAGCTGAACAACGGCTGAATTAAAGTCTCTGCTCGAGTCTACGACTCGAACAGACACTCGGGGGCTACTCTCATAGGGAGCGCTGGTCGCGCACCCTATGAATTCTTCGACTGCGATCCTACAGATCAACATGCAGAACTTTTTCGGCAACTCTGCCCCAATTAACGCTAAGTGAGCAACAATCTCCTTGGCCACCTGAAACACCTCTGCGGTGATAAACATTCAGATGCTATGTTTGTGACGCAAAGATAAGACCTACTGATATCATCTGATGGCCTGGCAACACACACGACTGCGCTCTGAAAAATCCCGACGGACGCGTTGGGTACATCATTTAAATTCACTGGAATGCCACTCCTGTAAGTCCTCCACGGCTTGAGTCGAATTACGCCAGCATATGTTCCGGGTTCAAGTCGAGGGACTCGAACCTGAAGAAGATCGTGTTGTTTTGTCCTAAGAAAGTTAACTGACCCTGACCCGTCGGGAGAGTCAGGCACACGCATCAACAATCCCTACACATTCTCTTGAACGACAGAGTTGCAACCGAAGGATTGAAGAGTCCTTAGCCGAATCTACGATTCAACTGAACACTCGGGGGGCTACTGACATGGTTATACCCCGCGGGTACACGATCTCAGCATACCTAGTCCAGCCCAAGGAAGGCCCACGGCAAATATACGCCGGCCCATGAAGACTTTCGGGTGGCTAAGGCCCATGACGCCTTCCGATCCTTGGAGAGCAAGACTAGAGTAGATAGGAAATTCAAAGGGGTAAACCCTAAAACCTGTAACTGACTTGATCTGTGCCTGGGACCTGCCTATCTCTATATAAAGGCCAGGAGGGCACGACGAGGAGGCCCTCTTACAATCTCTCGCACACCATAGCATACACACCTCCACGCCAGATTGCATCTGCGCACCCCCGTAACCTTCGGTTCCGCCGTAATCAAGAGCAGACAAGCAGTAGTAGGGTTTTCCCTCCGGGGGCCTGAACCTGGGTAAACCTCGTGTCTCCGTGTTGCTTATTTTCTAACCGTTCCGTGATCTCTAGCATCCGCATCTTCTCCAAAACCCAAGTACATAACAATGGGCATTGACGAGATTAAACCTCGTCACCGCGGGCTCCATCACCCAGGTCTCCAACGTCGGAGACTTCGAGTACCCCTCCATCCTTGGGATCTTTGACTTTGACTCTAGGTCGGAGAACTATGCCGACCTCCACGACAGAACCGGTCGCCACGCCGCGACCTACATGGCGACCGGCGCCGACCTGCCGAAAGACCCCTTCCCCATGCCGATCCTACCAAACGCGATGGCAACAGAGGTCGAGGAACTCCGTCTGAAGCTGGTGGAGGCAGTCCGCAAGGAGCAAGCCGAGCGCGAAAAGTTTCGCCTCGAGCAGGCGACAGCGCAGGAGCTGTCGCGTTATCACCAACTTCGAATCAGGTCGCGCCTGAACCCCGCCATCCAGGGGTGTGCCCTGAACTTCGACGACGAGAACGACCCGGCTCGCATGGCCGAGCGCGCGATCTGCGAGAACGCGCCACCAGGAGGAAGCGCTCGACCCCCACCAGGGGCGACAGCCAATGGCGCACCACCACCACCCAACCGCGTGCCCCCAAGGGACCAACCAAGGATCGTGGTCTCCTCGCGAGAGCGAGACGCGAACGGCCTCCCGCTGTTTTCCACCCCAATGGACAACATCGTCGCGAGCCGAGCTGCGGTCGACAACATCCAAGTCACCGGCGAAGGCGCCCTGCAGATCCAGTACGCCAAGGCTCTACTCGCCAAAGCAGTTGAGCAACAAAACGCGGGCGCCGACTCATAGGGTCGGATGTACTCGCGGTCATCAGGCAGCAGGGCAGCCTCAAGCGTCCGCCCCATGGAGGCGAATACCCTCAACTGCCCACCACCCGAGCCCCTGCAGCTCCAACACCGACACGTGAACGCGGAACTCTCCACCAATGACCCACGGCCGGCGAACAACTTCGTCGCCGCCAACGGGCAGCTCGTCAACGCCCGCACCCACATCATCAACAACCGGAGCTGGCGCGCACGCCAGCCCGAAGACCTGTGACAGACCCTCACCAACCGCCGCGACAGCGAACCAAGGGGATCGCTGAGTCGAGTCGGGCCCCAGTGCTTCGGACCGATGATCCGAGGCGAAAGATACCCGGCGAACTTTAAAACGCCAAAGGAAATAGAGAAGTACGACCCCTCGTACGATCCGTCCGTGTGGCTGGACACCTACCTCATGGCGATGGGGATCGCCGGCCACACCGATGTAATCGCCGCCCGCTACCTCCCCCTGATGATGGAGGAAGCGTGCGCAATGGATTAACACCCTCCCCACGTATAGCATCGATTACTGGGAGGAAATGCGTGGCGCCTTCGTCAGGCACTTCGAGGGTTCGTACACCCTCTCCACCACCATCGAGGACCTAGAGCGATGCGTCCAGGGACCCCGCGAGTCGACCCATAGTTGGGTCCAACGGTGGCAAGATCTATGGTATAACACGGTCGGAATCCACCCGGACACCGCGATCCACTGCTTCAAGACCTCGTGCCGCTACGAGCCCCTGGTCACCAAGCTCAAGCGAGTGTACAGAACACTCGACAACATACCGGACCTCCTAGAGATCGCAAAGAAGTACGCGGAGGAGGACCCAAACCAAGAAACCGACGACGAGTCGGGAGGACATCGCTGCACGAGCGGCCACGACAACGGGAGGTGAGCCGAGTTACGCTACAGCAACACTCGCCTCACCGGCAAGCGCCGCGGTGATGGGCGAGTCGACTTCGTCACCAACACCGGATACGCACAGCGCGAGCCCAAGATCTTCCGCCGCGACGGAGGATAGCATCGCGACAGTGGCAACTACAAGGCAAAGCCGAGGTTCGATCCCACGGCCCTTCTCAACTAACCTTGTGTGTTTCCTAGCAGGGAAGGAAATCCCGCCACGCACACGACCACCGACTGCCACTCTCTCAAGGAGATCGAGAAGGCACGACGCGTGCGGGAAGACCCCGACAACAACCCGCCATACGGCGGAAAGTTTGGCAGCGTCGCCGGCTCGCTCCACACCTTCATAGGCTTCAACACGAAGCGCGAGAAGAAGGTCATCGCCCGTGCCGTCACCGTCAACGTGGTGTCCCAGATAGACATCCCCTAGTTCCTCAATTGGTCTGAGCAACCAATCACCTGGAGCCGCGAGGACCACTCGCCACGCATCGAGTATCCAGGCCGAGTCGCCCTAGTGGTCAAGCCCAAGGTGGGAGACTACTGGCTCCCCAAAACGCTGATGGACGGTGGCAGCTCCATCAACATCCTGTACCTGGACACCTTCAGGCGACTGCGGCTCCCGCAGTCGATGATCGAGACGACCTACACCACCTTCCACGGCATCGTCCCCGGTCGGAAGGCGTACCCGATCGGCAAGGTGATGCTGCCAGTCACCTTCGGCACACCAGCAAACTTCCGCACTGAGCGGATCGTCTTCGAGCTGGTGCCCTTAGACAGCCCCTACCACTGCGTCTTGGGACGCCAGGCGTTCGCCAAATTCATGGCAGCACCCCACTACGCGTACAACGCGATGAAGATACCTAGGCCGTGCGGCATCATCACTATCCATGGCGACCCTGACATGGCCACAGAATGCAAGGCCAAAGGGGCCGAACTCGCTGACACCGTCATCGCGGCGGAGGCCAACCACGCCGAGGAGCTCGCCAAGTACGCGAGCAGGGTCAACAGCGATGACCCAACCATACTTAAGAAGCCCAATTCAGAGGGTGGCAACTCCACCACCTTCGAGGCAACGATGCACACCCGCACCGTCGAGCTGGTCCCAGGCGACTCCAGCCAGACGGTGACGATCGGGACGGGCATGAGCCCAGCATAGGAAGACGCGCTCATCGAGTTCCTCCGTGAGAACAGGGACATCTTCGCAAGGAAACCATCCGACATGCCTGGTGTCCCGAGGGAACTCGCTAAAAACAAACTCAACGCCGACCCAAAAGTGTGACCCGTCAAGCAGTCGCTGCGGCCCTTCAATGAAGAGCGCTGCCGAGCCATCGCCGAGGAGGTGCAGCGTCTACTGCTGCAGGCTTCATCCGGCCAATCAAGTACTCCAAGTGGCTGGCACACCCAGTCCTGGTCGAGAAGAAAAACGGGACCTAGAGAATGTGTATCGATTACACAAACTTAAACGACGTCTGCCCGAAGGAGCAATTCGTCCTCCCGCGGATCGACCAAATCATCGATTCCACCGCGGGCTCGGAGGCGCTATGCTTCCTCGACTCCTACTCTGGGTACAACCAGATCAAAATGTCCGTCGAGGACGAAGAGAAGACAGCGTTCATCACGCCATTCGGAGCCTTCTGCTACACTGTCATGACCTTCGGCCTCAAAAACGCCGGAGTGACCTACCAGCGGTGCATGCAGGAGTGCCTTGCGAGCCAGATTGGCCGCAATATCCACGTCTACATCGACGACGTGGTGGTAAAATCCACTCGCCAGGGCGATCTACTCACCGACCTGGCGGAAACATTCGCCAACCTGCGAAGGTACAAGATAAAGCTAAACCCAGGAACATGCACCTTCGGTGTACCAACCGGACAGCTATTGGGATACGTCGTCTCCAAGCGCGGAATCGAGGCGAACCCCGCCAAGATCAACACGATCGCTCGACTCGGCAGACCCGAGTGCCTGCGCGACATCCAGAAGCTGGCTGGGCGAGTCGCGGCTCTCAGCCGCTTCATCCCCCGGTTAGGCGAGAAGGCGATGCCCCTTTACCGCCTAATGCGCAAGAACCCCATCTTTCAGTGGGATAAGGAGGCAGACGACGCGCTCCACGCTCTCAAGGAGGTGCTACTCGCAGCACCGCTACTCGCCGCCCCCGCCGACAAGGAACCCATGCTGGTCTATGTCGCGGCTTCCGAACGCGTCATCAGCGCCGTCATGGTCGTCGAACGGCCAGAGGAAGGGAAGGAGCGCCCGGTGCAGGGCGACCCGTATACTACATCAGCGAAGTCCTCACCAAATCGCGCCAGCGTTACCCGCAATACCAGAAATTGGTATACGTGGTCTTCAGAGCACAACGGCGACTATCGCACTACTTCCAGGAGCACCCAGTAATGGTCGTCTCCTCAGCACCGTTGCAGGACATCATCCGCAACCGCGAGGCGACCGGGCGAGTCGCCAAGTGGGCCGTCGAGATCGGCGTCTACAACATCAAGTACGAGGCACGCAAGGCAATCAAATCACAGGCTCTCGCAAACTTCCTCGCCGATTGGGAGGAAGCCCAACAGCCAGAGAAGCTGCCATACCTCCATTACTGGAGCCTACACTTCGACGGCTCCAAGAATGCGGACGGCGCAGGAGCGGGGATCGTGCTGACATCTCCGAAGGACGACAAGCTCCACTACGTCCTCTACCTCGACTTCACCCCCTGCACCAACAACATGGCCGAGGACGAGGCGTTACTCCACGGCATGCGAGCAGCCAAGGAGATGAATGTCAATCGCCTACGCTGCTACAGAGACTCCGACCATGTCGCCGGGCAAGTCATCGGCACCTGCAACGCTGTCTCCCCTACCATGGCGGCATACCGCCAAGCAGTGGATCAGCTGGGTGGACACTTCGCGGGCTACTCCGTCGAGTGGATCGACAGGCGGAAAAACGAGGAGGCCGACGCACTCTCTCGCATCAGCTCGGCTCGACTCGCACCATCCGCCGGCGTCTTCCTCGACACCATCATGAAACCTTCCGTCTCTCCCCCAAGGTAGATCGACATCAGAATCCTGCTGCAACCAGAAGCGGCCCTGGTCGCACTAATCGCCGAGCCAAGCGACTGGACCGCGCCATACGTCGCCTACCTGGAGGGAGGCACCCTACCCGCGGATGAAACGGAGGCCCGGATGATAGCACATCGCTGCAAATCCTTCATCATCATTAACGGCGAGCTCCACAAGCGCAGCGTGATCGGCGTGTTCCAACGCTGCGTTTAACCTGCTGAAGGACGCAAAATCCTCCAAGACATCCATTCCGGCGACCGCGGCCACCACGCCGTCGCCCGCTCTCTGGTCGCAAAGGCTATGCGGCATGACTTCTACTGGCTCACCGCACACGCAGACGCTGTCGACATTGCAGTGGTGCGTCGGATGCCAGAAATACGCCAACCAAACTCACGTGCTGAGCTCGGTGCTCAAGACAATCCCCATCACCTGGACGTTCGCCGTATGGGGCATGGATATGGTAGGCCCCTTCAAGAAGGCCCCCTCCGGCTTCACCCACCTCCTAGTCGCAGTCGACAAATTCACAAAATGGGTGGAGGCCAAGCCAGTCCGCAAATGTGACGCGAAGACCGCCACCAAATTCCTACGCGAGCTCATCTATCGCTACGGGTTCCCAAACAG
Source organism: Avena sativa (assembly GCA_916181665.1). Classification (NCBI taxonomy): domain Eukaryota; kingdom Viridiplantae; phylum Streptophyta; class Magnoliopsida; order Poales; family Poaceae; genus Avena; species Avena sativa. The sequence continues at coordinate 526,878,386 of OV702294.1, forward strand.
CATCATCACAGACAACATCACCAACTTCGCCAAAGGAGCCATGGCCGAGTTCTGCGAGGAAAACCACATCTGGCTCGACCTTGCCTCAGTCGCCCACCCAGAGTCCAATGGACAGGCGGAACGCGCCAATCAGATCGAGCGTACCGCCGGGTGCTGGGTCGAGGAGCTACCCTCCGTCATCTGGGGCATCCGCACCTCCGTCAACAGGTTGATCGGATTCACCCCCTTCTTCATGGTTTACGGCGCCAAGGCAGTCATGCCAACCGACCTCGAGCACGACTCACCAAGGGTGGTCAACTACACGGAGGCCGCAAACGAGCTCGCACGCCAAGACGGAGTCGACCAGCTCGACGAAGCACGCGTCCTAGCTCGCTCCCGCACCGCCATCTACCAGCAAGGGCTCCGCCACTACCATAGCCGGCGAGTGAGGACTCGCACTTTCCAGGAAGGCGACCTGGTGCTGCTTCTAATCCAGGAAAAGAAAGGCATGCACAAGCTCTCACCCCCTTGGGAGGGACCATTCGCCAACGGGCGAGTCCTGGGAAACGACGCCTACTACCTCACCGACGTCCGAGGGGACGGAAAACTCGACGTCAAGCGGCCATGGAATGTAAACCTCTTACGGAAGTTCTACTCTTAGAAATCCAGACATGTACCTCCACCCGCTATGAAATAAAACAGATCGGTTACCGCAAAATTGTGTATACTCTCCGTGTCTTGTGCCACTCGCACTCGTAATAACAGCGTTACGCTATTCGTAGAAGTCAACCTTTGGTAAAGCGACCGGCACGACCAAGTAGTGCGGTACGAGGGCACTGGGAAACCTCAGGCCTCATAACATCCATGAAAAAGGCTAACCTGGAGCCCCATTGGAGTCGCCTAGCTCGACTGGATCCCCGAGCCAAGACAACTGCACTCGCTCCCCACAGCGACCAAGTCCTCCGCATCCTTGGCGCAGCGACTCGAACGGCCAAGTACCATGATCAGGGACTGACACCCGGTCAAATACGAGCGACTAGGGAAAAACGCCAAGTATGAGAGCGTGCCCAGGAGTCTCCATGCGACTGATCCTCTGGATCAGGCAGGAGTGACGCGCTTACAATGACGTGCTTAGTCCTCACCTACCCTGGGCCTGCGACTAGAACGGCCAAGTACCACGCTCGGGGACTCGGCAACCCGACCTCGTTCGCGCCCGGGAAAACGGTCAAGTAAAGAGCACCCCTGGGAGTCGCCATGCGACTGGCTCTCCGAGCCATGGCGAGTCGGCCTTAACTCATTAAAAGTTAACAAAACATATAAACAACGAGGTAAACCCCATAAAAAGGGCGGACGTGCTTGGGTACTCGCACAATCAACATCCAAAATCACAAAATGAATGAAAAAATAACACGAGCTTCCTTTATAGCAGCATAATTTGTTCCACATACAAGGAAAGTTACATAGTTATTCCATACTAAATGCCCAACAACAAAACACTTTTACTCCGCAGGTTTTGACAAAGACGCGCCACCGTCCCTGCGGCTGCGGATGAAGGGAACATACGGGTTCGATGGGTACGTCGTCAGCTCGCCCGCCATCGCCGCACGGAACGGCTGCTCGACCTTGATGTCCTGATGCTTCGGTTCAGGATCATTGGGAGCGACAATCGTCTCTTGATAGGGGATGAGGTCGCCCATCACCCAAACACGATCGGAGTACACCGCGGCCCGGTCCGTCAGCTTCAACACCTCGGAAATATCCACCGAGCCCATCGACGAGGGGTAACCGCTCGTGACATCGTCGAGGTCGAAATCTTCCGGGAAGTGGCCAAGCCCAAGGCTGAGCACCGTCGCTGCCCCGCGACGGAAGGCCGGCCGCGTCATGAACTCCACGACCGACGGAGCCTTCTCCAGGTAGCGCCATACCTCGACAAGGTCACTAGGGATCACCTCCGTGGGCGATATCTCCTGAAGATACGCACGAAGGCAAGTCGCTGACAACACGGCTGAGTTGACCAGGGTGGTCACACATTGCCGCGCGTCATACAACTGCGCCTCTTCCGCGTTATCAGTGATCCGGTCTGCACCATAGAAGCAAGCAGTAAGCAAAACATCGACATCACAATACAGTTAGTGTAGCCGGAAGTTGGCTGAAGGAGAATTTACCAATTAGCGGGCGGCAGAGGTCCATGATGAAACTTTGAAGAGAAGAAAAGTCATTCTGCAACCCAGCAACGAGTGCATCAGATACTTTCCGCTCTTCAGCGGCAGAAGTAACGGCAGCCTTGGCTCGTCCCTCCGCTGAGCTCGCTTCCGCCTTCGCCTCCTTAAGCTCACGCTCCAGGTCGGCGACTCGCTGTTCGGCCGCGCTCAGAGCGGATTGAGCCGCCGTCAAGTCACCCACAGGGACAAGGCCTTGGCGGGCCTCCTTCACCTCGGCCGCAGCTGCTTGAAGCCCCTTGTTCGTCTCCTGGACGACAACGAGCTCCTTCTCCAAGCAACACTTCGCAGCAAGCCGTTCGGCTGACTCGCGTTGTAGGCCCTACGCACAAACTACAACATCAACAACAAATAGTTCATAAGTGCCCAACCGCTGAAACTCAGTGTCTAGGCACTCGGGGACTGGACAATGAAATTCCTCAGTGCCCACCCACTGAAACTCAGCGACTAGGCACTCGGGGACTGGACAATGAAATTTCTCAGTGCCCACCCGCTGAAATTCAGCGAATAGGCACTCGGGGACTGGATAACATAAAAAACATTAAGAATCCAACCATTGAAATTCAGTGGCCCGATCCTCGGGGACTGGACATACCTGGATGGCAGCGCCTAGCATGCCATGAAGCTCCAGCGCATCCACCGACGCAAGCACGACCGGAGTATGGCCGCGACGATGTTCAACTTCTGTCTCGGCGGCCCCAGGAATCTGGTTTGCCGGCACCGAGGCACTCGCTGCGGCTGCCTTCGCCATGAAGCGAGGGAAGGTCGCTGTCGATGCCGCTGCGCCACTCGCGGTCGGCTCGGCCACATCGGGTGAGTCCGCAAGCACCACATGCTGCGACCCAACACCCTCCTTGGCTTTCGAATCCACTTCCGCTGCGGTTGGAGGTTCGCTCGAAGCAACCGCCGGATCATCAGAGACCGTGACGACATCATCGCCTTTCGCCCTTTTGACGCCTTTGGCGGGAGCAATGACCTCGTCGCCCTTCATCTTCCACGAGGAATCTGCTGGCACCTCGATGGCGACTGGCGGAATCTTGGCCACAGAAGGATGGCCTATCTTTTTAACACCAGCCCTGTGAAACAGTTCTATCAATGAAAGTGTCCGATTGAAACGCAAAGCAAGCAGACGAGTAAAGGACAGAGGAGCACTCACTTGGCGACTGGAAGGAATCATAGACCGGTGCGGATGCTGGCCGGCTTCTCCAGTTCAGGCCCCAACTTCCGAGTGAGTCCCGTCTCGAACACATCGTGTGCCCAAGACACTGACGGCTTCTTCGAAGATGAAGCCACGGCGGGAGCCTCCGTGGCAACCGTTGTGGGAGCCCCCCTTGGTGGCGAGGCCCCATCGGCTAGAGTGTCCCCCAAGCTAGCGACTGGGGCGAATGGTGGTGGCAACGATGCCAGTGGCACCTCGTCCCTAGTGGTGGCGGCGCCAGCTGCCGCGGACGCATGCGCTGTTGCATCCTCAGCCGAGCTGGTGGCGTCGGAGCTGTTCGCGGATCAAGGCGGAGATATCGGCTTCGCTGGCTTCGTCTTCTTCTTTGGCAGATCTTTCTTCTTCTTCGACGGTGTGGCCTCGTGATGTGAGGTGTGCTCAGGAAGCTCGTCGTCGTCATCGTCGTGGGGCTCGAGGCTCTTGCTGGCCTCGAGCTCACGCTGGTGCTGCCCGCGAGTTTTGCGAACCATGGGGGCAGCAACTTCCACGGGCTCGCCGTCTTCATCGTCGTTGTTGTTGCCTCCGTCGCTCTCGGTGTTGCCCTTGGTGGGCGATGACTCCCTTCCGTCCTGGATGGACGAGCTCGAGTTCTCATCGTCTGCGGGTGGAAGCTACCCTTCCACCACTTGAAACAACTGCAACAAGAACAAACAATGTTAGCATGACCGCGAATGCACAAGCTGCGACTGCGAGTGTTAACGGAGTGTTAGCTTACCGTTGGAGCTGGGCGCCTCGCAGTATAAGGGGCGACCCCGGCCTTTGCATTGAGGTACATGGCCTGAGTAATCTTCTTCAGGGCCAGTGTATAATCGTTGAGTCTCCACTCAACGAGGCATGATTTCGTCGGATCGTCTTTACCCATATACTCGTAAATGTAGTGGTCGCGGCTGGCCAGGGGCACGAGCCGCCGCCCAAGCCAGCAGTTGTAGAGATTGATGGTCTAGAGGCCTTTCTTCTTCAGGTCATGAATGGTTTGTAACATTTCATCAGCAACCATCCGCTGATCCAGCGGGAGTTTGATGACCTGGAGCTGACGCAGCTCGGGCCGGTCGGCGGAATACCTTGGGAGCGCCACTTCGTCGCCTAGAGTCGACTCGGTGACGTAGAACCAGTACTTCTTCCACTCATTCGCCGCCTTGGCGGGCAGCATCAAGTCAAAGAACGATGCCTTCGACTTCAGCTGGAACGTCAGGCCACCCGCGGCAAGCATCGGGCCACCTGTTTCTTCGCAGCTGATTCTCCCGTGGAATAGGTCTTTCCACAAGAGGAAGTAGGGCCTGCAGCCCAGATAGCACTCGCGGAACGCCATGAAAATGGCGAGCTGCTCGATGCTATGCGGACCCAGATCCGATGGTTGGATGCCGTAGTAGGCACAGAAACGCCGGAAGAAGAGGGAAGTTGGGAAGCCAAGCCCCCGCTCCAGGTGGCTGGTGAAGCAAATGAACTCCCCCTCGCGTGGATCCGGAATCACTTCTCCGGCCGCGGGGATGCGCCATCTACCGGCGTGGAGAATCCCCGCCTCCTCGAAAGACGCTAGCAGTGCCTTCGTGCACTTGGATCTACCCCATGGCTCGGTGGAGGGGGCCATCGGCTGGAGGATCGTGGGGGTCAGAACTTTCTGGATCTCGTTATGGTCGCTGTGCGGAATGGGGAAACAGGAAGGCGCGAGATCGGAGGAAGCGAAAGAAGTGTTTTCCCCGTTCGCCCTTCACTCTCCTTATATAGCGGTTGTTACCCGCCATTTTCGGGAGCCGTTACTACGCGGTGATTACGCCAATATTACCGTTGGATTAACCAATGGCTATTTTGACCACAACTGATGGTCCAACTTCATCTACTCGAATCGTTGCTCCCAGCGACTCGACGATTCGCCGACCCGATCACTATAACAGTGACAAATTATTCGCCGACCTGATCACTATGACAGTGACTAAGTACTCGCCGACCTGTTCGCCGAGCTGCGATACGATTGTTCGCCGTTATTGCGACTAAAATGACTAGTTCCTTCCTTTGTTCATGAGTCTGCCGCCGATTCGACTAGGCATCCGCATTGGACCCGAATACTCCGACTGCCAGCAAACACCTGCGAAAAATCAACGATGGCCTCGGGGACTACTAATGGGGATATGCCTACCGGGGTATACCCAGCAGGACGTTTCCTACTGGCCCAAGCCATCAGCGAGTGGGACTGCGGGACGGCGACTGGATCAAGACTTGGTGTGGACTTAGGCGACTGGAAGCTGAAGGCCCAGAAGCGTAGCTAGGCCCAGTCGGACTAGGTCATAGAACCTCTGAATCCTTAACTAATTCGGTTTTAATCTGTAAACCCTAGCGAGGTGAGCCTATATAAAGCTCCCTAGGGGGCGCATAGGAGATAAGTTCCTTCATACACCCAAGCGACTCGCCGCCTAGTCGTCGAGCTCGCCCCTTTATACTCTCACCATAATACAATCTAGCAGGAGTAGGTCTTTACCCTCCGGGGGGTCGAACCTGGGTAAACCCTTGTGTCTCCGCCCTCATCTCGCACCGTAGATGGCGGGCCGCCCTTGCCCCATGTTCTACTACTCGCTGCCGATTGCAGCATCTGTCGTGGTCATTCCCACGACAGTTCTGCTAATCCCAACTTATAAGTGCAAGCATATACAACAAAGTTGCCTCAATGGTTCAAGTTTATTAGGGGAAAAGAATAAAATGTGCCATCCAGTTCGTGAGGGCTTTAATCACTAAGTTTTCACATAACAAAATAGTTTTTAATTGGAAGATAGATGAAAACAAGAATATACTTGGAATGGTGTAACACACCATGCATAGGAGTTTATAGTGGACACTTTGGAATAACTTGGTTTCTTGGGAGTTGGAAACATGAGTAGAACTTACTCATACAAGTGGAGGCTAGCAAAAGACTGGGAGCAACCAACTAAGAGAGCAATAATGGCCATAATTATGCAATGCAACAAAGCAAACTAATCAAAGCAAAGGGTGGTACTACAAATCAAGGACTAAATGATCATAGAGGCTAATGGTGACTTGTCATAGTCATAATATGGTGTGAGCATGTGCCAAGTCAACCCAAGCAAAACATCAAAGGAGAATACCACAATACTATGCTTTTGCATGCTAAAACAACGCATAATTTCTTCAAGGCACACTAAGCAATCCCAATTGTTTGGAACAATACATGATACAGCAATAATCACTAAGCATAATTCAAAAACAACACCTAGCATGTCATGCTAAAGTCTAAGTCACAGTCAATGCAAGCTCCTCTTGCACTTCAAGCAATAACTTACTACTCCTTTCCAAACACCAAGCAAACTTATTTGAAAAACAACACAGCGAGAACGGGGGTCCAAACTACTAAATCAAACTAAACAAAATAATCAAACCAAATGAAAACTAAGATGCTCTGAAAACGACACAACTGTGCATGAAACAATAAAAGTGAAGTGTCTAGACAGACCTAAGCTTTTTATTGATGAAGAAGGGGATGCCTTGGGCATCCCCAAGCTTTGACACTTGTACCTCTTGGATATTTCTTGGGGTGACACCATGGTGGCATCCCCAAGCTTGAGCTTTTGTCCATCCTTCATCTCATTGCATCATTCTCTCTCTACACCTAAAATTTTTCCTTCATACAAAACTTCACACAATCTTCATTAGCAACATTAGCTTTTTCAAAAGATATTAGACCACTAGCAAAGCTTTGGAACAGCAAGGATTTTCACTAAAAACTCAAGCTACTAAAGTAACTCCTTCAAAGAAACTCAATTTACCTGAAGAGAGCTCAAAAAGGAATCAATAAGAAGCAAATGCAAATAATGGCAGAAATCTGTCAAAACAGACCAGCAGGTAGAAACGGATTTTTTCGAACATCTTATGTTGCTCAAATCAAAAAGTGTTGAACGAATGAAAGTTACCCAACATACTGGGGGATTTATTCGTAAATTTTGAGCTCAATCCGAGTTACAGAGCCTCCTCAGGAAATTTTTTGGTGGAGGACAGAAATCTGTTTCAGAACAGCAACTCCCCAAATCTTAGCTCCCTCTCATTAGAGGTCATTCTTGGCATAAAAAGCAAACAAAAAGGACAAGGAGAGGTCATTACAGTAGTAATAACTTCCAAGACTCAAGGAAACACTTGGGTTATCTCCCAACAAGTACTTTTCTTTAATGCCTTTAAGTTAGGCACAAGAAGCAAGAGGAATCAAGTATTTTCAAATGAAGATTTGCCCCTCTTGTTCTTACCTTTCTTACCTTTATTCTTACCTTTAGGGAAGATATGATTGCTTACCGGAGGAGCAAAGTGCATAATTCCTTTTCCCACATCTATTATCTCTCCAAAGTATTTCAGTAGGGATCTTCCAAGTGTAATCTATCCCTTGCCTACACATTCAATAACAAGATAATCAGTAGACACCATTTTCCCTAAGATTTTTGTAAACACACCTTCAGCTATTCCAATGGGAAATATAGTGGCATTGTTGGTAAGAGATATTTCCTCTCCTCCTTCAGTAAGCTACTCAAGGATTCATAAATATCTTTAGGCATGATACAAAATTCAGACATGATATCACAGCGAGCATCAAAAAGTGTAGTGTTTATTGAGACTTTAATTGTGGGAAACCAATTTGAAGGCTCAGAATTTATGGGAACATAATCATGGTAAGCCCTAAGAGTGTGATAGCAACTATTCATGGCAGCAATACTGGTCTCAAGATAGTTCACCCTAGCAAAAATACTTGTGAATTAGAATCAGACTTGCCAGGTGTATCATAGATCATAATTAATTTTCTTATAGCATCATAAGCTTCATCCTCAGTACAAAGCAAAAAATCTTTTTCAGCCACAACATCCAAAGCATATCTATAACGTAGAGCAATACCGCGGTAGAAACTAGCAATAACCAAGCTGAGGCTTACCTCAGGCTCAGTTTCCCTCTGGAAAGCAGAGATTCTAGACCAAGCTTCCTTAGAACTTTATTCACCTTTTTGCTTAAAAGAGGAGATTTCTATCATAGGGGAAATAAAGGCAGACCCCGACATGGTAGCAACTAGAGCAAGAACTAAATTTTGCTTGTTTTTGAATAAAGCAAGCAAACCAAACTAGACTATTTTTTTTTTTTTTTTTTTTGAAAAGAGGCAAACAAAACCAAGCAAAAGAAACAAAGCAAACTAAAAACAAAGTAAAGAGAAAGAAGTGAAGGACTCCCCTAGTGAAGACGTCCTTAGCCTCCCCGGCAACAGCGCCAGAAATTAGATTGATGGCGCCCAATACTTGTCGTGGAATGCTTTGTTAGAAACCCCAAGAGCAAGGTATGAAGCAGCACAGCAGCAAGTTTCCCTCAGTAAGAAACCGAGGTTATCGAACCAGTAGGAGGAAGGAAACGTCATACAGGTGTAACTGGCAACATGGAGACCTACACAACACAAACTCAAGACTTTCCCCAATGAATTAGTGAGGTTGTCAAGCTCACCGGTTTGCTGTAATAAAGGATTAAACATATGGTGTGGAAGATAATGGTTTGCGGCAAGTAAACAAGTAACCGTGGAAGATGTATTAATGGTAAACATTGGACTGGGGTCCATAGTTCACTAGAGGTGCTCTCCTTAGATAAACAACATGGCATGAAGGGTAAACAAATTACTGCGGGGCAATTGACAGGAACTAAACAAGGCATAACAATGCAATTACTAGCAAGAAAGATCCTACGAAGTTGATTGGGCAATACAGCAATATACATAGACCGTAATCCAACTGCATCTATGACTAGAAGTCCACCTTCAGGTTATCATCCGAACCCCCTCCAGTATTAAGTTGCAAGCAACAGACAACTGCTTTAAGCAAAGTGTGTAAGGTAAACAGTCCACATGTTCCATGAACAAAACCGTTGTTTTCTCCCTAGTAGCAACAACACATCTACAACCGAAGAGATTTCTGTCACTTCCCTTGGAAACTAGAGGCAAGAACCCACTATCGAGCATAAATACTCCCTCTTGGAGTCACTAGCAACTACTTGGCCAAGATAACCACTAGCAACGGAGAGCATGCAATATCACAAACAACACAGACATGATAGAATCATAAAGATAGAACCATTAATAAAACCAACATAATAATCTCAATATCCATCGGATCCCCACAAACACAACATGCATGATTACAAATAGATTAGATCTTGATCATGAATGGATTTCACAAGATCTATACATGAAAGAACAAAGGAGGAGATACAACCATCTAGCTACTACATGGACCCATAGTCCAAGGTGGAAATACTCACAAATCATACCGGAGAGAAGACCTCTGGGATGATCTCCCCTCCGGCAGGGTGCCGGGAAGAACTTTAGATCCCCTCGATCTAGGGACGATGGTGGCGGCGGCTACAGACGGTTCCGTGGATTTCTGATCGGGTACCGAGAGTTTCTGTATCCGGGGCTTCTTATAGGCGAAGGGGCGAATCTGGGAGGCGACCAGGGCCGCCAAACACTAGCCAGGTGTGGGGCCACCTTACCCCGCGCCTGGGGTGTGACGAGGTTTAATCTCGTCAATGCCCATTGTTATGATCTTGGGTTTTGGATAAGATAGGGATGCTGGAGATCGTGGAACGGTTAGCAAACAAGCAACACGGGGACACGAGGTTTACCCAGGTTCAGGCCCTCGGAGGGAAAACCCTACTCATGCTTGTCTGCTCTTGATTACGGCGGAACCAAAAAGTACAGGGGTGCGCAGATGCAATCTGGCGTGGAGGTGTGTATGCAATGGTATGTGAAGTGCCTTCCTCGTCGTGCCCTCCTAGCATTTATATAGAGATAGGTAGCTCTCAGGCATAGATCGAGTCGGTTACAGGTTTTAGGGTTTGCCCCTTTGAATATTCTATCTACTCTAGTCTTGTTCTCCAAGGATCTGAAGGCGTCATGGGCCCTGGCCACCCGAAAGTCTTCATGGGCAGGCGCATGTTCTCATGGGCCTTCCTTGGGATGGACTAGGTATGCTAAGATCGTGTACCCGTAGGGTATAACCATTTCAGTAGCCCCCGAGTGTTTAGTCAAATCGTAGATTCGGCTGAGGACTCTTTAATCCTTCGGGTGTAGCTATCTTTGTTCGTTTAGAGAACGATTTGAGTGCGTAGGGATTGCTGATGCGTGTGCCTGACTCTCCTGACGGATCAGGGTCAGTTAACTGTCTTAGGACAAAACAACACAATCTTCTTCAGATTCGAGTCCCTTGACTCGAAACCGGAACATATGCTGGCGTAATTCAACTCAGGCCGCGGAGGACTTACAAGAGTGGAATTCAAGTGAATTTTAAATGATGTACCCAACGCGTCTGTCGGGATTTTTCATCGCTCCTGTTGGCACGGATTTTTACAAGGAGAGCACAGTCGTGTGCATTACCAGGCCATCATATGGTATCTGCAGGTCTTATCTTTGCGTTGTAGACGCAGCATCCGAATTTTTATCACCGCAGTGGTGTTTCGGGTGGCCAAGGAGGACGCTGCTCACTTAGCGTTAATTGGGGCAGAGTTGCCGATTTTTGTTTGCATACTGATCCGCAGGATCACAGTCGAAGAATTCATAGGGTGCGCGACCAGCGCTCCCTATGGGAGTAGCCCCCGAGTGTTTGTTCGAGTCGTAGACTTGAGCAGAGACTTTAATTCAGTCTTTGTTGACTTTTAGGTCCATAGGACAAAAAAAATTTGGATGCTTGAATCCATCCTCCCGATGGGAGTAGCCCCCGAGTTCGAAATGGAGTCGTAGACTCGACGTAGGACTCGAAGAAGAGTTCAATGTTGTAGTTTTTTGGTCGTTTTTTGGGTGCGCGGCCAGCGCTCCTGATAGGAGTAGCCCCCGAGTAGTTAGTCGGATCGTAGATTCGACGGAGTACTTTTAGCTGTCTAGCCGAAGAATTGTAACCGTTGCTAGTTTAACTTTTGATGACGTCATTGCTGATGATCGTTGACCTCAAGCGTCTGCAGCACCAGAGATGACATGACTGGACGAACATGGATCCCACCTTCTGACTTTGAGTTGACTGGTCATGCGTGGCGTGGAGATAATTACGGCGTCGCCTCGATTTCCGTGCGTAGTGGACGGCGTGTGAGCGACGGTTTGCTGCTATGCCGACACGTGGACGGTCGGATTTGGATGTTGGCTTTAGGTCTTCCCGATGAACGGTCGTCGTGCATCGTCCTCGTCCTTATAATCATTGGGGAATAGTTAGTTTGTTTTTCACCGCAGCCATTCTTGTTTCACTGCTCCCATCTTCTTTGAGATTTTCTTGCTGCGCGCTGGAATTTATTTGAATTTTTCCATCCTTGTTTTTGCGATCTCGTCGTCGTCATCGCCGCACTGCGATGGGGAAGTCCAAGAAGGCCTCCACCGCAGTTGGTACTAGTGCTGCTGCTAGCGGCAAGAAGGGTTCCGCCGCTACTCGCCTCACCGATGGTGGATGGCGGCGATCGGAAACGCGCTAGGGTGACCTCCGCAAGCTTGGTGAGCGGGGTCTGATCCCGTAGGATAGGGAGGCCGTCAGAGTTTCCGGCGACGAGGTAATTCCCCGTCCTCCCATTGGGTTTCAGGTCATGTTCATCGCTTTTGTCCTTCGGGGCCTTTCTTTCCCGATCCACGATTTTCTCCGTGGATTGCTTTTCCTTTATGGCATCCAGCTCATCATCTTTCACCAAACTCTCTTCTTCATATCGCCTGCTTTATCACATTCTGTGAGTGCTGGCTTGGTGTCGAGCCACACTTTGGCCTCTTCCGGAAGCTCTATACCGTGAAGAGGCAATCTGGCTCCGATGGCGTTTACCCCATCGGCGGCTGTATCATTTCCCTTAAATCCAACGTTCTCTTATTCTCCTTTTCTATGTCTGAATCTGTCCAGTACTGGTGGAGGCGATGGTTTTACATCCGCGACTCCACAGTGGCTGGGCAGGACTTTGGACTTTCTCCTTTCGACCCTTCCCAGAAAATCCAGCCGAAGAGGTCCTGGAAGAACCACATCTTGGATGGTGAGGTGGCGGAGATAGAGGAGCTCTATCGTCAGGTGAAGGATCTCCAGTTGATTCCGGATAAAGAGGTCAATGGTGTGGATATCATCCGCACCTTCCTCAAAAGTCGGGTGCAGCCGCTCCAAGCTAGGGCGCACCCCATGTTCCTTTATTCTGGTCGCCACGATCCGACTAGGGTTTTGGCTGAGGAGTTCTCCAGGGGGATCTTGACAGGGTTCTTCAGCCGCTGCTGAAGTTCAAGCCTGGAGAGGATCTACCGGGGAAGTCGCTGACTCCTCCGTTCACCGCCTCTCGTCTGGTTCCGCAGGTGTAGATCTGGGGCATGCGCGTAGCGCTTTTTTCGATTGTGTTTTTCTTGCACTTGCTTGTGTTCTGACAGTTTGTTTCTTTTGCGCAGGAGTTCAAGGTACTGGGCATGTCGCCTCCACTACCCGAACTGTTTCCGGATGCACCGGACAATGAGGTAGTGGATTCCATGTCTGAGCTTCCCTCGGCGCGATCACCAGCGGAAGAAAATTTTGAGTCTAGCAAGGAGCAGACTCGAAAGCGGACGCGGAGCTCGAGCGAAACGTCAGATGCTTCGACTCCGCCGACCCCTAGGAACCCGTCATGCCTTGAGCGTCACAGTGGGGGTCATGGTGGTTCTTCCTCTCCTATCAGGAGCGCTGGTCGCGCACCCGAAAAACGACCAAAAAACTACAACATTGAACTCTTCTTCGAGTCCTACGTCGAGTCTACGACTCCACTACGGACTCGGGGGATACTCCCATAGGGAGGATGGATTCAAGCATCCGAAAAATTTGTGTCCTACGAACCTAAAAGTCAACAAAGACTTAGTTAAAGTCTCTGCTCGAGTCTACGACTCGAACATACACTCGGGGGCTACTCCCATAGGGAGCGCTGGTCGCGCACCCTATAAATTCTTCGACTGCGATCCTGTGGATCAGTATGCAAAAAAAACTTTTTGGCAACTCTGCCCCAATTAATGCTAAGTGAGTAGCGTCCTCCTTGGCCACCCGAAACACCTCCGCGGTGATAAACATTCGGATGCTGCGTCTACGACGCAAAGATAAGACCTATAGATACCATCTGATGGCCTGGTAACGCACACGACTGCGCTCTGCTAGTAAAAATCCGTGCCAACAGGCGCGATGAAAAATCCCGACGGACGTGTTGGTACATCATTTAAAATTCAATGGAATTCCACTCCTGTAAGTCTTCCGCGGCCTGAGTCGAATTACGCCAGCATATGTTCCGGTTTCGAGTCGAGGGACTCGAATCTGAAGAAGATCGTGTTGTTTTGTCCTAAGATAGTTAACTAACCCTGATCCGTCAGGAGAGTCAGGCACACGCATCAGCAACCCCTACGCACTCAAATCGTTCTCTAAACGAACAAAGATAGCTGCACCCGAAAAATTAAAGAGTCCTCAGCCGAATCTACGATTCGACTAAACACTCGGGGGCTACTGACATGGTTATACCCTACGGGTACACGATCTTAGCATACCTAGTCCAGCCCAAGGAAGGCCCACGAGAACATGCGCCGGCCCATGAAGACTTTCGGGTGGCCAGGGCCCATGACACCTTCGGATCCTTGGAGAACAAGACTAGAGTAGATAGAATATTCAAAGGGGCAAACCCTAAAACCTGTAACCGACTCGATCTGTGCCTGAGACCTGCCCATCTCTATATAAAGGCTAGGAGGGCATGACGAGGAGGGCACTTCGCATACCACCGCATACACACCTCCACGCCAGATTGCATCTGCGCACCCTTGTACTTTTCGTTTCCGCCATAATCAAGAGCAGACAAGCAGGAGTAGGATTTTCCCTCCGGGGGCCTGAACCTGGGTAAACCTCGTGTCCCCGTGTTGCTTGTTTGCTAACCGTTCCGTGATCTCCAGCATCCCCATCTTCTCCAAAACCCAAGCTCATAACAATGGGCATTGACGAGATTAAACCTCGTCAGGGTGGGTCTGGCCCCTCTGCCCAGCCCCTCCGGCTCTCCTCTGGACTTCTTGTTCCCCACAGAAAGTTATTGACTTTGTCCTTCGTCCTATCCAATTCTGATAATATTTCTTTACTAACTTTTCTGAAACCAAAAATAGCAGAAAACAGGCATCTGGCACTGTTGCATCTTGTTAATACGTTAGTACTAGAAAACATGTAAAAAGCACCTCAAAGTGTAGACAAGTAAAGCAAAGTAGATACTAAACAAGCATGGAGCATCAAAAATTATAGATACGTTTCCAACGTATCATGAAACTTGCCCATAAAGATTTACTCAGTGATGTAAAGTTGAACAGTGCATCTCACTATCACTACTGAGAGTAAAAGTATCTTAATCTTTTATTTTCTTTCTTTTTTTAATTCTTTGTTTTGCAGGTACAAGTCTTGAAGATTCAAGATTAGAATAGGTTTTCTTTTTGATAGAATAATTCCCTTGTAAACTTTATTTTATTCTTTTGTAATAAAGATTGTAATATTACTCAATATATAAATGTTCTTCCTTTTATCATTTAATATTGTAAAGATCCTTGATTACTTTTATAAGTTACATTTTGTAACTTATTTATTGAATAAAGATATGGAATGGATATTCATTATCTTGATTATGTTATATTATTTAAGGTTTGAGTTACTAAATGTTATTGCTTGATTAAATAAGATTACTCAAACATAATTCTAATTCATTTTAAATTATAATTCTAACACTCAAGTTGTAATTCAAGGCTATAACGATCATTCTCCAAGGCTATTCCTAAACTTAAAGAGTGAAAGAAATTTAGTTCACTTTAGGTTTTTTTTATTTGGCGAAAAATTTACCCACATTTTTATAGATGAATGCATGCAATTGCACAGATTCCTAATTCTACCCTTCGTGGGTTCCTAATTGCTGGGATGTTACAGACTTCCCCCCTTAAATTAAACTTTGTCCCGGAGTTTGTTCAAGTATACCTGAACAGTTCTAGATAGGCTTTTCTTAAATCATCTTCTTTCTCCCAAGTAGCTTCTCTCTCAGGGTGATGTTTCCACTGTACCTTGCAGTATTTGATTGCCCTATTCCTCAACCTTTTCCAGTTTTCTTCCAAGATTTTACGGGGTTTTTCAACATAGGTTAGGTCTGCTTGTAATTCTATCTCTTGGTGTGTGATTGCATCATCCGGAACTTTCAGACATTTCCGGAGTTGTGACACATGGAAAACATTATGAACTTGAGACAATCTTGCGGGTAACTCTAAAGCATAAGCTATAGTCCTGTTCTGACTCAGTATCTTGAATGGCCCGATATATCTTGGACTCAATTTTCCTTTAACTCCAAACCTCTTAACTCCTTTCATTGTACTTACTTTCAAATATACCATGTCTCCTACTTCAGGATGCCATGATCTTCGACTTTGATCAGCATAACTTTTTTGCCTACTTTGAGCTATTTTCAGTCTATCCTTGATCTTATCAATTATGTCTTGTTTTTTCTTGATATAGTCTGGCGCAAATTCCTTGCTGCTTCTAGGCTCATACCAACATATTGGTGATCTACACTTTATTCCATACAGACCCTCATATGGAGCTGCCTTCGGACTACTCTGATAGCTATTATTGTAGGAACATTCTGCCAATGGTAGATGATCTTCCCATGAACCTCCAAAACCTAATGCACAAGCCCTTAACATGTCCTCCAGTATTTGATTGGTTCGTTCCATTTGACCCCCTGTCTCTGGATGATAAGCTATGCTAAAATCTAACTTTGATCCAAGTGCTTCATGTAATTGCTTCCAAAATGCCGAAGTAAACACTGATCCCCTCTCAGTTACAATCTTTTTGGGCACTCCGTGCTTACTTACAATTTCTTTGATGTAAACTTGTCGTGGGAATGACCACGGCAGACGTTGCAATCGGCAGCGAGTAGTAGAACATGGGGCAAGGGCGGCCAGCCATCTGTGGTGCAAGATGAGGGCGGAGACACAGGGTTTTACCCAGGTTCGGCCCCCCGGAGGGTAAAGACCTACTCCTGCTAGATTGTATTATGATGGAAGTACAATGAGGCGAGCTCGGCGGCTAGGCAGCGAGTCGCTTGGGTGGATGATGGAACGTACCGTCTACTCGCCCTCTAGGGAGGTTTATATAGACTCACCCCCCTAGGGTTTACATATCTCAACCGAATCAGTTAAGGTTTTAGCAATCGTTTAACCTAATCCGACTGGGCCTATCTACTCTCCTGGGCCTTCAGCTTCCAGTCGCATGAATCCACGCCAGGCCTTGATCCAGTCGCCGTCCTGCAGGCCCACTCGCCAGTTCCTGGGTCGGTCGGAAACGTCATGCTGGGTATACCCCGGTAGGCATATCCCCATCAGTAGTACCCGAGGCCGTTGTTGATTGGTCGCAGGTGTTCATTGGCAATCGGAGTATTCAGATCTAATGCAAACGCCCAGTCGAATCGGCGGCGGACTCCTGAATAAAGGAAAAACAAGTTATTCTAGTGGCAATGACAGCAGTCAATCGGGTCGCAGCTCGGCGAATGGGTCGGCGAAATGTTTAGTCACAGTTTTAGTGATTGGGTCGGCGAGTCGAATGGATGAAGTTGGACCATCAGATGCAGTCAAACTAGTCGTTGGGATAATCCAACGGTAACTTCGGCGTAATCACCGCGTAGTAACGGCTCCCGGAATTGGCGGGTAACAACCGCTATATAAAGTAAATGGCAAGCGATCGGGGAACCACTCCTTCGTCATTTCCTCCGATTTCGCCCATCTCCATTTTCCTCCGCATTGCGACCCAATCGATCCAAAATCCTCCGACCTCCGCGAACCTTTTCGCCAATGGCCCCCTCCACCAAACCATGGGGCAGGTCCAAATGCACCAGAGCGCTACTGGCATCCTTCGAGGAGGCCGGGATCCTACGCGTCGGCAGGTGGCGCATCACCGCGGCCGGAGAGGTGACTCCGGATCCGCACGAGGGAGAGTTCTTTTGCTTCACCAGCCATCTGGAGCGGGGGCTGGGGTTCCCCACGTCTCTCTTCTTCCGGCGCTTCTGCGCCTTCTACGGGATCCAGCCGTCGGACCTGGGCCCGCATAGCATCGAACAGCTCGCCATTTTCGTGGCGTTCTGTGAGTGCTACCTGAGATGCAGGCCCTACTTCCCTCTGTGGCAAGATCTGTTCCACGGGAGGATCAGTCGTGAAGAATCAGGCGGCCCAATGATGGCGGCGGGTGGCCTGACGTTCCAGTTGAAGTCGAAGGCCTCCTTCTTCGACCTGATGCTGCCTGCCAAGGCGGCAAGCGAGTGGAAGAAGTCCTGGTTCTACGTCACCGAGGCGACTCCAGATGGCGAGGTAGCGATCCCGAGGTATTCCGCCGACCGGCCTGAACCGCGCCGTCTCCAGGTCGGCAAGCTCCCATTAGACCAGCGGATGGTCGTGGATGAGATGCTTCAAACTATCCGTGGCCTGAAGAAGAAAGGCCTGCAGACCATCAACCTGTACAAATGCTGGCTCGGGCGGCGACTTGTTCCCCTGGCCCGCCGCGATCATTACATGTACGAGTACACGGGCAGGGAAGACTCGACGAAATCCTGCCTCGCAGAGTGGAAACTCGAAGACTACGTCCTGGCATTGAAGAAGATCACCCAGGCGGCATACCTGGACGCGAAGGCCAGGGTCGCCCCCTACACCGCGAAGCATCCAGCCCCAACGGTAAGCCGCTGTTTTTACTACCATTCGCAGTCGTAGTTGACGCTGTCGCGGTTATACTGATATTGTCTCGTGCCTGCTGCAGTTATTTCAAGTGGTGGAAGGGTGGCTCCCACCCGTGGACGACGAGAACTCGAGCTCGTCCGTCCAGGACGGGGGTGAGTCGCCTCCTGCCAAGGGTGGCGTCGAGAGAGACGCGAGTGACGACGACGACGAGCCCAGGGAAGAGGCCGCCCCAATGGTTCGCAAAACTCGCGGGAAGCATCAGCACGAACTCGAGGCGAGTAGAAGCCTCGATCGTCATGACGACGACGACGATGAACTTCCCGAGCACACCTCGCGTCGCGAGGCCACACCTTCGAAAAAGAAGAAGAAGAAGGAAGTGAAGGCTCCACCAAAGAGGAAGACGAGGCCGGCGAAACAGGCATCTCCGCCTCGTTCGGCGAGTAGTTCCAACACCACCAGCTTGGCCAAGGATGAAGCGCCGCGGACGACAGCAGCACCAGATGTCGCTGCCGCTCTGGATGAGGTACCTCTGGCCTCGCTTCCCCCCCTATTCGCCCCAGTCTCCGGGTTGGGGGTTGCTCCAGCCGCAGCAGCTTCACCTCCCAGGAGAGCTCCTGCCGAAGTCGTTCCGGAAGCTCCTGTCGCGGCCTCGTCGTCGAAAAGGCCTTCCGTGTCTTGGGCACACGATGTTTTGGAGATGGGCCTCAGTCGGAAACTGGGCCCCGAACTGGAGAAGCCGGCCAGCATCCGCATGGGACTGCGGTTCATACCAGTCGCGAAGTAAGTTTCGTTCGTCTGCTTGCCTTTCATTGTATTTGGACCACTTTGCTCATATAATCAATTCGCAGGACTGGAGTTAAGAAGATAGGCCACCCGTCCATGGCCAAGGTGCCGCCAGTCGTCGCCGAGGAGGACGCCTCACGGAAGAGGAAAGCCGATGAGGTCGCTGCCCCCGCAGACGATTCTAAGAAGGCCAAGGGTGACGATGTCGTCACGGTCTCTGACGATACGACGGCTGATCCGAGTGATCCTCTGACTGCGACGGGGGCGGCCTTGAAGACCAAGGGGATATTTCCTCACCTGGGATGGCCGAGCCGGGTCCTCTTGGTGCTGGAGCGTCTACCGCGACCTTCCCCCGCTTTATGGCCAAAGCGGCCACAACGAGTGGTACAGCGCCATCGAGCCACGCGCCTGGGGTCGCCGAAACGGAGGTCGAGCAGCGTCACGGACACACTCCGGCTCTTCTCGTATCTGTGGACGCGCTGCAGCTCCATGGCATGTTGGGCGCAGCCATCCAGGTATGTCCAGTCCCCGAGGATCGGGCCACTGAATTTCAGTGGTCAGATTCTTATAGTGTTTGCTTTTATTTGTAGCACCCAGTCCTCGAGTGCCTAGTCGCTGAATTTCAGCGGGTGGGCACTTAGAATTTTTTATCTCTAGTCCCCGAGTGCCTAGTCGCTGAATTTCAGCAGGTGGGCACTTAGGATTTGATTGTTGTTGACTGTTTGATTTGTGCGCAGGGCTTGCAGCGTGAATCAGCCGATCAGCTCGTCGCGAAGTTTCGCGCGGAGAAGGAACTTGTTGCCGTCCAAGAAACGAACAAGGAACTCCAAGCCCTTGCTGCCAAGGCGGAGGAGATCCGCCAGGGTCTTGTTCCGGCGTGTGAACTGTCAGCGGCTCAGTCTGCCTTGAGTACGGCTGAGCAGCGGATCGCAGATCTTGAACGCGATCTTAAGGAAGCGAAGACGAAGGCGAGTGCGGCAGATGGGTGAGCCAGAGCTGCTGTTACGGTTGCCGCTGAGGAGCGGAAGGTCTTTGACGCCCTTGTTGCTGGGCTACAAGACGACTTCTCCTCTCTTCAAAGCTTCATCACGGGTCTCTGCCGTCCTTTGATTAGTAAATTTTCTGCCTCTTCTTGTAGTAGCTGCATTATGTAATCTTTGTTGTACTCACTGCCACCCTCTGTCCACAAGTTGGATTATCGACAGCTCGGAGGAGGCGTAGTCGTACGACGTGCGGCAGTGTGTGGCCACTCTGGTCGACTCGGTCACGTTGTCTGCGGCTTGCATTCGGGCGTATCTTTAGGAGATGTCGCCTACGGAAGTGATTCCCAGCGACCTCATCGAAGTATGGTGGTATCTGGAGAAGGCGCCGTCAGTCGTCGAGTTCATGACGCGGTCAGCGTTCCGGCACGGGGCGGTGACGGCGCTTAGCCTTGGGCTTGCCCACTTCCCGGAGGATTTCGACCTGGACGACGTGACGAGTGGCTACCCCTCGTCGATGGGCTCGGTGGAGATTGCCGAGGTGCTGAAGCTGACGGATCGTTCTGCGGTATACTCCGATCGTGTCTGGGCGATGGGCAACCTCCTCCCTTATCAAGAGACGACTATCGCGCCCAATGATCCCGAGCCACCGCACCGGGACTTCAAGGTCGAGCAACCCTTCCATGCGGCGATGGCGGGTGATATGACGACGTACCCGTCGAACCCATACACTCCCTTCATTCGCAACCGCAAGGGTGGCGGCGAGTCGACATCGAAGCCTGCGGAATAAAAAACATTGTGCCCTGGGGCATTAGCAGTTCGGCCATTGGGATCAACTTGTATTTTGTAGCAACTTTGTTCTGTTGTAATGGAATTTCGCGTTATTTTGTGAATTGTCTTGCGATTTTGATTGACGATTTGATGAGTCCCCGAGCGCGTCCGCCCTTTTTATGGGGTTTACCTCGTTTGGTATGTGTTTGTGGTTTAGGATGTTTTGTCAGTTGTTGTGATATTGAGGTCGACTCGCCCGAGCTTGGAAAGCCAGTCGCTGGGCGACTCCCAAGAGTGTTCTTTACCCTACC
Source organism: Avena sativa (assembly GCA_916181665.1). Classification (NCBI taxonomy): domain Eukaryota; kingdom Viridiplantae; phylum Streptophyta; class Magnoliopsida; order Poales; family Poaceae; genus Avena; species Avena sativa. The sequence continues at coordinate 526,899,352 of OV702294.1, forward strand.
GTTTTCCCTTGCGCGAACGAGGTCGGGTGGCCGAGTCCCCGAGCGTGGTACTTGGTGGTTCTAGTCGCGGCTCTAGGTTGGGCGAGGACTGAGCGCGTTAGAGTGAGCGCACCACTCCTGTCTGACCCGTAAGGTCAGTCGCATGGCGAGTCCTGGGCACGCTCTCATACTTGTCGTTTTTCCCTAGTCGCTCATGTTGAACTGGTCATCAGTCCCCGAGCGTGGTACTTGGCCGTTCGAGTCGCTGTGTCGAGGATGCGAAGGGTCATGGTCGCTGTGAGGAGCGAAGGCAGTAGTCTTGGCTCGTTAAGCCAGTCGAGCTAGGCGACTCCAATGGGGCTCTGGTAGGCGTTTTTCGTGGACGTTACAAGTCCTGGGGTAACCCAGTGCCCTCGTAACGCACTACTTGGCCGTGCCGGTCGCTGTACCAGAGGTTGACTTCTGTAGTTAGCTTGACGCTGTTGTTACGAGTGTGAGTGGCACAAGACACGGAGAGCAGACGCAATTTGCGGTAACCAATATGTTTTATTTCATAGCGGGTGGGGGGTACATGTATGGGGTTCTAGGAGTAGAACTTGCGTAGGAGGTTTACATTCCACGGTCGCTTGACGTCGTGTTTCCCGTCTCCACGGACATCGGTGAGGTAGTAGGCGTTGTTGCCCAATACTCGCCTGATGGAGAATGGTCCCTCCCACGGGGGGAGAGCTTGTGCATGCCCTTCTTGTCCTGGATGAGGCGCAGCACCAGGTCGCCTTCCTGGAAAGTGCGAGTCCTCACTCGCCGGCTATGGTAGCGGCGGAGTCCTTGCTGGTGATGGCAGTGCGGGAGCGAGCTAGGTCGCGTGCCTCGTCGACTTGATCGACTCCATCCTGGCGTGCGAGTTCGTTTGCAGCCTCCGTGTAGTGGACAACCCTTGGCGAGTCGTGCTCTAGGTCGGTGGGCATGACTGCCTCGGCGCCATACACCATGAAGAAGGGGGTGAACCCTGTCGACCTGTTGACAGATGTGCGGATGCCCCAGATGACGGAGGGTAGCTCCTCTACCCAGCACCCGGCGGTGCGCTCGAGTGGTACTTGGAGCCGTGGCTTCAGGCCATGGAGGATGCTCTGGTTGGCCCGTTCCGCCTGGCCATTGGACTCCGGGTGGGCGACTGAGGCAAGGTCGAGTCGGATGTGGTGTTCTTCGCAGAACTCGGCCATGGCCCCTTTGGCGAAGTTGGTGTCGTTGTCCATGATGATGCTGTTTGGGAATCCGTAGCGATATATGAGCTCGCGTAGGAACTTGGTGGTGGTCTTCCCATCGCATTTCCGGACTAGCTTGGCCTCCACCCACTTTGTGAATTTGTCGACCGTGACCAGGAGGTGGGTGAAGCCGGAGGGGGCCTTTTTGAAAGGGCCTACCATGTCCATACCCCACACGGCGAACGGCCAGGTGATGGGGATTGTCTTGAGCGCCGAGCTCGGCACGTGGGTCTGGTTGGTGTACTTCTGGCACCCGGCGCACCGCTGGACAATGCCGACAGCGTCTACGTGTGCGGTGGGCTAGTAGAAGCCATGTCGCATAGCTTTTGCGACCAGAGAGCGAGCCGGCGTGGTGGCCGCAGTCGCCGGAGTGGATGTCGTGGAGGATTTTGCGTCCTTCAGCGGGTTGGACGCAGCATTGGAACACGCCGGTCACGCTGCGCTTGTGGAGCTCGTCGTCGATGAGGACGAAGGATTTGTAGCAGCGTGCTATCATCCGGGCGTCTGTTTCGCCTGCTGGCAAGGTGCCTCCCTCCAGGTAGGCGATGTACGGCGTAGTCCAGTCTTCTGGCTCGGCGATGAGTGCGACCAGGGCTGCCTCTGGTTGCAGCGGGACTCCGATGTCGATCTCCCTCGGGGGAGAGACGGAAGGCTTGGTGATGGTGTCGAGGAAGACGCCGGCGGGTGGTGCGAGTCGAGCCGAGCCGATACGAGAGAGTGCGTCGGCCTCCTCGTTTTTACGCCGCCAGCTTGTCCACTGCTTAGCGGTATGCCGCCATGGTGGGGGAGACGGCGTCGCAGGTACCAGCGACCTTCCCGGCGATGAGGTCGGAGTCTCCGTAGCAGCGTAGGCGGTTGACATTCATCTCCTTGGCGGCTCGCATGCCGTGGAGTAGTGCCTCGTACTCGGCCATGTTGTTGCTGCAGGGGGTGAAGTCGAGGCAGAGGATGTAGCGGAGCTTGTCGCCCTTCGAGGAAGTCAGCACGATCCCTGCTCCTGCGTCGTCTGCATTCTTGGAGCCGTCGAAGTGCAGGCTCCAATAGTGGAGGTACGGCAGCTTTTCCGGCTGTTGGGCCTCTTCCCAGTCGGCGATGAAGTCCGCGAGAGCCTGCGACTTGATCGCTTTGCGTGGCTCATACTTGATGCTGTGGACGCCGATTTCGACGGCCCACTTGGCGACTCGCCCGGTCGCCTCGCGGTTGCGGATTATGTCCTGCAACGGTGCTGAGGAGACGACCGTGATCGGGTGATCCTGGAAGTAGTGCGGCAGTTGCCGCTGTGCTCTGAAGACCGTGTATACCAGTTTCTGGTATTGCGGGTATCGCTGGCGCAACTCGGTGAGGACCTCGCTGATATAGTACACTGGTCGCTCCTTTCCTTCCTCTGGCCGCTCGACGACCATGACGGCGCTGACGACGCGCTCGGAAGCCGCGACGTAGACCAGCATGGGTTCCTTGTCGACGAGGGCGGCATGTAGCGGTGCTGCGAGTAGCACCTTCTTGAGGTCGCGGAGCGTGTTGTCCGCCTCCTTGTCCCACTGGAAGGTGGGGTTCTTGCGCATCAAGCGGTATAGGGGCATCGCCTTTTCGCCCAATCGGGGGATGAAGCGACTGAGAGCCGCGACTCTCCCGGCCAGCTTCTGGACGTCGCGCAGGCACTCGGGTTTGCCGAGTCGAGCGATCATGTCGATCTTGGTGGGGTTCGTCTCGATCCCGCGCTTGGAGATGACGTATCCCAGTAGTTGCCCTGCTGGTACACCGAAGGTGCATTTGCCTGGGTTTAGCTTTATCTTGTATTTCCGCAGGTTGGCGAATGTTTCCGCCAGATCGGCGAGTAGGTCGCTCTGGCGAGCGGACTTTACTACCACGTCGTCGATGTAGACGTGGATATTGCGGCCAATTTGGCTCGCAAGGCACTCCTGCATGCACCGCTGGTAGGTTGCCCCGGTGTTCTTGAGGCTGAAGGTCATGGCGGTGTAGCAGAAGGCTCCGAATGGCGTGATGAACGACGTCTTTTCTTCGTCCTCGACAGCCATTTTGATCTGGTTGTACCCAGAGTAGGCGTCGAGGAAACACAGCGACTCCAAGCCCGCGGTGGAATCGATTATTTGGTCGATCCGCGGGAGGAGGAATTTCTCCTTCGGGCAGGCGCTGTTTAAATTTGTGTAATCGATACACATCCTCCAGGTCCCATTTTTCTTCTCGACCAGGACTGGGTTTGCCAGCCACTTGGAGTATTTTATTGGCCGGATGAAGCCTGCAGCGAGTAGACGCTGCACCTCCTCGGTGATGGCTCGGTGGCGCTCTTCATTGAAGGGCCGCAGCGACTGCTTGACAGGTCGCACTTTGGGGTCGGCATTGAGTTTGTGCTCAGCGAGTTCCCTAGGGACACCAGGCATGTCAGAGGGCTTCCCTGCAAAGATGTCCCTGTTCTCACGGAGGAACTCGATGAGCGCGCCTTCCTATGCTGGGCTCATGCCCGTCCCGATCGTCACCGTCTGGCTGGAGTCGCTTGGGACCAGCTCGACGGTGCGGGTGTGCGTCGTTGCCTCGAAGGCTGAGGTGTTGCCGCCCTCCGAGTTGGGCTTCTTGAGTATGGTGGGGTCATCGTTGTTGACCCTGCTCGCGTACTTGGTGAGCTCGTCAGCGTGGTTGGCCTCTGCCGCGATGACGGTGTCGGCGAGTTCGGCTCCTTTAGCCTCGCACTCGGCGGCCATGTCGTGGTCGCCGTGGATGGTGATGACGTCGTGCGGCCCGGGGAGCTTCATCGCGTTGTACGCGTAGTGGGGCAATGCCATGAACTTAGCGAACGCCTGGCGCCCCAAGACGCAGTGGTAGGGGCTATCGAAGGGCACCAGCTCGAAGACGATCCGCTCGGTGCGGAAGTTTGCCGGTGTGCCGAAGGTGACTGGCAGCGTGACCTTGCCGATCGGGTACGCCTTCCGACCGGGGACGATGCCGTGGAACATGGTGTAGGTCATCTCGACCATCGACTGCGGGAGCCGCAGTCGCCTGAAGGTGTCTAGGTACAGGATGTTGATGGAGCTGCCGCCGTCCATCAATGTCTTGGGGAGCCAGTAGTCTCCCACCTTGGGCTTGACTACCAGGGCGACTCGTCCTGGTTACTCGATGCGCCGCGAGTGGTCCTGGCGGCTCCAAGTGATTGGTTGTTCCGACCAGTTGAGGAACTGGGGAACATCCACCTGGGCCACCACGTTGACAGTGACGGCACGGGCGATGACCTTGTTCTCGCGCTTCGTGTTGAAGCCTGTGAAGGTGTGGAGCGAGCCGGCCACGGTGCCGAATTTTCCATCGTTTGGCGGGTTGTTGTCGGGGTCCTCCCGCGCTCGCCATGCCTTCTCGATCTCCTTGAGAGAGTGGCAGTCGGCGGTCGTGTGTGTGGCGGGCTTCCCTTCCCTGCTGTGAAACACACAAGGTTGGTTAAGGAGGGCCGCGGGGTCGAACCTTGGTTTCCCCTTGTAGTTGCCGCCATCGCGGCGTTGCCCCCGTCACGGCGGAAGCTCTTGGGCTCGCTCTGCGCGTGCCCAGTGTTGGCGACAAAGTCGACTCGCCCGTCACTGCGGCGCTTGCCGGTGAGGCGAGTGTTGCTGTAGCGTAGGTCGGACCGTCGTCCGTTGTCGTTGTTGTTCGTGCGGCGTTGACCTCCCGACTCGTTGTCGGTTTCCTGGTTTGGGTCTTCCTCCGCGTATCTTTTGGCGATCTCAAGGAGGTCCGGTATGTTGTCGAGTGTGCGGTATGCTCGTTTGAGCTTAGCAACCAAGGGCTCGTAGCGGCACGAGGTCTTGAAGCAGTGGATTGCGGTGTCTGGGTGGATACCGACCGCGTTGTACCACAGTTCTTGCCATCGTTGGACCCAGCTGCGGGTCGACTCACGAGGTCCCTGGACGCATCGTTCCAGGTCCTCGATGGTGGTGGCGCGGGTGTATGAACCCTCGAAGTGCCTGACAAAGGCGTCGCGCATCTCTTCCCAGGAGTCGATGCTGTCCGCGGGGAGAGTGTTGATCCACTGCCTGCACGCCCCCTCCATCATCAGGGGGAGGTAGCGGGCGGCGAGTAGGTCGGTGTGACCGGCGATCCCCATTGCCATGAGGTAAGTGTCCAGCCACACAGAGGGATCGTACGCGGGGTCGTACTTCTCTATTTCCTTCGGTGCTTTGAAGTTCGCCGGGTATATTTTGCCTCGGATCATTGGTCCGAAGCATCGGGGCCCGAGTCGGCTTAGCGACCCCATCGGCTCGCCGTCGCGGCGATTGGTTAGGGTATGTCGCAGGTCGTCGGGCTGGCGTGCGCGCCAGCTCTGGTTGTTGATGATGTGGGTGCGGGCGTCGACGGGCTGACCGTTGGCGGCGATGAAGTTGGTCGCTGGCCTGGGGTCGTTGGTGGAGAGTGCCGCGTTCGTGGGTCGGTGTTGGAGTTGTAGTGGTTCGGGTGGCGGGCAGTTTAGAGTGTTTGCCGCCAATGGACGGCCGCTTGAGGCCGCTCTGCTGCCTGACGAACGCGAGTACATCCGACCCTATGAGTCGACGCCTGCGTTTTGTTGCTCGACCGCCTTTGCGAGCAAGACCTTGACGTACTGGATCTATAGGACGCCGTCACCAGTGACCGTGATGTTGTCGGCTGCTGCTCGGCCCGCCTCGAGGTTGTCCATCGGGGTGGAGAACAATGGTAGGCCGTTCGCATCTCGCTCCCGTGAGGAGACCACGATCCGCGGCTGGTCCCTGGGGGGTGCGCGGTTGGGTGGAGGTGGGGTGCCATTCGCCGTCGACCCGGGTGGGGGCCGGGCGCTTCCTCCTGGTGGCGCGTTCTCGCAGATCGCGCGCTCGGCCATGCGGGCTGGGTCTTTTTCGTTGTCGAAGTTCAGGGCGCGCCCCTGGACGGTGGGGTTCAAGCGCGACCTGATTCTCTGCTGGTGGTAGCGCGACAGCTCCTGCGCCGTCACCTGCTCGAGGCGAAATTTTTCGCGCTCGGCTTGCTCCTTGCGGACTGCCTCCGCCAGCTTCAGGCGGAGTTCCTCGACCTCCGTTGCCATTGCATTGGGAGGGATCGGGGTGGAGAAGGGATCCTCCGGTGGGTCGGTGCCAGTCGCCATGTAGGTCGCGGCATGGTGACCGGTCCCGTCACGGAGATCGGTGGAGTTTTCCGACCCGGAGTCGAAGTCGAAGATCCCAAGGATGGAGGGATCCTCGAAGTCTCCGACGTTGGAGACCTGGGTGATGGAGCCTGCGGGCGAAGCCGCGATGATGGATCCGGCGAGTGACGCCGGGGTCACCGAGTCAGCGTCGTCGTTGAGGGCCGCGTCTTCCGTGACTGCGGTGGTTTCGGCCACGTCGCTGTGGGCCGAGTTGTACTCGGAGGCGAGGTGGATCGTGCGGACCTGGCTCTCGGAGAGCCGGTCGCGTGGCGGCGACTCGCGGATGCGAGCCGAGTCCTCCGAGACGATGACGTCGGTGAGGCCGACGAAGAGGCTGATCGTGCCGACTAGCAAGATCATGCTATGCGTGACGGGTCGCGCCGCCGGGACGTAGCTGCTCGGCAAGATCTGGAGCATCTCGCCGATCGCTATCATGCGGCCGGTGGCGACTGAATCGTTCATGGGCAGATTGGATCTCACCGCAGAACACCGGCCAGACCGGCCAGGCCCCACGGTGGGCGCCACTGTCGTGGGAATAAAATGTGCACTTTTAGTGAGTCTATCCACAATCACCCATATCATATCCTTCCGTTTAGGTGTCATGGGCAATCCTGTGATGAAGTCCATACCTATTTCCTCCCACTTCCATTCGGGAATTTACAAAGGTTGCAATGGTCCTGCTGGACTTTGATGTTCAGCCTTCACCCTTTGGCAAGTATGGCATTCGAATACATATTTAGCAATGTCTTTTTTCATGTTATTCCACCAGAAAAATTCTTTCAGATCCATGTACATATTAGTACTTCCTGGATGTATAGAATATGGTGTTTCATGTGCTTCTCTGAGTATGACATCACGAATCTCAATCACATCTGGAACACAAAGACGATCTTGGAACCATAAAGACTCATAATCTCCTAGGCGAAAAACTAATGTTTGCCCTTGATATATCCTCTGAATTTCTTCAGCAATGAAAGGATCCCCTACTTGATGTCTAAAAGTTTCATGCTTAAGATAACTATCCTGCTCTGCAACTACCTGCATAGTAGCTAATCCTCCAAGAATCTTTGTTCTTATGAATTGAAGCTCTAATCTTTCCAAGTCCATCTGTAACTCTTTTGGTAGCTCCTGATTGCTAGGCTGAATATCTGCACTTTTACGACTTAAAGCATCTGCTACAACATTTGCTTTTCCTAGAGTATAGTTGATTGTTAAATCATAACTTTTATTATTTCCAACCAACGCTTTTGTCTCATATTTAATTCCTTTTGAGTAAAGAAATATTTGAGACTTTTATGGTCAGTGTATAACTCACATCTGGCTCCATAAAGAAAATGCCTCCATCCTTTCAGCGCAAAGACTACTGCTGCTAATTCTAAATCATGAGTTGGATAGTTGACTTCATGTGGTTTCAGTTGTATTGATCCATAAGCAATCACTTTCCGATCTTACATTAACACACAACCCAGACCTTCTTTAGATGCATCACAGTATAGTATAAAGTCTTTCCCTGATTCTGGAACTGCTAGAATTGGAGAGGTAGTTAACCTGGTCTTCAACTCCTGAAAACTTGCTTCACATTTCTCATCCCAATTGAATGGTGTATTATTTCTTAACAATTTGGTCATTGGCCCAGCTATTTTGGAGAAACCTTCAATGAATCTCTGATAATAACCAGCCATACCTAAGAAACCTCGAATCTATTTCACATTGGTTGGTGCAGTCCATTCTAGTACTGATTGAACTTTAGATGGGTTTACAACAATTCCATCTTTACTAATCACATGACCGAGGTATTATACCTCATCTAACCAGAATTCACACTTACTGAACTTAGCATAAAGCTTATGTTCTCTTAGGGTCTGCAATGCTATTCTCAAATGATGTGCATGCTCTTCCTTATCCTTGGAATATATCAGAATATCATCAATGAAGACTATGATGAACTTATCCAAATATGGCATAAAGATTTTGTTCATCAGGTTCATGAATATAGCTGGTGCATTGGTCAATCCAAATGGTACTACTAGATACTCATGGTGTCCATATCTCGAGACAAATGTTGTCTTTGGAACATCCTCTAGTTTGATTTTTATATGATGGTATCCAGATCTGAGATCAATCTTAGAAAGTACTCCAGCTCCTTTCACTTGATCAAACAGATCTTGAATTCTTGGTAAGGGATACTTATTCTTTATGGTAACATTGTTCAGATTTATGTAATCCCCACACATTCTTCTTCCACCATCACTTTTATCCACAAAGATCACCGGTGTTCCCCATGGGGATACACTTTCCTGAATAAATCCTTTTCTGGATAACTCATCAATTTGCTCTTTGAGTTCCTTTAATTCTTTTGGTCCCATCTTATATGGTGCTTGAGCTATTGGTGCAGTACCTGGAATTAGATAAATAGTGAATTCTATTTCCTGATCTGGTGGCATCCAGGTAGCTCTACGGGAAAAACATCTTGGAACTCATTTACTATAGGAATATCTTCCAACTTGAACTCCTTCATTGAGTTCAACTGAAGATCCACCATGATATGACTGTGTCGGTCTACTTGATAAACTATTCTTCCTCCACTTGGAGTTTTGATGGAGACAATTTTCTCCTCACAATTTATATGAGCCCCATGTTCAGTCATCCAGTCCATTCCCAGCACTACTGCAATTCCCTTCAAAGGAATTACATAAAGGTCCACAAAGTATGTACAACCACATATCGAAATAACCTGATCTTCTTTAATGTGGCATACGGTCACATTTCCCCCTGCCATAACTACGGTCATAGGGTTTTCTAACGTTGCCCTTCTAATCCCGAATTTATCACAGAATTCTTTAGAAATGAATGAAGTAGTTGCACCAGTATCAAATAGAACTTTGCCAAAATTGGTAAGGATATTGAGCGTACCTATCACTGCGTGCTCTGAGTTATCCACCTCCTCTATGGTTGCACAATTCAGCTTCCTGGTAGGTCTGTTCCTCTTGCCATTGTTGTTCTTGACATTATTTCATCCTCGATTGGGCTATCTATTACCTCCACTGGCTTGTCCTCCGCCCTTGGTAGGCCAACCACATGGTGGTTTACTCAGACAGTCGGGCTTGATATGCCCCTTCTAACCACAACCGTAACAGATAACTACTGGCTTTTTGCATTCCATCTGGAAATGACTTGGAATTCCACAATTGTTACAGATAACATTCCTCCTAGGATTGGATTGATTTCCACCACTCCCCTTGTTATTATTATTGTTGCCATAGGCTTTGTTCCGAGGTTTGAACTCCAGATTGGGTTTAGGTTTACTTGCCTGAATCCTCTTGGTTTCCTTCTTGGCTCTTTTCTGCCTATCCTCTTGGACATTCTTGTAGTCATATTCAAAAGTGATAGCTGCATCCAGCAACTGCTGATAGGTTTGCTTATTGGCCAACCTTAACTGCATCCTCACAAATGGATTTAACCCACACAGGAAACGCTTCTTCCTCTTCTCTTCTGTGTTAACATCTTCCTCAGCATAACGAGACAGTTGACTAAACTCCCGGATATACTTCATGACACTAGTGTATCCCTGCTGAAGCTCCTCAAATTCTCTCTGCTTCAACTCCATAACACTTTCTGGAACATGATATTCACGGAATCTCTGTTTGAACTCCTCCCAAGTGTACTCCCTTCCTGGATGTTGCATGGCTATCTGATTTTCCTACCATGATGCTGCAGGTCCGGTTAGAAGATGAGTTGCATACCTCAGTTTCTCCTCATCATTACAGCCTACAGTCTTTAACTTTCTTTCAATATCAGCTTGCCAGTCTTCTGCATCCATTGGTTTAGGAGCTGATGCAAAAGGTAACGGCCTTGCATTCTGGAAGTCAGAAAGACTCACTCCTCCACCTTCAGGTGCTCTCTGATTCCCAGCTCGTCCCAGTAGCTCTTCCATGAACTTGTTCTGGGTCTCTTCCATCATTTGCATACACTGTATAAAGTTCTGCTCCATTAATGGCCTCATTGATGGTGGTGGTAATGTTCCCTGATTTCCTACATCTGCATCGGCCTTCTCTTTGGCCTCACGTTCCATCCACTGTTTTTCAGATTCAGTCTCTACACCCGTATCCATGACCCCCTAGTCCTGCAACATAAAGCAAATACTCGTAATTACATCATGCACATGTGTTCTGAGCTCGACTTTACGCACAGAACTAGTCACACAATGAAAATCCAAATAAAATCCAAATATGCATTTCACATATTATACATTACAACATCTTAATAATACAAAGTCATTACAACATATACCATATAGGTATAATCACAACACTACCTTATTACCCGATACTTCTAAATAGCCGCCTGCTTCTAGTAATAACTACGCTCATCATACATGCCTGATGTCCAACCGTGATGACATGACGTTTGTCGCACAGTTTGTGGAACAAATGGCCTTCTAGAAGGAACATAATCAGTATCTGAAGTGTCAGGACTTGAGTCATTACTCAACCTGAGCGCATTGACTCCCTCCAGCTCAGCTGAAAAGTCTTCAGAAACATATTCAACATTATCTCCCACTTGCATCTCCTGAGCTTCATTCCTTGAGTTGTCAACAGAATACACAGATTCTGCTGCTCCACATGTGCTTTGTTGGGCAAGATAGTTAAACACAGGATAATGTATATTCCCTAGGTTTTGAGAAGGTGTTGGTGATTCAAACACTCTCTCCTCAGGATCTTCTTCTTCATCCTGATTATCTTTGAATATGGTGTTTCTACTACTGTTACTAGGGTTAATTCTTGCACCCATCTAGCTAGATTGTCCAACATTTCTGTTAGAACTATCTATGGACATCTGGTGTTCCTGGGATCCTTCAGATGATCCCATTCTCCAGCCATCAGAATTCTCAATAGGAAGTTCTGAATCAGAATTGTCCTCTGAACCTTGTGGTACTGCATACCTCATATCTATAGTAGGATCATATATAGGTTCAGGCCTTGGTGTATAAGGAAATGGTGTAAAAGATTCAGGATCTATAGGTATATCCTTAAAGTTGGGCTTTGTACTACTACTTTCTTCCTTCTCCAACTAAAATGCTAACTGCTTCCTCCTTTCAGGATCCGTTAGCTCCTCTAACATGTCATTTTTATCTTCGACAATAACTTGATGTGTCTTATAAAAATACGCAACAAGTGTTCGGTATTTATCCATAAACTTGGAAGCTAACTTAGGATGCTTCTTAACCAAAGTAAGATGATTCGATACAGGCTCTGAGTCTATAGAATCATGAGGAATCATAGAAAATGTGATACCTTCTAACTCCTTAGCTTTATGCTCCCGGATATTAGCTATCGCCTCCACAACAACATGATATGCTGCTAAGTGTTGGAGATATGCCCTAGAGGCAATAATAAATGTAGTTATTATTATATCTTTGTGTTTATGATAAATGTTTACATTCATGCTATAACAATAATAACCGGAAACATTAATACTTGTGTGATTTGTAAACTAAAGTAGAGTCCCTAGTAAAGCCTCTTTATAATACTAGCTTGTTGGTTAATAGATAATCGTGGTTTCCTGATCATGAACATTGAGATGTTGTTAACAACAAGATCATATCATTAGGAGAATGGTATGATGGACATACTCCTATAGATAAGCGTAGCATAAATATCAAGTCATTTTAATAGTTCAATTGCTATGAGCTTTCTAATAAATAGTAACCTAATTCCTTCGACCATGAGATCATGCTAATCACCATCACCATAAGGATGCTTTGATGACATCAAACACCACACCATAACTGGGTGGCTATAAAGATGTCATTGAGTGTTCGGAAAGTATGGGTTGAGGCACATGGATCAAGAGTGGGATTTGTCCATCCATAAGACGGATAGATATACTCTGGGCCCTCTCGGTGGAATGTCATCCAATTAGCTTGCAAGCATGTGACTGGCTCACAAGGGATCACATACCACGGGAACGAGAAAAGAGTACTTATCGGTAACGAGGTTGAACTAGGTACGCAGAGATACCGACAATCAAAACCTCGGATAAGTGAACTATCGTGAGACAAAGGGAAATTGGTATCGTATGTAAGTGGTTCATTCGATCGCAAAGTAATCGTATAAATATGTGGGAGCCATATGAATTTCCAGATTCCTCTATTGGTTATTGATCGGAGAAGTGTCTCGGTCATGTCCGCAGAATTCACGAACCGTAGGGAGACACACTTAAGCATTCGATGTTGTTTAGTAGATATGGAATGTTAGTAGGGATACCTAATGTTGTTCGGAGTCTCGGATGGGATCCGGGATACCACGAGGAGATCCAGAATGGTTTGGAGAATAAGATTCATATAAGGAAAGTCCTATTTCGGAGTTCGGGAAAGTTTCCGATGATTTCATCGGAGAGGTTCTAGAAGGGTCTAGAAGGTTCACCGGTCCGAAAGGAGAATGGTCCATGAATGTGTCATGGGTAAGTGGAATGATTGGATCATGTCCAAGTTCACTTGGTGTTGGCATATGCAAGAGAGAAATAAAGTTCTAAATTGAAAGTCAAACGGGAAGTTTGAAAAGTCAAACTAGAACAATGGTTTCCTAGTGGGAGAAGAAACAAGTCCTTCTCTCAATCCAACTTGGGTTTGGGTTTGGATTCAAACCCACCCCTCCCAAGGCTTCCCCTCCCTCTCATAAATAGAGGGGGAGGGCTGCCCCAAACAACACAAGTTCCAAGCCCTCTCCACGAGCCGCCGCCGCCGCTGTCCCATGCCACCGCCGCCCAGCGCTGCCGCTCGCTGCCACCACCGCCGCCTCGCCGCGCCGCCGCCGCCGGTCCGTCGCCGCCGCCCTAGCCGCTGCCGACACCTCCTCCTCCTCCCGGATCTCTAAACCCTAGTTTTCCGGGAAACCCTAATCCACCATAACTCGCATACGGCTTAGGCGAAGCCCTGCGGGATCTTCCCTCTACTTCCGACACCACGCCGTCGTGCTGCCGGAATCACGAGGGAGAACTACAACCTCCGCTGCCTACTAGAACAAGGGAGAGGAAGGTCTTCATCGAGTACCGAATGTGTGACCGACTGCGGAAGCGCTACCGGAACGCAGCGCCGGAAGGATCGTCTACGCGATCTTGAGATCGGCAAGTGTACGACTACATCACCCATGAGAATCTGCTCTCATTAACCGCTTTGGAATCTTCGAGGGTGAGTTCTTCTATCGACTCGTTGCTACAATCTAGTAGATAGATCTTGGCTTGTTTGTGTGCATGCGGTAGAATTTTTTGTTTTCCATGCTACGAACCCCTACAGTGGTATCAGAGCCGTGTCTATATGTAGATCTATTGCACGAGTAGAACACAATGGTCATTGTGGCCGGTGTTGCTTTTATTATAAATTTCTTTTTGTGTACTTTGAATCTTGCGGTATGATGGGATGAAGCGGCCCGGGCTAACCTTACATGACATCGTTCATGAGACTTGCTCCACGCTCAACATGCAACTTGTATTGCATAAGTGGCTTTGTGGGTGCCTGTCTCTCCCATCATAGTATAGATCCAATTTACAACAGGCACTTGATAGTTCAAGCATCAACGTTGTGTTTCTTGTTCGTAAGTTAGAACAACACTTATTGAAAGCCCCAAACCACGTAAAATATGCAAAGAAAATTAGAGGCGTCTAACTTTGTTTTGCAGGGGTGTGCTGTGATGTGATATGGCCATGGTTGTGATTATATTTGATGTATGCAATGTTCCTTATTGTAAGTTGGCAACCGGCAGGAGCCATATGGTTGTCTTTAAATTCCGTTAAGGCATGCGTGTCTATTCAAAGTAGTTGTAATAGTTGAAGCTGGTGGACGACAACCATGAAACGACGCCATTGACCTTGACGCCATACCGGTGATGATGGAGATCATGATTGTTCTTGAAGATGGAGATCGGAAGCACAAGAAGAAAGGCCATATCATGTCACATATTATGAATTGCATGTGATGTTAATCCTTTTATGCATCTTGTATTGTTTAGTTCATGACGGTAGCATTATAAGATGATCCCTCAAGCACACAAATTTCAAGTTTTAAAGTGTTCATACTTAGTAAGCACCGTTGCTAAATCTTGTTGTTTCGAAGCACCACGTGATGATCGGGTGTGTTAGATTCTGCGAGTGTATACAACGTGAGCAAGCCAGATTTGCTCATGCGAAAGCTAAGGTTTGATCTTGACGAGCCTAGCATGTACAGACATGGTCTCGGAACACGGATCACCGAAAGTTAAAGCATGAGTCATATAGTAGATATGATGAACATGTTGATTGTTCGCCATTGAAGCTACATCAACTCTCGTGATGATCGGTTTTGATGTGGTGGATTTGGTTCGTGTGATCACTAAAACAATTTGAGGGATATTGTTTTGAGTGGGATTTCACCTAGATTAATTTAACTATTAATTAGAACTCAATTTGTCATAAACTTAGTCTAAACTATTGCAAATATGTTGTAGATCAATGGCGGCCCCTACCATCAATTTTAATGCGTTCCTAGAGAAAGAAAAGTTGAAAACAATGGAAGCAACATTGCAGATTGGTTCCGCAATTTGAGGATTCTCCTCAATGCTGGTAATTTGACCTATGTGCTGGATGCACCGTTCGGTGACCCGCCTGCAGCTACTGCTACCGATGAAGTAAAGAATGTTTACCTCACTCAGAAGAATCAGTACTCCATAGTTCAGTGTGCTATCTTGTATGGTTTGGAATCGGAGCTTCAGAAAAGGTTTGAGAACAATGACCCACATGATATTGTCCGTGAACTCAAAATGATATTTGAGGCTCACGCGGCAGTTGAGAGTTATGAGGCTTCTGAAAAGTTCTTTAACTGCAAGATGGAAGAGGGCAGCTCCGTCAGTGAGCATGTGCTTAAGATGTCTGGGCACGCAAACAAGCTCCAAAGTTTGGGTATAGTGATTCCTAATTCTTTGGGGATTCACCGTGTCCTCCAATCACTACCACTAAGATACAAGAACTTTGTGATGAACTACAATATGCAAAACATGGACAAGACGTTGCTAGAACTCTTCTCCATGTTGAAATCTGCAGAAGTGGAGATCAAGAAAGAGCACCAAGTGTTGTTGGTCAATAAGACCACGAAATTCAAGAAGCAAGGCAAGTCTAAGAAAAAGGGCCTAAGCCTGATACTGAGTGCTTTTACTGCAAGGGAGAAGGTCACTGGAAGTGGAATTGCCCAAAGTACTTGGCGGATTTGAAGAACGGCAACATCAAGAAGAAAGGTACATCCGATATACATGTTATTGATGTGTATATCACTAGTACTCATAGTAGTGCCTGGGTATTTGATACTGGTTCGGTTGCTCATATTTGTAACTCGAAACAGGTACTGCGGAATAAACGGAAGCTAGCGAAGAACGAGGTGACGATGCGCGTTGGAAATGGATCAAAGGTTGATGTGATCACGGTCGGCACGCTACCTCTTCATCTACCATCGGGATTAGTTTTATACTTAAATAATTGTTATTTGGTGCCTATGTTGAGCATGAACATTATATCTGGATCATGTTTATTGCGAGACGGTTACTTGTTTAAGTCCGACAATAATGGTTGTTCGATTTATATGAGTAATATGTTTTATGCACATGCACCTTTGATAGATGGTCTATTCTTATTGAATCTCGATTGTAGTAATACGCACATTAATGACATTGAAGCTAAACGTTTGAAATTGAGCGATAAATCGACCTATATATGGCACTGTCGTCTTGGTCACATTGGAGTAAAGCGTATGAAGAAACTCCATTCCGATGGACTTCTTGAATCACTTGATTTCGAATCACTTGAAAGATGCGAAGCATGTCTAATGGGTAAAATGACTAAGACTCCATTTTCTGGTATGATGGAGCGAGCTATGGACTTATTGGAAATCATACATACCGATGTGTGTGGTCCAATGAGTGTAGCATCGCGCGATAGTTATCATTATGTTCTTACCTTCACGGATGACTTGAGTAGATATGGGTATATCTATTTCATGAAACATAAGTCCAAAACTTTCGAGAAGTTTAAGGAATTTCAAAGTAAGGTAGAGAATCAGCGTAACAAGAAGATTAAATTTCTACGATCTGATCGTGGAGGTGAATATCTAAGTTACGAGTTTGGTGAGCATTTGAAGAAATGCGGAATACTTTCACAATTGACACCGCCCGGAACACCACAGTGTAATGGTGTGTCCGAACGTCGTAATCAAACTCTCTTAGATATGGTTCGTTCTATGATGTCACTTACAGATTTACCGCTATCATTTTGGGGTTATGCATTAGAAACAGCCGCATTCCCTTTAAATAGGGCACCATCTAAATCCGTTGAAATGACACCGTATGAATTATGGTTTGGGAAGAAACCTAAATTGTCGTTCCTTAAAGTTTGTGGTTGCGAAGCTTATGTAAAGAAGTTACAGCCCGACAAGCTTGAACCCAAAGCGGAAAAATGCGTCTTCATAGGATACCCGAAGGAAACTATTGGGTATACCTTCTATCATAGATCCGAGGGAAAAATCTTCGTTGCTAAGAATGGATCCTTTCTAGAGAAGGAATTTCTCTCGAAAGAAGTGACTGGAAGGAAAGTAGAACTTGACGAGGTTGTTGAACCTTCTCTCGAACTTGCGAGTAGCGCACCACCGGAAGTAGTTCCTATGATGCCTACACCAATAAGAGAGGAAGCTAACGATGATGATCATGAAACTTAGGTTGAAGTTACTACGGAACCTCGCAGGTCAACGAGAACTCGTACCACTCCTGATTGGTATGATCCCGTTATGAGTGTCATGTTGGTGGACAACACCGATGACCCTGCGACATATGAGGAAGCAATGATGATCCCAGATTCCAATAAATGGCAAGAAGCCATGAAATCCAAGATTGGATCCATGTACGAAAACTAAGTATGGACTTTGGTGGACTTACTGGATGGCCGGAAGGCTGTCGAGAACAAATGGATTTTCAAGAAGAAAACAGATGCTGATGGTAATGTTACTGTCTATAAAGCTCGACTTGTCGCAAAAGGGTTTCGACAAATTCAAGGAGTTAACTACGATGAGACTTTCTCACCAGTAGCAAAGCTGAAGTCTGTGAGGATTATGTTAGCAATCGCTGCATATTATAATTATGAGATATGGCAGATGGATGTCAAAACGGCGTTCCTCAATGGAGACATTGATGAAGAGTTGTATATGATGCAACCCAAAGGTTTTGTTGATCCTAAAGATGCTAACAAGGTGTGCAAACCTCAATGGTCCATATATGGATTGAAGCAAGCATCCCGAAGTTGGAATCAACGTTTTGATAAGGTAATCAAAAGCTTTGATTTTATACAAACTTATGGAGAAGCTTGTATTTACAAGAAAGTGAGTGGGAGCTCTGTGGCATTCTTAATACTATATGTAGATGACATATTGTTGATTAGGAATGATGTAGACCTTCTTAATAGTGTCAAGGATTATTTCAATAATATTTTTTCAATGAAAGATCTTGGCGAAGCAGCTTACATATTAGGCATAAAGATTTATAGAGATAGATCGAGACGCTTGATATCATTGTCACAAAGTACATATTTGGACAAAGTTCTAAAGAGGTTTGGAATGGAAGATAGCAAGAAAGGGTTCTTGCCCATGTTGCCCAATACGACCTTGAGTAAAACTCAAAGCCCTGCAACGGCAGAAGATAGAGAAAGGATGAGTAAAACTCCCTATGCCTCAGCCATAGGATCTCTTATGTATGGCATGCTATGTACTTGACCCGACATTGCATATGTTGTTAGTTTGACTAGTAGATATCAAAGTGATCCAGGAGTGGATCATTGGACAGCGGTCAAAAACATCCTTAAGTACTTGAGAAGAACTAAGGATATGGTTCTTTCTTATGGAGGTGATGAACAGCTCGTTGTTAATGGTTACACCGACGCTAGTTGGAACACCGATCCGGATGATTCTAAATCTCAATCTGGATACATATTTACTTTGAATGGTGCAGCAGTTAGCTGGAGGAGTGCAAAGCAAAGCGTTGTGGCGAGATCTTCAACTGAATCAGAATAAATAGCTGCTTCGAAAGCTTCACAAGAGGCGATATGGATGAAGGAGTTCATTATAGAGCTCGGTGTGGTTCCAAGTGTGCTGGACCCAATGTCTATCTATTGTGATAACATGGGCGCCATAGCCAATGCGCAAGAACCAAGGTCACAGAAGAAGCTGAAGCACATCAAGCTACATTTTCATGCTATTCGAGAGCATGTCCAAGATGGTGACATAAAGATTTGCAAAGTACACACATATCTGAATGTGGCGGATCCGTTGACTAAACCTCTCCCGAGGGCAAAACATGACCAGCACCAAACCGCCATGGGTGTTCGGTATATTACCATGTAATCTAGATTAGTTGACTCTAGTGCAAGTGGGAGACTGTTGGAGATATGCCCTAGAGGCAATAATAAATGTAGTTATTATTATATCTTTGTGTTTATGATAAATGTTTACATTCATGCTATAACAGTATTAACCGGAAACATTAATACTTGTGTGATTTGTAAACTGAAATAGAGTCCCTAGTAAAGCCTCTTTATAATACTAGCTTGTTGGTTAATAGATGATCGTGGTTTCCCGATCATGAACATTGAGATGTTGTTAACAACAAGATCATATCATTAGGAGAATGGTATGATTGAGATACTCCTATAGATAAGCGTAGCATAAAGATCAAGTCATTTTAATAGTTCAGTTGCTATAAGCTTTCTGATACATAGTAACCTAATTCCTTCGACCATGAGATCATGCTAATCACCATCACCAGAAGGATGCTTTGATGACGTCAAACACCACACCGTAACTGGGTGGCTATAAATATGGCATTGAGTGTTCGGAAAGTATGGGTTGAGGCACATGGATCAAGAGTGGGATTTGTCCATCCATATGACAGATAGATATACTCTGGTACCTCTTGGTGGAATGTCATCCAATTAGCTTGCAAGCATGTGACTGGCTCACAAGGGATCACATACCACGGGAACGAGAAAAGAGTACTTATCGATAACGAGGTTGAACTAGGTATGCAGAGATACTAACGATCAAAACCTCGGATAAGTAAACTATCGTGAGAAAAAGGGAAATCCGTATGTTGTTTAGTTAGTAGGGATACACACTTAAGGATTCGATGTTGTTTAGTAGGGAGACACACTTAAGGATTCGATGTTGTTTAGTAGATAAGGAATGTTAGTAGGGATACCGAATGTTGTTCGGAGTCTCGGATGGGATCCGGGATACCACGAGGAGATCTGGAATGGTCCGGAGAATAAGATTCATATAAGGAAAGTCCTATTTCGGAGTTCGGGAAAGTTTCCGATGATTTCATCGGAGAGGTTCTAGAAGGGTCTAGAAGGTTCACCGGTCCGAAAGGAGAATGGTCCATGAATGTGTCATGGGTAAGTGGAATGATTGGATCATGTCCAACGTCACTTGGTGTTGGCATATGCAAGAGAGAAATAAAGCTCTAAATTGAAAGTCAAACGGGAAGTTTGAAAAGTCAAACTGGAACAATGGTTTCCTAGTGGGAGAAGAAACAAGTCCTTCTCTCAATCCAACTTGGGTTTGGGTTTGGATTCAAAACCACCCCTCCCAAGGCTGCCCCTCCCTCTCATAAATAGAGGGGGAGGGCTGCCCCAAACAACACAAGTTCCAAGCCCTCTCTACGAGCCGCCGCCGATGTCCCGCGCCGCCGCCGCCCGCAGCCAGCGCCGCCACTCGCTGTCGCCGCCGCCTCGCCGCACCGCCGCCGATCCGTTGCCGCCGCCCTAGCCGCCACCAACACCTCCTCCTACTCCCGGATCTCTAAACCCTAGTTTTCTGGGAAACCCTAATCCACCATAACTCGCATCCGGCTTAGGCGAAGCTCTGCGGGATCCTCCCTCTACTTCCGACACCACGTCGTCGTGCTACCGGAATCACGAGGGAGAACTACAACCTCCGCTGCCTGCTGGAACAAGGGAGAGGAAGGTCTTCATCGAGTACCGAACGTGTGACCGACTGCGGAAGCGCTACCGGAAGGATCGTCTACGCGATCTTGAGATCGGCAAGTGTACAACTACATCACCCACGAGAATCTGCTCTCGTTAACCGCTTTGGAATCTTCGAGGGTGAGTTCTTCTATCGACTCGTTGCTACAATCTAGTAGATAGATCTTGGCTTGTTTGTGTGCATGCAGTAGGAAATTTTTGTTTTCATGCTACGAACCCCTACACTAAGTGACTCCTACCTTCACCTATAGGTAGATCGTGATATAATCCAAGCTCCTCTGGGAGTTGGATACTCACACGATACTTGGATAACATACGACCATCATAATAGGTTATGGTGTTTACTGGAATTCTAGTTGGACAACTAAAAATCTTTAAGAGTTGACGAAGTTGGTCTGTGAATGATCCTTCATAATCATCAAGAGTCTCCTCTTTCCTTACCAAAGTTTGTTTTGGAAACTTTGGTGCCATAGCTCTGTATATGAGAAAAATATTTTGATTAGTAACCAATAGAATATTGCAACATAACAAAGAATTATCGCAGTAAAACATATAACAGAATATTCTCATTCGAATACCCATTATATTTCTTTTAGAGAATTATTCATCGTTTCTACACACTGCTACAGGTAATACCCTTTACTAGGTTTCCAACCTAAGGTCAAAGCAATTTGCTTTGATACCAACTGCGGTGACCCGACATACCACTACATGTGTAGTACACTATAATCATTGATATGACATCCACAGAACACCGTTCCGTAAATATCATATCCCTCAGAGTGGTACAACAGAAACATTGTGGGTCCATATTACAAACATACACACATTATTATTATTACAATACCAGAAGTTCAAGACTTCCAAAAGATTCAACTTACAAACCAAAATATAAGTGTTTCAGCGGAAGTTTCAAAGTGATAACGTAAACTCCAAATTGAGCTCAACAACTTATTACTATATATTTTTCATGTTGCTCGGCTCAAGTGGTTCCTAGAACTATAGTAATTATTCTGACTCTTGGTACTCTCCTCCGTAGACGATATCGTAGTCCACCCCTTCTACGGCTCCATACAAATTGGGCTCTTCATAGAAGACCTCCTCTTGGCTCTCAGTTGCATACATTGGAGTCTCTTTGGGATCCTCAGAGTCTAAGCAAGTATTCAAAGGAAAGGGTGAGTAACAGCGTTACCCAGCAAATTCATTATATGCAAGGTGGGAAGTTTGATGCTCTATATACCACCTTAGACTATAAGTCCTTGGCACTATGCAGTTTTTGTAAATCTTTCTTCAAAGATTGATTTTATTATAAAAATCTATGACCATCAGCCTACACAGGTTGACCAGAACTTTCATGGAGTTCCTTTCCTGCCGCGTTCGTAGCTCCTTCCCGGAACAGGGAGTAACAAGTTACAGTTCTTACACTCTACAGAGGTGCGTTACTTTACCCATGAGATATCAACTCCTTGTTGGACAACCGGGCGTACTTTCCCGTCCACAATTCCATGATGTGGGGCCTAGTAGGTAATCCAAGCCAATCACTGCCCCTTCGCTATCTTGCATGCCTCCTTGGTGTACACCATGCCCACATCATGGAATTGTGGACGGGAAAGTACGCCCGGTTGTGCAACAAGGAGTTGATCTCTCATGGGTAAAGTAACGCACCTCTGCAGAGTGTAAGAACTGTAACTTGTTACTCCCTATTCTGGGAAGGAGCTACGAACGCAGTAGGAAAGGAACTCCATGAAAGTTCTGGTCAACCTATGAAGGCTGATGGTCATAGATTTTCATAATAAAATCAATCTTTGAAGAAAGATTTACAAAAACTTCATAGTGCCAAGGACTTATAGTCCGAGGTGGTAGTTAGAGCATCAAACTTCCCACCTTGCATACAATGAACTTGCTGGGTAACGCTGTTACTCATCCTTTTCTTTGATCCCTTGCTTAGACTCTAAAGATTCCAAAGACACACCTATGTATGCAGTTGAATGCCAAGAAGATGTGTTCTACGAGGAGCCTGACCTGACAGGAGGTGTTGAAGGAGTGGATTACGAAATCTGCTATGGTGTAGATGGCAACGAGTCAAACTAAGTGCCCTAGTTAGTAGTAACCGACGGATCCGAGTAGCATGAACCATATAGAATAAGCTGCTGAGCTCAACTCTTTGTTGGAGTTGCTACTTTTAAATTCCGCTGAAACACTTTATATTTTGGTTTGTAAGTTGAATCTTTTCTAAGTCCTGAACTTATGGTATTGTAATAACAATAATGTGTGTATGTTTGTAATATGGACCCGCAATGTTTCTGGTGTACCACTCTGAGGGATGTGATATTAACAGAACGGTGTTCTGTGGATGTCATGTCAACGACTATAGTGTACTACACATGTAGTGGTATGCTGGGTCACCACACTTACCATTGCACAACTCATAGAAGAAAGCAACTCACCATTATATAACTTAGCTTGCAACCAAGTACAACAGTCACAATAGAGATGCATAAAGATAAATCATAATTGGAATTGGCAAACTTGTTCTTGGTCAGAGAACACCTGGCAAACAGTTTCACAAAAGCTTTTTGTAGAAGTTTCAAAACAGGAACACTCTTTGCGCAAAAGGTTTTTCACAAGTGAAGGCTTTCAAAGTAATACTCAATAGATAAGAGTTTTGTGCAAACAAGGAAGATAAAGAACATGATTGAATAAATCACCATATGAATGCTTGAAACACAACAACTCAAATGCTTGCTGGAGATAGAGAAGAAGTAGGTTTACTGACTCAACTGGTAACTAGGAGAGAGGTCCCTTCTTAGAGGGTAGCAAGGATTACAAGTCATAAAGAGATTCCAAAAGATTATGGTACTTACTAGCTTTGAGCCCTCATTGCCCCTATCATAGGCATCTTGAGATGATTAAGGTTAAAGTGAACAAAGATGGAGTATATGCTTGACGAAATATAAGTTGGCAATCTCATGTCCCTTGAATACGAGGGCCACACCTCATGCATACTCAATTTTGGTCACAGGTAAGTTCTTGTCATTGTAAGTATTTGCATATCATTGAGAACCGCCAACGGGGTACCCCTTGCACATGGTACAGGAGCTTTCCCATAACCAAAATGAAAAGGCAAGCAGACAATGAGCATCTCAGCGATCTTTTTGTTTACTATGTGCATAGCTTTTTATTGAGGATGCTTCATAGATGACTCACTATGGTGATGCTGCAAGTTTCCACCATGATTAAGCATGGCTTAGGCTAGCGGCCCAGGCGTTTTTCTAACACAGGATACAAACTCCATGGACTTACAAGTTCCCTCTTTATTTCACACCGTTGACATCCATAGACAAAAGAACATGATATCAATTGTGTATAGAGTACAAGTGCAATGTTGAAAACGTTCCCCGTGACAGCACGGTTTTGCTAATTCCAACGTATATATGCAAGCATATACAACTTCGATGTTCACAATGGTTCAAGTCTATTAGGTGTTCAAGTATATTAGGGGCAAAGAAATAAAGTGTGCCATCAAGTTTGTGAGAGCTTTACTAACTAGTTTTCACATAACAAAATACTTTTTAATTCGAAAGGTAGATGAAGCTTGAGAATTTGCTTGGAATAGCAAAAGCTACTAGGTAGATATGGTGGACAGAAATGGAAAAGGGTTTTGGTTCAAAGGATTTTGGAAACATGAGAAGTATGCCTTCTCAAAACAGGTTTTTGGTTAGCAAGGTTGGGTAGCAAGCAAAAGAGTTGAAAGAAACAAGCAAACATACAAGTAATAAAGCCAAACATGCAATCTTCCTTGAAGACACAAAAGGATCTTAAATAAAGAATACTAAGCTTATGAGCCAACAAGAAAGAAAACAAATGATACAAAATACCTGTAAGCTTTTTCTTTCTTTTTATCTTTCATAGTAATGCTACTGACCAGAACTCGGTTTGCCAAAACCAATTTAGATCCACTTGATGATCCCAAAGTGGTGCCAATACTGATCAACAAGATCCATGATATAATTGAGATTGCAAACTAAAATAAGAAGTGCAAAAAGTAAAAGACGAGACTTCTCATTAATATTCAATAAAGGCACTCACACCAAGGGATACAAAGATAATCAACTAAAGGAGAGATACTTCCACATGCAAACCAAACTATAAGATAACCCCTCTACCACAAATATGAATCCACTAAAAAGGTAAAAGATAAAAGATAATGGTGGTGATACCGCGGCACTCCCCCAAGCTTGGAACAAGCCAAGGGGATGCCAAACCTGATGATGAATTATTCCCTTGGTGGTGCTGGTGGTGTTCTCTTGATAAGCTCCTCAATAAGTTTCCTCAACTCCTCGAACTCAAAAGTAAGAGTACGGATTAGCTCAGAGTTTTGCTCTGTACGGTTCATGATCATGTCAGTCTGAGAATCCCAGTTCTTGTTATTCTTTCCCCACTCTTCATCCTTAGCATGATCCTTCTCTGCATTGTTAGAACGAGGCATATCCCAAACTGAGGGCAAATTCCCTTTGGGCACATGTTGATATTGATATTCATGCATAAGTGTATGGAAGGGTCTCTTTTTACATGGAGGAGCTGATCGTGGAGATGGAGTACGACGTCAAGATTTCCCTCTTGTAGACATCGGTGCCGCCCTCTTAAGCTTGGTAGGTCGTGCCACCAAACCAATGCTTGCGACGGTAGCATGAGTGTCCGGTTGCTTGTCCTCCTCCATGTCACCATCATACCCTACCGAAATATCCTCCTCCTTGGGGACTTGAGGTTCTTCTTCCTCGGGCCTCTTGCCTTTGTCGTTGGCGGAGGCCATGGTGCTCTAAACTTGAGAAGATTTCCTGACAGAAACAGATTGAAATGAAAACACGACGAGAACATGATGCACGAACCTCGGGGAACCCGGGGGGGTATATATTACGAAGTTTCAATGCATAAAGAAGGTTTTGAGACGGAAACAAAGCGGAGACGGAGTTCAAGGGTGGAACACCCCCTCAGGCGCGACCAGGCTGGCCCCGCGACTGGGGTGGTTCTGTCCACCCCGGGCTCCGTTTCCTCTTCAGTTTTGTCTTGCAACTTCCCTTATGTATTAAAAACATCAAAAATATAAAAAGATCGGGGTTTCACGAACCTTCTGTTTTCACCACTTTTACCTATTCAAAGACGAACTCTGCAAATTCCTTTTCTCTTTTTTCCTGAAAATTTCCTTCTTACAAAACCCCTTGCACAAACTCAATGACAACATTAGTTTAAGCAAAAACAATAAAACTTTGGTAAACACTTCAACTGAAAACCCACCAAAACAAAAGCTTCTGTAAGAGGCAAATGCAAATGATGGCAGAAATCTGTCAAAACAGACCAGCAGGTAGAGATTGATTTTTTCGAAGACCTTCTGTTGCTCAAATCAAAAAGTGCAGAACTGATGAAAGTTGGGTAACAACTTGGAGAACAAACTCGGAAAAATGCAGCGCCATCCGACATACTGAGATTCCTCACAAATTTTTACAATACAGCACAAAAATCTATCCCATGACAGCCACTTTTCACAACTCCCACTACTAGGAAAACAACTATAGGTAATCCACACATTCGTGGCGCACGTGCTAGTAGTTCCCCACGGATAAAATAGGCGTGGCGCACTGCCCACAGGTTCCCTATGGCTAACTGTCATAAGCGTGGCGCACATGGGGTGGTGCGCCACGGCTATGTGTGGGTCAGGGCACAGGTGGCCGCAGCACACATACCCATAGCGCACTAGGTCAAGGTATGCTACGGATGTGAAACTTAGTCGTAGCGCATATTTACCTAGTGCGCTACGGGCATGTGTGCTGCAGCAGCTGGGTCAACTTAGCCGTAGGGCACTCTGTCCTAGTGACCTACACCAACTCCACCCACCACCACCCCCCCCCCCCCTCCCCCGGTGGATCGCCTTTTTAGGCTTTGCAAAAAATAAAATAAAATGATAAGCACTTCAAAAAATAAAATCCTTTCATATTTAGGTAGATAATGTGGTATAGTTTCTAGGAAAATTAACAAACACGCGTTTCCACTTTTTCTGCAAAAAAAGTCATGCCACGGTAAAATAGCCGTAACTTTTGCATACGGTGTCAAAAAAATCGTATAATATACCAAAATGACGAGAACAAGATTTCACATCCGCTCGCAACAACCTCTAGTCTTTTAGCGATTATTTAGATTTTTAAAATTCAAAAAGAGTAAAAAGTTATGGTCAAAAGACCATTTTTTCCTGCAGAAAAAAATAGAGGGCAACTTACCCGTAGCGCACAACCACCTAGTGCGCTACGAGTAAGTTGGGCGGGATTCAAAATTTGAATCCCCATCCTGCCCACCTACCCCTCTTCTCCTTTTCATTCTCTTCCCTCCTCCTTTTCCTTCTCTCTTCTCCTCCTCCTTTTTCTTCTCCTCCTTCCCCTTCTCGTATCTCTGGACTCCTCCTCTCCTTGCACTGACGATGGCGACAGCTACCTTCTCCTCCTCCTTGCTCCGGCATCCTCCTCTCCTTGTAGTGGTGATGGCGATGGCGACCTTCTCCTCCTCCTTGTAGTCACGACGAGCGACGACGACCTCCTTCTCCTTGCGGCCTCCTCCTCCTTGCAGTCACGACGAGCGACGAGCAACGGTGAGCTCCTTCTCCTTGTGGCGACCTGCTCCCTTCTCCAGCCACACCTCCTTCTCCCTCTCTTCCTCATTGATGGCAAGAACTAGCACGGCCACGGCCTCCCGCACCTCCCTGCGGTGGTAGGTCGTGGCCACGGCCACCATGCTCCAGTGAGGCGACACGACGGCGGTGATGTGGACCCGATTGCTTTTGTAATTCAAAACAAGGGTTTTTTTTGCATATTTTTTTATTTTTTGAAAAACACATCTGTGGCGCACCTGTACCCCTACCTGTGGCGCACCTGATAGTGCGCTACGCCTATCCCCATATAACCGTAGCGCACCAGGGTAGTGCGCTACGGGCACTTTTTAGCCGCAGTGTACGCTTAGTGGCGCACCACTAGTGCGCCACGGATGCCCTTTTCAGGTGCGCCACGAACGTCCCTTTTCCTAGTTGTGTCCTCTACTTCACAAAAGTAGTTGAACTTGACACCAAAACCAAAAAAAAGGATAAGGAGCGGTTATTAAAGATTTAATAACTTCCAAGACTCGACAAAACTCTTGGGTTATCTCCCAATAAGTACTTTTATTTAATGCCTTTAAGTTAGGCTTGAAACTTCCAAAGATGCTCACAAAGGAGATATATATTTGAAGTGAAAGAGAGCATCAAGAAGCAAATAACCAACACACTTGAGGCTAACCCACTTCCTATGCATGGGGGTACCATGGGAAAACGAATTGTTGAAACAAAAAGCCACTAGCATAGGAAGACAAAACAGATGCAACTTCAAAGCTTTCAACATAAAACGGGGAAACTTAACATTATTGAGATACATAAAACCATGTTTCCCTCTCTCAAAATAACGTTCAGTAGCACTTTGAATAAAGTTGACAATATAACTCTCACTGGAAACAACTTTATCATCAGAATATATAAGCATACTTACAATCATCAAAAAGAGGTCCAAGGTCATAAACCGGATCAATAGAAGCAAGTTGTTCCATCCTGAAATCTTTATTAGGCAAGCTATTTTCACAAGGAGTTTTAGCAAATTTGGAAAAGTTAAACTCATAAGAATCTCCATAAAACTTATTTAAAACTCTTTCCTTCTTACAATCAATAATAGCTCCACAAGTGTTTAAGAAAGGTCTACCAAAAATGATAGGACAAGTTTTGCTAGCTGCTGAATTAAGCACTATAAAATCAGCAGGATACTTAATCTTACCACAGATAACCTCCACATCTCTCACAATGCCAATGGGGCAAATGGTTTCCTTATTATCAAGGTGAATAACCACATCAATGTCCTCAAGCTCATAAGGACCAATCTCATGCATAATTTCCCTGTAAAGCTCATAAGGAATAGCAATAGAACTAGCACCAATATCACATAAACCATAGTAGCAATGATCACCAATTTTAACAAAAAGCATAGGAACACTAGCTTTTCTAGTTTTATTAGGATGAGAAACAATATTAGTAGCGTCTTCACAGAAGACAATGTGCTCATTCTCTCTATTTCTAGTGACAGAGTCTTTCACAATAGCTACCACAAGTTCAACATTCAATTGCTTACCAGGATCCACAGTTTTCATGGTACCTTTGTTATTTGCACTAATAATCATTGAATACTCCTTTACCTTAGCTGGAAAAGGCATTTTCTCAACATGAGGTTCAGGCACAATATGATTAGTAGTACAAACTTGAGTACTTCTAACTGGAACATGGCTAACAACATCTTTATAAGGAGCACGGTACTTATTCCACTTCTTCTTGGGAATTTCTATGTAAGAGTCAAAGGCCTTAAAACAGTTGGCAATAATTTGGGAATCAAGACCAAACTCATTGCTAATATCACGGAAGTTATCAGTTCCCATAAAAGATTTAATACATTCAAAATCATAGTTTATACCTAACTTTCTTCCTTTGTCATTCTCCCAAGCTTTAGTGTTATCCTGAATACGGTCTAAAAGATCCCATTTAGCTTCTTCCTTCCTACGTGTGAATGATCCAGCACAAGAAGCATCTAGTAAATCTTTATCATGAAGAGGAATCCTAGCATAAAAGTTATTGAGAATAATATTGTTAGGGAGTTCATGAATAGGATATTTAAGCATTAGTAACTTCAATCTCCCCCAAGCTTGAGTTGTACTCTCTCCATCAAGAGGCCAAAAGTTATATATAAGATTTCTATCCTCATGAATCTCACTAGGAGGATAAAATTTAGAGTAAAAGAGAGATGCCATCTCCTCCCATTCCATGGATTGTCCATTCTTCAGCAGCTTATACCATTCTTCATCTCTCCCTTTCAAGGATATGGAGAGTAACTTCTTCTTCACCTGTTCAGTTGTGATACCTGCACACTTAAACAACCCGCATAATTCATGGATGAAAAGCAAATGATCACCAGGATGGACAGTTCCATCCCCAAAATAATAATTATCCATAACACGATTAACAATACTTGTAGGTATCTTAAAAGGATCTATCTCAATAGGTGGTGGTTCATCTACTACCCTAGCAGTGGTAGTAGTTTTCCCAAACAGAAAACCAAGTGGGTTATCCATATTGGAAACAAAGTAACAAGCAGTAACAAAAGCAATACTCACAGTAAAAGTTTTCCTTACCAGTTCCACTCTTCAATAGCGCTTCACTCTCCGGCAACGGCGCCAGAAAATAGTCTTGATGACCAACAAGTATAGGGGGTATATCGTAGTACTTTCGATAAATAGGAGTGTCGATCCCAACGAGGAGCAGAAGGTGCTGAACAGTGGTATGGAGTAGGAAATCCCTGTGAATACTTAGCGAACGGATTTTTAGTGGTTTTCTAACAATGTAACAAAACAAGGAGCAAGTAACAAAGGTAATGAACAAACGGAGCAAGTGTCCCAATCCTTTCTTAGCAAAGGACAAGCCGGTGGAAATACTTATAAAGATCAAACGTTCTCGAGGACACATGGGAATTCTGTCAAGTTCTTTCGCTTTAAATAGCTGAGTACTATTTTGTGGTGTTGTAAGTGTTGTGTGGGTGAACCTGTGCTAATGTACCAAACGTACTTGGACTAATACATACTTGTGATTAAACACCCTACAAACATCCGTAACTACAGGAAAGTAATTAAGATATAAATCTAACCACAGCCTTAAAATCTAAGATCCTACGCTCCCTTATGCAAAGGTGTCCTAACGGGGGTTCAGGTATCTGTCACTCCGGCAACCCCACAATTAGTATCCAAATACAGAATGCATTCCCCTAGGCCCATAAATGGTGACATGTTATGTAGTCGACGTTCACATGACACCACTAGAAGAATAGCACCACAACTTAAATACTAAACCATTGAATAATAACTCAACACAGATTCACTACTGACAACATGACTTCTCTCATGTCCTCAAGAACACAACGAACTACTCACAAGACATCATATGGATCAAGATCAAAGATGATATGATAATGGATAACAATCTGAACATAAACAATAATCTAATGGTTTCACTCACAAGCATCAACTACAATAGTAATCAACACTGGTAAAGTTTCCCCTAAGAACTAAGCAATATCCAACACAATTGTTACAGCGGGACGGAGTGGTGATGATGGTGCTGGTGGAGATGATGGTGTGGATGATGATGATGATGATCCCGATGAAGCCTAGCTTGATGACGGTGTTGATGGCGACGGTCTCCCCTCTCCGAGAAGGAATTCCCCCGGCAAAAATCTGTCTGTCGGAGAGATCTTTCTCTCTCGGTGTTTTCCGTCCCCCCAGAGGCGGCGGAAATCTATCTGTGATCGCTACCCGAGGCTTAGGGTTCCATAGGGAAGATATAGGCGAAGGGGCGGAGTCGGAGGCCGGACAGGTGGGCCACACCTGCCCTAGGCGCGGGGTCAGGTGGGCCCACGCCTAGGGGGTGTGGGCCTCCTGAGGCCCTTCTTTGTCCCTCCTTCTGGCTCCCTCATTCTTCTAGAGAAATAATACGTTTCCATATTTTCCGATCTTTGCGAAATTACACCGAAACGCCTTCTTTTCCATCAGAATCCAGACTCCGGCAGTCCATCCTCCAAGAATCATCCAACATGCATAAACAGATGAAAAAGCCATAAGTAATACCTCATAATAAGACAAACATCAATGAATAGAGTTAAATTATGATATAGAATGATGATGCAAATTGGACGTATCAAGGGTGGGTACTAGAGAGAATATACATATATATTTATTCCGATCCATGGATTCCATCAAGCCCAGATAGGAGAATTATTACACCAAGGGAAGATGTGGTATATACTAAGATCTCGGAACTAATTAACCCATACACAGGTACATGGAACGAATAATGCCTTAATGATATTTTTTATTCTATGGATGTGAATTGTATCCTGGAGATTCATCTTAATATTTATGGTTTTGATGATTTCATCGCATGAAACTACACAAAACACGGAAGGTATACCGTTAAGTCTGGTTATTATTTACAATGGAAGCATAGATTTGGTTCTGTGGCTACACAACTAGCGCTACCTGGTTCCTCTGCTAATAATCATGTATGGAAAGTTACATGGAAATTGAAAGTCCCTAGCAAAATTAAAATCTTTATCTGGTGGGAACTCCACGGTATCTTGCCACTCAAGACAATTCTGGCAGATCGCCATGTTGGGTCTTCTGGTGCGTTCCCATTTGTAATCAGTCGATCGAAGGCATTCTCCATCTTTTATTTAATTGCCCTACGGCTCAGTCTGTGTGGGCTTCTCTTGGCCTTAGTCATCTGATGGATGAGGCGTTGGTAATTGATCGATCTGGTTCTGCGGTACTCGAGTTCTTGCTCAGAAGCAATGATGAACCTCTTCTAGGTGATGACTTTGGTCTAAAGGAGATAATTGTTATAGCATCTTGGTATCTGTGGTGGATCAGAAGACAACGGACGCATGACGAACGGGTCCCTCCAATTTTTAAATGCAAAATGTTTGTTTTGACGATGGTTTCTAACACAGCTAAAGTGGCTTAGAAGCCAGGCATTCCACGCCCCGGGTGGAGTAGGCCAAACCTTAGGGAGGTAAAACTTAATGTTGACGGAAGTTTTCATGCTGATTCGCATGCATGATTGGTTGGAGTTGTTCTCAAAGACTCTTCTGGGCGATTCATTGCAGCATCTACCCTATTTTTTCAAAACATTGCCTCAACTGCCACAGTAGAAGCGATTGCGATGAGAGAAGGGCTTTCTCTAGCTAATAGGATGGGATGTAACAATGTTCGTGCTGAATCGAATGCTACAGAGTTTATTCAAGCTTGTACGGGTGAAGCTACATGGTGGGATGAGTCCGCACCGATTTTTGCAGATTGTGTGGATCTAGCGACGTTTATTGGCAATGTCAAATTCCATTACTGTCCAAGGGAAGCAAACTCGAAGTGACTCATGAACTAGCTAGGATGTGCTTTATAGATAAAATGTCTTGTACGGTCGATGAATCCTCTAGATTTCTTTTACAAACTCTCCTAAGCGATGTAACCATTGAATGATTTTGAGGCAACAAGTTTCAGATACACTCTTTTCCTTCCACAATATCTAAAGGAACTAAAAAGTTTTTAATGAGACGGCTTGCTTGCCTAATATATTGTTGTTCAAGAAAAAAGATAGAAGTAAGCTCATGCGCGGAAATGCCACGCAAACAGTAGTTTCAAAGATATGCAACTTTTGAGGTGAGAAGAACCCGAAACCCAGATCGTGGTAAACTACCGGTAAGACCACGACTCTAGAAATGGATCTGGACAATTGCTGGACAGTCCTTGATGCCACTGCATACCTAACGTATGGTGCACGGTGGAACATCAATAATCGACTGACGAATTCTTCAAACCTAACAGGCGTTCTCTCATCAAGGGTATCGGATAACCAATATACTCCCTCGGTCCAGGAATAAGTGGCTTGCATTTAAGTCACTTATTTTTAGACAGAGAGAGTGTGATTTCATACTGTTAAGAATAAGAGTATTCATCATCAATTCGTGCACCCATTGCTCTGTCAGCTATCAAAATCAAATTTGCTGTGGACTCAGTGCAATCAAACACAACACAAACAGGCACCCCAATTGAAAATCCAGAAGTTTAACCAACAGTACATGCTTGTTCGTTTGACCCTGCCATCAGAAGCAAATATATAGAAGTATTACAACACAAATGGCAGAAGGCGTGCTACATTCAGGATGAACAAAAAGTAAGACGCATTGCAAAACGGTTGGTGGTAATTTCTTCAAGCCTTCTCAATCACAATGGTAGTCTTCTGGAGGTTCTTCCAAACGCCAAGCAAAAGGTCAAATAGTTTCTGAACATCGCCGTCCTCTTTGTATTTGATTTCAGTCCACTTCAGGCTTGGGCAGTCGAAAGTTGGTTTGTCCTGATATTCTACACATGTTTCCTTCGGATCTGCTCCAGTTTTGCTTTTCGCAGCACCTTCCGGAAGCCGGAGGGGTAAAAAGGATTCAGGCAATTTATAAAATGGTAAAGTTGGAGTAGAGAAGAAAAACGAAATGCACCTTGCAACGTTGCAGAGTAAGCTTCTCTAGACAAGGCGCATTGCTTAGAAAGCATCCCAGAAACTCAAAGTTGTCACTCAGATCACATTCTTCGAACATCAAGGTTCTGATATTATGGAACACTGGGAACGTATCCGATCCCACATGAAGAATCGCCTGAATAGAGGAATCAAAGCATCATCCGTTTCAAATGAGGAATATAAGTATACTGAAATTATACATAAGTTCGGTTTCGCCTGAATAGAGGAATCAAAGCATCATCCGTTTCAAATGAGGAATATAAGTATACTGAAATCATACATAAGTTCGGTTTCGTAATACAGATAATCAATGGAAGTAAATAATTCAAATGGCACTAGAAAATTAAAAAGCTCAAACACTCAAATCCATTAATGAAATTGGAGGTCCTTTAATCGGAATAAAGAAGCAAAAGAGACATACCAGTGTCCGAGAACCAGTCAGTTTTAGATCTTTCACGTTAATCAGGCTCAAAAGAAGCTTGCATGGCATTTTTGGTATGTTTGAAATCCAATGTGTTAAGCAAATAGTGGCTTTGATGAGGAATGGCATGTCACTTACTACAACGCTATCCCAGTAACAACGAGCAGCAGTAAGGACTAGCTGCAAATAAGCAAGAGATGGCGCTTCGATAATCAGTGTACTGCGAAGTTTAGTTGGTACACAGTTCTCAATTGTCAAGTTCTTCAGTGTGGAAGAAACAATTTCTGCATCATCGGGAAGCCTGCAAAACTTGAGCTCCAAATCATCCAGGACAGGGCAGCCAGAACGAAGCTGCTGTGTGAAAGTTCTGCCCAAAGTAACTGCTGTAAGATGTAACCTCTTGAGGCGTGAAGAATTGGAACCCAAATGCGGTAGTTCACAATAACTCGAACAGATCTCCACAACTTTGGGGCAGCGTTTGATTCCACGGCGTAGCCACCGGCTGAGAAGTTCAGACTTTTCAAAATGAACATGATGAAACCGGAAACTATCCAGTGTTGGCGCAGTGTGAAACAACAGCAGAGCATTGACGAAATCCTCAAACCTAGCATGGCAGCTGCCATCCTCATCCTACTCTCTATGTCCAAATCCAGGAACTCCCGTTCATCGATGTCGAGGCAAGGCATGGAGCACCAAAGGTCCTCCCACCTCCGTGACAGTACGCACGTCTGGACGGCCTCCCGGGCCGTGAGGAACGACATGATATTGTGGATGAGGCCATCGGGGAGATCACTTAGCCTGTCAGCGTTGCCGACGGGGCGTTTGCCGGAGGGCCCCATCGACCGTGCTGAAGCCACAAACCTCTGCATCAATCCATCACAAAGGATATATCATTTACTCTTCAAAATCGTACTAATCTGAATCTACAATGGGGGGAAATGGGGAGATCGTCGAACCTTAGCTACGGCACCTCTTGAAAATCTCTGGTCAAGGGGGCGGAGATCCCCCTTTGCGTGCGTTGAGCTGCCGTCGACGGGCGGAAGATACCCGAAAAATCGGAAGGGGAGCCCGCGTTGAGACAAACCCTAGAAATAATGGATATCGATTGTAGCAGGAGGATTGGGGCAGGCAGGCGGTGGCCGCCGGGAAGGATCTGCGAAGGCGTGGCACTCTGGTGCGCCGGTGATGGCAAACGGAGCTCGTCGGTACGGAGCAACCGAACGGGGAGCGGGAGGACCGAAGAGCAAGACGAGCCGCTCTGGTTTCCCCAAAAGCAAAATGACGAGCCACTCTGAACTCTGAAGTCAGAGTGAGAGCGTATATCGCAGTGAACTCTGAACTCTGCAGTATTTATCTTCAGGAGTTAAGGAGGGGCAGTATGGACAAAAATAACCCAGAATCAAAAAGATTTCACGAAATGACCCATCTGGAAAACTATTTCACTGGCACTAACCCTTTGGGTAACTCCTAACAGTGTAGCGTCTTTCAGCTAGGCGCTATGCCCCCTGCCAGCGTGGCACCGTCTGGCCCCTCCCGGCCGTGTGACGCCCAGGCGCTGGCGGGAAAAAACTCTAAGTCAGAGTGTAGCGCCTGTCTGATAGGCGCTACACCTCAGAGCATAGCGTCTATCAGACAAGCGCTACACTCCTGAACTGCACTAGTTTCAGCTGATTGGCAGCACAAGTGCACATATACTCAAACCTAGTGCACATATACTCAAACAACATCAACATAGTCTCAAACAACATCAACATATTGTCATACATCAACATAGTCTTAAACAACATCAACATAGTGCCATACATGAACATAGTCTTAAACAACATCAATATAGTGCCATACATCAACCCATACATAGTCTCAAACCTAGTGCATCGTCATCAACATTGTGCCATACATGACCTACTTCCGTCCACGCGTCCTTGGGCCTCGGCCCCTCCTTGGAGGTATCTTCTTTGTCACCTCCTCTTCTTGCGACTCGTGTTCATCATCATACCGTAGGCCTCTCGTCCTCCTAGTCGCTCTTGACCTTCGTGGCGGCTCGTCCTCGACAACATTGGCCTTTCCCTTGTTACGGAAGTCATCCGGCGTCCAGCGATTGAACTGTTTCCTTGGCTTCAGCTGGTATGCGGAACGAATCCGCTACTCCTCCTCAGTCTCATTCTCCATATGAGGCAGCTACATGTAAGATTGTATGGCTATGAGAAATGCATGGGAAACAGAAAGCACTAAATGCATGTAAGGTTGTCCCATACCTCATCTTCCGAACAAATCGCCGAAGTGGTGTCATCCTCAACATCATCCTGAAGATGGGCCGACGGATCAGTAGTCGACTTGGACCTAGAACCGGACGGGGTTGTGTACTCGGGATCGCGGCAACCTAGCACGTTAGATAACCGACGCATCTTTTGGGTCGAGCGCTGTAACAAATAACAACATAAGTCAAAACAAGAACATGCCTATCTTGAGGAAGTCTCAAATCCATACCTTAAGGAAGTCTCGTATCATGCTTTCTCCCTTTTTCCCCTTAGGGGCAGCAAAAAGAATCGCCTCGGCATCGTCGGCATATTTCTTTACCTCCGTTCTCTACAGAGTCAAGAACAAGAACATGTTAGGCAAGAAAGATATGAGAGTGCAAGGAAAGTAATGCAAAGGCAACGATAACTTTACAGCAAAGTTGAGTGAGGAAGAAAGCGGGATGTCGGTCCCCTTCCTGACCTGCCGGTTGTATTGAGTGTAGGCAAGTTCATCGAAATGGACTGGCTCGTCCAATATTTCTTCCTCGTAGGACGGCGGGCAAATGGAGACACGGGTACTACCAAGAAACCAATGGATGTAGTTGTTAAATGCAACTGGGCAATGTGCTCTTCCACTATTCCATTCCGTTCGTCGAGCATTCTCCACACAAATGAGGAAATCCATGACGTGTCTCCTATGATGGTGATCCCAATTCTTGATCTTCCTCTGCCTCTTTCTGTCCAACCTGAACAACAACAAAGAACCATGTTAGTACCATCCAAAGCAATTGAGCACAAGTTCTCATGCTAACTAACCGATGAAGCTCCTTGTCGGTGTCCTTCCACACGGGAGGGTTGCACTGAAACAACCCGAACTGCCTCATCACCCGTTGTGGCATATGAAACTCAACCGCCCAATTGCAAATCAATGGGCAGCACATGAGCCAGAGAGATTGTTCCTCCAAGCACTTCGGGTTAATATCAAACCCCGGAGCAATACCAAACTCGTCCCAACAACCATAAGGCTCCGACTCCACCTGCAGCATATCACAAGAACATGTTTAGTATTGATTTTGACTCGTGAAGTAAATATTATGGATAGTGACGTATAGATAAACATCTACCTGCTCGGGCGTAATCGCATCAAACTCGTTCGTGTACTTGAGGTACATGGCATCAACATCGCTTGTCATCTCCGGTACCACGTCCCACTTGTAAGCCCAAGTCGGCTGGCGTAGAGGGTTTCTATTATACGCTGGCCAAGGATGGTGGCCCACCTCTTTGGGACGACCAACTGGTAAGCGTTCCCAGCTCCATATCGAGAGAAGAACCATAGCACCACCTATTCCGGCATTTTCGCCTGCCCTACGAGAGTCATTGTCCAACTGCAAGTGAACAAAAACGAGGTCAGTATAGCATATGTGTGGACTCGACATATACAAATGAATGTAGAGTGCACAGGTGATTACCTGCCGGTACAAGTAGGCAAGAGCCGCCGAACCCCAGCTGATATTGCTATCCCAGTTTGCTAGTGCCTTGAGCCACATCCACTGAGCGGTCCTACCTCCGTTGTCAGCAAACAGAGTCCTAGAAAGGACATACCACACGTACACACGAGCATGTGTCTCGATCACCTCAACCTCGGCGGGGTTCGGGCATTGCCTAAAGTTCTCCACGATCCACGCATATGTCGCGTCTGCTGGGACTCTATCTTTGCTCTTATCTTCAAGTTCTTCAGGAGCCATGCCAATAAGTAGATCCATCGCATTGCGCCACCCATCGGAATTTGTGCTCATACAGAGAGGCTCCCCCGCGATAGGAAGTCCAAAGATCATGGAAACATCCTGAAGAGTAGGAGTGATCTCGCAGGTCCGGAGGTGGAAAGTGTGCATCTCCGGCCTCCACCGGTCGACAAGTGCAGTGATAGCAGCCGCGTTGAGGTTCGGCGTCGACTGGCTCACAAGCGTGATGAAAGGGAGGAGGCCTAGCCACTTGATGTACTCGGTGTACCGCTCGTCGTACGGCATGTCATTCGAAGACGCGCCATGAGACCGAAGCTTGAGGGGACGAAGCCTCTGCATACATACAAGATCGAACATTATGCTTTTTCCAACACAATTGAATCAATAGAAAAACAAAAGCAAAGAAGTTCAACCATGGTTTTATTACCATATGCTTCTCCGCCATCAAGTATGCCCGGTGTTCATGATCATAGTAATCCTCAAGTAGCCACACCATCCTACATATATATTCCAAACATCAATAAAATGTGTATGTGGCCATTGTTTGAATTTATACAATAAACTACAAAGAATATGGTAGCATATTATCCAAACATCCATACAAATCCATATACAACCATCATATACAATGCAAATCAACAACACACTTTCATTCCCCATCAAATACAACTAATTTATATACAAATCCATATACAACCATCCATATTATGAATCCAACTACATCTAGAGTTTGAGGATAATGTGCAAGATTCATTGGATGAAAGAGAGGTAAAAGGAGGGGATTACCTTGAGGGAGGGATGGGGAAGCAAATCCACGGTGAAATCCCTCAGATCTGTTGGTTTTAGGGATGGATTTGAGAGAGGGGGAGAGAGGAACCGTCGGCTGTTCTTCCTGGCGTCTGGAGTGAATGGGGAGGGGTGGGGAGGGGGCTGTCGCGCGACAGGTTAAGTCCCAGGGTGTAGCGCCTATCAGATAGGCGCTACACCTTGGGCATAGCGCCAGGGCGTTACTCGCCGCAGGCATAGCGCCTGGGCATCACACGGCGGGGTGGGGCCAGACGGTGCCACGCTGGCAGGGGCATAGCGCCTAGCTGAAAGGCGCTACACTGTAGAGTGTAGCGCCTAGCTGTTAGGCGCTACAAAAAGGGTTAGTCCTGGAAAATAGTTTTCCAGATGGGTCATTTTGTGAAATCCTTTCGAATTTGGGTTATTTTTGTCCATTATGCCGTAAGGAGGTGCTTCTGAAAACGATTATTCCAGCTATACCTTCATATAAAATATTGGTACATATTCAAAATTCCAAAACAAATACTCCTTCAAGTCCATATTAATATCCTCAACTTATAGATTCGTTTATATCTAGTTAAATATTTAAACTGTTTTTCTGTGTGTAGTTAAATTGACGGCCAGATAGGGAAACCGGTACGTGAGGTCTCACGACAGGGAGGCAACATCATACTAAAACCAATCTAGGTTCTGTCCCCTCGTCGGCGCTGGCGCCGGTCCGCTCCGCATCCGGTGGCCTTAGGGTTTTGGAGACGTGGCGGACCACGGCCTCACGCCGGCAGGAGGGTTTCCGTTCTTCATTTAGATTTTTTCAGTGTCTTCTTCAGGATGTTGAGGCGAAAGCTATTTCCTGAAATCAGAATAAGGCCCCTATCCTCGCTCCGGTGGTGCATCTAGTGGTGGTGGAAGGCGCGTAAAGTTGGGTGTCCGGCAAATCTTTTTGGATCCGGTCGTTTTTAGTATTCGTCTATGTGGTTTCAGGTCAGTCTCTTTCGATATACGGTTGTCATCTTCGGCGATGGTTGCTTCTCTAGTGCACTAGATTTTTTGGGCCTTAGCACGACAACTTTCCGTCTGTCTGTTGAACAAGCTCTACAACAACAAGTTTTGCCCGGCTCCGACGATGAAGGGGCGAGGACAGTGGCACGCCTTTGACTCGTGCTAGTGTTTGTAGTCGTCGCTAGGCGATTCAATGATCTGATTTTAATTTTTACTTTTGGAACTCTTTGTACTTTTGTTGATTGATTATCAAAAGATCGGTGAAATTACACAAAATGGTATTTGGACTAGATGCGTTTATATCTAGGCAAAGTTGAAGCAACTAATATGAACCGCAGTGAGCATGTAAAAAATCACGGATGTGATGTCATAATATTGATGGAGAGATGATGCCAGTAAAAAAGATGCATTGATTAATTTGATGAAAAGTTTATATCCCAAAGAAAGAAGGATAGATGGGCTTCATGACATCAATTGTTTTAACCCATCTTGCTTGCTATTAGAGTATACTATGGTGTATTTGGTAGTTTAAGATTGTAATATAATTCTATCTCTATTAGGCTTCCCCCTCCCAACCCTCTAGTGTTCTAGAACTATATAAATATTCCAAGGCTCTCAATGTAATCATCCAATATTAATACAGTCAATATTTTCACAATCCTTCATAGTATTAGAACGTTTCGTTCCTCAACCTAGAGTTTATCCAGCCACCACTTCTGGCACGCCGCCCCCAGGGAGATCGCTCTTCGTCGTGCCACGCAACTAGTAGATTAGATCTTTCTTCGTCAAAATTTTCTCGCCGGTCGCTTGACCGAAGTTTCTTCTTCTTTCGCCGATCATAGATCGGATTGCGTCGTCCACAGTCCACTACAACACGACCGGTCATGCAACAACACATAGCTGGCAACGATGTAGATATGTGTATCTATTTTCCACCTCCCCACGTCCCCACACAAGTACTTACTTATCCTTCCACCTCCGTAGAAGATGCATCCCAACTCCCATTCCCCATTCTAGTCAATCCACCTCAACCCTAGAAGCAACACACCGCGACCGAATGCGCCGCCGGAAATTAAGTCGAAAGCCATGACGCCTCCTTCCCTCACCATCGCGTCCAGAGATTTGTGCCAGCAGCTGGACGGCGAGACCCTTCTCGCTCGCGACGCTGCCAAGCTCTCTTTCGGTCGCGACATTCTAAGTCTGCCATCGTGCAGCCACAGACCTCGTCCGCGTCACCAGAGATACATCGCGCCAGATGCGGCCCCTTCCCTTCTTCCTGTACATCGCAGGGGAGTAGAGACCTCCTTTTTTTCTCCGGATCCCCTTCACCTCGGTAGTCTTGATGTCATGTCGTTGTTTGGTGACCAGAAACTGAATGATTCTGCAGCACGGAGAAGAGAGAAGTTGCGAGGTGGAACACAGGGAGCATAGCGGACAAAGGTCCATCCAGGTGCGAGTTCACTTTTCCCCTTGCTAGATTCTATTCTCCCTATGTTTGACCCGTTCATAAATTTTTCAGGAATTTTGGGCGTCCTTGCCGCACAGCCTGACGACCCCTCACGGCTGACCAACTGCAGTTTATCAGTTCGTGTTTCGTTGCCTATATGTCAGTAACCATACCTGTACATAGACCAGACCACCAATAAAATAAGTTTTTTTTGTCTTGAGTATTAGATATAGAAGAGGCGATGAGTACTCTTTGCAACTCTGAATAGATTGAGATATTTAGATTTAGAATATGCAAGCTTGTATTATCTAATTGCCAAATGCCTGTTCTACCAAGCTTTTGACTATTATTCTAAGTAAATTTGTATTTTCTGTTCATCTGAATATTTTGGGTTAAAGTTAATTCACTACTGAGAGTGTGTGTATTCTAAGGTAGTACGTAGTAGTGTGCTAATCTGTTACTTGCCAGCTTTCAGAAAATTGTTTATTTAGTAGTTATCAGTTTGTGGTAAAGCATCAGGTAGACCGCAAACTGAATCTTCTAGTCTATCTTCCTATGACTCTTATTTCCTCAGTTGTTTGTTCTTGCCACAGATATAGAGACACCCTTTCGGTATGTAGAAGTTGATTAATTAGTAGCAGAGTATCAACTGTTTTTTCTTTACTGCTTGAGGTGTGGTGTGTTAAAAATACATACATTATTTCCAGGTAATTTCTCATTTCATTTGGCAGAAGCAAACAATGGTGGTACTGGAGGAGACCAGTTCATGGAGAATGCTCTCCGTATATTTACTAAGCTATATGAATATCTTTTTCAAAGTGATGTTCGCGTTTTAATTTACTTGGGTTATAACATCAATGTTGGAACTTAACGCAACAGAATAGTGCTTGTCCAGTCTATACAGCTTAGTAAACATTAGTACTATAGTCCGATTAACTTGCGGCAAATTTCCTAACATATTGTGTGAGGAACTGATACTTATTATTTTCTGGTCAGTCCTAGGTACCAATATTGATTGCTGATTTCGTTTACATTTATATTCTTGTCATCTGCAGTTCAACGTGTAAAGGAATTACGCAACCAGGTAATTAAGTTTTTTCAATGTACAGGTAAACTTTTTCATCTTTAGGTTAACATCTCTACTTGATAAAATAGGAGATGCATATAGGTTCAAGCTTGGGAACTATTTCTAACCAGCTTATATTTCTATGATATACGCATATAGGATAAGATTATCAATTATGACAACGATGAAAAGTTTCTGATCTGTTTTGATGTTGTTTAAATGATTCCATTGTCGCGGCTAGCCCATGTAAGTTCCCTTCCACCCCTGTTTTTACCAACTTCTTGTTCAACAAACATCTAGACTTATATGTTTTTTTTCTATATGTTGCCACGGCAAGTCTGGAGATCTTGTATGTTAGTTTGAGAGTGACTTTTGAAATTTGAGTAAGCTACTACTGTCTAACAACCTAAGTGGTTAATTCCAATGGTACTTGAAATTTCTATAATAAACTACAATACCTTTTGGTATAGTTGATAGTCAATAATGTGCCCAGTTGAGTTCCTATATATAATCGTATTAATATTTATTGAAATGCTCTTGAGATTATCTAGGAACCTTGATTTTTTGCCATGTCGATTCTAAAATTGGAATCTTTTCTTTGCAGGTCCACAATATCGGAAAGAAGTGCTTCATTCGGATATCAATCTATACATTAGAAAGCAAGAACAGTAGAAGAAATATGTATAGGATTAGTTATGATGTTATATTTTGAAGAAAGATTGTAAACTGTGTACTCAAAAGATTATTTCATAGTCTGAGATGAAGATTTCAGTAATCAATATTGAATTGTTTCTTCATGCAAAGCATTCTCACTCTATGATTTGTATCTGTTTTCTTACGTATCTTACGAAGTCTATATACTCTTGCTTATGAAATATATATACTCTTGGTGAGAAAAAATACCATCTTTCAACAGATCAACACACTCATATTGAAAATAATATTTATTTTTAAAACAAATTATGTAATCGGTGTA
This sequence comes from Avena sativa, assembly GCA_916181665.1. Lineage (NCBI taxonomy): Eukaryota > Viridiplantae > Streptophyta > Magnoliopsida > Poales > Poaceae > Avena > Avena sativa. The sequence goes on from OV702294.1 coordinate 526,942,633, forward strand.
TACTATTTTCCAACGGATACAAGTGTTACCTGTCATTTGTTGCCATCTTTGCAACGCTATACCCATTGGTTACCAACGCATCTATATCTGTTGTATTATATACTAGCAACGCCCAAAAACGCAACGCATACTAAATCCGTTGGTACTGGTGCTTGCAACGCCTATATGGATATTTAGATACAGATCTGTGCGTTGCTGTAGGGGGGTCATGTTGTAGTGGTCGCATGTCTTCATCACACGATCTATTTCAAACTCGGCGTCGATCAACTCCAGTAAATTATCGTCAATGATCGTGCCAACAGGCTCCATATGAGGCTCCAAGGGACGCCTTCACGCGTTGCGTCAGCTGCTCCTCCTTACGTCGTCACCACGCTGGATCGTGTTCGTCAACATCGATCAGGATGCACGTCCCTGAGTACGAGTCTCGCATTAATAAAGAGGTACACCTTCATCATCTATGGTCATCATCACCAATAAACATCTTTACCAACACCGCTGCATCGTCGCCACCACCACCGATCGTGGTCAACGCCAACAAAATCTTCTTCTCCTCCACTAGCGATATTGCGCTCCTATAAACGGAAAATATAGGTCTAATTTCTAAAATCAACTACCGCTACAATTCAATCGTCATCAAACAACCAATTCTTGTTGCCAGATTCGCAGTATAATTTTTATTTTTTGCTAAATCAATTTTGTTTTGCAACTACTTCGTCTATTCCAACATATTAGCGGACAACTTTTACACACCGATCGTTCACGGTGAATTTCTCTGCTGCTCGCTCCGACTCTGACTCGCATGGCTCGTGATGGTCCTTGTCTTCGCACGTCTGGTATTGAAAACACTGACGCGTGCCTTCGTCCCCGGCACGCTCCTGAGTTTGGCAAGCTTGGCAAGACGTGTCGCCTACCTCGACTACTTTGACTGCATCTACACCTACTTCAATTGCTACTGTGACTTTCCTAGGCTCAACGAAGACATCGACCAAAACACAACGACATCGTCAACTTCATCAACGACGACGACATCACCAACGACACCATCGACTACGGATACAACGCCTACACTATCGGCTACATCTTAAACCCACGCTGGTATTATGAGAATGCATCACACCCGAAACAATTGATGTAGCATGTTGGTACTTATGGTGGAAGAGTCGTCGGGCGGTGAAAGGGGAAAGGTGCAACAGCCTGACAGCACGGCTACGTCGATCATGGCGCTGAAAACAAACTATAAATCTGCTTATCAGCCTAAAACTCAGAGAAAAGGGTGACTTGGACTAAACCCTTCTATGATCGTGTGAAGGTTAACGTCGATGCTTCTTTCGACGAAGATAATTTTAGAGGTACAACTAGGGCTGTGATAAGGGATGCTTCGGGTGATTTTCTTGTTGCATGCAATCACAAAATTGAAGTGTGACATGATGTGATTTCAGCTGAAGCCCACACTCTTAAACGTGGGCTCCTGCTGGCTCAATCCCTGGTCTGTAATCGAGTCATCACAGGCTCTTATAGTACCTCAAGGTGGCAACGGGGCAGGGGATGACCGGGGATGACTACACCGTCCCCGCCCCGATCCCCGCCTGTACCCATCCCCGCCAGTACCCGCCAGGCTATCGGGGGAAAACAGCCCCCATCCCCGTCAATATTGGGTACCCGGTATCCGTCGGGGTCTCCATGGGGACCTCGATGCCAACACCAAGCAGGAAGTTCCTGATGCGTGAGAAAGCCACCGACGAGCTGATGTCGAGAAGGACAACACAGACGCCGAGCTGATTCCAGCACGGGAGGACGCCGTTGATGGACTGCGGACGACGCGCTCTAGATGCTTCATCAATGTGCTCTTCCTTCCTTGCCGAGGACGGGATCGAGGGAGATCGACTTCCTGCTGCTCTCAGACGGACAGGGACTCACTCGCCCGAGGTCAGGGACAGAGAGGCCGAGGCAGCAACGCCGGTGTGTCCCGCGTGGGTGGGAAGTGAGAAGATCTGGGGGAGAGAGATCGGAGATTTGAGAGAGGGAGTTGTGCCTGAAGGGCCGGCTGGAGGTGGGGAAAACAATCGAGTCAGTTTTAGGATTCCAACAGTACTACACCCCCATGACCCACATGTCAGATACATATCGGGTATCCATGGAGCCACCATGGGGCCAAATCGCCCGCCATCCCCGTACCCGCCAGCTAACGGGTATCCGCCCCGCCATCCCCATGGAGCGATAATGGCCCCCATCCCCACCACTATCGGGCGAGATATCCGTGGATACCCGTCCCCACGGGGAAAATTGCCAACTTGAATAGTACCGGTGTTGTGGAGAAAATGAGGACCAGATCACATGCACATGAAGTAGCTGCAGCTATCTTTGATGATTGTTATCATCTATCAATTGAATTTCCGAAGATTCAGTTTGAATATGAGCCACGGGAGGCGAATGGAGTTGCTCACGATCGAGCTACGTGGTATATATTTCTGAAGATTCAGTTTGATATTTATTTCGTATTCTAGATTTTCATATTTTTACGTATATCCTTGGTGAAATTTATCTAAAAATATAGGCCTTGTTTTGATGAAGGAGGAAGTACTCCTTAGACTTGGTGTGTGTGTGTTTTGCTATGTGGTAAGCTTGTAAAGCACATGTTAAAAACTTAAAATAGAATGGGGTTGGAAGTGCACGTAAGAAAATGCATTTAGCGGAAGTCTATGATTTCAATATCATCTACTACTCCAACAAGTTATTGGAGAGATTTTGACAAAGCCAAAACTAGCGTAATTTGACATGGACACGTCTAGGCAGCGCTCGGTTGCTTTCTCGTCTGATCGAGCCTCCGCACAATATGGAAAGTCCGATATATTCCGGGTTGCCATAAATGGAAATCGGTGGCTCGGTGACAGCCCGCTCATCCCACGGTAACCCCAGCAAGTGCGGCCACCTGCCCTTGTCTCCCCTACCCAACACATCTACACGGGAACCTACTGTTCGTTGTTTGCCTGGCCTGCATATCCTTTTTTCATTTCCTTTCTTGCTACACAGAAGTTACTGCATGCAAAAGCTTCTTTAGACCTTTTCTAGGATATAACCGTGAAGCAAGAAAGATCATCTTCAGAAAAATTGGTGCATATCACCAAGTTGAAGAACCTTCGGTAGGCATAAAAAATCAATTAATCAAGAAACCTTATGCATATATAGAAGCAAAAAATCAGGATGGGATTTACACAATAACCAATTTTAATGACAGCTTCGGAAAATGAACTGCTGCAAACTAACATATACTTAGCAACTATGCACATATCAGGTTTCTTTTTTCTGAATCACATCAGGTTTCACTTGTGATTACTTCTACAATTGATGCTTCATTTTTACCACTTGCCACTAATCTGTAAGAAAACACAAAACGAAGAAACCGTTAGTACTAGGAAATTAATTATAAGTTGCTTCCAATATAGAAATAATATTGTTTCAATTATATAAACATATACTTATACCATTAGGTGTGGTTTTTTACCAAAGAAATAAGGAAAACACAACTTATCTCAAGTCTGGAGCAACAATGTACCGTGTGCAAATATAAAACTTAGCAAAAAGAACATGCTATATGAATTGGCATTATGAAACTGAACTTATCTTATATGTGCAGCAACAAAGTACTATGTGCAAATGCAACTTTGCAAAAAGATCATTCTATATAAATCGACATTGTGAAACACAACTTGTCTCATGTGTGAAGCAAAGAAAGTATTGTATGCAAATGCAACTTAGCAAAAAGATCATTCTATTTGAATCGGCAATACGAAAAAGCAACTTAGTAATCAAACTAATGCAACTTATAGTGTGTGTGTGTGTGAATCAACAAAGGTATAGAATAAAGGAAAACTACAACTTATAAGGATCCAAACAATCAAGGGTGTTTAAAGCTGCAACTTATCTAGATCAACTAGTGATAAGCTTTAATCAAAAAAATAAGTGAAAGGAGACTATAGCTTGGTGAAATAAAAACAACAACTTAGATAGATTTGAAAACACCAAAGGACATTTAAAGCTACAAGTTAGTAAGGATGTCGTGACAACTTAATAAGAAACAATAGGTAACTTAATCGAAATGGATAAGCAACCTGAACATGATAAGTAACAATGCATCATATGAGACTTTACTCTCACTACCTCAAAGAAAAAAACAAATATATGGTTTCATATAAACACATAAAACATTGTGTACTGCTTGTGGGTAACAAGCAACATGTCATTTGGATGATCAACCCAGAGTCCCAGACAAGACAAGAAGACCACAACCCCTAGTCCATGGATGTGCAGAAGCAAAAGACACTAACTCAACCAAAAACTAAATCGGCTACAAAATGAACCAATCATTTAGATGATCACCAGCTCAAAACAATCCTGCACCCATGCATATACAACTTAACTGAAGGTGAGAAAACAACTTGACCCCTATAAAAGTGGGGATCTACATACATCTACAAACCACCAATCTGCAACAACTCAGTATAGGGAGAACAACAACTTACCAGAAAACATACTCCAACTACATGCAATTGAGATATAAACTATTTAGATCCACAAACCCAAGGAGCATGTAGAAGTCAAATCATAACCTGCATCAACTTAGTATAGGGAGAACAACAACTAACCAACAAACCTGTCGCAACTACATGCAGTTGAGACATAAAGTACTTGGATCGATAAACCTCGGGAGCAAGCCAAAATCAAATCATCAAGCTATGGCAACTCAGTATAGGGAGAACAACAACTTGCCAACAAACATGTCCCAACTAACATGCAATTGAGACATAAACTACTTAGATCCACAAAACCCGAGAGTATGAATCAAACCACCAGTTTGAAGCAATTGAGAACAACTTAGAGTTTGCCCCCGATGTCACATACCTGCTGACCAACTTGTACTTGCGGTTTAGGGCGACTCCCTCCAGATTCTTCAGGTTATGGTAAACTCGGGTTGTGCTTGCCCATATCGAGTGCAAGTGAGAGTTTGAGTGCAAAACCTAAAAATAGAAAGTAAAAAATCAACTTAGAATGCAACACGTAAACAAATAGTGTGCATGTTATACATTAGGTTGAGTATGCCGCTAAAAGTCAGAGGATAGTGAAACAAAATAAACACCGTTTTACATGAATTGACAAGCATTGGAAAACTCAGCTTGGTAGCATGAATTTCATGAAAGGGAACTAATTATAAATCATCATACAACTCTACATGATCCGTGGTGCAACTTAGGCGTATAGTAAATACAACTACATGAAAAATCATGTACCCAATTTGGTGGCGGATTTCAAAAGAGGCAAACCAAAAATCACCATACAACTCTACATGATCCATGCTACAACTAAGAGGTACAATAAAGCATTTGAAGAGACTATATCTTCATAGACGGATAAAATGGCAGCCCTGATGTTTCGTCCTCCTTTCTGAAACCGAGATGTGCATAACTAGATCAAAATACATAGTGGGTTATATCAGTAGGCAACTTGGTAGGTATTATTTTAAAATCAGCTTAGGTTATATGATAAATCAAATCTAGAACATGATTGAAATTTGAAAGCAACTTAAGTATCACTTGATTGCAACTTAGTTTATATCAGTAGGCAACATGGGCAACTTACTTTAATGCTAACATAGCAATTGATTAGATGGTGGAACAAACTTAAGAATGTTAGTGTAATATATTTACTGAAACTGGATTAACTACGGCAAAAGCAAACTTAATAGGATGAGGATATCAACTTAACATTGTTGCAAAAGCAACTTAAATCTATGAAGTAAACTTAATTAACTCCTGCAAAAGCAAACTTAATAGGATGATCATAGCAACATAACTATGTTTGACAAACAACACACCTTGTACATGAATGTGAAGTGGCGAAAACAAGTGAGTAAAAACTAGATTATAATGATACATTCATGAAGAAAAATAGTGACAATGAAAATAGGCCTAGCCCATAGTTTGCGCATAACAACAACCACCGCATAAATGGTGAAACCGGTGAAATATACTAAGGCAAAGGAACCATAATATTCTACGGTGACAAGCAACTTGAGTGCGTTTTCTAATCAACCTAACTGAGTGCTGGAAGCAAACTTAGCTATGGTGAAAAAAAGTTAGTATATGTAATCAACTTACTAAAAAATGTTGCAAGTAATAAACAACTTAACTGTGTTGCAAAATCAACTTAATTAAATACCAAAAGCAATTTAACTAAGGTGACAAACACCTTCACTGGTAAATGATAGTGAATCAAAAATACTCTAACCTACCTACAAGCAATCAATAAAACAACTAGTGCAATAGAAGTTACTTAATTTATACTCGCTGAAATCAACTAACTTGGAAAAAGGTAGAAAAGCAAACAAGTCCTCTTGAAATCAGCATCACCTATGCTATCTACGCATCTATGCTATATTCAACTCAACATCACCTATGTTCCCCCAAAATGGGTTGTCTAATAATTCTAAAGTTCATACCCAATCTCCTACCTAAAATCACAGGGAACCACACAACAAAATCGCATGGAATCAGCATCACCTAAGTTGCATATATGTGTGCAACGAGTTACTTCCTAGCTATCCCTAAGTTGAATGTGTGTGTGTGCAGTTTGTAAGAAATGGTTCTTAATAAATCCCTCAGTTTCTTGGACAGCAAAATTTCTTATTGGCAAAACTCTGAAACGACCATGAATAGTTCTTTCAATAAGAGACGATAAAGCAATTAAGTATGTTGTGAAGCAACAGTGTGATGTATGCAGCAACTTAGAAAAAAGAACACTTTGACAAATCGATATTATATCTAACCACTTAGCACGTATGTGAATGAAGCAACAAAAGTAGACAACTTAATGAAAATCAGTAGGAAACTTAACAATAACCTATTTGCAACTTAATTAGAACCCGTAGAACCACTCCATGCTAGGCAACTTAATTAGTTAAAGTTATCAAGGCTACAAGAAGTTGGGGCAACTTAAAGTCTATAATCGGAATGCTATATGCTAATCTAGTAATGGCAGGCTTAATAAACTCTCCAAGTTTTGCGAGTCCAAATCGCAACAAAATCACCCTTGCTCGATGCCCCTGTTTGCTGCATCTACCGCACACAATTCACCATAATGTTGCGAAAACCTCCAAAGAGACTAGCTAATTGATTGATGGAGACCAACTTTCCCCATGACCCTACTACCTCGTCTTCTCTTATTAAATTGTTTGCACTAAGTATGTTCAGCCGCGTCATGAAATAGACAAAACCATAACAGAAAGATCTGAGCGAAGAGAAACATCGACACAGTTCTTATTGAAGTTGTTCACACCTTTTAGCAACCACTTACTTTCCAAGGGTTGCACGGACAGCTTGGTTCAATTCTTACGTGATACTACAGGCTATTTAGAATCTTCATCCACACTGTGAATCAACAATTAGCATCTTGATTATATGGAGAGAGGAAAGTGGTGAACCTGAAGCTGTCGTTGTGCCATAGGATGCGTTGAGCTTCCTCTTCTATCTCGGACAAGCAAAACCAGCTCTGATTTCTCTGCCGCCACAAGGCCCAACTGCCTCTACATCTCTGGTACTTGCATATGGGTGCTGATGGGGTCGCTAGAGAAATCAATCAGATAAAAACAGTGTGCATGAACCAAATTGTTGCCCTTTCTGCAATTTATCTAGATATGAAGGGGATGAGCAGTGTAGGAAGAGGGAGGAGGGACGGCATCGGCGGCGCTCGGTGGCGACGGTGGAGGAGGCGCACTGCTGGAAGCACACCTACTGCAGGAACCTTGTCCGCCCCACCACCACGCAACATGACCCCCCTCTCCTCCCCCTCGACAGGGAACCCGTAACGGTAGGCGGCAGCGAGCTCGCGAGGTAGGGGAGGTGAGAGGCCGCTGGAGAGCTCACGAGGCAGGGGAGGGATAACCGGTGCTACAAAATTCGTTAGGCCAGATCTAGGCGCAAGCACGCAGGAGGCACGAGCAGCCAAGGCGTTAGGAGGTCGGTCGCCTGAGGGGTGGAGCGCGCCGGTTAATCCCTCGCCGTTACCCCAAGCCAGGGCGGCGCAGAGTGGATGCTGAAGCTAGGGGGAGGGGAAGGGGCGGGCAGCGCTCACCGTCGAGCGGGAGAAAGGTGAGGGGCGCGGCGGCGCTCGCCGGTGGAGCGAAGGAAGTGGAGAGACGGGGCGGCGCTTGCCGACAGAGCAGATGAACGTGATCGGCGCAGCGGCTCTCGCCGGTGGAGCAGATTGGGGGAGAGGCGCGTCGAGTGTGGGAGTTGTGACGTGAAGGGACGTGCTGATTTTTTTCCACTTGCTGTCGGAATCGGTGAGTGGCGACTGACGCGACCGAAGCTTGATGTAGTCGATCCGACGGTCACAAAGCAATGGCCTATTAGAGCAAACTGGTCACCGAGTATTTTTTAGCATTTAGGTTTAAAAAATAGTATAATACATACGGAATAGGTATCCGATACGTATCCGAGTATCCGACCATATCTGATACGGATACGACACTTTCCGTATCCGTGCAACGCATGGCAGAAGATACAGCTAGCAGCACAATATAGATCAATAATCAGCTAGTTACAAACCTGCGGGTACGCGTTGCCGCGACATGGTCACAACCAGGACCAGCAATAGAATCAGCCTCTCTCGGCCACGACCAGGACCAACAGGAGCAGAGAAACACCGGCTGCTCTGGTGGATTGCAGAGGTGGGTGGCGCATGGGCGTGGCCGGCCTCTCTGCAATGTCCCAATGCGCGCAGCCCGCGTCGCCCTCGCAGGTCGGCATGCGTGCTCGTCAACGTTGGCCTGCTGGACCTCCATGGCGCAAGCAGCAGATGTATCACCTAGAGGAGGGGCCGCCTGTGCGTGTGGATGTTGTCGGCCTCCTTGCTGGCACCGCGTGGCCCTTGCGCGCGGCAAACAGGCAGTGCTCCATGGCTCGACACGGACGCGGTGCTCTAGGAGGTAGAGGACGGGACTGCAGACCGCGGGACGGCGACGAACCTGGCCGGCGTGCCTCCGCCTCGTCGGCAGCCATGGACGAACACAAGGAAAATCAGAGCGCACGAACTATATCCCCGAGCACCTCACCGGCACCGGCTGGTCTCTCTACGCCGCCGAGCATCGTGCCCTCGCTCGTGACCACTCTCCAGATCCGGTGCGCTGATTTTGCCACGAAGAACCCTAGCGAGAAAGTGATTTCAGAGGAGAGGGGATGGGGAATGGATAGAGAGAGCCCTCGGGTGGAAGCTATCGGAAGAATCAGATGCGCGACGCGTCGATCTCGTTGACCCGAGTACATCGGACGTACACAAATCGATGGCTGGTTTTGACAAACTAGTCACCGTGCACTTATTAGCACTTGGGTTTGACATTGGTCATACATTTCCATCTGCTAGCTAGAACGTCAAAAATCCGTTGGAATACGAAACGGGGGAACAAACGAAAACCGAGTCAGTGACGTCCTCGTGAACTCGCGATGCATTCAATTTCCCTGACGCCCTTTGGGCTCCTTCTCAGCGTCCGAGGCAACGAAGCGAATACCCTCCTCCCTATTTATGTCCTCCACTCTTCTCCAGCGCCGTCTCAAGTCTCAAGTCTCAACGCCACTCCCCACGAACTGTTTGCAGTAGCTCTGGTGAGTGGTGAAGGTGAGGCCGGTGTGTGCATGTGCTGCTCAGGGCGATTATCCTCTCCTTCATCCCCATCTCTATCTCTTGGTTGTATTTTTTTTCTGGTCATTGATTCTTGCTTTCCGTTTCTAAACATTTTGGTCGCTGGGTGATGTTTCTTTTCTCGGCAGATCCGCGTTGATTTCTCTGGTCCGTTTCATCATGGGCGGTGGGGGCAACGAAGGCGACGGCAAAGGCGACTGGGCGGTGCTACCTTGCCCTCCCCTTGCTGAGGTGACGCTTGCTCTCGTCGGGAAAATTGGTACCGGGAAGAGCGCCACCGCAAATTGCATCCTCGGGGACGAAGCATTTGCGTCGGAGTTCTCTTTTGGAAGCGTCACTCAAACTTGCCAGAAAAGTAGCACGACGTTCAAGGATGGCTGTGTCACCCGCACCGTGAACATTATTGACACTCTAGGTATGAATTCCTTAACTAAATAGAATAAGCTTCGAATATCCCAACCAACGACCGTGTTCTTTCTCTTTCTGGATTAGTCTAGTGTTACTTAAATCGCTTATTGATGTTATTTTTTCTGTTGCTCTAGTGTCTATTGAGCACCATTTTGATGTTTGGTGGAAAACCTGTGTAAGGATCATGCATCAAAATGCCTGTTTCGAGGAGGATCATGTATCAAAATTCTACATTCCGCATTGCCAAAAATGTATATACATCTTGTTGAAGAACTGCCCTGACAATTTTATTTTTTAAATGAATTCCATGTTTGCTCTAAGAACCTAGAAATTCAACATTTATCTAAAGGAAAGGAGAAGAAACATATGGTTTGTATCAAAAACATACAACGATATTTACAGTGTTTCACAGTTTCATTAAATATAATTCAAACTTTAAATATAAACTTGCAGATTCTACCCTCTAGAGTTTAGTTGTGCAGATGTGCTCGCTAGAAACCTGGAAAAAGGGATTGAAGCCAATCCAGAAATTGTTCTGTTTCCTTGAGCAATCTATTATCTACTAAGAGTGAAGCTAGTGTTCTAGATATGGAAGCATAGTATGTTCTATGCAATTATACATGTTCGTGTTTCTTTGTTGACAAATCCATATTATTGAGTATTCCTTTCTGTCCATTCTCTTTACCGTTTCATCTCATTTGTTTCGTGCTAACGGGAAGTGTTCTACTATTGTTGCGGCAACATTGTTATCCCATTGTGTGATGCAAATTTCTATTTGCGCACTGATTGTTTGGTGACTTTTTTGTGTTAATGCCGCATATAATGAACAACCCTGCAACGTTTATGTAAAACGATAGAGAGGGATTGGGATTGGCGGATTATGTTAGATGTATTGAGTCTAATGGACAAGTATATATAGACGTAGAGGGATCATCTTGGAGTGAAAGACAAGACACGAGATGTATCTCTATCCTAGATTACCTAAGTCGTAATATACTCACAATTTTTGAACAGGCTTATTTGACATGGAAATTTCAACTGAAGATGCTCGTAAGGAGATCGTCAAGTGTATAGAGATGAGTAATCATGGCATACACGCTATGCTCATGGTATTTTCAGCTGCAACGCGGTTTTCTTGTGAAGAGCATCAGAACACAATTGAGTCGATTAAACTGTTCTTTGGTGATAAAATCCTTGACCATGGTATATTAGTTTTCACCCATGGTGATGTAGTAAAGGACGAGATTTCTTGGAAGAAGTTGCTAACTGGGAGATCTCCAGGATATCTCCAGGTCTATTCCATATTTTTCAAACTGCATTTGATCCTATCGTATCATGACTCATCAGTACGTTCTACTGTGTTGCTAGCACATCACTGGTAATTGGCTTGTCTGTATCTTACATTTGTATCCTAACGTCTACAGGAATTGCTTAAGCTATGTCAGGACAGGGTTCTTCTCTTTGACAATAAAACTAGTTTTCACCCATGGAGATGCAATAAGCGATGAGATTTCTTGGAAGAAGTTGCTAACCAGGAGATCTCCAGGATATCTCCAGGTCTATTCCATATTTTTCGAACTGCATTTGATCCTATCGTGTCATGACTCATCAGTACGTTCTACTGTGTTGCTAGCACATCACTTGTAATTGGCTTGTCTGTGTCTTACATTTTATCCTAACTTCTATAGGACTTGCTTAAGCTATGTGAGAACAGGGTTCTTCTCTTTGACAACAAGACTAATAATATTCAGCACTGTGAAATACAGCGCAAAAAATTGCTAGATGTGGTTGACTTTGTTATATCAAGAAATTGTGGCAAAGTGTTTTCCTATAAAATGATTCCTCACATTCCGATCAGATGATCTTCTCTGTCAGTTGTTTAACCCTTGTGTTTTGTTCTCTTGTTGTTGCAGGATCTACATGTCAGGCAGGATGGCACAAGTGTTGATGGATGTTCAGCAGAAAAGATTTATGAACAACTGACAGAGATCACCAAGAGGGTAAGAAATTTGTTTATTTAAGACGGTCCCAAAATGTTATAGGCCGTTGGTTGGGTTTGATTTACAATATACGATAATTGATTATGTTGTACCCATAAATGTTATACGGTTCTTTTTTAATAAAATATTAAATGGGAATGCAAAGCCGTATTTTATACAAGGGAAAGTTAACTGAGAGTACAAATGTATTGGAATATTCACTTATATTTATCTGCATAATAACTTGTATTTTCCCCAGAAAGAAAAAAATGTATGTGATTATAAAGTCCTTCCCAAATATCAAAACTCATCTTTGATGAAGATGATGGCCATGTTGACGATTTACATGTTGTTACCATTCACCAAAGAGATTTGTTATCTAACCTTTATGTACCAAATTATTTTCAAAAAATTCCTTTGTTGTGATCCTGCAGCTGTTTCTGTGCTCTGAATCTGTCATTTTTACCAATAAACTACCTGACCTAATTCATTTCACTAATAGGTTGATGGAAATCTGAACAGTACAGAAGAAGAGATTCGGAGGCTTAGGGAGAGCCTGGAAAAATCTCGAAAAGAGCATGATAATATTCAGCAAGAAATAACAAATGCAGAGAATTTGAGGAGGCTAGATGTTGAAAAGCATAACGAGCAGAAAGAGGAGATCAACAGACTTAAAGAGGAACTTGAGAAAGAAAGGCAGGAAGCGAAGAAGCGGGCAGAAGAGATCTTGAGGCTCATGCAGAGCCTTGAGAAGGCTAATGCAGAAAAGGACAATTACAAAAGTATGTACTAGAACAAGTGCAACCTTATGTAAGTCAAGATTCGGATGGGAAAAGTTTCAGCCATCTTCAGGCTGGAAATATGAGTCCCAGAGCAATCATCTATGCATTGGCAGCTGTAGTGTCGATCAACTATTGTCTGGTAGTGTCTAAATTAGTTTTGTTTGGTCCATCCATCCTGGTTTGTATGTCAGTGGTATTATCTTTTGGGAGCAACCGTGTTTTCAAAAGTGAATTCCTAATTCATCACTGCACCATATATATTTTCTTATACTGGAGCTTACTGTGGCAAATTAGTGTTTCCTTGGGACTATTCTTTACTGACAACCAGCATGCTTCGTTTTTGGTGTTCTCGTTAACTAAAAGATAGAATGTACTCCCTCCGTTTTTTATTACTTCGCGTTCTAAGATTTTTCAGAGTCAAACTTTGTCAACTTTGACCAAGAATATAGAAAAATATATCAACATTCATTATTTCAAATGTATATATTCTAAAAATATTACTTACGAAGATTCTAACACTATAAACTTTTCATCGTAGATACTTTTATTTTTTGCTAAATATTTAGTCAAACTTTAAAAAGTTTGTTTTTGACTAAATACAAAATGCAATATAATTGTGAATTGAGGGAGTAGAATAAAAGAGAACGGTTGGGGAATATCTTAGGCATATTTTTTATAAAGGCTGCTTTATTAAACTCAAAGTTAGCATCACTTTGATACAATTCAAGAGAGCTTACACCAGAGCATAGGTAGTGACAGACGCAAGTACCAAATAAAAACATAAAAAATGGCTTATGACAAGATAGCATAAAGATCTCAAAAAACACCTCAAGGCAGTTTCAGTGTTCTTGTGGTGCAGTCTGCAATCTGAGCAGACGCGCCACAAGATTCCAGAGCCATCCGCACCTGAATTACACCATCTTGTGCAACAAACGTAGCAGAAGAAGTTAAGCATATGACATAATTAAATCTCTGCCTTGCTTGATCTGTACCTATGGTTCGCGTGGCTGACACTAGAGGAAGGTGAGGCCGTGAGCCATTTAGTTCATACTTTCATTGATAGCTGGGCATTTACTGTCAGCATTGGGGTTCATGTGGCGTTCTCATACTACCTCTATCTCAGTTTATAAGACTTACGCGTATACCTAGGTCGTCCGCATGAGCTATATAATATGAATTATATAATATAAAAATTATATCATTAGAAAATATAACATTAAAGTTTCTAATAGTATAGTTTTTATCTTATATACCTCATACTAAGTTGGTTAATTTATCGATCTAGAATACGCGTAGGTCTTAAAAACCGAGAAGGAGGGAGTACGTAAGTTGTAAGGTAGATACTCCCTCCGTCCGTATAAGAGTGTACGATTGGGTTTTTTTAAGACAAATTAAGTATTTTGCAAATACCCCCTCCTGGCCTTAATTACAGCTCCACCAGCCAAGGCAATGCTTCGATTCATGCCACAGAATTTATTGCAATGCCCTGCACCAGCGGCCTCTGATTGGATAGTGGAAACGAAGGAGACTAATGATTGGTACTGGGAGAGGACAATTACGGGAGAGAAGAGGAATTGAATCGTTGTGCTGGGCTAAAATCGAGACGTAGACCGGGGGCTAAACACAGACGTACACTCTTTTGCGGACAAACGGAGAGCACACTGAAGAAGGTTAATTAGATTTCTACGATCACAAGGCTGTGATACACCTAAGTTAATTACTCTCTTCAATCCATATTAATTGTCACCGAATTGGATGTACTCTTTCTCTACCAGTTTAAAGGGCCTACACGTATATCTAGATCATTAATTTGATCAACAAATATTAATTATTTAACATACAAATTATATTATTAGAAAGTTTAGGTGTTATACTAACATCTAAATTTGTGTTAAATAATTTATATTTTATTGGTTAAATAAACTATCTAGGTATACGTGTAGGCCCTTTAAACCGGGACAGAGCGAGTGCTCCATTGGGATAGTACTAGTTTGGAAATATACCTAATAACTAGGCTAAATTATATATTAACTGCTCCAATTAACTCCCAATTAACTGTCCCAATCCGGTATGGAGGTATTATCTAGCCTAAAATATGTCTAGATACATCCGTTCCTACGACAAATAATATGGATCAAAGAGAGTACTTTATATGTGATTGTGCGCTTGTCATGAGGGAAATTTAAGCTCTTCCCTTTCCCGTTACCGTTGCGGTCTCCAATTTTCTTGTCGACACACCATCTGACCTCCACTTGCCGTGCGCACGTCGCCATGGACCGTCCCATGCGTCCAAAGGAAAAGCATTTGTGCTCACTACGGCAAAAAATGCCGCTGCCGTCGCCCCTCTCCTT
This sequence comes from Avena sativa, assembly GCA_916181665.1. Taxonomy (NCBI): domain Eukaryota; kingdom Viridiplantae; phylum Streptophyta; class Magnoliopsida; order Poales; family Poaceae; genus Avena; species Avena sativa. The sequence goes on from OV702294.1 coordinate 526,957,843, forward strand.
TGCCGTGTGCCAAAAGGCCAGGAACACGGCAAAGAGCATCTTTGCCGTGTCTAAACAAAGAAGAACACGGCAAAGTCACGGTGCACGGCAAACAGCAGAAAAAGAACATGGCAAAGAAACAAACACGACAATGGACCTACGAGAACACACGGCAAAGAAAAGAATCACGGCAAAGTCAATGAAGAAACACGACAAAGGTTTCCTCACGGCAAAGAAGTGGGCCCCGTGGCCTCGCAGGGTCACCCGCCGGCAGGGGCTGACGGCAGAATCTTTGCCGTGTGCCCTCGCCGTCAGGTACACGGCAAAGAAAATCTTTGCCGTGTGTTTTCTTCTGTGTACATGGCAAAGAATTTTTTTCACATTTTTCTTTTCTTTAATTAGCAAGGCTTTTATTACATATATGTTAGGTGATATGATATCATACGATCATGAGCACACACATATGATCATAGGTTATTGTGGTCTTGATCACTATATACATGCACCCCCCTTATACGGTCCGGTTTCACCGGGACGGGGAGATTCCCCCTTATACAGGTCCAGAACCTTCCGCTTCTAGGTTAGAGCGCATGAATACGAGGGGGGACACATGCAATCACCTATACCAACCTTGCACCACACTCACACACACATAAGACAGGGACACATGCAAGTTTTCAGATGATTCCGACGTTCTCGTGGTCTTCCTCCCGCGAAACCCTAATCTGCGGGGCTCGGATCGTCTACCCCCTAGACATTCTTCTGACAGGGGTAGACCGGCGTAGCTCTCTCTTATTTTGTGTTTGATTATGTCATGGGATGATGTGAAACCATGTTGGTTCACAAGTTGGGGCACTATCCTACCCGGTTTCACCTGAACGGGGAGATTCCCCCTTATACAGGTCCAGAACCTTTCGCTTCTAGGTTAGAGCGCATGCATGCGAGGGGGACACATGCAATCACCTATACCAACCTTGCACCACACTCACACACATATGATAGGGACACATGCAAGTTTTCAGATGATTCCGATGTTCTCGTGGTCTTCCTCCGGCGAAACCCTGGTCAGCTCTACCGTGAGGGGAAATTCTGCTCTTGACAATTGGTTGAGGATTGTTTCTCAAAGTTTGTGACTAGGAACCCACCTAATGGAAATGAAGTTCAGCATCCTCCAGAAGCTTATGGTCTAGTGCAAAGTTCATATTTCCATGTTCTCAATCCTTATGAAGAGCTGGTACATGCTATATCTACAAGAGAAACTATCGTCCGCTCCTCAAGAGGGTTGACAGAACTAGTGGCGGGAGTTTCCACGTATATATCCAGGATTTTACTAAATATTGACGCATGCATGTCTACAAAGGGGGTCACACTTGGGACTTACACATGGGACCTACCAACCTTGCACCACACTCACACACATATGCTAGGGACACATGCAAGTTTTCAGACGATTCCGACGTTCTCGTGGTCTTCCTCTAGCGAAACCCTGATCTGCGGGCCTCAAATCGTCTACCCCCCTAGACATTCTTCTGATGGGGGTAGCCCGGCGTAGCTCTCTCTTGTTTTGTGTTTGATTATGTCATGGGATGATGTGAAACCATGTTGGTTCACAAGTTGGGGCACTATACGGTCCGGTTTCACCGTAACGGGGAGATTCCACCTTATACAGGTCCAGAACCTTCGCTTCTAGGTTAGAGCGCATGCATGCGAGGGGGGACACATGCAAGCACATGTACCAACCTGGCACCACACTCACACACATATGCTAGGGACACATGCAAGTTTTCATCTAATTCCGACGTTCTCGTGGTCTTCCTCCGGCGAAACCCTGATCTGCGGGCCTCGGATCGTCTACCCCCTAGACATTCTTCTGACAGGGGTAGCCCGGCGTAGCTCTCTCCTGTTTTGTGTTTGACTAGGTCATAGGATGATGTAAAACCATGTTGGTTCACAAGTTGGGGCACTATCCTACCCGGTTTCACCTGAACGGGGAGATTCCCCCTTATACAGGTCCAGAACCTTTCGCTTCTAGGTTAGAGCACATGCATGCGAGGGGGACACATGCAATCACCTATACCAACCTTCCACCACACTCACACACATATGCTAGGGAAACATGCAAGTTTTCAGATGATTCTGACGTTCTCGTGGACTTCCTCCGGCGAAACCCTGATTATCTGCGGGCCACGGTACGTCTACCCCCCTAGACATTCTTCTGATGGGGGTAGCCCGGCGTAGCTCTCTCTTGTTTTGTGTTTGATTATGTCATGGGATGATGTGAAACCATGTTGGTTCACAAGTTGGGGCACTATACGGCCCAATTTCACCGTAACGGGGAGATTCCCCCTTACATAGGTCCAGAACCTTTGCTTCTAGGTTAGAGCGCATGCATGCGAGGGGGGACACATGCAAGCACATATACCAACCTTACACCACACTCACACGCATATGCTAGGGACACATGCAAGTTTTCATCTGATTCCGACGTTCTCGTGGTCTTCCTCCGGCGAAACCCTAATCTGCGGGCCTCGGATCGTCTACCCCCCTAGACATTCTTCTGACAGGGATAGCTCGGCGTAGCTCTATCTTGTTTTGTGTTTGACTAGGTCATAGGATGATGTAAAACCATGTTGGTTCACAAGTTGGGGCACTATACGGTCTAGTTTCTCCGTAACGGGGAGATTCCCCCTTATACAGGTCCAGATCCTTTCGCTTCTAGGTTAGAGCGCATGCATACGAGTGGGGACACATGCTATCACCTATACCAACCTTGCACCACACTCACACACATATGCCAGGGACACATGCAAGTTTTCAGATGATTCCGACGTTCTCGTGGTCTTCCTTCGGTGAAACCCTGATATGCGGGCCTCGGATCGTCTACCCCCCTAGACATTCTTCTGACAGGGGTAGCCCGGCGTAAATCTCTCTTGTTTTGTGTTTGAGTATGTCATGGGATGATGTGAAACCATGTTGGTTCACAAGTTGGGGCACTATACGGTCCGATTTCACCGTAACAGGGAGATTCCCCCTTATATAGGTCCAGAACCTTCGCTTCTAGGTTAGAGCGCATGCATGCGAGGGGGACACATGCAATCACCTATACCAACCTTGCACCACACTCACACACATATGCTAGGGACACATGCAAGTTTTCAGATGATTCCGACGTTCTCGTGGTCTTCCTCTGGCGAAACCCTGATCTGCGGGCCTCGGATCGTCTACCCCCCTAGACATTCTTCTGACAGGGGTAGCCCGGCGTAGCTCTCTCTTGTTTTGTGTTTGACTAGGTCATAGGATGATGTAAAACCATGTTGGTTCACAAGTTGGGGCACTATCCTACCCGGTTTCACCTGAACGGGGAGATTCCCCCTTATACAGGTCCAGAACCTTCGCTTCTAGGTTAGAGCGCATGCATGCGAGGGGGACACATGCAATCACCTATACCAACCTTGCACCACACTCACACACATATGCCAGGGACACATGCAAGTTTTCAGATGATTCCGACGTTCTCGTGGTCTTCCTTCGGCGAAACCCTGATCTGCGGGCCTCGGATCGTCTACCCCCCTAGACATTCTTCTGACAGGGGTAGCCCGGCGTAGCTCTCTCTTGTTTTGTGTTTGGTTATGTCATGGGATGATGTGAAACCATGTTGGTTCACAAGTTGGGGCACTATACGGTTCGCTTTCACCGTAACAGGGAGATTCCCCCTTATATAGGTCCAGAACCTTCGCTTCTAGGTTAGAGCGCATGCATGCGAGGGGGACACATGCAATCACCTATACCAACCTTGCACCACACTCACACACATATGCTAGGGACACATGCAAGTTTTCAGATGATTCCGACGTTCTCGTGGTCTTCCTCCGGTGAAACCCTGATCTGCGGGCCTCGGATCATCTACCCCCTAGACATTCTTCTGACAGGGGTAGCCTGGCGTAGCTCTCTCTTGTTTTGTGTTTGACTAAGTCATAGGATGATGTAAAACCATGTTGGTTCACAAGTTGGGGCACTATCCTACCCGGTTTCACCTGAACGGGGAGATTCCCCCTTATACAGGTCGAGAACCTTTCGCTTCTAGGTTAGAGCGCATGCATGCGAGGGGTACACATGCAATCACCTATACCAACCTTCCACCACACTCACACACATATGCTAGGGAAACATGGAAGTTTTCAGATGATTCTGACGTTCTCGTGGACTTCCTCCGGCGAAACCCTGATGATCTGCGGGCCTCGGATCGTCTACCCCCTAGACATTCTTCTGATGGGGGTAGCCCGGCGTAGCTCTCTCTTGTTTTGTGTTTGATTATGTCATGGGATGATGTGAAACCATGTTGGTTCACAAGTTGGGGCACTATACGGCCCGGTTTCACCGTAACGGGGAGATTCCCCCTTATAAAGGTCCAGAACCTTCGCTTCTAGGTTAGAGCGCATGCATGCGAGGGGGGACACATGCAAGCACCCGCATACTAGCTAGTAGTTAATTTTTGTATGTTCCAACATAGCACCACACTTTTCATGCATGTTCTAGGGCACATGCATGCATGTCCTTGAGGTACTCAAAATTGAGAACAATCTATAAAGGATGTCAAACAACAAATTTCAGAGTTTGTCGTGAAATCCTCTCATCTTGGTCTTTTGATTGACCCAAAGAGTGACCTTGAAAGATTCAAAAGTAGTCCAACATCTTGCTTGGTTTTGTTGGTCAGCTCTACCGTGAGGGCAAATTCTACTCTTGACGATTGGTTGAGGATTGTTTCTCAAAGTTTGTGACTAGGCACCCACCTAATGGAAATGAAGTTCAGCATCCTCCAGAAGCTTATGGTCTAGTGCAAAGTTCATATTTCCATGGTCTCAATCCTTATGAAGAGCTGGTACATGCTATATCTACAAGAGAAACTATCGTCCGCTCCTCAAGAGGGTTGACAGAACCAGTGGCAGGAGTTTCCACGTATATATCCAGGATTTTACTAAGTATTAACGCATGTCTACAAAGGGGATCACACTTGGGGCTTACATATGGGACCTACCAACCTTGCACCACACTCACACACATATGCTAGGGACACATGCAAGTTTTTAGATGATTCCGACGTTCTCGTGGTCTTCCTCCGGCGAAACCCTGATCTACGGGCCTCGGATCGTCTACCCCCTAGACATTCTTCTGACAGGGGTAGCCCGGCGTAGCTCTCTCTTGTTTTATGTTTGACTAGGTCATAGGATGATGTAAAACCAAGTTGGTTCACAAGTTGGGACACTATCCTACCCGGTTTCACCTGAGCGGGGAGATTCCCCCTTATACAGGTCTAGAAGCTTTCGCTTCTAGGTTAGAGCGCATGCATGCGAGGGGGACACATGCAATAGCCTATACCAACCTTGCACCACACTCACACATATATGCCAGGGACACATGCAAGTTTTTAGATGATTCCGACGTTCTCGTGGTCTTCCTCCCGCGAAACCCTAATCTGCGGGGCTCGGATCGTCTACCCCCTAGACATTCTTCTGACAGGGATAGCCCGGCGTAGCTCTCTCTTGTTTTGTGTTTGACTAGGTCATAGGATGATGTAAAACCATGTTGGTTCACAAGTTGGGGCACTATACGGTCTGGTTTCTCCGTAACGGGGAGATTCCCCCTTATACAGGTCTAGATCCTTTCGCTTCTAGGTTAGAGCGCATGCATGCGAGTGGGACACATGCAATCACCTATACCAACCTTGCACCACACTCACACACATATGATAGGGACACATGCAAGTTTTCAGATGATTCCGATGTTCTCGTGGTCTTCCTCCGGCGAAACCCTAATCTGTGTGGCTCGGATCGTCTACCCCCCTAGACATTATTCTGATAGGGGTAGACCGGCGTAGCTGTCTCTTGTTTTGTGTTTGACTAGGTCATAGGATGATGTAAAACCATGTTGGTTTACTAGTTGGGGCACTATCCTACCTAGTTTCACCGGAACGGGGAGATTCCCCCTTATACAGGTCCAAATCCTTTCGCTTCTAGGTTAGAGCGCATGCATGTGAGTGGGGACACATGCAATCACCTATACCAACCTTGCACCACACCCACACACATATGCCAGGGACACATGCAAGTTTTCAGATGATTCCGACGTTCTCGTGGTCTTCCTCTGGCGAAACCCTGATCTGCGGGGCTCGGATCGTCTACCCCCCTAGACATTCTTCTGGCAGGGGTAGCCCGGCGTAGCTCTCTCTTGTTTTGTGTTTGACTAGGTCATAGGATGATGTAAAACCATGTTGGTTCACTAGTTGGGGCACTATCCTACCCGGTTTCACCGGAACGGGGAGATTCCCCCTTATGAAGGTTCAGATCCTTTCGCTTCTAGGTTAGAGCGCATGCATGCGAGTGGGGACACATGCAATCACCTATACCAACCTTGCACCACACTCACACACATATGCTAGGGACACATGCAAGTTTTCAGATGATTCCGACGTTCTCGTGGACTTCCTCCGGCGAAACCCTGATCTGCGGGACTCGGATCGTCTACCCCCCTAGACATTTTCGGTTAGAGCGCATGCATGCAAGTTCGTATAAGGGGACACATGCAAGTTTATGGTCTAGTGCAAAGTTCGTATTTCGATGGTCTCAATACTAACAAAAAGCCAAGAAAGATTTCACTTAAACATAAAATAAATACAAATGAAAGAGAAAACAATAAGAAAATTTAAAAATAGCATAAGGCACACGGTAAAGGAGAAAACACACGGCAAAGAAGTCCTTTGCCGTGTGTCTGTTTGGGGTACACGGCAAAGAATCTTTGCCGTGTGTTTTTCCAGGAAGTACACGGCAAAGCCCTTTGCCGTGTTCCGCGCGAGTTGGCACACGGCAAAGGCTTGCCAATAATTGACGGCGCGGGCTCGCCCCTGCCTTATCCTCTCCCAGCTCGAGCCCGCGCCTCCCCACCCTAGCTTGACCCCGCGCCGCCGCCGCGTCGATCCAGCGCCGTTGCCGCCTCGATCCCGTGCCATCGCCGCCGTCTACCTTCCCCCACGCCGCCGCTGCCGGCTCCTCCTCCACCCGGTCCAGCCCCCCATCCGCCTACGCGCCCATCCGCTCCGCCCCGGCCCACTCCATCCGCCTCCGCGCCCAGCCACCGACCCCGGCCCTGGGAGCTCGCCGGCGGCTCCACCTCCGCCCGGTCCAGCCCCCCTCCACCCACCACCGGCCCGCCCCATCACCATCGGTATGTGCCTATACATGTATATTTTTAGTATATATATGTGTAGTATATGTATATGTAGCTAGTATGTATGTGTAGCTAGTATGTATGTGTATGTGTAGCTAGTATGTATGTGTAGTATATATATGTATGTGTAGCTAGTATATATATGTATGTGTTGCTAGTATATATGTGTATGTGTAGCTAGTATGTATGTGTAGCTAGTATATATATGTATGTGTAGCTAGTATGTATGTGTAGTATATATTGTTAGATATATATAGCATGTATTTGTCCCATGTATTTGTTACATATATGTATAGTAGTATGTATATATGTTGTTTCATACATGCATGTGTATAGTAGTAATTTAGGAATTATGTGTAAATTTTTGGCATGTCTATAGTAGTAATTTAGTAATTTTTCTTCTTGCAGGGGATATGTGTCGAGTCTGAGGGTGGGGCTGTCGATGGCGTAGGTCATTTTGCGGGAGGGTCGCTGATCTTCTTCAGCTCTCAATCACGCTTCTAGGGTAAAAATCTATTCTCCTATCTTGTACCTAGGGTTATTTTCGTGTGTAGATCACTAAGTCTGTCGCGTTACCCAGGCGTCTCTTCCCGGCTGTAAGGGTTATGCGGATAAATATGCATTAGTGGTCTCGCATATTATGAAGCGTAACTCTTACGGCATTTATCGGGATAGCCGGCGGATGCGTAGTTGGGTATGTTTTCCTTGTTCTACTCCGGTCCGAGATAGGATTTCGGGAGCGCCTCCCTGTTGTTCTCCGGATGCACATCCCTCTTGGCTTTTTGCCGAGACGTGTATCGAGAGAGCAGCGGGGAGGTGCTGCCGAAATTCTGTGTCGGATCAGGGTAGAGCAGGGAGAACATACTCAATCTACAGATCCGGCGGTTGATAGGACCTTCTTTACCTATTAGAGAGATAGGTGAATATATGTATGGCGTAAAATATATGTTTGCTAAAATTAACCGAACTAATACCAGATTTATTTATATGACATGGTTAATTGAAAGCATTATATATGTCGTTTTTGGTACTGATTAGAGGATGGAGAATCGTGACTGAATGTATGATGGCTGTGTCAGTAAGTGGGACTTTACCTCAGAATGGCAAGAAAAGGCCGAGGACTTTGTGAACCGGGCATTTGCCATCCCCAGCAGACCCAGAAGAATTTTCTGCCCCTGTGCAAGATGCAAGAACCTGAATACACATTCGAAGGATGATGTGAGTACTCACCTGCTCAATTACGGGTTCACACCATCCTACAAGACTTGGACATTACATGGTGAAAAGTTAGCGAAACGTGCTAGGAGGGAGTCACGGCAGGGTCAGCAGCAGAGTCAGCCAAGGGGAGAATTTGATGCTGGTTTTGATAGGTGCATAGAAAACTTTGTGAATGCTAATGCGCCTGAAAGCCCTCATGTAGAGGCGGAGACACCTCAGGAGGCGGAGACAAGTGAGGAGCCGGAGGAAAACACTACAAAGTACTACGAGACTTTGTTTGCCTCACAGAGACCCCTTCATGCACATACAGATGTTACCCAACTGGATGCCATAGCTCGCCTTTTGGCCTTCAAGAGCCATAGGAACTTGACCAGAGAGGACTTTGATGATATGCTTGCCGTCGTTGGCAGCATTCTGCCGAAAGGGCACCTCTTGCTGGAGAACTTCTACTATTCGACCAAACTCCTCCGTGACCTTAAGATGTCATATGAGCCGATACACGCTTGTCCGAAGGGATGCATGCTATTCACAAAGGAGCATGCTAAGGCAAATTATTGTATCCGCTGCAAATCCTCTAGGTACTTTGAGGTCGATCCCAATGGTGATGGTCAGAAGAGGCAGACCGGGGTTGCCCAAAACATTCTTCGGTATCTTCCAATCATACCGAGGCTCCAGCGACTCTTCATGACCGAGGATACTGCCCAGCAGATGCAGTGGGCAGTAAAAGGGAACAAATATCTCGACAAGATGATACATCCGTCGGATGGTAGTGCATGGAAGAACTTTGTCAAGAAATATCCTGAGAAAGCCGGTGACAAGAGGAGCGTAGCAGTTGCCATATCAACCGATGGGTTCAATCCATATGGCATGTCGGCTTCAGTATATAGTTGTTGGCCAGTGTTTGTTATTCCCCTGAACCTCCCCCCTGGCATCTGCATGAGATCAGAGAACATGTTTGTCTCGATGATAATCCCAGGGCCGAAATACCCGGGTAAGAACATGAATGTGTATCTAGAACCGCTGGTGGATGACTTGCTTCGTGGCTGGGAAGGTCGGGGGATCTGAACATTTGACGCTTCAAACAACGAGCACTTCGATATGTATGTCTGGTACCATACCTCTCTGCATGACCTACCAGCACGTGCGTTGTTCTGCGGCTGGTGTACACATGAGAAGTGGCCTTGCCCAGTGTGCATGCAATCTCTGACTTTCTTCTGGCTGTCGAAGGGAGGCAAGTATTCCTGCTTTGATGAACATCGACAGTGTCTTGAGCTGAATCATCCATATAGGAGTGACAAAAGGAGGTTCAAGAAAGGCCGTGTTGTCCATGATCCAAAGCCACGTCTAAAGACCGGAAAGGAAATCAAGGCTGAGTTAGAAGCTCTCCAGCCAAACTCCGATGGGAATGGTTTTGTGGGATACAGGGATACGCACCAGTGGACCCACATTCTGTGCTTATGGAAGCTCCCTTACTTTGAAGATCTTGAGCTCCCGCATAACATTGATGTAATGCACACCGAAAATAATATCGGTGAGGCCCTTTGGAGCACCATAATGCAAACCGAGAAGACGAAAGATAACATCAAGGCTCGAATTGATCAAGAAGCATTGTGCGATAGGCCAAAGTTGAACATGCAGCCACCCGGAGCCAAAGGCAGAAAAAGGTGGTCTAAGCCAAAGGCTCCTTTCTGCCCAACAAAGCCCCAAAGAAGGGAGATCTTCCAGTGGATCGCGCAAAGTTTGTTTTTCCCTGATGGTTATGCGGCCAACTGGATGAGGGGTGCGGTCATGGAAACGTTGCGAGTACAAGGGCTCAAGAGTCATGACTACCACGTATGGCTTGAGCGGATAATGCCGATGATGATTCAAGGCTATGTCGATGAGGAGACTTGGCGAGTGCTGTCGAGGTTGAGCTTTTTCTTCCGCCAGATTTGTGCTAGGGAGTTAGACCGTAAAGTGCTTGAGAAGCTACATGAACATGCACCCGAGTTGCTTTGCGATCTAGAGATGCTCCTTCCGCCATGGTTCTTCAATCCGATGCAACATATGATCTTGCATCTTGCGGACTAGGCTTTAAAGAGGGGACCTGTGTGGGCCTGTTGGCAGTTTCCGCCTGAGAGAGAAACAAAGAAGCTTCGTAAGAAAACAGGCAATAAATGCAAGATCGAGGCATCCATAGCCGAGGCAGTCCTTAACGAGGAGGTTGCAAACTTCACCACAAAGCACTATGATGCCAACATTCCCACAAAGCACAACCCAGTGTTTCGTTACAATGCCGCCAACCCTGAAGATGTACCCAATCTTAGCATCTTCATTGGTCTAGGTGGCAAATCAAGTGGCACAAAGAGGTTCGCAATGAAAAAACTTGAGCGGGAGTTGATCCATTCGTATGTCTTGAACACCATGGAAGAAGTGAAGCCGTACATCGAGTAAGTGATCACCATTTAGTTTTCCACAAACATTCACTGCTATGTCCGTGCCTAACTCTCCTTTAAATTGTTATAGACGATTCAAGAGTGCACATTGGAAGAATCCAAATAGGGAGCCTAACCCTCAAGAGGAGCAGGATCTTTTTGATAAGGGTGGTGGTTTCGGTTTCGTCAGCTGGTTCTGTGGTTTGGTACTATTCGAGCCATCTTGCTGTGCTACACTTCTTGTGATAAACTTCTTATGCTAAACTTCTCGTTCTAACTTGTAGGCAAGAACTGACAAAGAGATGCAACCCGAGCTAAGAAATATTGCCAGGGGCTTTAACCATTCAGTCAACACGTTCAATGCTTATGACGTGAATGGGTATCGCTTCCATACCCATGAATACACAACTAGCCGGCCCAACCGGAAGACAACAAATAGCGGGGTCTTTTGTGAAGGCTCAGATGGCCTCCAGTACTATGGAAGAGTCCAGGGTATATATGAGCTGAATTACGGTTTTGGCAAAGGGATAAATCCCGTTGTATTCAAATGCCATTGGTTTGACCCACATAAGGTGAAACGGGATCCTGAAATTGGACTGGTCGAAGTTAAGAGAAACTCCATTTATGCGGGAGATGATGTTTACATTTTGGCTACTCAGGCCTTCCAAGTATTCTATCTTCCGTACCCATGCCAAAACCCGATAAAACGTCTACAGGACTGGGATGTTGTGATGACGGTACCGACACGCAATAGGCCGCCCTTGACAAACAAGGATGATTACCGCCGCCTAGACCCATCAACAAATGATGGCGAGTTTTATCAGGAAGAAGGGCTCCCCTGGCAATTCACTATCGACTTGTCCGCCGATAGTGACATGGTCGTAGACGATGAGCAAGAAGAAGCTGAGGAGGAAGTCTGAGGAGGTTCACAACCCACAAGATGTGAGTTTGCTCGAGGCATTCCATGCAGGCCTTGACGTCAACGATCCACAGGGACCACCTCCAGGTTTCGTGGATGATTATTGGTGGCCGGAAAATGATAGCGATGACGAAACCTCTCGTCCAATTTTCGAGATTCATATAGCATGGGGATGTGACGGTGGCAAGCCCAGGAAAGGATTCTCGATCCACGACAACGATTCCTTTTGAGTCGTTGCCGTGGAGACCGAATCCTTTCCTTGGCTTGTCGCGTCTCATACCCATGCTATATGGATCATGGAAGTATTTCTCTTCTTTCGTCTTTGCCGATACGAATATAGATTAGCTAGCGTGACTTAAATGGAATAGATTAGATAGCCCTAAAGTCGAAAGGAAAGACATTACTTCACTATTCGTATAGCATGGGCGACATTGTTATATGAATCGTGAAATGGTTTCTTTCCTTTCATCTTTGGAGAAACACAAGGAAGGCTTAATCTCGTAGCCCCAAAGTCGAGAGAGGACAGGTATTTTCGAGATTCATATAGCATGGGGATGTGACGGTGGCAAGCCCAGGAAAGGATTCTCGATCCACGAAACGATTCCTTTCGAGGAGTCGTTGCCGTGGAGACCAAATCCTTTCCTTGGCTTGCCGCGTCTCATACCCATGCTATATGGATCATGGAAGTATTTATCTTCTTTCGTCTTTGCTGATACGAATATAGTGTGTGTTTAAAACTTGAGTATCATTGTACTGTTATGAATCTTGTGTCGCTGATGTGTACTAATAAACTACTCTTTTCACTCTGTTTTGCAGGTGATTGAAATATGCCGGGGGGAAAGGGAGTTACAAGAAAGCTGAAAAGCTTGGCAAAACTTGTGACTGGTGGTTCAAAAGATGTCAGCGGGAAGCAGCCTACTAGTGCTACTGCTAGTGCTCCACCGCGCACTTCACAGCGGCGGGGGCGTGGGAGGCGTGCGAGGACTCCTAGTCCCCCTCCGGTCTTCGAGGAGGACGAGCAGGAGCAAGAGCAGGAGGGGGAGGACGAGGAGGAGGAGGAGCCAGTTCGGCGTCAGGAGGATGAGGGGACGCACTCGGATTCTAACGAGGAGGAGCAGGAGCAGCAGCAGGAGGAGGAGGATGAGGGGTTGGGGTCTTTACCCTATGAGCTTGACACGTCCTTGAGGTGGGCGCCTCCGGAGGATGAGACGCAGTACCTTGAGGAGTACGCGGCCATGGACCCGAGCCTGGTGCCGCGGGAGAAGGCTCCATATCGGCGTGGGGTTTCGAGACTCCCCGACCTACCTTATCCCTATGCGGACAAGGTACTCGTGCCCGCTGGGTCGAGGTACATGATTTGACCCTAAACCATACATTGTAATTTTTATCACATACTGACTTTGTCTTTTCATTTTGCAGTGCCTTTCTATATGAGGATGGGATCAAGCCATATCGTGGCTACTCAAGCATCCTTGGAGCCTTGGTTAGAAAGTACTTTCCTGGGATTGTCACTCTCCCAAATGGTTCAAAGGATGTGGCTTGGACTTGGAAGCATTACCACTATGCCGAAGATCCTGAAAAAAAGTACATCACCATCATGGAGAAGGTTCAGGTTTTGTTCTGGGTAAGTTTGTTTCTCTTGTCATAATTCAAGCGTCTTGAGGATGAAATATACTTGAACTCGTGGCTTTGACCCCCCTTTTTTCCCTATGTGCATACTTGTAGAAGTTCTTCGACATGGACAGGACACGCAAAAGGGAGTGTTTGATGATTGTTCACGAGCTTGCCAAGAGGAAGGTGCAAGACATGCACTACGAGGCACGCGTGAACTGCGTCCACAACTGGTTCGGCGATCGCAAGATTTGGATGAACAAGAGCCAAGCCCGGGAGATGCTCTTCGAGCCGTGGCAGTACCTGCAGGTAGTTGCATTTTTGTTTTATTGATTTCTTGACCTTATTCTATTTTCTATTGTACTAATACGTGTGTCTTGTGGATGTAGAACCCTCCTCAGTTCGTGGGTAATGACGAGCGGTGCTTCACGGTGATGGTAGCGTGGTGGACACTGTTGGAGATATGCCCTAGAGGCAATAATAAATATAGTTATTATTATATCTTTGTGTTTATGATAAATGTTTACATTCATGCTATAATAGTATTAACAAGGAAACATTAATACTTGTGTGATTTGTAAACTTAATTTGAAGTCCCTAGTAAAGCCTCTATATAATACTAGCTTGTTGGTTAATAGATGATTGTGGTTTCCCTATCATGAACATTGAGATGTTATTAACAACAAGATCATATTGTTAGGAGAATGATATGGTGGACATACTCCTATAGATAAGCGTAGCATAAAGATCAAGTCATTTTAATAGTTCAATTGCTATATGCTTTCTGATACATAGTAACCTAATTCCTTTGACCATGAGATCATGCATATCACCTTTACCGGATGGATGCTTTGATGACATCAAACACCACACCGTAACTGGGTGGCAATAAAGGTGGCATTGAGTGTTCGGAAAGTATTGGTTGAAACACATGGATCAAGACTGGGATTTGTCCATCCATATGACAGATAGATATACTCTGGGCCCTCTCGGTGAAATGTCATCCAATTGGCTTGCAAACATGTGACTGGCTCACAAGGGATCACATATCACGGGAACAAGAAAAGAGTACTTATCGGTAACGAGGTTGAACTAGGTATGCAGAGATACCGACGATCATAACCTCGGATAAGTAAACTATCGTGAGACAAAGGGAAATTGGTATCGTATGTAAGTGGTTCATTCGATCGCAAAGTAATCGTAGAAATATGTGGGAGCCATATGAATTTCCAGATTCCTCTATTGGTTATTGATCGGAGAAGTGTCTCGATCATGTCCGCATAATTCACGAACCGTAGGGAGACACACTTAAGGATTCGACGTTGTTTGAGTAGTTATGGAATGATGAGAAAGAGTCCGAATGTTGTTCGGAGTCTCGAATGGGATTCGGGATATCACGAGGAGATCCAGCATGGTCCGGAGAATAAGATTCATATAAGGAAAGTTCCGTTTCGGAGTTGGAGAATGGTTCCGGTGTTTTCATCGGGAATGTTCTAGAAGGTTCCAGAATGTCCGGCACTCCGGAGGGGAAGGGTACATGAATGTGTTATATCAAGTTGGTATGATTGCATCATGTACTCGGTGTCATCGCTGAACAAAATAGAGGGTTTATTCAAATCCTAGTTTGAAAAGTCAAACGTCTAGTTTGAAAGTCAAACAGCTATTTTTGGGAAGTGGGGAAGGAGGAGGAAACCGAGTTGGGGAGGAGTCCCTCCTCCACCGCCGGCCCACCTCCAAGCCGAGTTGGGGAGGGACTCCCCTCCCCTTGTCCGGCCGGCCCCTCCACCTATAAAAGGAGGGGCAAGGCTCCCCTCCTAGACACACAAGATCCCCGCCTCCAAAACCCTAAGCCGCCGGCGCCGCCACCTGCTGCCGCCGCCGCCGCCCTAGGTCAAGCCGCCGCCGCCACCTAGCAACCCTAGCCGCTGGCCAAGCTTCCTCCTCGGCGTGTCTAAACCCTAGATCGTCGAGGGACTCTCTCATACTCCACCATACTCGCTCCGGCTTAAGGCGAAGCCCTGCGAGATCTCCCCTCTACTTCCGGTACCACGCCGTTGTGCTGCCGGAATCACGAGGAGAGTGCTACTACCTCCGCTGCCTGCTGGAACAAGGGAGAGGAAGGTCTTCGTCGAGTACCGAACGTGTGACCAACTGCGGGAGCGCTGCCGGAAACGCAGCGCCGGAAGGATCGTCTACGCGATCTTGAGATCGGGAAGAGTACGACTACATCACCCACGAGAATCCGCTCTCGTTAAACACTTTGGAATCTTCGAGGGTGAGTTATTCTATCGACTCGTTGCTACAATCTAGTAGATAGATCTTGGCTTGTTTGTTTGTATGCGGTAGAAATTTTTTGTTTTCCATGCTACGAAACCCTACAGTGGTATCAGGGCCGTGTCTATATGTAGATCTGTTGCACGAGTAGAACACAATGGTCATTGTGGGCGTTGATGCTTTTATTGTCGATTGCTTCTTGTGTACTTTGCATCTTGCGGTATGTTGGGATGAAGCGGCCCGGGCTAACCTTACATGACATCGTTCATGAGACTTGCTCCACGCTTGACATGCAACTTGTATTGCATAAGTGGCGTTGCGGGTGCCTGTTTCTCCTAGCATAGTTAAGATCCAATTTACAACGGGTGATTAACAATACTAGTATCAATGTTGTGGTTCATGTTCGTAAGTTAGAACGACACTTATTGAAAGCCCCAAACCACGTAAAATATGCAAAGAAAGTAGAGGCGTCTAACTTTGTTTTGCAGGGGTGTGCTATGATGTGATATGGCCATGATTGTGATTATATTTGATGTATCCAATGTTCCTTATTGTAAGTTGGCAACCGGCAGGAGCCATATGGTTGTCTTTAATTTATGTTAAGACCCGCGTGTCTATTCAAAGTAGTTGTAATAGTTGAAGCCGGTGGACGACAACCATGGAGAAGCGTCATTGACCTTGATCCAATGCCGGTGATGATGGAGATCATGTTCGTGCTAGAAGATGGAGATCGGAAGCACAAAGAAGAAAGGCCATATCATATCACATATTATGAATTGCATGTGATGTTAATCCTTTATGCATCTTGTATTGCTTAGTAGACGACGGTAGCATTATAAGATGATCCCTCATGCACATGAATTTCAAGTCATAAAGTGTTCACCCTTAGTTAGCACCGTTGCTAAAGCTTGTTGTTTCGAAGCACCACGTGATGATCGGGTGTGTTAGATTCCGCAAGTGTATACAACGTGAGCAAGCCAGATTTGCTCATGCGGAAACTATGGTTTGATCTTGACGAGCCTAGCATGTACAGACATGGTCTCGGAACACGGATCACCGAAAGGTAAAGCATGAATCATATAGTAGATATGATGAACATGTCGATTGTTCGCCATTGAAACTATATCAACTCTCGTGATGATCGGTGTTGATGTGGTGGATTTGGTTCGTGTGATCACTAAAACAATGTGAGGGATATTGTTTTGAGTGGGAGTTCACCTAGATTAATTTTATTATTAATTTGAACTCAATTTGTCATAAACTTAGTCTAAACTATTGCAAATATGTTGTAGATCAATGGTAGCCCCTACCATCAATTTTAATGCGTTCCTAGAGAAAGAAAAGTTGAAAAACAATGGAAGCAACTTCGCGGGGTTCCGCAATTTGAGGATTGTCCTCACAGCTGGTAATTTGACCTATGTGCTGGATGCACCGCTGGGTGACCCACCTACAGCTGATGCTTCCGATGAAGTAAAGAATGTTTACCTCACTCGGAAGACTCAGTACTCCACAGTTCAGTGTGCTATCTTGTATGGTTTAGAATCGGAGCTTTAGAAAAGGTTTGAGAATTCAGACCCATATGATATTGTCGAGGATCTCAAATTGATCTTTGAGACTCATGCGGCAATTGAAAGCTATGAGGCTTCTGAAAAGTTCTTTAACTGCAAGATGGAAGAGGGCAGCTCCGTCAGCGAGCATGTGCTTAAGATGTCTGGGCACGCAAACAAACTTCAAAGCTTGGGTATAGTGATTCCTAATGCTTTGGGGATTTACCGCGTCCTCCAATCACTACCACCAAGTTACAAGAACTTTGTGATGAACTACAACATGCAAAACATGAACAAGGCATTGCCAGAACTCTTTGCCATGTTGAAATCTGCAGAAGTGGAGATCAAGAAAGAGCACCAAGTGTTGTTGGTCAATAAGACCACCAAATTCAAGAAAGGCAAGTCTAAGCAGAAGGGACACTTCAAGAAGGGTGGTAAGAAAGTTACCACGCCAACGAAGAAGACCAAGGCTGGACCTAAGCCTGATACTGAGTGCTTTTACTGCAAGGGAGAAGGTCACTTTAAGCGGAATTGCCCAAAGTACTTGGCGGATTTGAAGAACGGCAACATCAAGAAGAAAGGTATATCTGATATACATGTTATTGATGTGTATCTCACTAGTACTCGTAGTAGTGCCTGGGTATTTGATACTGGTTCGGTTGCTCATATTTGTAACTTGAAACAGGTGCTGCAGAATAAACGGAAGCTAGCGAAGAATGAGGTGACGATGCGCGTGGGAAACGGATCAAAGGTTGATGTGGTCGCGGTCGGCACGCTACCCCTTCATCTACCATCGGGATTAGTTTTATACTTAAATAATTGTTATTTGGTGCCTGCGTTAAGCATGAACATTATATCTGGATCTTGTTTATTGCGAGACGGTTACTTGTTTAAGTCCGAGAATAATGGTTGTTCGATTTATATGAGTAATATGTTTTATGCACATGCACCTTTGATAGATGGTCTATTCTTGTTGAATCTCGATAGTGGAAATACACATATTAATAATATTGAGGCTAAACGTTTGAAATCGAGCGATAACTCGACCTATATGTGGCACTGTCGTCTTGGTCACATTGGAGTGAAGCGTATGAAGAAACTCAATTCCGATGGACTTCTTGAATCACTTGATTTCGAATCACTTGAAAGATGCGAAGCATGTCTGATGGGTAAAATGACTAAGACTCCATTCTCTGGTATGATGGAGCGAGCTACAGACTTATTGGAAATCATACATACCGATGTGTGTGGTCCAATGAGTGTAGCATCGCGCGGTGGTTATCGTTATGTTCTTACCTTCACGGATGATTTGAGTAGATATGGGTATATCTATTTCATGAAACATAAGTCCGAAACTTTCGAGAAGTTTAAGGAATTTCAAAGTGAGGTAGAGAATCAACATAACAAGAAGATTAAATTTCTACGTTCTGATCGTGGAGGTGAATATCTAAGTTACGAGTTTGGCGAGCATTTGAAGAAATGTGGAATACTTTCACAATTGACACCGCCGGGAACACCACAGCGTAATGGTGTGTCCGAACGTCGTAATCAAACTCTCTTAGATATGGTTCGTTCTATGATGTCACTTACAGATTTACCGCTATCATTTTGGGGTTATGCATTAGAAACAGCCGCATTCACTTTAAATAGGGCACCATCTAAATCCGTTGAAACGACACCGTATGAATTATGGTTTGGGAAGAAACCTAGATTGTCGTTCCTTAAAGTTTGGGGATGCGAAGCCTATGTAAAGAAGTTACAGCCGGACAAGCTTGAACCCAAAGCGGAAAAATGCGTCTTCATACGATACCCGAAGGAAACTATTGGGTATACCTTCTATCATAGATCCTAAGGCAAAATCTTCGTTGCCAAGAATGGATCCTTTCTAGAGAAGGAATTTCTCTCGAAAGAAGTGACTGGAAGGAAAGTAGAACTCGACGAGGTTGTCGAACCTTCTCTCGAAATTGCGAGTAGCGCAGCACCGGAAGAAGTTCCTGTGATGCCTGCACCAGTTAGAGAGGAAGCTAATGATGATGATCATGAAACTTCAGTTGAAGTTGCTACGGAGCCTCGCAGGTCAACGAGAACTCGTACCACTCCAGATTGGTATGATCCCGTTATGAGTGTCATGTTGGTGGACAACACCGATGACCCTGAGACATATAAGGAAGCGATGATGAGCCCAGATTCCAATAAATGGCAAGAAGCCATGAAATCCGAGATTGGATCCATGTACGAAAACCAAGTATGGGCTTTGGTGGACTTACCAGATGGCCAGAAGTCTGTCGAGAACAAATGGATTTTCAAGAAGAAAACAGATGCTGATGGTAATGTTATTGTCTATAAAGCTCGACTTGTCGCAAAGGGGTTTCGAAAAATTCAAGGAGTTGACTATGATGAGACTTTCTCACCAGTAGCGAAGCTAAAGTCTGTGAGGATTATGTTAGCAATCGCTGCATATTATGATTATGAGATATGGCAGATGGATGTCAAAACAGCATTCCTCAATGGAGACATTGATGAAGAGTTGTATATGATGCAACCCAAAGGTTTTGTCGATCCTAAAGATGCTAACAAGGTATGCAAACTTCAACGGTCCATCTATGGATTGAAGCTAGCATCCCGAAGTTGGAATCAACATTTTGATAAGGTGATCAAAAGTTTTGGTTTTATACAAACTTATGGAGAAGCTTGTATTTACAAGAAAGTGAGTGGGAGCTCTGTAGCATTCTTAATACTATATGTAGATGACATATTGTTGATTGGGAATGATGTAGACCTTCTTTATAGTGTCAAGGAATATTTGAATAATAGTTTTTCAATGAAGGATCTTGGCGAAGCATCTTACATATTAGGCATAAAGATTTATAGAGATAGATCGAAACGCCAAATATCATTGTCACAAAGTACATATTTGGACAAAGTTCTAAAGAGGTTTGGAATGGAAGATAGCAAGAAAGGGTTCTTGCCCATGTTGCCCAATACGACCTTGAGTAAAACTCAAAGTCCGACATCGGCAGAAGATAGAGAAAGGATGAGTAAGACTCCCTATGCCTCAGCCATAGGATCTCTAATGTATGACATGCTATGTACTAGACCCGACATTGCATATGCTGTTAGTTTAACTAGCAGATATCAAAGTGATCCAGGAGTGGATCATTGGACAGCGGTCAAAAACATCCTTAAGTACTTGAGAAGAACTAAGGATATGGTTCTTTCTTATGGAGGTCATGAACAGCTCGTTGTTAATGGTTACACCGATGCTAGTTGGAACACCGATCCAGATGATTCTAAATCACAATCTGGATACGTATTTATTTTGAATGGTGCAGCAGTTAGCTGGAGGAGTGCAAAGCAAAGCGTTGTGGCGAGATCTTCAACTGAATCAGAATACATGGCTGCTTCGGAGGCTTCACAAGAAGCGATATGGATGAAAGAGTTCATTACAGAGCTGGGTGTGGTTCCTAGTGCGCTGGACCCAATGTCTATCTACTGTGATAACATGGGTGCCATAGACAATGCACAAGAACCAAGGTCACACAAGAAGCTGAAGCACATCAAGCTACGTTTTCACGCTATTCGAGAACATATCCAAGATGGGGATATAAAGATTTGCAAAGTACACACAGATCTGAATGTGGCGGATCCGTTGACTAAATCCCGAGGGCAAAACATGATCAGCACCAAACTGCCATGGGTGTTCGGTATATTACCATGTAATCTAGATTAGATGACTCTAGTGCAAGTGGGAGACTGTTGGAGATATGCCCTAGAGGCAATAATAAATATAGTTATTATTATATCTTTGTGTTTATGATAAATGTTTACACTCGTGCTATAATAGTATTAACAAGGAAACATTAATACTTGTGTGATTTGTAAACTTAATTTGAAGTCCCTAGTAAGCCTCTATATAATACTAGCTTGTTGGTTAATAGATGATTGTGGTTTCCCTATCATGAACATTGAGATGTTATTAACAACAAGATCATATCATTAGGAGAATGATATGGTGGACATACTCCTATAGATAAGCGTAGCATAAAGATCAAGTCATTTTAATAGTTCAATTGCTATATGCTTTCTGATACATAGTAACCTAATTCCTTTGACCATGAGATCATGCATATCACCTTTACCGGATGGATGCTTTGATGACATCAAACACCACACCGTAACTGGGTGGCTATAAAGGTGGCATTGAGTGTTCGGAAAGTATTGGTTAAAACACATGGATCAAGACTGGGATTTGTCCATCCATATGACGGATAGATATACTCTGGGCCCTCTCGGTGAAATGTCATCCAATTGGCTTGCAAGCATGTGACTGGCTCACAAGGGATCACATATCACGGGAACGAGAAAAGAGTACTTATCAGTAACGAGGTTGAACTAGGTATGCAGAGATACCGACGATCATAACCTCGGATAAGTAAACTATCGTGAGACAAAGGGAAATTGGTATCGTATGTAAGTGGTTCATTCGATCGCAAAGTAATCGTAGAAATATGTGGGAGCCATATGAATTTCCAGATTCCTCTATTGGTTATTGATCGGAGAAGTGTCTCGATCATGTCCGCATAATTCACGAACCGTAGGGAGACACACTTAAGGATTCGACGTTGTTTGAGTAGTTATGGAATGATGAGAAAGAGTCCGAATGTTGTTCGGAGTCTCGAATGGGATTCGGGATATCACGAGGAGATCCGGAATGGTCCGGAGAATAAGATTCATATAAGGAAAGTCTCGTTTCGGAGTTGGAGAATGGTTCCGGTGTTTTCATCGGGACTGTTCTAGAAGGTTCCTGAATGTCCGGCACTCCGGAGGGGAGGGTACATGAATGTGTTATATCAAGTTGGTATGATTGCATCATGTACTCGGTGTCATCGCTGAACAAAATAGAGGGTTTATTCAAATCCTAGTTTGAAAAGTCAAACGGCTAGTTTGAAAGTCAAACGACTATTTTTGGGAAGTGGGGAAGGAGGAGGAAACCGAGTTGGGGAGGAGTCCCTCCTCCACCGCCGTCCCACCTCCAAGCCGAGTTGGGGAGGGACTCCCCTCCCCTTGGCCGGCCGGCCCCTCCACCTATAAAAGGAGGGGCAGGGCTCCCCTCCTAGACACACAAGATCCCCGCCTCCAAAACCCTAAGCCGCCGGCGCCGCCACCTGCTGCCGCCGCCGCCCTAGGTCAAGCCGCCGCCGCCTAGCAACCCTAGCCGCCGGCCAAGCTTCCTCCTCGGCGTGTCTAAACCCTAGATCGTCGAGGGACTCTCTCATACTCCACCATAGTCGCTCTGGCTTAAGGCGAAGCCCTGCGAGATCTCCCCTCTACTTCCGGTACCACGCCGTTGTGCTGCCGGAATCGCGAGGAGAGTGCTACAACCTCCGCTGCCTGCTGGAACAAGGGAGAGGAAGGTCTTCGTCGAGTACCGAACGTGTGACCGACTGCGGGAGCGCTGCCGGAACGCAGCGCCGGAAGGATCGTCTACACGATCTTGAGATCGGGAAGAGTACGACTACATCACCCACGAGAATCCGCTCTTGTTAAACACTTTGGAATCTTCGAGGGTGAGTTATTCTATCGACTCGTTGCTACAATCTAGTAGATAGATCTTGGCTTGTTTGTTTGTATGCGGTAGAAAATTTTGTTTTCCATGCTACGAAACCCTACAGACACACCCCAATTACCTCCAGAAACACGCCGATGCAAAGAAGCGCGAGAGGAGATGGGGGGTGGATCACACCGCCAAGGCAACATCCCCCTCGCCCTTCTTAGGCAAAAAGAGGTGAGAAAATGCTTTATTTGTTCTTTCTTGTAATGTTATTCTTTACTTCGCCCTTTGGAGTCCCCTTCACTTAACTTCATGCTCTTTTGTGCAAAAAATAAAGACAGGTCAAGAGCCGTCCGTGTTTGCCGTTTGGAAGAAGACACGCACGTTGGACGAGCCTAGGAACGGGAGCCTATGGATGAACGAGGGATCCAGGATCCGGGGTGAGAAGTACCCTGAGAAGTACAAGGAGGTGCATTGAGAAGATTCTAACCCTGAGACCGCCCCCTTCGACCCGAGGTCACCGTGCTGGCGGGAGAAGTCCAGAAGAATGGTCGCCTATGGATCGGTCACGGGTCCGTCGACCCTAAGACCGTTCCATCTATGCGCCAGGTCCGGCGTGGTAGGACGAGCGACCAGCCTGCTATAGAGACCCGCCCACGGCCTTCGGTTGTAGCTCTCGAGCAGTTATGGGTATGTTTTTCCTCGGTCATCTATGTTTTACTACATGTTTTGTATTGCAATGTTCATCTAATCGTGGCGACATGACGTAGGAGGAGATGGCCGCTGATAGGGCACTAAGAGAGGCGGCCGAGCAGCGGCAACAGCAACTGGAGCAGCAGATGGCCCATCAGCAGGGGTTGCTGGAGCAACAGGGGCAGATGATGCGGTGGATGACACAGCAAATGCTCATCAATTCTCAACCAGGGACTCTTCCCACTCCTCCTTTTGCCTTCTCGTGGGTAAGTGATCAAGTGTCTTATTGTCCAATGCTCGCAATTTTCAATCTTGCCTTATTGTCGAATGCTCACAATTTCCAATGTTGCAGATGGACGATGCGATGCCGCCGCCTAGTGGGTCCGTGGGTGGATCGAACAACCAGGCGCCGCCGTCTTTCACCGTCAACAATCCGTCGGTCGTTCGGAGGCTGAATCAGAGTCCTCCAGGTTTGTTTTCTTATACTTGTCAAATTTAGCCATGCCATCGCATTTGTAGAAATTTTAGCCATGATATGACACTTGTAGAAATTTTATCCTTGGCATGATACTTATAGAAAATTTAGCAATTCCATGACACTTATAGAAAATTTAGCCTTGCCATGATATTTATAGCAAATTTAGCAATTCCATGACACTTGTAGATAATTCTATGTCATTGTCAAAATTTTAGCCTTGCCATGACACTTATAGAAATTCTAGCCTTGCCATGGGACTTGTAGATATTCGTGATTTTACTTGTCATATTGATGTAATTTGCCATGAGACTCGTCAAAATCCCATGTTATTGCCATTTCCATCAACTTGCCTAGAAACTTGTACATATTGATGATTTTACTTGTCATATTTATGTACTTGTCTTTAACTTGTAGGATCTCACGATGGAGCATGAGCTTGTGGAGCACTCGGATTTGATGATCTTGTAATATTTGTCTAGTTTAGGTCGTTGGTTATGCACTTGGTAGTATTTGACACTTGTGGCAAGAATAAACACTACCATTTGACACTTGTAATATTTGTGAAATCTCTTACTTTTGTGGTGATGATGTTTGCTAGTGTTGGTGATGCATTTTGGTGTTGGTGATGATTATATTGTTGTTGTTGATGAGTATATTATTGTTGTTCATGAGTATATTATTGTTGTTGATGATCTGTAGATCATATATATATATTATGTTTTGAATTGCAGGAAATGACTGGAAACATATTTTCTTTTGAAAAATGGCAGCTCCTTTGCCGTGTGTATACACACGGCAAAGGAGACACGTGTGAACTTTGACAGGGCCAAATGGTCACTTTGACAGGGCCTTTGCCGTGTGCCGTTCGAAGCAGACACACGGAAAAGGAGTGAACTTTGCCGTCTTTCCTCCCACAGGGGCACACAACAAAGATCACACACACGACAACAAGTATGCACACAGCAACGAGCATGCACACGGCAAATCTTAGACACACGGCAAAGAGAGAAGACACGACAAAGGTTCGGAACACGGCAAAGACAGAACACACGACAAAGAGTCAAAACACACGGCAAAGGATGAACACGGCAAAGATGTGTCGGCTCCGTTAGACGGACGGAACCGTCAAGTACTTTACTTTGCCGTGTCGATGCAGTAAACACACGGCAAAGGCTCTATCGTGTCCCGGGCGCAAAGACACACGACAAAGAGCCTTTGCCGTGGCTATCGTTGCCGTGTGGCTTTTGCTGTGTGCATACACACGGCAAAGGCTTTGCCGTGTTCCGCGGGGCCTTTGCCGTGTCTTTTTCCTACACGGAAAAGAGCCCGTGTGCCATAGCGGCTCCAACAAATTTTGTAATTTTCTTAAAAATATTTGAAGTGGAAGTCAAGGGATCAAGAAGCTCCTGACTTACATCGACTTGGATGACGATGGAGATGATGATTAGGAAGGCGGAGCTCAACACCGAGGACAAATGATGAGAGACTAGATGGAAGGAAAAGGTCAAAGGAGAATGTGAAGAAGAATGGTAAGACCAAAAGCATGAGAGAGAATTAAGATCAATGACTTAATGAAGGTAAAAGGAAGGAATGGTGGCCCAATCTTTGCAAATTAAAATGGAGTTAGCCAAGAAGAAGCAACAAGAGAAGATGAAAAGTTAGCCACAAGTTTAAAACATGAAGAAAGTAAGTTGGCCGAGGTGAAGCGTGAGGCGGAGTTTGAGGAGCGTTGGCTTCTTTGCGAGGAGAACCAGATGGGACAATGTTGGTGTACTTATGTGTAGTAATAGAAGTATAGGAGGGATGAGAATGTAAAATGTATTATGTATATTCCTAACATGTGTGGAATAGAGAAGTCAAGTTGATTCCAAAAAATTCCCCAATGCACAACATGGTATCAGACCAGCAGGCGGCAGTTAGCCCTTGTCGGCGACGAATCGACCCTTGCGGTGGTGAATCAGACCAGGAAGAGGGGTTGTGGTGGTGCAGAGACGGCGGAGGCCTAGGGGTGAGCGCGGGAGCAGTGCTTGGGCACGCGGCTGCGTGCAGGCACAGGGGCCTGTAGGGCAGCAGAGTAGGCATCGAGGACGCCGAGCAGGCAAGGTGATGCAAGACGGTGCTACGAGTTCGGCCGAAACGAGGAGCATCAGCGGCAGCCAGGAGGAGAACCAATCCGAGAAGGTCAACCTCTGAAGTCTTCCCTCAACTGCAGCGCAGTGCTCATTGTTGTATGAGGAAGGGCGTAACAATTGAGATAATTAGTTGGTGGAGCTGACAAATTGCAAAGGTAAAGCCAGAGTTTATTTGTGTTGTGTGGAGAAGGTCGCAGGTGGTTCAACAAAGGAATTTCTCCCAGTAATCTGGTAGTTGCAATTGTATTGTGTGCTATGATTAGAAATTGCCGAGTTGTCTTTAGTTGGGCTGGTAAGAACGGGATGGTACTCGATAATGGACCAAGTAGAGCTAAAGGACTTGGTGACGGTGCTGTAAAATCTTGGTGAAGAAACGGGGATTGGTTGTTCCCAAACTCAGGTTGTGAAAATGTGAATTTTGCATTTCGTAAATTCTGTAACGTGTGTGGGGTTCCATGCCCTGCTGGTGCTGCTGGAACAAGGACAAAAGGAACTAGTGAAAATTCACATACTATTATAGTCCAGATGACTGCAGCTGAATTAGAAGAATGATACCGGTTTAAGGGAATGGAACAGGGTGACAAGAAATATTCTGCTGGTCAATGTGGTAATATTCCAACTTACGTTAAACCTAGATGCGAGGGGGCACCATGGCTGATTGATTCGGGTGCATCTCGACATATGGCTGGTTCATCCAAGGATTTCATGAAATACCTCCTTGATTCAAAAGGAAAAGGTGTTAAGATTGCTTGTGAGGACCGGAATTTAACCTCCAGACCTCCTGTGCATCTCGTCAATCCCAAGATCAAGTTGACGACACAACGAAATGAATACCATTGCATAACGTTCAAAAAGTAAATATTACAAAGTTTGAATAGTAATAGCCATATAGTATAATGTCTTGTGACATTTATTACAACCAGAAACACAACGGAAATAAAATGCGCAGTGACTCCATCTCAGCCACATGCAGTCGATGTAGTCCACGAGGCCTCACTCATCAGCGTCATCGTAGTAGTCATAGTCCTCCCCTTCATAGTATTTTGGATTTCAACAAAAGTATTGCCATGAGTACATAGAGTACTCAACATACCCCTTATGCAAAACCTGATATAACTACATGTGGCTTTATGTGGAGGTCATATGGTTCTTTTGCATAAAAGCCAATTTTATTTGCAACTCACAGTAGTTTTGATAAAAGCAAGTTTTGACGAAAACATGTTTTATCATCAATGTGGTGTTTCTCATCATTGTGGTTGTCCTCGACAACTCACCTACTTCATCAGATTCCAAGAAAAGGATAGAGGCAAAGAGGGAAGTAGCAAGACATGTTCCTGTATGTCAAGAAGGATTCTTGTGTTGTCCATGACCGTGGACACGGCTATTCGAATAGTTTTAACTCTGTAGAGGTTGTACACTTTTTCCACACAACACAACCCCGTCTTATTGCCCACTAGTGGCCGCTGGTTTAGTACAAACCATTTGGTGTACCAGCAGATCGGAATCGTGACAAGGTCTTTTAGTTAGATCCCCCAAAGATGTGACGAGCCCACTGGGTCTGGCGCACGGAACTGAGAGTATGTCCCCAAACCGGTCCCCCCATCTGTGCCGAAGGCTCTCCCGTAGGCAGACACCTCATCAGCGGTACGGCGACATCGACACCTAAGGCTGACTAACCTACTTAACCAAGCCAGTGCCCATTATAGCATGTGGTTGTACACAATCTTCAAATCCAAGACTTATTAGGCCCTCATGCGGCATGGACGACGGATTGCTCCCTCCATCTAGTGAAGGGCAGCCAATCGCTCCTTCCTTTGATCCAGCTGTCGCCGCGTCAGTGTTTATTACCCAGAGTAGAATAGAGTAGAAGAAAGCAACAACAGCTAGCTCAGCGAGCTCAACAAGTTTCAAAAGTGTATATCTGACCCGAGGGTCATCCAATTCCTCCGAAGCGGGAAGATCAAGGATCCTAAATATTATTGAGCATGGCTAAGCAATCTACTCTAACATGATTACTATATAATCTCTACTCAGGGTAGTGTATGGCGACAGGTGTATCAAGGTATGTGTGTAACCAAAATAGCAGTAATATTTGTAAAACAATAAATAACATGCACTTGTAAAACATGGGATAATTATGAAAGGGGCATGCCTTCGTTGTTGTTGTTGTTGTTGTTGTTGTTGTTGTTGTTGTTGTTGTTGTTGTTGTTGTTGTTGTTGTTGTTGTTCTGCTCTTCCTCGTAGTCTTGATTCTGATCGAACCCGTCACTCCCTACTCATCATAACGATAAACCACACATAAATACAACTTCAAATAACCGCAAATAAGATCCAAATAATAAGATCCAGATAAAAAAGATCCAAATGGGCTTGCCACGTTTGGACGGTCGGGGTATAAAGGGCGGTCTATCGTCAACGACTAATAATAATACAATAGAAGCAAATAATATGTACTTAATATAATCACTATAGGTGACATAGTTTTCAATATGCGATGCCACGAATAAATACAAACTATATGCCATCTGGGCATACCACTACGCATACACTTGCAACAGTAGGAGCATGCATATGCTACACACATGCAATAATAAAACATCTGAACTAGACTAGATGGTATAGATATAACCCTTATAGAGTAACATGCACTAAACTAGGTCGTACGAGTAAGCTGGCCTGGGTGCATCTAGACTACTAGCAACAAGAACAATTGGTACTAGTTTAAACAAACAACCTGACAGATCTACTCACGCTAACCACCTAATTAACATCATGTAAAACCATGTATGAAAGGACTTAATTAGGGTCTATATAACTATATCTAGCAGCAGTGGCGGAGCTAGCACAATCAAGGAGCCTGGGCAAAGCACGTTAGTTGCAACGTTGCCCAGGATTCGCCCCGGCAAACATCGAGCTTAAACATTATCTCACAGTTTTGTTTAATGGAGTTGGCCGGAGCGGCCTGGGCAGCTGCCCAGGGTCGCTGGGAGCTAGCTCCGCCCCATACCTCCGGCAACCTGTACTCCGCGAAACTAAACATGCCAATTATAGGTTCTGTACATACTTCAGACTAGGCTGAGCTAAACACGTGAACCCACCTAGCAGCAGTACCAGGTTGTATACTTCACCGGAACAAATGGCGTGCACGACCTTATGTATATGTATCAAAATAATTTGATTAACCAAACATTATATTCTCAATCTGAAGCAGCTGCTGGGTTCCTGGGTCTCTTTGGAAGGGTTTCTACGTTGGGCTCAAGACCATAAGGGCATCCATGGTGGCCTAATATGTTCATGCCACCGGACGGCATTCGGTTCACCGGCAATCGTGCAAACTATAAATCTAGGGCCAGCGACTATGTCTAGGAGGTAGGTCGCATCTAGACTAACGCGTGGGTGCAAGGATTTCTGCTAGACTTTACCGAGCGCGACACGATCGTCCGCGGAAGGCGATGAACAGAGCTGGAACGATGGCGAAGTACGTCGTACGTGATCCGCGGCTTGTCCTTCTGGTTCCACGAATCAGCCCTTCTCCTCCTCTTGTTCCTTGCGACGCAGCAGCTCCTCCTCTCACGGCCGAAATCGTCAGGAACGCGAACGGCGTTCGGCGGCGGCCTCGCGGAGCTTCGTGAGATTAGATCCATTTTCGA
The DNA here is from genome assembly GCA_916181665.1 of Avena sativa. NCBI lineage: Eukaryota > Viridiplantae > Streptophyta > Magnoliopsida > Poales > Poaceae > Avena > Avena sativa. Next base: position 526,987,530 of record OV702294.1, read on the forward strand.
GCTAGGGTTCTAGGTGGCGGAGGTGGGTTGAAAAGAGGAGAGAGGCGACGACCTGGGAGTTTTTTTTATGTCGATGGGAGGCGGTGTGCGACTGGAATAGGGATCGGACCTGGTTAGCGATCTGTGTTCCTGAACGACACGGGCTCCTCTTGTTCGAGTCCTTCGAGTTGGGCTGGTTTAGCTGCTGTTTGAGGTTCACCTGCCTGGTTTAATGATTGACTCGGTAACGACAAGGAAAAGGATTTGGGAAGAGGGGAGAATACCAATATGTACATCTACCGAAGACTACACCAGGTTGGTGCAGGCATGCATGTCAGCCATGCATTTGAATTTGCATGTACGATGTATGTAAGAGTTTAAATAGCAGCTCTTGAAGGAATCGAATAAAATAAATTGGCAAATTAAGCTGAGATCCAAATATTTCTTTAATTAAACTAATTACAATTAGTTTGGAATTAATTTCTAGAAACTCCGAATAAAATATTTATTTAATTTTATTACACTGCAACATCCCTCGCTCTAAAAAATATTTAGACCCGTAAAAAATCAGGATGTTACAATTCTACCTCTCTTATAAGGAATCTCGACCTCGAGATTCGGCCTAAGAAAATAGATTTGGAAATTCCTCGCGGAGAGCATCTTCTCGTTCCCATGTCGCTTCCTCCTCGGTGTGATTACTCCACTGAACTTTGCAGAACTTGATCACATTCCTTCTAGTTGTCCTTAACTGCTCATCGAGAATTTTGACCGGATACTCTTCATAAGTTAAGTCATCCTGAACATCTATGGCATCTAAAGAGGTTTTCCGAGCCTCTTCCTCTGGCTTAGCAAAACATCTCTTCAACTGAGACACATGGAACATGTTATGCACCTTGGATAATTTCTCCGGTAAGTCCAACTCATATGCGACCTCACCACGACGGGCTATGATTGTAAAGGGTCCAATATATCGTGGTGCCAACTTTCCCTTGAGTCCGAAACGGCGCATACCGCGAAGTGGGGATACCTTCAAGTACACATCATCACCCTTCTTAAATGCCAAATCATGACGACGTTTATCGGCATAAACTTTCTGTCTAGATTGAGCAGCTTGTAGCCTTTCTTGAATCATCCTTACTTGCTTATCTGCCTCTTCCAGGGTATCAGGTCCAAATACCTGGTTCTCTCCCACATCATGCCAATTGAGTGGAGTGCGGCACTTTCGTCCATACAAAAGTTCAAATGGAGACATTTCCAAGCTTGCCTGAAAGCTGTTGTTATAAGAGAGTTCTGCATACGGCAAGCTCTTGTCCCAAGTGCGTTGACAGGTCAATGCGCATGCCCTAAGCATGTCTTCCAAAATCTGGTTCACTCGTTCAGTCTGTCCATTTGTCTGCGGGTGATAGGCCGTGCTAAAGTTCAACTGTGTTCCTAAGACTTCATGTACCTTCTTCCAAAACCTGGAGGTAAATTGAGTACCTCGATCAGACACTATCTTTTTAGGAACTCCGTGCAGGCACACAATTCTGGCCATGTACAACTCGGCCAATTTCTCACCCTTATATGTAGTCTTCACTAGAATAAAATGAGCTGACTTGGTCAATTGATCTACGATGACCCAAATAGAATCATATCCTGACGATGTCCTAGGAAGTCCTGTAATGAAATCCATCCCGATTTCTTCCCATTTTGACTCAGGAACCTTGAGTGGTTGAAGTAATCCTACAGGCTTCTGATGCTCAGCCTTGAATCTTCGACATACATCACACTGAGACACATATTCCGCAATCTCCCGCTTCATGCTAGACCACCAGAAACTGTCTCGAAGATCATGGTACATCTTCGTACTCCCTGGGTGTATGGAGTATGCGATTCGTGTGCCTCCTTCATAATCGAATCCTTAGGCTCCTTTTGGTCCGGTACCAGCAGACGATTTCGAAACCAAATGCTTCCTTTTTCATCCTCCTTGTATTTAGGTGTTTCCCCTAACTTGATCTTCGCTCGAATCTCTTCAATTGCCTTGTCATTTTTCTGAGCTTCTCTAACTTGATCTTCTAGAGTGAACTTCACTTATAGAACCTCTTCATTCTCAGCGAGGCTAACATTCAGGTTCAACTTTCTGAATTCCCCATGCAACTTTGGTTGAGCTTTCTGAATCGTTAGGTTATTGCAATAAACCTTTATACTCAACGCATCCGCTACGACATTGGCTTTACCAGGGTGGTAATTGACACCAATGTTATAGTCCTTGATTAATTCCAACCATCTCCTCTGTCTCAGATTCAAATCAGGCTGAGTGAAAATATACTTTAAGCTCTTGTGGTCCGTATATATCTCGCAACGATTACCAATAAGGTAATGTCTCCAAATCTTCAGGGCATGCACTACAGCAGCCAACTCTAGATCATGGGTAGGGTAGTTCACCTCATGTGGCCGTAATTGTCTTGATGCATAGGCCACCACTTTTTCCTGCTGCATGAGTACACAACCCAAACCTTGCTTGGAAGTATCACAATAAACTTCAAAATCCTTCTGGATATCAGGTAAGATCAGAACTGTAGCAGACGTTAATCTCTTCTTGAGCTCTTGAAACTAGTCTCGCAAGCTGGTGTCCACTCAAACTTTTTGTCCTTCTTGATCAACTGCGTCATCGGGCGTGCAATCCTCGAGAAATCTTCTATGAAGCGGCGATAGTATCCAGCAAGTCCGAGGAAACTACGTATCTCCAACACATTCTTTGGTTGCTCCCAATTAAGTACCGATTCCACTTTAGCTGGGTCAACTGCTACTCCTTTAGCTGAGATGACATGACCAAGAAAGTCCACTTGCTTCAACCAAAACTTGAACTTGCTAAACTTGGCATAGAGTTGATGTTCTCTAAGCCTTTCGAGAACAATCCGAAGGTGTTTCTCATGCTCTTCTTCATTATGAGAGTAAATCAACACATCATCAATGAACACCACAACGAACTTATCTAAGCAGTCCATGAACACTTTATTAATCAAATTCATGAAGTAAGCTGGTGCATTCGTGAGCCCAAATGACATCACAAGAAACTCATGCAGTCCATACCGAGTTACAAAGGCTGTCTTAGGTATGTCTTGTGGTCGGATCTTCAGTTGGTGATATCCTAACCTGAGATCTATCTTCGAGAACACTGAGGCTCCCTTTAACTGATCGAATAGATCATCAATCCTTGGCAGAGGGTATTTATTTTTGATGGTTACTTCATTCAGGGCACGGTAATCCACACACATGCGCATGGTACCATCTTTCTTTTTCACAAACAACACTGGTGCTCCCCAAGGCGAGGTGCTCGGTCTAACATATCCCTTCTCCACAAGCTCATGAATTTGCTTCTTCATCTCAGCTAGCTCATTTGCCGGCATTCTATATGGTCTGTTTGCAATAGGTGCGGTGCCTGGAACTAGCTCAATAGCAAACTCTATCTCACGGTCTGGTGGAAGACCTGGTAACTCCTCTGGAAAAACATCTGAGTATTCCCTGACCACTCTAACATCAGACACATCCATCTCCTTCAAGCTGTTCAGTATAATATCCACTGCGGTTTGGGATGCTAACTCCGGTTTATAGTCCACCATAGTTCCATTAGGACTGGTCAGTGTTACCGCTCTAAGGCCACAATCTAGCATAGCCTTGTGTCTTGTTAACCAGTTCATGCCTAGAATGGCATCTAACCCTTTAGAGTCTAACACTATGAGATTTGCTAGAAACTCTACTCCTTCGATCATTATGATCACTTTAGGACATCTTAAACCCGTCCTAAGAATTCCCCCAAGTGATTGTACTGCCATCTCCCGACTCATGCCCTTAGTTTTCAAATGATGTTTTTCGACAAATTGGGAAGCTCCAGAATCAAAAAGTACCGAACCATAGCATGAGTTGATTGGGAACATACCAAGAACAACATCTGAGGCTTCATGAGCTTGTTCGGCCGTGACATGGTTGACTTGACCACGCCCTGGCTGTCCTGATGCATGAGCTGCGCCTCCTGGGGTAGGCAGTATGCCTCGTCCACGTCCCGCTGCTGGTGTCTTGGTTGCAGACCCCAAATTGAACTTCACCGGTGTCGGCCCCGTGTTCTTCTTGCTCGGGCATGCTGCAGCAAAGTGTCCCTCTACGCCACAGTTGTAGCATGCTTTTCCAGCAGTGTTGGCATGGTTTCCTCCGACTTTAGCTCTCGAAGTACGATATGCATTGTGCGAATAGTTGTGATTAGTATTCACCGGCTTGGGAGCTGGTGCACAATAACCTGGGTTGTTATTGTTCTTCTGGCGCGAGCTCTCTGTCCCATGACCCTGTGGTGCCTTGCGCTTGCGGTGTTCCTCCAGTTCCCTCTTGGAGTTCTCTTGCAGAATTGCCTTGTTGAACAAACTCTGGAAGCTGGGGAAATCATGAGACACCAGCCTATCCTTCAGACCTGGGTTCAATCCCCTCAGAAACCTTGCAGTCTTGTCTGCTTCAGTGGGGATGTCTGCCTTACCATAGAGAGATAATTGTGTGAACCTGTCCCAGTATTCAGAGACTGACATCTTCCCCTGAACTAGAGCTCGGAATTCATCCCGCTTCAGTTCCATGAGACCAGCAGGAATGTGTGTAGTGCGGAAGGCTTCTGCAAACTCATTCTAGGTGATCCCCTCAGCATCATCATGTGCATCATAATAGTTCTCCCACCAATCTGCGGCTACACCTTTGAGTTGGTGCGCAGCAAACCTCACACGGTCCTGAGCATTAACATTCACCAAATTGAGCTTCCGACGAATGTCCTTCATCCAATCATCCGCCTCAATAGGGTCAGCCGACCCCCCAAAAGTAGGTGGCTTTGTCCTCATGAACTAAGCTAGCTTGGACTGCGGCGGCGGCTGGTTCTGGTTTTGATTCTGGTTGAAGTTCTGATTCTGGTTCTGGTTCGCCAGATTAGCGGCCATCTGCTGCAATAATTGGGTCTGCATCAGCATCACTTGCACCATGTCTGGTGGCGGCTGGTTTCCCTCATCCTCGGTGTCCGTATCAGTGTCATGGACTTCATCTTCGGGGATGTTCCCCTGGAAAGCTGGTCCATGACCACGTCCATGTCCTCCGCGACCACGACCTCTGTTGGCATTCATCCTGTTGTCGTTCACATTCGGATTAGATAAGAGGGAATATTGACTAACCCACACCAATAATTTCAAACATGGTAGCGAGAACATAAATTTGAAAGGACAATGTGGCCACAAGACTGATGTGGACATCCCTTCTATTGATACAACCGTTGTACCTACAGCTACACACATACAAGGACCCATCACAAGATCTCGTGCCAAACAACTTAACTATCAGGTACTTTCGTTTCTTGGAACTATTCCTTACATACATGAGACTATGATGCTGCCTAAATTAGATGTATTTCTTACTCTTAGGAATGATGGACCAAGCATGGATGAGAGGGACAAGCATTGGAGCATGGCCATGCATGGAGATGGCAGCAAGCATGTGAAGATCCAAGAGAAGGCCACGGATGGAGATTTCAAAACTTTGAGGCCACCATAATGAAGAAAGAAGGCTTGGACGAAATATTCAAGAATAATACTTCACGACTTCGTCCATAGCTTAATATGGTGCTGCGACACCTTTATTTTGGGCCAGGCCCATGTAATTTTCGCAGGATTTTAAATGGCTACTTTTTAGAGTCCGTATTTGAGGGGAAAAGGACTTCTAGGGTTGGATTCGGCCACCACTTCCATGGCTGGCCGAAACCCCACCTTTTCCTCCTTAAATACTCCCCATAGCCGTCACCCTAGACTCGGATTTTGATTAGACATTAAGGTTAGCCATCGCAGCAACTTCGCCAAGGCTCGAGCGTCGCAGAGGCCTCTTGTACTTCGCACCTATTCAGGATCCCACCTTTTCAATAAAGCTTTCCTCTTAATCCGCAATATCTTGATTGCAATATTAGTTCTTACTTGTTCTCGATTTCAGGTAGGAATTAAGACCCTCGCTGGTCAGGCTGATCGTGTTCCCGCAGGATCGGTAACCTCCAGGAGATTGGCCTAGCGATTGCATTGGCGCTCGTGCTCGCACGTGTAGTCGGATCGTCAAGCCCGAACTCCACCAAATCGACTATCATCATCTCATTGAAAGATCGGACACCTTTGCCCTATCAAATACCTTCAGTTCTACTCACAAAGACGGAGAGAGGATAAACAAGTGCATCAAGAGGAAGATACCCCATCGAGTCAGGATCTTGAAGCTCAAGTGCAGCCAGATTTGCATGACTCAAGTTGAAGTCCCTCTACAAGTGATGGCATAGTTTCGGCTCCATTTGATGATCTAGATATCCCTATAGCCCAGAGAAAACAACCTCGCTCCAATGCTGTAAAACTGCCACCGAATTTTTCCCAATATGATATTTCTAATTATGTCTAATATTCCTTTGTGGGACCTCGGTATAGAGATTTTATTGCCGCACTTGACTCTGATGTACCTATTCCCCAAGATCGGCAGGGATCAAAGAGGTGTCCCAAATGGAGAGATGCCATGCTGGAGGAAATGGCAGCACTTGATAAGAATAACACTTGGGTACTTACTATTCGTCATCCTAATAAAAAGGTTGTTGGTTGTAAGTGGGTATTTACTATGAAACAAAATTCAGAAGGAAAGGTAGAAAGATATAAGGCCAGGTTGGTGGCCAAAGGGTACAGTCAAACTTATGGGGTGGATTATGATGAAACATTCGCACGTGTGGAAAAAATGAATACCATCAAGACCCTCATATCGATAGTAGCAAAAAAATAAGTGGAAACTGTATCAGACATTAAAAATGCTTTTCTTCATGGGGACTTACAGGAAGAAGTGTATATGGAGATTCCACTAGGGTTTAGTAGTAAAGAGACTGAAGAAAAGATGTGTAAATTAAAGAAATCCTTGTATAGGCTTAAACAATCACCTAGAGCCTGGTTTGGGAGGTTTAGAAATGAAGTGTGCAAGCTAGGCTATCGACAAAGCAATGCAGATCATACTTTATTTTTTAAGCGCCATAATGACAAGGTTACCATTTTGGTTGTTTATGTTGATGGCATTGTGATTATAGGTGATGATAGTGAAGAGATATCGAAGTTAAAAAAGTCACGGGCGTGTTCATTTGAATTCAAAGACCTAGGATATCTCCACTACTTTATTGGGATTGAGGTTGTTTATGGTACACCAGGTATTCATCTGTCTCAAAGGAAGTATGTACTTGATTTACTTGATGAGACCGGAATGCTAGAATGTAGACCAGCACCCACACCTATTGAGAAAAATCTTCGGATATCAGCTGTTTCTGGTGAGTCGGTGGACAAAAGTATATATCAAAGATTGGTGAGGCGCTTAATTTATTTATCACATACTAGGCCAGACTTTGCATATGGGGTCAGCATTGTGAGCAAGATACATGCATGAACCTAGAACTAGCCATTTGGATGTCGTATACAGAATTTTAAGGTACTCCCTCCGACCCATATTAGTTGACTCAAATTTGTCTAGATACATATGTATCTAGCACTAAAACTTGACTAGATACATTCATATCTAGATGAATCTAAGTCAACTAATATGGGTCGAAGGGAGTATCTAAAAGGGCGTCCAGGTAAAGGAATTTTATTTTCTAATTATGGGCATCTTAAAATAGAAGGATATACTGATGCTGATTGGGCTAGATGTCTAGATGATAGAAAGTCAACCGCTGGCTAATGCATGTTTTTGGGTGGAAATTTAGTTAGCTGACGGAGTAAAAAATAGAGTGTGGTTGCACGCTCAACAGCCAAAGCCGAGTTCAGATCTATGGCATCAGGTTTGTGTGAGCTGATGTGGTTGAGGATACTACTGTCAGAGATTGGACTGTTTGTTGACGTACCCATTTGCTTTTATTGTGATAACCAAGCTGCTATTAACATGGTTCACAATACGGTTCATCATGATCAATCTAAGCATGTCGATATAGATAGGCACTTTATTAAAGAGAAGATAGATGAAGGTGTACTCGAAATTACTTATGTTAGGTCATCAGGTCAACTAGCAGATATCTTGACAAAAGGTTTGAGTGTAATTTCATTTGTAAATATTTGTAGCAAGATGAGGCTCATTGACATATTCACCTCATCTTGAGGGGGAGTGTTGGTGTACTTATGTGTAGTACTACAAGTATACGAGGGATGAGAATGTAAAATGTACCTGTATATTCCTAACCTATGTGGAATAGATAAGTCAAGTTGATTCCAGAAAATTCCCTGATACACAACAGACAAGATACCATTGCTGAGGAGAACCGTTTCATGATGGTGGATCCAAATGGAATGGACGAGAAGAGGAGGGAATTTTGGAAGAATAGAAGGCGTTGGATTCTTGAGATCAAGAATATCTTGGGCCAGGATGGTAGGAGGTGGAGCTTCTACTAGCTTTGGTCACGAAGGCGATAGCGGTGGTGGCAACAATGGCATTGCTCCATATACTTTGAATGGCTGCATTTGATTCATGAACTTGCTCAAATATTCGATCATGATTTTGGTCATGTTTGATTTTTACGTGTTCTATGTTTTCTCAAACTTTTGGATCAAAAACTATGGTCAAGTTTGGAATTTGATTATTTATAATTCGGAAACTATTGTCTGATGTTGAGTAGTGAAAATCAAAGTCCATCATTTGTGCTTCCTATGATTAGGAAGTCAAAATTGATGAGAATCACTTTGTGCATATGGATTTTACGGTACGAGCTTTTATGGGGTCTGCTAGAGCTGCTCTTAATGGGTTCATACATTTCTTTGTTGGTCTCTGTCATGAGCAAACGGGAGGAAACCCTAGTCGTCTCTCCCAGGCCTGTCGGCTCTCCCTCCTCTCCCCTCGCCGTCGTTGGGGCACGCTGGCCGGCGAAGCTCGGCCAGCATCTACAGCGGTGGGGCCTCCTCTCCCTCCCCTTGGCGGTGGTGTGCGTGGGTTGGCGGCGTTGAGCGGGGCACAACGGCGTTGAGCAGGGCACGACGGCACAGCGGCGAGCGTCAGCGGCCGTAGGTCGCAGATGCTCTGCTACGGCGCGGAGGGCTACAAGGCGGCGGCCTTGTCCGTCCCCGCGGTTCAGGAGGCGTGTCACTGGCGCTTCTCGGCTGGAGGCGGTGTGGTGGCCTCGCGCTGTGCTAGCGCATCCGGTGGGCGGCGGCGGCTATCCTCGGGGCAACGCGACAGTGACCTCTACCTGGTGGTGACCGCAGGACATGTCGGCAGGGCGCGGGATGGCGCGGGTTCGGGTGGCGTGGTGCTGTAGCTGGACGATAACATTGGCTAGCGGAACATGGGGGCTACTCAGGCCTGATCTGGGCCTAGATCTGAGCTAGCATGGGCCTGATTCGGGCTTGATATGGGCATGACGGGGCCTGCATGTCCTGTCTGGTCGGCGAATGCCCTGGCCATGGAGGGTGGATCCCCTCTGATGGCTAATGGGCCGACCAACTACCCCAGGGATGTCCTACTGCGTTTGATCGATGCCCTGGCGTTGGACTGTCATGCCACGGTCTTGTTGGATATATGCCCAAGAGGCAATAATAATGTGGTTATTATTATATCTTTGTATTTATGATAAATATTTACATCCCATGCCATAATTGTATTAACTAGAAATATTAATACTTGTGTATTTTGTAAACATGAATGTTCATCACATCATTCCAACAATGTTGTGACCTCATTATTAACAACATCCAATGTCCATGTTCAGGAAACCTTTGATCATCTTGTTAATCAACGAGCTAGTTTATAAGAGAGGAATAACTAGAAACCTTCTATTTGTTTATTAAACACACATATATTAATATTTTCAAATTAATAGGATTATATCATGCAAAATAAATATTTATCATAAACAAGGAATAAGATAATAATCACTTTATTATTGCCTCGCGGGCATATTCCCTTCAGCCATGCAGACTCAGCAGAGCGTGGCGGAGGGGTGGTCATCTTCTGTGAACACCGTGTCACGTCCCAACGTCAACATCGTCGCGCGCCATCCCAGGAAATCTTCTCCGCTCCCCTACGGTGGGGGCGGTCTGCTGATGGCAACGGCCAGCCCATGCTCAACCGCCAAGGCGGCAATGGCGCCAACCAGAGCGGCGGCTCCGACAGCCGTAATACTGGCTACGCCGGCAACAGCCGCTAGGGCGGCAATGGTGGCAACGCCGGGTACACCGAAGGTAATGGTGGTGGCCACAATGGCGGCGGGAATGGAGATGGCCGCAACGACCGCAACGACAAGAGCCCCAGATGCCAGATATGCAAGAACTGGGGCCATGAGGTCTACGCCTGTCACCGTCGCTTTAACCATGACTTCAACAACCGCGCTAGTAACGCGGCATCCACCAGATCCTCCAATAACCAGCCATGGGTGATGGACACCGGGGCTACGGATCACTTCACCAGTGAGCTTTATCGTCTTCAGGTTCACGGGCGCTATGGAGGGAACGACCAGGTCCAAGTGGCAAATGGTGCAGGTTTGTCTATTTCGCACATTAGTCATTCATGTTTACCCGGTTCATCTCTCCAACTTAAAAATGTCTTGCATGTGCCTTCCATTAGTAAACACCTTCTATCTGTTTATCGCCTTTTTTGTTACAATCACGTGTTTGTTGAGTTTCACCTTCATGCTTTCTTTGTTAAGGACAAGGCAACTAGGCGCATAATCCTTCACGGTAGAAGCCATGGAGGACTTTATCCAGTTCCATACCGTCATGCCTCATCATCATCCACTCTTCATGCCTCCACTAGTGTCAAGGTGTCGTCCTCACAGTGGCATCAATGTCTAGGTCATCCAGCAAATAATGTAGTCAACTCTATTGTTACCAGTCATGAGCTTTCCTGTACTAGTTCAGATACACCATCATTAGTGTGTGATGCCTGTCAGCATGCTAAAAGTCATCAACTATCTTATTCTATGTCAACTCGTGTTTCTACTGTGCCTCTTGAATTAATTCATTCCGATGTTTGGGGTCCCACTATTGCTTCTTCGGGAGGATACAAGTACTACGTTAGTTTTGTGGATGACTACACTCGTTTCTGCTGGATTTATTTGCTTAAACATAAGTCTGATGTCGAGAAGGTCTTTTACGCCTTCCAAGCTCATGTGGAGCGTATGTTGAACTATAAGATTAAGGTGGTTCAGTCCGACTAGGCTGGCGAGTATCACAAACTTCACCGCTACTTCTAGCGCACGGGCATCTCCCACCATGTATCATGCCCACATACTTCCCAGCAGAACGGTATTACCGAGCGCAAACATCGTCACTTGGTAGAGACCGGCCTCACTCTCCTTGCACACTCCTCACTTCCTCTCCGGTTTTGGGATGAGGCGTTTCTCATAGCGTGCTATCTCATAAATCATATGCCCATACCGGTTCTCAACAAGGAGACACCCTTGTTTCGTCTCTTTCGTGTTCAGCCCACTTATTCCCCTCTTAGGATTTTTGGGTGTGCTTGTTGGCCTAGTCTTTGCAAATATAATGCTCACAAACTTGAGGTTCGCTCCAAGATGTGCGTCTTTCTCGGCTATAGTGCAATGCATGAAGGCTATAAGTGTCTCGATCGTGCCTTGGGAATGATTTATATTTATCGTGATGTTGTTTTTGACGAGAACGTTTTCCCTTCTCCAGACCCGGTGTTTCTGTTGATATTGACAACCTTGAACATGCACTTTAGTTTCCTATTGATGAACCGGTTCCGGATGCACCTGTGCGTAAATACGACATGTCCTATTTGTCTACTAACCCGCATGTGTCAGGCGATGTTTATTCGATGCCCTCTCAGGTACCTCCGATGTCTCCTAGCCCTGTGACTTCGGGCGTGATCAACGTCGACACGATCGACGTGTATGGCTCGGGCTCATCTCCCGATGTGCCCTCGTCGCTCGCCTCTCCGCACGCTGGGCCTCCCGAGCCCACGGGGTCGTCGCCTTCGCCCGCCTCCCCGCCGTCTGCTGGGCCGGCCTAGCCTAGCGCCTCGCCCTCCGCTGGGGAACTCTCTTAGTCCCTGGTCACGACGCCACTGGTTGAGCCGTCGTCTAACTCGTCGGAGGCTCCATCTCCCGTTCCTCTACACGGAATGATCACTCGCAACCGAGATAAGACACGACACGAGAAGACTTACCATGATGGCACTGTTTGGTATAACCCCAGTTGCCGTGCGTTTTTTGCCGCCCCCACCTCCCATCGGGATGCTCTTCAGGAGCCGGCGTGGCATGCGGTGATGGTTGAGGAGTTTGCTGCTCTGCGCGAGATGCACACCTGGACTTTGGTGCCTCGCCCTACTGGAGTTAATGTCGTTGGCAGCAAGTGAATCTTCAAGACCAAACACCAGACCGACGGTTCGATTGACAAGCATAAAGCTCGTCTGGTTGCCCGTGGCTTCACTCATCAACATGGTATATATTATGGTGATACCTTCAACTCGGTTGTAAAGCCAGCCACTATTCGTTTGGTGCCCTCTCTTGCCGTGTCTCGCGGCTGGAGCCTTCGTCAGGTGGATGTCACTAATGCGTTTCGGCATGGGTACTTCGATGAAGATGTCTATATGCAGTAGCCTCCCGGCTTTCAGGATACCCGCTTCCCCTGGCATGGCTGCAAGCTGCAGCGGTCCCTTTATGGCCTCAAGCAGTCTCCTCGTGCCTAGTATGCTTGTTTGAGTCGGCTTCTTCTTCAGCTTGGATTTGTTGCCTCCAAGGCGGATACTTCGTTGTTCATCTTCTCTCGCGGTGATGCACATATTTACATGCTCGTATATGTTGATGGCATTTTCATTGCTGGCTCTTCACTTGCGGTGGTCGATCTTCTGGTACAGTCCTTGGCAGCTAGTTTTCTTATCAAGGATTTGGGCAAGCTGGAGTATTTTCTTGGATTGGAAGCGTCCTTTCATTCAGGGGGCATGACATTGACTCAGCAAAAGTATGCATTTGATCTTCTTCATCGAGTCAATATGGAGAATTACAAGTCCACTTCCACTCCTCTTTTCACGTGAGTCTGGTGCTCTACTTGGTGTTGATGACTCTTTTCGGTACCGCAGTATGGTTGGAACACTTCAGTATTTAACGCTCACTCGCCCAAACATTTCCTTTGCTGTGAACAAGGTGTGCCAGTTTCTATCGCAGCCAACTGAGGTTTATTGGGAAGCCGTTAACACTGTGTTTGGATGTTGGAAAATAAGCTTGGAATTAAATTGGGCCAAAGATTCCAAATCCATGATGGAAAGGAAATGACCTTGATTTCCAATTATGAAGTTTCGATGCGTATGGAATTTTCCATTGGAATCAAATGGTAGTACCCAATTCCAAATCATGTTTGGATGTACATAACATGAAATTGAATGTTTTTTTGAGATTTAACAATATAAACTTCTCTATAGGTGTTGCACAATAGTATTGTATATTTGAGGTTTATAAATTATTTTTCACGCAACATTACAGTTGGACAAAGTGCTACTAATTCTTGTACGAAATCTGTAGTTCAAATAAAAATCAAAATACTATGTATTATCTGGGGGCTTCCGATTGGAATACCTGCAGCAAGAAATTGAAGAGGAGAGACAGGGGATGGTTGAGCCCTGCCTCCCACCGATGGTTGAGCAGCCCTGCCTCTCGCTGATGGCCGCAACCGCCGGATCGCTAGGGTTAGGGGCGGGTTCCCCCAGCTGTTCCGAGAGGGAGAGGAGGCCGGGAAGGGGGAGAGGAGGCCGGGAAGAGGGAAGATGGTGGGGGAAGGGAGAGGCGAGAGCTCATCGCGGCGACGCTGGGCAACAGGTCCACCTCCGGGCTCCGGCAACAGGTGTCACTGGGGTTAGGGGCGGGCTCCCCCGGCCGTTCCGAGAGGGAGAGGAGGCCAGGAAGGGGGAGAGGATGCCAGGACTGGAGGAAGGGGGAGATGAGGCCGGGAAGAGGGAGAATAGGGTGGGGGAAGGGAGAGGCGGGAGCTCACCGTGGCGGCGCTGGGCAGCAGGTGTTGCTTCGCTCGGGACTGAGGGGAACGAAGGGGTGCATCGATTCCACACCTTTTCGTGCGGGATAGCTCGGAAACTGCCAAGGCCGGGCGGACACTTGCGGGGTCGCGGCTCGGAATCTTGGTCTGTTTCCACTCTAAAATTCTAAGGTCCTTCCAAATGGTTGAATTAGGCCCAACAATTTCAGAATTCCAATTCCATGGCTATTTTCCAACATCCAAACACAGTGTAAGCGTATTCTGAGATATGTCAAGGATACGCTGGATACAGGACTGCAAATACGCAAGTCCTCCTCCACCGGTGTTAGAATATTCACGGATGCAGACTGGGTAGGCTATGTTGACGGCAGACGATCCACTGGCGGCTTTGATGTGTTTGTTGGGCCAAACCTTGTTTCTTGGAGTTTGAAGAAGCAGCCTACCGTCTCGAGGTCTAGTACCGAGGCTGAGTACAAGGCATTGGCTAATGGTGCCGCCGAAGACATTTGGGTTGAGTCGGTTCTGAGGAAACTCGGCGTCACACAACAACGCACACCTATTTTGTGGTGTGATAATTTAGGGACAACTTATCTGACGGCAAATCCAGTTTTTCACGCTCGTAACAAGCACATCTCGATTTTCATTTTGTGCGAGAACGAGTTGCTACAGGTACACTGGATGTCAGGTTTTTTTCGACAAATGATCACTTGGTGGATGTTTTTACTAAGCTCGCCACTCGGCAGATGCTAGACCGGTTTCGAACCAATCTGAATCTTGTATAGAGTTCAGATTGAGGGGGCATGTTAAATATACGGTCTAGGTAGCCATGTATAGTTATATTCGTACTCATGTACAGTTGTATATATATACACGTAAAGAGGCTGTGACCCCCACCAAACCCTAAACTTGACTACATCTTGTTTTGATGAAGGAGGAAGTACTCCTTAGACTTGGCGTGCATGCGTGCGTGCGTGTTTTGCTAGATGTGGTAAGCTTGTAAAGCACATGTTAAAAACTTAAAATAGAATGGGGTTGGAAGTGCACGTAAGAAAATTCATTTAGAGGAAGTCTATGATTTCGATATCATCTACTACTCCAACAAGTTATTGGAGAGATTTTGACAAAGCCAAAACTAGCGTAATTTGATATTGGCCATACATTTTCCATCTGCTAGCTAGATCGTCAAAATTCCGTTGGAACACGAACCGGCGGAACATGGAAAGCATAGCCAGTGACGTTTTCGTGAACTCGCGATGCATTCAATTTCCCTGACGCCCTTTGGGTTCCTTCTCAGCGTCCGAGGCAGCGAAGCGAATACCCTCCTCCCTATTTATGTCCTCCACTCTTCTCCAGCGCCGTCTCAAGTCTCAAGTCTCAACGCCACTTCTCACGAACTGTTTGCAGTAGCTCCGGTGAGTGGTAAAGGTGAGGCCGGTGTGTGCATGTGCTGCTCAGGGCGATTATCCTCTCCTTCGTCCCCATCTCTATCTCTTGGTTGTAATTTTTGGTGTTGTCTTTGGCTCTTGCTTCCCGTTTCTAAACATTTTGGTCGCTGGGTGATGTTTCTTTTCTCGGCAGATCGCCGGCGATTCCTCCGATCGATTTCATCATGGGCGGTGGGGGCAAAGACGGCAACGGCGAAGGCGACTGGGCGGTGCTACCTTGCCCTCCCCTTGCTGAGGTTACGCTTGCTCTCGTCGAGAAAATTGGTACTGGGAAGAGCGCCACCGCAAATTGCATCCTCGGAGACGAAGCATTTGCGTCGGAGTTCTCCTTTGGAAGCGTCAGTCAAACTTGCCAGAAAAGTAGCACGACGTTCAAGGATGGCTGTGTCACCCGCACTGTGAACATTATTGACACTCCAGGTATGAATTCCTTAACTAAATAGATTAAGCTTCGAAGGATCCCAACCAACCGTGTTCTTTCTCTTTCTGGATTAGTCTAGTGTTACTTAAATCGCTTATTGATGTTATTTTTTCTGTTGCTCTCGTGTCTATTTAGCACTATTTTGATGTTTGGTGGAAAACCTGTGTAAGGATCATGCATCAAAGTTCAACATTCCGCATTGCCAAAAATGTATATACATACTGGCTTCATTTTGTTGAAGAACTGCCCTCACAATTTCATTTTTAAAATGAATTCCATGTATGCTCGAGGAACCTAGAAATTCAACATTTATCTAAAAGAAAGGAGAAGAAACATATGGTTTGTATCGGAAAAAAAACGATATTTACAGTGTTGCCCAGTTTCATTAAATATAATTCAAACTTTAAATATAAACTTGCAGATTGTTCCCTCATTAAATATAATTCAAACTTTAAATATAAACTTGCAGTTGTGCAGATGTGTGTTGTATTCTGTACAGTACTTCGCTAGAAACCTGGGAAAAGGGATTGAAGCCAATCCAGAAATTGTTCTGTTTCCTTGAGCAATCTATTAACTACTAAGAGTGAAGATAGTGTTCTAGATATGGAAGTATAGTATGTTCTATGCAATTATGCATGTTCGTGTTTCTTTGTTGACAAATCCATATTATTGCAGTATTCCTTTCTGTCCATTCTCTTTACCGTTTCATCCCATTTGTTTCGTGCTAAGGGGAAGTGTTCTACTATTGTTGCGGCAACATTGTTATCCCATTGTGTGATGCGAATTTGTATTTGCGCACTTATTGTTTGGTGACTTTTTTGTGTTAATGCCGCATATAATGAACAACCATGCATCGTTTATGTAAAACGATAGAGGGATTGGGATTGGCGGAATATGCTGGATGTATTATTGAGCCTCGTGGACAAGTATATATATAGACGTACAGGAATCATCTTGGAGTGCAAGACAAGACACGAGATGTATCTCTATCCTAGATTACCTAAATCGTAATATACTCTAACAGTTTAATTGAAGCTGACCATAACCCTCACAATTTTTGAATAGGCTTATTTGACATGGAAATTTCAACTGAAGATGCTCGTAAGGAGATCGTCAAGTGTATAGTGATGAGTAATCATGGCATACACGCTATGCTCATGGTATTTTCAGCTGCAACGCGGTTTTCTTGTGAAGAGCAGAACACAATTGAGTCGATTAAACTGTTCTTTGGTGATGAAATCCTTGACCATGTTATATTAGTTTTCACCCATGGTGATGCAATAAGGGACGAGATTTCTTGGAAGAAGTTGCTAACCGGGAGATCTCCAGGATATCTCCAGGTCTATTCCATATTTTTCAAACTGCATTTGATCCTATCGTATCATGACTCATCAGTACGTTCTACTGTGTTGCTAGCACATCACTCTTAATTGGCTTGTCTGTGTCTTACATTTGTATCCTAACGTCTACATGACTTGCTTAAGCTATGTCAGGACAGGGTTCTTCTCTTTGACAACAAAACTAGTAATATTCAGCACCGTGAGAAACAGCGCAAAAAATTGCTAAATGCGGTTGACTTTGTTATATCAAGAAATAGTGGCAAAGTGTTTTCCTATCAGATGATTCCACACATTCAGGTGATGGAGCTTTTAGTCGTAACTAGCAAGGTGGCCCTCGCAATTGCGAGGGCATGTTCTTTCAATGTAACGAAAGCATCTGAGAAGTAAATTCACAATACAATTATGAAATTTCAAGTAATATGAAATAACAATCATTGAAAATATTTTGCTAATAATTGACACGTGAGACTTAAGTATTTTTAATCATCTCAACATGATGGATGCAGTTTTTAATGTCTAGAATTCCTCGTGAAATATTGAGCCGTTCTAGTGTCCTGGTGTAAGTTTTATATTCTTGATATTATTATGTTTCCATTTATCAGAAAAGGAATCTCCTATATGGTTCCCAATCAAAAATAGTTTTAGTCAAATTTTATATAAAAAATCTATGATATTTATTTACTTATGGAGAGACCATATTATTGACCATGTGTTATTTATATATGCTTTTAGATCAAGATGCGGAATGAAAGATTCAATAGTGTGTTTTCATTAGATGTAAAGCTACAAACATATACATGTTTTGATTTAACTATTAGTCAGGGCAACCAAATTAACTTCAAGGTGATGTTTTGGCGATATTCTCACTGGTTAGCAAAGTATATTTTAAATAATTAAGGGGAACCAAAAATAATACTTACTTGTTAACACCTAACATGCATGTATGCCATCTAAATAGGAGACTATCTATTTTACTTGTGCTGATGTTTGCTCTTCGCATTTACATCATGCATTCTAAATTGTATCATGATTCAGACACATCATCTGGAAATCATATTTCCTTTAATATGAAAATAGAATTGTTATGCCTATTGTTAGCAATGAAAGAAACAATAAACAGGTCTTACTACAAAATTTCTAGAGCATCATTTACAAATGAAATATTACTATTATTTGTTTTATTTCTCCCTACTGTTTTCCCTGCCCAAAATAAACTCTATTGTGTAGACAGATTTAACTATAGTTTCATGTAACATGATTACCTCATTAATTAATATATCACTATATTTACTATGTGATTGCAATGGCGCAAATCCCAATATATATAGTCCTAAAAGCTAAATTATCTTTCCAGGAAATACATCTAACACTAACTCTGGTAATTTGAAATTTCTGGTCAATTAAAAGGAAAATATCTACTATGCATTTCGTGGAGGCTAAATATAATTAGTTCTCAATCTTCGCCTTATTTTTGTTTGGTCTCATATATATTCATGTTGTTTATTAATACAAAAATACAGGACATCTAGAAAGTGTTTCTAGTCAAAATATTTCACCTTTATTATTAATATATGTGGTGGTAATTTTTTCAAGTATACTCCATACTAAAAGGACAATACTTTTTTTCTAAACTTAGGTGCTACATATTATCACAAAAAAGAATCATCTATTTGGTGGACCATATATTTGTTACTAAATTAGAACAATTAGATTTAGATAATCATACCAGAGAGATCGTGTCCATAGAATCTACATAAATCTGAATTAAATAGATTGCATTTATATATTAGATTTTTATAACCGTACTTATATCATTTAATTACAATAAAGCCTCCACTTACATGCACATCATGCACATCTCACTTTTGTGGATGGTTGTGCCAACGTGTTGCAGATGACCGAGCTATCCAATTCTATACAGTTACTCTAATAGGGTACGCCTTGGAGCTATAAGTCGTAAGGCTATATAGATAATTTAAAATCCCCCGTCATCTATAATATCTGTCTGCCAAAGTATACATACATAGTTCACTTTTTTACACTCATATTTATTACGATTTTAGCTTTCTCATTAAATGTTGCAACTTTTATATTAGAAATATAGGCGGTAGGTGAGTAGCCTTCACTATCCCATAAGGTGTCGAGATGTTGGAGACCAAATATCAACATCTGCACATAGTTTAGGCATTATATCTCTCATGTTGTGCATTATTTGTGATAACATCCTAGCATTATATGTATATACTACTTTTTATGTAATTAATATCATTCCCTCGCTCTACCATTATAATGGCGTGTCTAGCTCGAACTACTCCATAGAACCAATGATTCTCAGTGCTCGTATATTTATGCTTTTAACTTTTTACTCGTTAGTCCATGAATGGACAACAATTTGTTGACATGCCTCTGTGAGCGATTTTCCTGTGGATAATGTGCGTTAACATCTTAGGGTCCCATATTTGAGGTTTGTGTCTCTTCCTTCTTCCAAAACATATGAGGTTAGTGTAATATTTGGACATGTGATTTTCTACGCATTCGCCACCAGAGACAGGGAAGATTATAGGATGCGACGAATGATTTGTTGACTTTGAGGGAACTTAAATATAAATTATAATTGGGAATGCTTTTTGTTGACCTTCATTACATTTTTTATTAGTAAAAATATTATATCTCTATAGTTCACGAATGTAGACAGTGTGCATTCAATGACCTGAGGATCCCATTTTTAGGTTGTTGTCCCTTGCTTCATGCAAAAATTATGAGGTTAGTGTATTGTTTGAATATGATTTTTTTTGTATTTTTCGATGGAGACATTGAAAAATATAGGATGCGGAGAAAGAGTCATTGAATTTTAGGAATGTTGACGGTGCTCTTGTTTTTATTGAAAATCTTTTTTGTTGGCTTTCATTTCAGTTTTTATTTATGAGATACTTTGTCGCATCAATAAAGTTAGATTGTGTTGAAAAATATGAGGTGCATGCACACTTGGTGAGAGCTATTTAGAAGAAAAATTAGCTTTAGAATCTTCCGATATGATAGCTATTTATAGTCAAGAAAATAATAGTCAATCCTTTTTTCCTATATACTCACACATGTTTGCCAGGTTGATTTCGTTGTCTATAGCTGTATGTTCTTGCGAGGCCACGCCCGGATAAAGGTGCACCGCATATCACATGTTCTATATCAATTCAAATATGCTTTCTATAAATATATGATGAGGTGTACATCTATATGTGGCAAGGACTATTTTCATAACACTTTGTTGGCAATAGTTGTACATAATAAATCTTGTGTAACATAACTATGTGATTCATGGTTTGGACCTAGGACATGTTGGATCCAACTGCAATGTACAAATTAGTACTCATGACGTGTTGGACCCAAAGGTTTTTGCACATTACAAGTGTTGTGTTGGATTCAGTATCTTGTATTAATCTGAAGAGGCATCTCATATTAGTTGTTATGAAATATTACGGTTGTGATTTAAAAGCCTAGTGGAAAATTTTAGATCCAACAGTTTATATAATTTGGATGATGTGGCTAAACCTGGAGGCAGTATTATTTATAGTGTAATTGTTTTCATTTTAAAGAAGGAGCTGGTCTTTAATTACCTAGAAGTTATAGAATAAGTCTTTCTTGATATAGTACTCATGTCATCACACAAAAAGACAAATATTATCTATGAATTACTTAATCGATAAATCGAAGGCCTAGATGTAGATTGTACCATTTGTTTTAGCAACCTCTTAGGCAGAAAATATTGAGTTATGGGATGACATGAGTACTAAACTATATCAAGGACTCAAATATTGAGTTATGGGATAAATAATGACCATGGTTTACTGTATTAAACTATATCAAGGACTCAAATGATTTACTAACTCCTACTACATTTGTGAAATATATCCTAAGAACATTGCATTACCCACATTATGGCTGATACCAGAGCTAACATGGAGATCCATCTTTATTTGGTTGCAAAAATTAATCATTAATTAAAGTTCTTTGGGTTATACTGCAAGTATGATAGGCAATAAATTTTTTTCCTCGCCATTGCTGAAGAAACATGAAGCTATACATGAATTAGCTAAATTAGCTAGCAACTGCCGATTTTCTTTTGTAGTAATTTCTCGCGTGTGTGATTCATTCATGAAATATATTTTTTGGCTATTGATTACATACTTGCAGAAATATACAGGACTTTGTGATTGCAAGTAGGATGTTCTATGCCCGTAGATATTGCAGATAAAATTAGATGAAACCAAATCTTGTTGATCTAATCGATATGTTCTCTCGGCCAGCTGCAGTTTCCTTGTTTTCTTTGATTCGAGCCTGGTCTTTGGACTTGAGTATCTTCTCGCACAACCTCTGGCAATATTTTTCAGAGGATGATTTTCAGCCTGTGGCACATAGAATATGGCGAATAAGAGAGGATGAGCCAGAGGCCGTGAGTGCACGCATGATTAATCTTAAAACTTGAATGACTGATGATGCATAATCTTTGCAGGAAGCCTAGTTAATCTCACTATTGCTGCATCGGCAGCGGTAATGATTGAACCAAACTATTGATTTCAGCTGATGGTGGCTTTCATTGGTAGTGTCCTTAGGCTAAGAGGCAAAACAGCGGTAGAGATAGAGACCAATTATAGGACGCGACTGCACGGAATTAGTCTAGATCCTGACCGGCCTCTTGTGTCTATCTTTGGACTTTAACCAACGTGACAGGTCTATATCTGCATACACATTGTGTACGTAATTTGGTTTAAATCAGGGCCGTTATAATTAGGTCCCACCAGAAATTAACGAATTAGATTATTTAGCCTATGTGGCTCAACGTGGTGCCTCGAAAAACACCCTTATATTGCTTTTAATATATAATAGATACCTTGAATATATGAATCAGTGTTTTAAGTTTTAACCCTTGTGTTTTCTCTTGTTGCAGGATCTACATGTCAAGCAGGATGGCACAAGTGTTGATGGATATTCTGCGGAAAAGATTTATGAACAACTGACAGAGACCAAGAAGGTAAGGAAACTGTTACAGGCGGTTGTTGCGCTTGATTTATAGTATACGATAACTGATTATCTTGTGCCTGTAAATGTTATGTGTTCTTTTTTAATAAAACGCATAATGAGTATGCAAAGACGTTTTTTATACACAGGCAAGTTGTAGCTGAGAGTACAAATGTTTAGGAAAAGTCACTTGTGTTTATCTGTAGAATAACTTGTGTTTTTTCCCAGAAAGAAAGAATGAATATGATTTGCCCATAAATTCCATTCAAATATCAAAACTCATTTTTGGCAAAGATGATGGCCATGTTGAAGATTTACATGTTGTGACCATTCACCTATGTACCAAATCTTTTTTTTAATTCCTTTTTAAGGTTCTTGCAGCTATTTGTGTGCTCTGAATCTGTCATTTCTACCCAAAAACTACCTGGCCTAATTCATTTCATTAATAGGTCGATGGAAATCTGAACAGTACAGAAGAAGAGATTCGGAGGCTTAGGGAGAGCTTGGAAAATCTCGAAAAGAGCATGATAATGTTCGGCAAGAAATAACAAATGCAGAGAATTTGAGGAGGCTAGATGATGAAAAGCATAACGAGTAGAAAGAGGAGATTAACAGACTTAAAGAGGAACTTGAGAAAGAAAGGCAGGAAGCGAAGAAGCGGACAGAAGAAGAGATCAAGAGGCTCATGGAGAGCCTTGAGAAGGCTAATGCAGAAAAGAACAATTACAAAAGTATGTACGAGAACAAATGCGTGCTTATGTAAGTCAAGCTTCAGATGGGAGAAGTTTCAGGCCTTGAGAAGGCTAATGCAGAAAAGGAGAATTACAAAAGTATGTACGAGAACAAATGTGTGCTAATGTACGAGAACAAATGCGTGCTTATGTAAGTCAAGCTTCAGATGGGAGAAGTTTCAGGCCTTGAGAAGGCTAATGCAGAAAAGAAGAATTACAAAAGTATGTACGAGAACAAATGCGTCCATATGTAAGTCAAGCTTCAGATGGGAAAAGTTTCAGCCATCTTCAGACCAGTAATATGAGTCCCAGTGCGATCATCTATGCTTTTGGCAGCTGTAGTGTGGGTGGACTAATCTGGTAGTGTCTAAATTCGTTGAAAAACTTGAACCTTATGTTAGTTTTGTTTGTTCCATCCATCCTGGTTTGTATGCTCGGAAAACCTTATGCTATTTCAGTGGTATTATCTTTTTGGGAGAAACCATGTTTTCAAAATTGACTTACATATGTTAGTTTTCCTAATTCATCACCGCACCATATTTTTTTCTTATACTGGAGCATTACTGTGGCAAATTAGTGTTTCCTGGGGACTATTCTTTACTGAGAACTAGGATGCTTCGTTTTTAGTGCTCTCGTTGACCTAAAAATAGAATGTAGAATAAAAGAGAACGGAGGGGGGATATCTTAGGCATATTTTTTTTAGAAAGGCTGCTTTATTAAACTCAAGAGAGCTTACACGGTAGTGACTGCCGCAAGTACCAAATAAAAACATAAAAAATGGCGTATGACAAGATAGCATAAAGATCTGAGAAAACACCTCAAGGCAGTTTCAGTGTTCTTGTGGTGCAGTTTGCTGCAATCTGAGCAGACGCGCCACAAGATTCCAGAGCCATCCGCACCTGAATTGTACCATCTTGTGCAGCACAGGTAGCAGACGAAGTTAAGCATATGACATGATTAAATCTCTGCCTTGCTTGATCTGTAACTATGGTTCGTGTGGCTGACACTGGAGGAATGTGTGGTTGTGAGCCATTTAGTTCATACTTTCATTGATAGCTGCGCATTTACTGTCAGCATTGGGGTTCATGTGGTATTCTCATACGCAAGCTGTAAGGTAGATATGCTTCTTTAACTTTCTAGTACCTCATATACAGGTAGATACGCTTCTTTAACTTTCTAGTACCTCATATACAGGTAAATCAGCACACTGAAGGAGGTTAATTAGATTTCTACGATCACAAGGATGTGCTACACCATATGTAAGTTTCTCCGATCCATATTCATTGTCACTGGATTGGATGTATATCTAGCACTACACTACAGGACTGGAAGGAGAAACCGACGGCCAGCGCTACGCCGACGGCCAAACGTTTGAGCCGTCGGTGTAGACCATGACCAGACCAACCCCAAACAGCCGTCGATGTAAAATAGTCCTCGATGTAGAATAGCTACGCGGACGGCTGTCCACGTCGTAGCCTACGGCGACGGCTGCCCTTGGCATAGCTAGTTTTCTTTTTTACCTTATTAATCTTTGAAAAATCATAACTAAATTATTCTAAATCAGAAAAATACAAATAATATATCAAAATTTGCATAAAAATAAGATCTATCTATCTACACTCAAATATTATACATTTGTAAATAAAAATAAAGTGAAACATAAAATATTATTTATAGTTTAAAATGGGCATAAGAAATTCAAAAACGATCCAAACAATGCGAAACTTTCGCGTGGTGTCATATCATGTGACATAGTTAAAAGGAAAAATATCAAACTTGTTATATTCATTATGTCTCAAAAAACCTCACAAAATGATCTATCTTATTCAAGGTTTCCTGGCTTTTCGGTCAAATGACCAATGTTATTACTACAATTAAGGCATAAATTATGATAATGTGTCCATATTGTGTATACATGTGCATCATGGGATGGCGAACAATATTGCAGGAGGAAGTTTTTCTTTTTGTCACGCCAAAAAACCATTTTCCATTTTCTAAGTGCAAAAAACGGGCGGTTTTGTGAAGCAACCATCAAATGGCTAATTCAAAATGCTACCATCATATTTTTCAAAAATAATAGACCATATTACATGGACAATGTCCTAGCAGGGGGATCTCAAAACTTCCCGTATATCCCTGGTGAAAAAGACAAATTTCTGCCGAATCCGTGTAGATATGAACTATAGGTACATGATCTGATGCTCATGATTTTTTACAAAAATCATTTAGGTTCACAATATGCTATTTCATCAGCGACCCACTTCAAGTTTATCGAGACTCAGCCTCGAGCTAAGAATCTTCATGCCTGTTGTTCGACAAAGTTTAATGATAGTTTAAAACGGAAATAAAAAATTCAAAAACGATTCAAACAATGCGAAACCTTCGCGTGATATCATATTATGTGACATAATTAGAAGGAAAAATATCAAACTTGGTATATTGATTATGTCTCAAAAAACTCTTCACAAAATGACCTATCTCATTTGAAGTTTTATGCTTTTCGGATCAAATGACCAATATTATGGCTAGAATCAAGGCATGGTATATTGATTATGTCTCAAAAAACTCTTTACAAAATGACCTATCTCATTCGAGGTTTCATGCTTTTCGGATCAAATGACCAATATTATGGCTAGAATCAAGGCATAGTTTGTGATAATATATTTATATTGTGCATACATGTGCATCATAGGATGGCGAACAATGTTGCAGAAGGAAGTTTTTCTTTTCGTCGAGCCAAAAATTTATTTTCTATTTTTCGAGTGCAAAAAACGAGCGGTTTTATGAAGCAACCACCAAATGTCTAATTCAAAATATTACCACCATATTTTTCAAAAATACTAGACCATCTTACATGGACAATGTCCTAATAGGAGTATCTCAAACCTTTCGGTCTATCCTTGGTGAAAAAAATAAATTCTCGTCGAATCGGGAGGAAGTGGGTCATATATGAACTATATGTACATGATCTGATGCTCCTGTTTTTTGCACTCGAAAAATGGAAAATAAATTTTACAAAAATCATTTTTAGGTTTACAATATGATATTTTATCAGAGACCCACTTCAAATTTATCGAGACTCACTCCCGAGCTAAGAATCTCCATGTCCGTTGTTCGACAAAGTTTGACGATAGTTTAAAACGGACATAAAAAATTCAAAAACGATCCAAACATTACGAAACCTTCGCATGCTGTCATATTATGTGACATAGTTGGAAGGAAAAATATCAAACTTAGTATATTGATTATGTCTCAAAAAAAGCCTTCATAAAATGACCTATCTCATTCGAGATTTCTTGGCTTTCGGATCAAATGAACAATATTATGGCTAGAATCAAGCCCTAGTTTGTGATAATGTGTCCATATTGTGCGTACATGTGCATCATAAGATGACGAACAATGTTGTAGGAGGAAGTTTTCCTTTTCGTCGTGCCAAAAATCTATTTTCCTTTTTCCGAGTGCAAAGAACGGGCGGTTTTGTGAAGCAACCACCAAACTTCTAATTCAAAAAGCTACCACCACATTTTTCAAAAATACTAGACCACCTTAAATGAACAATGTCCTAATAGGGGGATCTCAAACCTTTCGGTCTATCCCTGGTGAAAAAGACAAATTCATACCGGATCGGTAGGAAGTGGGTCAGATATGATCTATAGGTACATAATCGGATGCTCATGATTTTTTACAATATGCTATTTCATGAGAGATCCACTTCAAGTTTATCGAGACTCAACCACGAGCTAAGAGTCTTCGTGCCCGCCGTTTGACAAAGTTTGGCGATAGTTTAAAACGGGTATAAGAAATTCAAAAATGATCCAAACAATGCGAAACCTTCGCATGGCACCATATTATGTGACATAGTTAGAAGGAAAAATGTCAAACTTGGTATATTGATTATGTCTTAAAAAACCTTTACAAAATGACCTATCTCATTTGAGGTTTTCTCGCTTTCGGGTCAAATGACCAATGTTATGGTTAGAATTAGGCCATATTTTGTGATAATGTGTCCATATTATGCATACATGTGTATCATGGGATGGCAAACAATGTTGCAGGAGGAAGTTTTCCTTTTCGTCGCGCCAAAAAGCCATTTTTCATTTTCTGAGTGTAAAAAACAGGCAATTTTATGAAGCAACCACCAAATGGCTAATTCAAAATGCTACCACCATATTTTTCTAAAATACTAGACCACCTTACATGGACAATGTTTTAACAGGGGGGATCTCAAACCTTTCCATCTATCCCTGGTGAAAAAGACAAATTCCTGCCGAATCGGTAGGAAGAAGGTCAGATATAAACTATAGCTATATGATCCTATGCTCATAATTTTTTACAAAAAACATTTTTAGGTTCACAATAAGCTATTTCATTAGAGATCCACTTCAAGTTTATCGAGGCCCAGCCCCGAGCTAAGAATCTTCATGCCCGTCGTTCGATAAAGTTTGACGATGGTTTAAAACAGGCATAAGAAATTCAAAAATGATACAAACAATATAAAATCTTCGCGTGGTGTAATATTATGTGATATAACTGGAAGGAAAAATATCAAACTTGGTATATTGATTATGTCTCAAAAACCCTTCACAAAATGACCTATCTCATTCGACGTTTCCTGGTTTTCGGGTCAAATGACCAATGTTATGGCTAGAATCAAGGCATAATTTGTGATAATGTATCCATATTATGCATACATGTGTATCATGGGATGGCAAACAATATTGCAGGAGGAAGTTTTCCTTTTCGTCGCGCCAAAAAGCCATTTTTCATTTTCTGAGTGTAAAAAATAGGCAATTTTATGAAGCAACCACCAAATGGCTAATTCAAAATGCTACCACCACATTTTTCTAAAATACTAGACCACCTTACATGGACAATGTTTTAACAGGGGGGATCTCAAACCTTTCCATCTATCCCTGGTGAAAAAGACAAATTCCTGCCGAATCGGTAGGAAGTGGATCAGATATAAACTATAGCTATATGATCCTATGCTCATAATTTTTTACAAAAAACATTTTTAGGTTCACAATAAGCTATTTCATTAGAGATCCACTTCAAGTTTATCGAGGCCCAGCCCCGAGCTAAGAATCTTCATGCCCGTCGTTCGATAAAGTTTGACGATGGTTTAAAACAGGCATAAGAAATTCAAAAATGATCCAAACAATATAAAATCTTCGCGTGGTGTAATATTATGTGATATAATTGGAAGAAAAAATATCAAACTTGGTATATTGATTATGTGAAACGCAAGGCGGATTTTGAGGAGCGTTGGCTTCTTCTGGAGGAGAACTAGATGGGACAAGATACTATTGCTGAGTAGAACCATTTCATGATGGTGGATCCGAAAGGAATAGACGAGAAGACGAGGGAATATTGGGAGAATAGAAGCTGCGTTGGATTCTTGAGATCAAGAATGTCTTGGGCCTGGATGGTAGGAGGTGGAGCTTCTACTAGCTTTGGTTGCGAAGGCGATAGCGGTGGTGGCAACGATGGTGTTGCTCGATATACTTTGAATGGCTAGATTTGATTCATGAACTTGCTCAAATATTTGATCATGATTTTGGTCATGTTTGATTTTTACGTGTTCTATGTTTTCTCAAACTTTTGGATCAAAAACTATGGTCGAGTTTGGAATTTGATTATTTATAATTCAAAAACTATTTTCTGATGTTGAGTAGTGAAAATCAAAGTCCAACATTTGTGCTTCCTATGATTAGGAAGTCAAATTCGATGAGAATCATTTTGTGCGTATGGATTTTACGGTATGAGCTTTTATGGGGTCTGCTAGGGTTGCTCTTAATGGGTTTATACATTTCTTTGTTGGTCTCTGCCAACACAAGCATATTTTACTAGCGGAAATTCACTTTGCCCCGTAGGTGTAGATGCACCAACCGCCGAAATGATGTAAGTACTTCAAAATGTTTAGAAATTCAGAAAAAAATACCTGGTTGTATATAACGATATTCTTTGTTCTTTGTTGGTACATGAAATTCCGACACTTATTTAGGACCAGAGGGAGTAGCTTTTCACAAGATATATTTTTTCCTTTTTTACACTGACCACAAAAATGTATTTTCACTAGAAAAACTTTGTGTGAGAACATAGCATGTCTAGATGTACACCAAGGATTTTATTTCGGATTTTTTCAATATTTTGAAATTCATATAAAATATATTTTGACAATAGGTTCATCTAGACCTGGGAGCCAAAACGCCATGTCCACTAGACTAGTAGTAAATAACATAAAAGACATACACCATTTAGTACTAGTAGAATGGATTTTCTTGGTCGCTCCCACCAGCAACCGGTAGGGAAACCCTAACCGCCTCTCCCTCCTCTCCCCTCGCCGCCGAGGAGCGCTGGCGGGCGAAGCTCGGCCGGCGTCAGCGGCGGCGAGACCTCCTCTCCCTCCTCTCGACGGCGTTGAGTGGGGCACTACAACGCGATGGCGAGCATCAGCGGCCGTAGGTCGTGGATGCTCTACTACGGCGAGGAGGGCTGCAAGGCGACGATTCATCCGTCCCCGTAGTTCAGGTGGAGTGTCATCGACACTTCTTGGCCGACGGCTGTATGGTGGCCTCGCGCTGTGCTAGCGCATCCGATAGGCAGCGGTGACTATCCTCGGGGCAACGCGGCGACGACCTCTACCTGGTGGTGATCGCAGGACATGGCGGCAGGACGCGGGTTGGGCGACGTGGGGCTGCACCTGGACAACAACATTGGCCAACGGAACATGGGGACTACTCGGGCCTGATTTGGGCTAGCATGAGCTTGATCTGGGCCTAACCCTGCATGTCCCGTCCGGTTGGTGACCGCCCCGGTGGTGGAGGGAGGGTCCCCTCTGATGGCTACCGGGCCGACCAATTGCCTAAGGATGTCCTGTTGCGTTTGATTGATGCATGCTTTGGCGTTGGACGATCACGCCAAGGTCTCGAGATCGAGGATGCCGTGGCGGCGGCCCCGGAAGGTGGCCTGCAAGGGTGATCCTTCGGCGGATGCGCTTCCAGGAGGTCGCTCGTGATGGTGATCCACAGATCGGTGGCGGTCTGGCACACTCGGGTGAGCTCGATTGCAACGAAGCTGCTGCTTGGTGGTAGGGATTTGCCGAGGTGGCGGATCCCCTGGTGGACGGAGGAGTGGAATCTGGTGCTGGGGTTGGAGGGTATGGTGGTACCCTTGCTGCAGTGTGGTGGCGGGACTTCACGAGCCTATTCGGGCTCGGCGGGGCTAGAGGGCCTGGTTTTTCTTGCTACTGCATCCGATCGGCTACCGTCTTCTGGCGGTGGAGGTAGTTCCCTCCCGCGTGATGATGTCTTGCTAAGCCTTGCCGAAGTTTTCACTCCCTCGGTCCTATCGTCCTGACTCTGTGGCTCATGGTACGTGTGACGGAGATGGCGACTTCAAGACCATGGTGGCGCGTGTACGTGGGCGGTGATCTTGGCGGAGCATTGCAAAGGGTCCAGTAGTGACTATCCTCGCGCTGTGCTAGCGCATCCGGTGACTATCCTCGGGGCAACGCGGCGACGACCTCTACCTGGTGGTGATCGCAGGACATGGCGGCAGGGCGCGGGTTGGGCGACGTGGGGCTGCACCTGGACAACAACATTGGCCAACGGAACATGGGGACTACTCGGGCCTGATTTGGGCTAGCATGAGCTTGATCTGGGCCTAACCCTGCATGTCCCGTCCGGTTGGTGACCGCCCTGGTGGTGGAGGGAGGGTCCCCTCTGATGGCTACCGGGCCGACCAATTGCCTAAGGATGTCCTGTTGCGTTTGATTGATGCATGCTTTGGCGTTGGACGATCACGCCAAGGTCTCGAGATCGAGGATGCCGTGGCGGCGGCCCCGGAAGGTGGCCTGCAAGGGTGATCCTTCGGCGGATGCGCTTCCAGGAGGTCGCTCGTGATGGTGATCCACAGATCGGTGGCGGTCTGGCACACTCGGGTGAGCTCGATTGCAACGAAGCTGCTGCTTGGTGGTAGGGATTTGCCGAGGTGGCGGATCCCCTGGTGGACGGAGGAGTGGAATCTGGTGCTGGGGTTGGAGGGTATGGTGGTACCCTTGCTGCAGTGTGGTGGCGGGACTTCACGAGCCTATTCGGGCTCGGCGGGGCTAGAGGGCCTGGTTTTTCTTGCTACTGCATCCGATCGGCTACCGTCTTCTGGCGGTGGAGGTAGTTCCCTCCCGCGTGATGATGTCTTGCTAAGCCTTGCCGAAGTTTTCACTCCCTCGGTCCTATCGTCCTGACTCTGTGGCTCATGGTACGTGTGACGGAGATGGCGACTTCAAGACCATGGTGGCGCGTGTACGTGGGCGGTGATCTTGGCGGAGCATTGCAAAGGGTCCAGGAGTGTGGTTGAGAGGTCGGGACAAATCTTGATACCGACGCAGTGACGCCTGCGGGTATAACTGTCCTTCCTGAAGGGCGTCGGGTGTATCCCTCGTGGCGTACTGAAGGAAACCCTAGGACCAGTCCGGGCAGCAGTGTCGTCATCGTCACTTCCCTTCTTGGAGGTGCTGCTTGGTACACGGCGATTTAGAATGCTAGATATGTGTGATGTTACTTCTCCGGAGGGTGCAACAGTTGCGAGTTATCTCTGTTTTCGTCGCACCGCCGACCTCGGCTTCATTTTCTTTTCTTTTTTCTTGTTTTTTTTGGGCTTGGCTTGTGATGTTCTGCTTCAGCTTGGTTTGTAACATTATATCAGTATGTTGCTATATTAATATAGCGGGGCGTAAAACATGTTTCGAAGAAGAATGGATTTTCTTGAACCAATGGCATACGCAAATGAGAGACCAGCTATCGAATCTGTCCTCGTGCAATAAAATACAATTCAAGCATGCACACCATAAGAAAATCCAGTAATTGACCGACAACAGATGCTTGTTCAGTTGGCACCTACCATCAAAAGCAAAATCTATAGAAGTACAATGTAAATGGCAGAAGGCGTTCTGCATTTGAGTATAACATTAAAGCAACAAACGTCACACCATGTTCAGGCTTGGGCACTGGAAAGATGGTATTCTACATGGCAAAGTACCTTCTGGAAGCCTTCTTAATCACAATAGCAGTCTTTTGTAGGTTCCTCCAAACACCAAGCAAAAGGTCAAACAGTTTCTGAACATCGTCGTCTTCTTCGTATATGATTTCAGTCCTCTTTAGGCTTGGGCACTGAAAAGATGGTGTGTCCTGAGATCCTAGATATGTCCATTCCACATTTCCTCTTGCTATGCTTTTCTTAGAACCTCCTGGAAGCTTTAGGGAGTAAAAAGTATTCAGCCAAACTGTAAGATGGCAAAGCTTCTAGTATATAACACGATAGAGATGAAGAAATAAAAAAAGTACCTTGCATTGCTGCAGAGTAAGCGTCTCTAAACAAGGGGCATTGTTCAGAAAGCTTCCCAGTATATCACAGCTGTCACTCAGATCACATTTGTCGAGCAGTAAGGTTCTAACATTGTGGAGCACCGGTAAAGTACCCGATCCAATGTGGAAATTATCCTGAACGGAGGAATCAAGCATCGTCCAGTTCAAATGATGAATACAAGTCTAGAGAAGAGTAATCCTCTTATTCATTGCAAAGAGTAAAAATTTCAAGTGGCAACAGAAAACTACAAGCTCAAGCACTGAATTCTTATTGATAGAACAGGGGGTGGGGGGAGATCCTTCTGTCGAAAAATAATTTAACAAGCATGAGAGACATACCAGCGTTCGAAGACCAGTCAGTTCTAAATCTCTGACACAAGCTAGGCTGAAAAGAAGCTTGCATGGCAGTATCGCTGTTGAAGCCTTTAAACGAATGGTGGCTTTGACGAGGAGCGGCATCTCCTCTACCACAACAGCATGCCAGTTCTGACCAAACGCGGTAAGGAACAGCTGCAAGTGAGTAAGAGATGGAGCTTTGATAGTCAACGCACTAGGAGTAGAAGTTGTGCAGTCCTCAATCGTCAAATTCTTCAGCGTGCAAGACGCAATTTCTGCATCGTCTTCGAGCTTACACCGCTTGAGCTCCAAATCCTCCAGTACCGGGCAGGTAGAAGAACGAAGCTGCTGCGTGAAATTTCTGTCCAAAGTAATCCCAACAAGGTGCAGCCTGTTTAGGCGTGAAGAGCTGGAACCCAAAAGGGGTAACTTACAGCCGTCGGTCGAATGGACCTCCACCACTCTGGGGCATCGCTTGATGCCACGGCGTAGCCACGAGTTGATGAATTTGATCTCGCGATGAGAAACGGCGTGGCAAACCGCGTGGAATCGGAACCGATCCAACGTTGGCGCGCTGTGAAACATGAGCAGATTGGTGACGAAATCCTCGAACCTAGGATGGTCAATGTCATCCTCGAACTCATCCTCCTCATAGTCGTCCCATTCCTCGGAGCCCAAGGCGATTGCCGAGGGGCGGAACTCCTGCTCGTCGATGGTGAGGAAGGGCATGGAGCACCAGAGGTCCTCCCACCTCCGTGACAGCACGCAGGTCTGCACGGCCTCCCGTGCCTTGAGGAACGACATGATTTTGTGGATGAGACCGTCAGGGAGATCGCTTAGCCTGTCGGCGTTGCCGGCGGCGCGTTTGCCGGAGGGCCCCATCGTCCGTGCCATCACCTCTGCATCAATGCATCACAAGGATCTTAAAATCGCAATAATCAGAATCTGCAATTGGGGGAATGGAAAGACCGTCGAACCTCACCTACGACACCTCCGTCCTCTTGATCAGCTTCGAAGAAGAGGACGGAGATCCCTCATCCCTGGCGGCGGGCAGAAGATACAGATGAGATGGTGGCACACGCCGAGACAAAAACTAGATAGCAGAAACCGATGTTAATTAGGCTGATCTGGGTAGGCGGCTGGTAGCCTCCAGGAAGGATCCGTGGAGTCGTCGCACTCGTCGCTCGTCGGTTGGAGGCAACCGAACTTCTCATAAGGCCTGTTCGGTAGACCACACGCCGGGAGCCGAATTCGGCCCCGAATGGATGTCAGGACTCAGGTGTACCTGGGAAACCCGGCCCGTGTTAAAATATAATACTCCATATTAGTTGATATGGAATACGTTTGAATCTAGATAAAATCGAAATCAACTAATTTAGGCCCTCGTCCCAAGGTTTTAAAGCATATAAATTTTCAAAAATCAAACTACCTAAAGTTTCACAAAGATTTTTTTAAAAAAATTATTAATATTTACAATACGTAATCCATACCCTTCCGTACATTATGAAACATATTTTCACGTGGTATCTATATAATATAATAGTTCTTGATAGTTTTTTCTAAAATTTTAGTCAAACTTTACATGGATTGACTTTTTAAAAAAGTTATATGACTTAAGCCTTGGGATAAAGGGAGTACAACCTAGCCCTTTTTATCACTTCGGACTTTTGGTCTAAATGGCTAATGCATCAATTTAATATGGTATCAGAGCCAGGAGGTCTCAAGTTCAAACTCCGGCTAAGACACTATTTAATCTACTCCAAATAGTTGTGCCCCCGATTATCCACGTCTAGTGTCTTTCCATATGTCTAGCCTAGACGTGAGGGGGAGTGTTAAAATATATAGTCTAGCCCTTTCAATCAGTCTGGACTTTGGTTCTAAATGGCTAGTGCATCAATTCAATAGCCCGGTCAGCTCGGCCTGACTCGGCCCCAAGAAAAGACTGATGGGATAGTCTTTTCTGGCCCGTGAGCCGGGTCTGGACGACATACCTAGGTCTCGTGTGCAACTCGTGCAGGGCTCGGGTCTTGAAAATGCTGAAAATATGGAAGGCATGGCCCGGTGGCCCGATGGTCCGATGGTTTTCAGTAGGTTCGGGCCGGGCTCGGGCTTTGATTTGCAGCCTGCCAGCGGGGCCAGGCCGGGCTCGGGCCTGGATTTTGACCGATTTGATGGCCCAACCCAAAAAATTCCCAGCTATAATGTCACCTCTTTCTTCACATAGCACTCTTCGACCAGGCTCGCTAGGAATCGGTGAATCAGGACATGTTTGATTCAAAGGATTTACAAAAAAAATTATATAGGATTCTTACCCATAGGATTTTTTCCTATAGAGGCCATTTGATTCAAAGGATTGAACCCTTCAAAATTCTCATGGATTCGTTTTCTATACTACATTCCCATAGGATTTCTAACAAGAGGTTAGACCTCTTAAAAAAAGTGTCTATGACAATATGCCATGTATTCAATCTATATACAAATTTCCTGTGGTTTTCCTGTGGTTCAATCAAACGACTTCTGCAGCTAATTCCTGCATTTTTCATTCCTGTAGGATTTCAAATGTCATGACATACCATTCCTGTAGTTTTTCTATTCCTATACTTTTAAAATCCTTTGAATCAAACATGCCCTCAAAGTTTGTGGAGCCAGATTTGAAAGAGAGCAAACGGACTGTGCAATTCCACGTGTCAGGAAGGCGTGAAGACATCACGTTCCATCGGTCACGTGCGACATAATCCCCTTATCGCTCACTATCCCCCCTCTCACTCACTCATGCCGATCTCCTCCACTAACGTCTCGCCGACGGCTAATCTATGGGCTCTAATCTCCCTGGACCGAGTCCTTAGTCACCATGCTAAGATGTAATGTTGACAAAAGCATGAGGCATTCGTATTTAGGGGTAAGTTTCAATTTCCCCAATTCCTTTAACACTTCGTTTGGATGTTTGCTTTGGGAGGCTAGACATTATATTGGGTTGAATGTCCAATACTAGGGGTATTGATATTGAGCTCGAATGTCAATCTTCCTATTTGAATGTGTTAGATATTCGGAAGAGAACTGAATATTGAGGTTGAATGCCAAATCCTGTTTGGATGGTCAAAAATGATGAATTGGAGTTGCAAGAGACATAGATCATTATATTGCTATATACATGTGTAATTATTGTATGTCACAATCATTGGTGTACTCTCGAATACGATATTTTGTTAACAACAACAAATACAAATAGTACAATTCTTCAAATAGTTTGACAACAACAAAATATCAAGTTCCCTGCATAGTCCATCATGAACGACAATATTACAAGTCCAAACACAATATTACAAGTTCATACGCACTATATAGTCCATACCATATGAAATACATGTCCTTAGGATAGAAAACACAAATGACATGCTCTGAACATAGTAACCCGATATGAATCAAGCTAACGTACAACAAAAATGTGATCAACAAAAAACGCGGAGGTCGCCCATTTCCTTTCCTTGACAGATCAACATAAGACAAAAACATGAGATATGGTAGTGAAGAATCTCAGGGGGTGGGTGGGTGAGTTGGGGGGATGAGATAGAAGAGAAATTGGTCATCGTACCCGCGTCGGACGCTACACCTCAAGATGCACCCGCCAGTTGCCGGAGCTCGGGCCATCGTACCTTTCCTGGATAGAGGCAAACCGAAGATGGGTGTCAACTGGATGCAATAGAGGGACCTGCCAAAGAAAGGGCCGCCGGGGGGAGGACGACGGAGTGGGAGGCCGTTGTGGCCAACGACAAGGAGGAAGGGGTGGGTGCGTATTAACCTGCGCCACCACCGATGTCGTTTCGCGTGCGAGAGCCGCACGTTCAACGACAAAAAAGGTATAGGAAGGGGCAATGCATAGCGGTGTATAGACTGACCCCTGGAGATTTGGCCTTCTCGTTTTTTGCCGATGGAAGCCACGCT
Source organism: Avena sativa (assembly GCA_916181665.1). Classification (NCBI taxonomy): domain Eukaryota; kingdom Viridiplantae; phylum Streptophyta; class Magnoliopsida; order Poales; family Poaceae; genus Avena; species Avena sativa. The sequence continues at coordinate 527,024,087 of OV702294.1, forward strand.
CGGGTTCGAGGCCCATGCCAGCCAGAAAAAATAATTGTGGTATTCGGGCCTCACCCATCCCGAATATCCAATACCCAGCGACAATTCAACCATCCAAACAAAGCATAAAGGCTTTAGGGTTTATTTTCCAATTTGGACTCAATTTTCTTTGCAATTTCTTGTTTGCTAGGATGTGACGGACAAAGCCTATACTCTAGACTCAATCGAAGACCACACATTCCGTGGAATAGCAGTGGATTGTCCTAGGGTGTACTGTGTACATAAGGTTGAGCCTATCATGTGTGTTGCATTTGAATGAAGCATAAGTAACCGCGAGTTCTACCAAAATGTACTCCGATACATCTTCTTCACAAACCTAAAACATCTTATATTTCTAAATGGAGGGAGTAATCTCTTAGCTTGTGATTAGTCCAACATACTTATTACCGGTGATTTGTAGCAACAATGTGTTGGTTTATTTTCTAGGAAGCCACAAATTGTGGGTTAGTGGCTTGGTTGGATAAGGAATGGTCAGAAACATCAAAAATATATTGGGAAGACTCTAGAGAATGTATCATTCTAACGATGAGAGAATTGAGAATGAAAAGTTGGTGAAGGAGCTAGCTGATGAGAAGAACAAAATTAAGAACAAATATTATTCTCTTATTTGATGCGAAGAAATTCATGGATAAAGTTGAGAAAATAGTTGTGGAGGAGAACTGTCCAAAATGAAGGACAAGACTATGAACACTGAGGATGAATTGGTAGAGAATAAGAAGGATATGAATTTGCAGAAAGATTGAAGTGTCGATAATTAAAGTGGAAATAAAGCAAGTGAAGAAATATCAAGCAGAGATAATACAGAAAATAGGATGAGAAAAAGTAGGTATGAAAAAGAAAAATAAGAAACTTGAGTACATATTGTTTGATATGCTCAATGCTAGCGAGGCTAACATTAAGAGGATCAAGGAACTATGTGATAAGTGATTTGTAAGTTCTATCATTTTAGTTTGTTCTACTTAGATCTTAAAAAGTTCTCTTGAATTGTATCTTTTAATGAGATGATACGTAGTAACCCCTGATGTGATGGTGAATTGGCGGTGGTAGTCTTATTTGACACCCCCGGGATCAGGACTAAACAAATCCCATACCTCCGTCTGACATAAGCTTAACCTTGAGCTCGAGAATATCCAGTGAAGAATTGATAACACATCAGTGACCCTACGACACAAAAATTATTACAGCGAGCTCATAACTGAGCAGAGAACCAAATTATTACAAGCAGAGGTCACTGACCACAAACATCAAACAACGGAAGGAAAATTATGCTATTAAGTATAGAAAACTTAACAAATGGCCTAAGAGGCCTGAAGCATAACGATGACGTCCCAGCCCATAGATTCCAGGCTGCCGGCCGGGAACCCCAAGCTATTTGTCGATGCCGATGTCGTACGGAACTCGTCTTCAGGGGAACACTTACTTGCCAAAAGTATCAACAAAGCAAGGGTGAGTACAGGGTGTACTCCGCAAGACTTATGGCTGGTGGAGCTATTTTGCATAAAGCCATCTTTGTTTATAAACAAGGGGGAGAAGAAGGTCGTATATTCAGAGTATTTTAAAAGGGGATAAGAGAGCGACATCTCCGAAATATTGATCATCATCTTTTGATATCCACCAAGTCATCATCATCTCCTGAACTAGGATCACCCCCTCGTACCCATGAGGAAGCATCCTTAAGCACACGTTGATCTACCAAGTTTTACGATTAGGTTAATGTTATCTATGATCTTGAGTCCGGTCGCCAAGTCATTAATAACCGTGAACACGGCTTTCCGAAAGATTATTACCCTGCAGGGGTGTACAACTTTACCCACACGTACTAACCTTCTCTTAATGCCACTTAAGATTAGCCCTGTTTCTTGGAAGGCTGGCAGAGGGTGGTTAGACACGAACTTTACCTTACTTTCACCGAGACCACAAGTCATGCAATAAGGATGGTTCCACCGTAACGGGTCAAATCCCGAAGCCGGTCCTTAAAGATGTGAGGCGAGGTTGGTTTACCAGGGGCTCCATCGACCCCAAGCAACCCCGGCCATGCTTACCTACCTGTTATGAATGCACCTCCTTCACCGCCTTCGAGAAGATCCAGAATGCATGTCAAATGGAACGCCCGAACTATGTAACTCATGGAATCTACTAGGAAAGTTAGTTACTCATGAGGTTGTCCAGGCCCCGTGTGGTTGTACGCTCATCTTAGTTCCAAAGGCAAGAACTCAGGTCCTAGTGGTGACGAGCATGGGACTAGAAAAATCACATCCACTGTGGCCTCCCATACAAGCATTAGCATGTTTAATATCATATCACCGATCTCATATCATCATGTTCTCCTGTCATACTAGATTATCTGCATCTGATACATCATGTGGATGGACTAGAATCAACATCTATGCATGGCTAAGCAAGAGACAAATATAAGCTCTATCATTGCACACAAGCCAAACCTAGTTATGCTAGGAGAAGTGGATTAGGTAATATAAGCTCAGAGGGAGTAATGAAATAGATAGGATATTCTATCTATCGATAAAAGACCACGGTGAAATCGTGTGCATCATGGCAGGAATTGAAATGCTTTTGAAATCATAGGATTATATCATGGTGGGGCTATGCTTGCCTTTGCCAGTTGATAATAGATAAGTAGATCTTCGGAAGCTTGTACTTGACTTGGTTATAGTTGGTCAAGTATTGTTCGTCAATCTTCGATCTTCGATGGTCTTGATATCAGTCTTCAATCTTGATCTCGATATCGTATTCTACCCGAGAAGAACCAAACACCGGAAAGAAAGGGAAACAATCAACACATGGCATAAATGCAATGCTCAAGCAATGATGATGATATGACAAGTTAAATTGTATCGAAATGTAATCCTAAGACATGCTCGACAATTTAATCGGGGTTCCGAGGGGTGAAAACCCTAACTCGGGGAAACTCCGGATGTATATGAGAGGGGTTACTATGTTCTTCTAATTATACTTGTCATGTAAGTTGATTATAAATGCATGATTATAGTGTAATTAGATATATCTCATTTTTCTGAACATTATGATACATTATACATATTTTTCTGACTTATAAATAATTAATTATTGAATTTGCAAGTTTAAAATCATTTTCTAGAATTATTAAACCCTTTTAAATTAGTTACTGCGTCACTGTGATGCAAAGCTGACGTCAGCACAGGGTCTGGGTCGTTTTTCACAGGGGCAGAGCCTAGTCAGAGAGGCTGACCTGTGGGCTAGAGGCCACATAGGCACCACGTGGCCTCCACGCAGGAGCCACGTCGGCTCGCCGGAGGAAGCACCAGATGACGACGCGGGACAGCGGAGGAGGGCAAGCGGGGCAGAGCGGGCATATGCGTTCGAACCGGGGCGACGAGGGCTACCTAAAACGGGCGACGCCGCTTGCTAACTGTTGTCAGAGCAGCGTCTGCGGCGGTGACTAGAGGCGCACGTCGCAGGATCGAAGTAAAGAGGGAGGGAGAGAAAGGAGGGGTCCAGGAGGACCAGAGGCTCACCCTTGACGCGATGTGGCTGCTAGACGGGCCGGAGGGGATTGAGGCCGATGACATGGTGGTGGCGGAGGATGGTCGGCCGCGGGGAAGATGAAGTTGATGGCGACGATTGAAGGCACGCGACATCGATTCCTTCTTCGGGGTTGCTCAGGACGTCAAGGTGAAGCTTCCTGCAGGCTCAGAACAGCGAGGGGAGGCCGGGGACAGAGGGACACCACAGAGCTCGTTGGCTAGGGTTCGGGCTTGCACGAGAGAGAGAGCAGACGAGAGCAAACGAGGAGGAGATAAGGCCAGAGGGAGAGAGGCGTGCTTGAGGAGGATCTTATCCTCACCAGGGCGTGATGGACGGCAGGGAGAAGGCGGCGAGATTGACGGCGCCGGCAGCGACGTCGAGTTGCTCGCCGTCATCAACAAAGACGACGAGCGAACAGACCGAAGCGGTACGGGCCGCTGGTGACTAGGGCGAGGATGGGCCAACTGGGCTGCGGGGTTCCACACTACGCGGGATAAAGAGAGAAGGAAGATGGATTGCGGCCCAGGTTAGGAGTAGGGACAGTTTTTATTTCCTGTAACCTTTTTCTATTTAGTTTTATCTATATTCTCTTTGTATTTCCATTTTGAAATATGTTTTGGTTATTCCAAAAATATCAGAAGCTTTTGTAAAATATACAAACTATTGTGGAGCCCTTTTATTCAGATTGGGTTCCAATCTTTTTGATAGCTTTCAAATTCAAAACATTTTGAATTAATTTGAGAGGGGCGAGGGAAACTAGGGTTTAGGGTTTTATCCATTTCTTTCTTGCATGCATTTTTTTAATATGATGCTCATGAATGCACAATCAAAACCCTAATGTGGATTAGCTAAAACTGGGGTGTTACATCTCTATCCCCCTTACGAGAATCTCGACCCGAGATTCCAAAGGTAGAAAGAGAGACAGAGAGAGAAAGAAACAGGGTTACAATAAGGATAAGAGGAAAACACCCTAAACAACACACAGAGTATCTCATGGTCAACTCATGAATGGAGTGTTTAGAAACAACTCTGAGATGACAACATGAAACACGTCAAGGTAACAAAGGAAACAAGAGGAGAAGGTTTCAAGTTGTTAGATAGATGATCTTCATAAGGGTTGAGACCATGGAGATAACAGGAGGTTTTGAAGCTTCTGAAGAAGAAAAGATTACAATAGAAAGAATAGAACACAAACTTCGAGAGATGAACCTCTACTAAACGGCTTAAGTATAGATTTCAGGTTGGAGAGATATGGATCAACAAAACCAAGCTGTTGAACTACTTTTGAAACAGAAGGGTTACTTTTTCATTCAACAGAAGGCCAAGACAGAAAGGTGTTTTGGTGGATAGGACTCATAGAGTCGCAAGGAACATGTAACAAGAGACACTACTGATTGCCAAAATCATAGTCACTCTTAAAACATGGTTGAGAAAACGAAGGAAACTCTTTATTCATCCAGGTCTATCAAGATCTATGCCAAAGATCATGATATCACTTTACACTACTAGATGAATAGTTAAGAAGATTCCTGATGACACGAGAAGAAAGACACTTCACTATCAGACTTCAATTATTTGGCACAACAAAATGATTGCCAACATAAAATGGTCTGAAGGATCGACCGAGAGACATTTAGCAACACTACTTTAAATGTTCTCCTTGATGTTCAAGACACGAGACATCAAGTAAAGGTCGGACTTTGGATACAAAGGAAACCATAAGAACAACTTTTAGAATAAATCATAGAATATGCCTCATGATGAGTGGTTGATATTGCTGAATTAAGAGAATATGACAACAGGTATTTCTGGATAAGTGTGTCAACCATTAATCAATCTTGCCATATTTACGAAGAGACCTATGTCAAAACCTTGAGGAACACCAACCATCATTGTTGCTTGAGATTCAACTTTGGTTAGGTGGGATGATACTTCAGACTCAGCATGTCCGAATAGAAAGTTTGCAACATTTACACAAAGGTAAAGTTACTAGATTCTCAATATTTGGACTACGGTGTAAAGCTCCAAATGACTGAGCTAGATTGCTAGACCCATGTATTTAGAAATTTGTCGAAAGACAACTATACACACATGAGGTACTGACAATAAAACACACCTATATCCTTAAGGAAAGAGATAACTCGTCTCGAATCCATGACAACATCTTTAAACAATTGCATGTGAACCAGAGAAGATTACTTCTATCATCCAGAACGCATACTTTGAGATGACTCGGGTTCTTAAATTTTTTTTCCAACATTAATGCCAATTGTTCCATATGAATCTTGTCTAGCATGGAGAAGATAGGAATGTCATTGATGGGCTCAACAACAAAATTATCAAGACAATCCATTAAGATGGACTCATATGTTGCATGAACAAGACAAGGATATTGGTCAGACCAAAGAACATGAAGATGTACTCAAGTGAAACATCACAAGTATAAACACCATCAAGATAGTCCTTAGAACTGAGTTTGATTTTACGATAACCCAAATCAAATCAAAGGCGGGGGAAGATATTATATCCACGAAGGAGATATTTTCTTTCTTCAACACGGACAAAACTAGACATCCCTTTACAAAGGAACTGGGTTGGGTAGAACTTTTGTCTTACAACTCTCCAAGTTGTTGTTTAAGCTCAACCAACTAGTTTAGGGGTATCCGGTTACGGATCCTTGGAGATAGGATCAGTTTAGAGAACTTGCTTGCTCAAAAACTTAACAACACGGTCATGTGGCAACATGGCTATACTTCTAGAAAGACATCCAGGATATCACGAACCACCGGTATGTCACATGGTTCGAGAGGAAACTTGCTTGGTACGGCAAGATGACATAATCTCAGAGCTTCGGCACAAGCCTATCTCTTTGACCGAAGAGAGTGCACCAGAATAACGGACTTGGTAGCACGATCAAACTTCGCTTAGTGATAGGATTAACCAATCACGCTAAGAATGATACAAATGTCCTTGGAGTGCAAAACAATAATAGTTACTAAGAATCTCGAGAGGGCACATTATTACGCACACACATCATTCACTAGCACGAAAGCTCGAGGGAGGGTGAGTAAAGATGTGTAAAAGCATCACTTGATTAAGAGAGTCATGAATCTCAGCACGATCTCTTAGTATAAAAGAGTGTGATACTTTAAGGTAGAACAGATGAAAGACACTCAATGCCTCTTAATCTGCGGATCACAACGCTTTGACCTGGTCCTAGATATGACAAGGTACTGGAGTTTGTTTCTCCTGACATCCCGAAATAGTTTGTCATGATGGACCACAAGAGTATCTTGCATCAGAAGACATCGATGCACATTTACTACTTGGCTACCAACTGGTAGAAAAATGTCAGAAAACAACAAGGGGAAGAGGAACATGCTCAGGATGGAATCCCGAGATGTGGATGCATAAGTCATTAACCTTCCGAAAACCAATGCAGAGAAAGGGTAAGGTGTGGCAGAGTCACGAATATAGATGCGAGTCTCATGAAGAGTACTCTTGTCGTGATCTATTTAGTTCCATTAAAGAACATCTGCCATACCATGTGGTAGGGGAAGTCCTTAGTTGTCACAACTCAATCACAACAAGGACCACAAGCTTGAAGGCTAGAATTGTAATACCAGCCATCCTAAGATAATGTGTGAACATTAGCAACAGGGGTCAAAGGAATGGATCTTGGGTTAAAGGTCAGCTTCATGTACAAGATTCGAAACACCAGAATCCAGCACAATCGGGGATCTTCAGTTCAAGTACAAGGGTTAAACTCGAGTAAGGAGTAACTACTACTTGAGTGACATAGCGTACACTGCAAGGTAGTAATCACGAGGTAGCTTCCAAGAGAAGAAACAACTTCTGAAGTACCCAAACAAATGAAAAGGAGGCACACGAGGCGAAAGGAAACCTCAAAGCCTAGAACAGAATACTGCAGATCCAACAATATAATATTGTGGGTCCAAAAGATAGAGAGATCATGATAGGAAGGGATCTCTCAAACGAATAAGAGCAAAGGGGAACAATGAATTCACAACACACAACTCTAAAGAACTCAACACTAGGTCAACTAGTTTAGAATCGACATGCCCAAAAGGCACCTAAGCTTTGAAGGACTAGAAGAGATATGAAAACTTTGCAAAATCAACACCCAGAGTTAGAGAGAAACTGGATAAGAAGGAAAAGAAAAATACTAGAGTTTTCGCAAATACTTTTCAGCTTTAAAATAATTTTCACAAACACTAGACTCAACATCGACCAATAGCAAGGTTTTCGTCGAGATCAAGGATAAACAAATCCCCGGTACTGCTCTGATACCAAAACCTGTGACACCCCTGGGATCAAGGCTAAACAAATCCCAGACCTCCGTCTAACATAATCTTAACCTTGAGCTCAAGAATATCTAGTGAAGAACTGATAACACAGCAGTGACCCTACGATAAAAAATTTATTACAGCAAGCTCATAACTGAGAAGAGAACCAAATTATTACAAGCAGAGGTCACTGACTGCAAACATCAAACAATGGAAGACAAATTATGCTATTAAGTATAACAAACTTAACAAATGGCCTAAGAGGCCTGAAGCATAACGATGACGTCCTAACCCATAGATTCTAGGCTGCCGGCCGGGAACCCCAAGATATTCGTCGATGTCGATGTCGTACGAAACTCGTCTTTAGGGGAACACTTACTCTGCCAAAAGTATCAACAAAGCAAGGGCGGGTACAGGGTGTAGTCCGCAAGACTTATGGCTGGTGGAGCTATTTTGCATAAAGCCATCTTTGTTTATGAACAAGGGGGAGAAGAAGGTCGTCTATTTAGAGTATTTTAAAAGGGGATAAGGGAGCGACATCTCCGAAATATTGATCATCATCTTTTGATATCCACCGAGTCATCATCATCTCATGAACTAGGATCACCCCCTCGTACCCATGAGGAAGCATCCTTAAGCACACGTTGATCTACCAAGTTTTACGATTAGGTTAATGTTATTTATGATCTTGAGTCCGGTCGCCAAGTCGTTCATAACCGTGAACACGGCTTTCCGAAAGATTATTACCCTGCAGGAGTGTAAAACTTTACCCACACGTACTAACCTTCTCTTAATGCCACTTAAGATTAGCCCTCTTCCTTGGAAGGCCGACAGAGGGTGGTTAGACACGACCTTTACCTTGCTTTCGTCGAGACCATGAGTCACGCAATAAGGATGGTTCCGCCATAACGAGTCAAATCCCGAAGCCGGTCCTTAAAGATATGAGGCGAGGTTGGTTTACGAGGGGCTCCATCGACCCCAAGCAACCCCGGCCATGCTTACCTACCTGTTATGAACGCACCCCTTCACCGCCTTCGAGAAGATCCAGGATGCATGTCGAATGGAATACCCGAACTATGTGACTCATGGAATCTACTAGGCAAGTTAGTTAGTCATGAGGTTTTCCAGGCCCCGTGTAGTTGTACGCTCGTTTTGGTTCCAAAGGCAAGAACTTAGGTCCTAGTGGTGGCGAGCATGGGACTAGAAAAACCACATCCCACCGTGGCCTCCTATACAAGCCTTAGCATGTTTAATCTCATATCACTGATCTCATATCATCATGTTATCCTATCATACTAGATTATCTACATTTGATACATCATCTGGATGGACCAGACTCAACAGCTATGCATGGCTAAGCAAGACACAAATATAAGCTCTAGCATTGCACACAAGCCAAACCTAGTTATGCTAGGAGCAGTGGATCAGGTAATATAAGCTCAGAGGGAGTAATACAATAGATAGGATACTCTATCTATCGATAAAAGACCACAGTGGAATCGTATGCATCATGACAGGAATTGAAATGCTTTTGAAATCATAGGATTATATCATGGTGGGGCTATGCTTGCCTTTGCCAGTTGATAACAGATAAGCAGATCTTCGGAAGCTTGTACTTGACTTGGTTATAGTTGGTCAAATATTGTTCGTCAATCTTTGATCTTCGATGGTCTTGATCTCAGTCTTCAATCTTGATCTCGACCAAACATCGGAAAGAAAGGGAAACAATCAACACATGGCATCGATGCAATGCTCAAGCAATGATGATGATATGACAAGTTAAATTGTATCGAAATGTAATCCTAAGACATGCTCGACAATTTAATCGGGGTTCCGAGGGGTGAAAACCCTAACTCGGGGAACTCCGGATGTATATGAGAGGGTTTACTATGTTATTCTAATTATATTTGTCATGTAAGTTGATTATCAATGCATGATTATAGTGTAATTAGATAGATCTCATTTTTCTGAACATTTTTATATATTATACATATTTTTACGACTTATAATTAATTAATTATTGAATTTACAAGTTTAAAATCATTTTCTGGAATTATTAAACCCTTTTAAATTAGTTACTGCGTCACTGTTCACAGGGGCATAGCCTAGCCAGAGAGGCTGAACTGTGGGCCAGAGGCCACATAGGCACCACGTGGACTTTACGCAGGATCCACGTCGGCTCGCCGAAGGAAGCACCAGACGGCGGCGCGGGGAAGATGAAGTCGATGGCGACGATTGAAGGCACGCGGCATCGATTTCTTCTTCGGGGTTGCTCAGGACGTCAAGGTGAAGCTTCCTGCAGGCTCAGAACAGCGAGGGGAGTCCGGGGACGGAGGGACACCGGCGGAGCTCGTCGCTTAGGGTTCAGGCTTGCACGAGAGAGAGCAGACAGGAGAAAACGAGGAGGAGATAAGGCCAGAGGGAGAGAAGCATGCTCGAGGAGGATCTTATCCTCACCAGGGCACGATGGACGGCAGGGAGAAGGCGGCGAGATCGCGGCGTGGGCAGCGACAGCGAGCTGTTCGCCGTCGTCAACGGAGACGACGAGCGGGCAGACCGAAGCGGTACGGGTCGCTGGCGGGCTAACTGGGCCGAGGATGGGCCAACTGGGCTACGGGGTTCCACACTGTGCAGGATAAAGAGAGAAGGAAGATGGGTTGCGGCCCAGGTTAGGAGTAGGGACAGTTTTTATTTCCTATAACCTTTTTCTATTTAGTTTTCTCTATATTCTCTTTGTATTTCCATTTTAAAATATGTTTTGGTTATTCCAAAAATATCAGAAGCTTTTGTAAAATATACAAACTATTGTGGATTCCTTTTATTCAGATTGGGTTCCACTCTTTTTGATAGATTTCAAATTCAAAACATTTTGAATTAATTTGGGAGGGAGAGGGAAACTAGGGTTTAGGGTTTTATCCATTTCTTTCTTGCATGCATTTTTTTAATATGATGCTCATGAATGCACAATCAAAACTCTAATATGGATTAGCTAAAACTGGGGTGTTACATCTAACATCCAATTTTGATGTGGTGGTAGATTGACACCATAGTGATAGTATGAACTACGATCCTCTTTTACTAATGATCATGCATGCGCTCTAAACTTTTCATCCTATGTTATGATTTCACTAGACGATAGGCATTGACATGGTAAGATCATCGTGTGTGAATCTTAGTAAACATATATAAACTCGTCTGGACAACCAAACACATTTGATTTGGATTAACCAGCCTTTGTGTAAAAAAATGGAATTGTTGCTCACCACATGCAGCCAAGTAATCGTAGTGTAGAAGATAGCTTTTAGACTGTTTCTAAGGGATCTGCCACCCAGGGCCTACCCTAGGGATACGAATAAATGATGGTGTCTACCAAATGCGTCCTAAGCCGTTGGTGTTTGTTAGCGTCTCACCTACTCCTACGGCCGGATATCCTCAGCGCACATAGTCCAAAAGGCTAGGTACTATAAGTCCCACTATGGATGGCACCCACAACCATCAGGTGCGGGTGGAGGTTAACCAAACACGAACTTGCGTTGTAAAGTATTTTTCGCCACCCATATCTGCACCTGCACCTAGGTATAGTTTCTGTCCCATACCTGCACCCAGCAGGGTAAACAAAACCCATGGGTAAAACCCACCCAACAGTACAAAAAACACAAGAACCTAAAAAGCATTATAATAACACAACATATAAGAAAAAACAATATATATATATATATATATATATATATATATATATATATATATATATATGTTCATTCATTCATGTGTTCAACAAAGTAACACACATATATCAAAATACATAGCCAACCAACACAACATATGTGAAAGAAAACAACATCATAGCCCTAGATGTGTGTTTATTACGTACCTTTGATGGCGGCGGTGATATGCAAAAAAAATGACAACTAAGGAGGCGCTGCCATTTTATAATTTTCATAATATTAGAAGTAGAATTTATAGTTTTCTTTAAAAAACCACCAAGATAGGTGAACCCCACGTGTTATATATTTAGTAGCAGCAAGTGGTTATGCGGGTCTAGGTTTTACATTACCACACCCGCAGTACTCAATGGGTAGAGCCTTTTAACCATTTACTTACCGCGGTTTAAGCTTTTATAGCATGCCCACAACTTAATGGGGGTAAATACCCGTTGGGTAAGTGGGTAATGGATACCATTTTCATCCCTGATCCCAACGGCTTGTACTTTGTATTGGATCAATCACTCGCTCCCCTCATGGTATCACCGGTCTTTTATTTACTCAGGCAAAAGATTTTCCCAAATACTTTAATTTAGGAGAGGAGATTTTCTTAGTTAATTAATGAAAAATCGGGTAAAATTGTTACAACAAAATCACATACGCACCATGCACTCTCTGACCACCTAGGCAGACCAAGCGGCTCATCCAACCTGCAACAACCGCCAACTCTCTAACATATTGATCACCACATCGCAAAGAAAACCCTACGAAAAACAAATGAACAAAGTTCTCGAACACAACAATCCAAAAGGATGAGAACCAACCATCAAGAAATTGTGGACGTCTTCCTTGTGATGCCACTCTTCTTACTTTTTCTTATGAGATACTCCTTTACCTTCTTTATTTTTCTCCCTGTAGTATTCTCTCACATGAGAAAAACAATTTCCTTGCCAACATTAGGGCTAAATGTCTCTAAACTGACGAGTAAGCCATAAAACACTTTGCAAATATATCCTCATAATTATGTGCCAACGCACCTAGATCATTTTCCTCAATCGTCACTCAAAGATACCACTTGGCCAATGGTTATAGGCAAGACAATAGCATCCAAAACCTCCAAGATCCACAAGCAGATGTATCTGGCTAGGCTCCAATAGTGGTGGAGAGGGCGTCCTAGGAACAACCAAGGTGTTGGGGAACATTCTACATAAACTCTGATGATCATGCTTTTGGTTATTTTTTACTTCTATTCGTTCTATATATGTTTTCTCATACTTTTAGATCAAAAAGTATAATCAAGTTTGGAATTTTAATATTTATAATTTGAAAACTATTGTCTAATGTTGAGTTGTGAAAATTAAAGTTTAAGTGTGTGCTTCCTATGCATAGGAATGTAAACATGAAGAATGTGTGCGTGCCAAGAAGAAGCAACAAGAGTGTTAACGACCAAAATGTTAAAGCTCGTTGTTGATCTGTTAGGTATTGTGGCCGGTCACGCTGTTGCAAACAGCTGACTGAGTTCGTCAGTTAGAATCTTTTTCTTTACGGTTATGTAATAACCTCGTGTGTATAGATAAACACACTGAGAGTAGATAAGCATAGACTAGTTCTTTTCCTGTTTTCTAGGGCGACTAGCGCGGTGAGCCGATCGTGGGATAGCGCGTTCTGTAGGTGCTCATCGCAGCTGGTTTTTCGGTTGTCAATTAACCACACCTTTGTAACTGTTGAATAAATACAGAGAGAGATAGGAAAATCTGCAAATTGCACGCAGCACAAACTTTCGTGTCTTCTGAGTTGAATCCACAACTACATTTGGTATCAAAGCGAGGTTTGAGATCTGGCAATGTCTACCTTCGCTGGGCGAGCAGCGGCAGCAGAGAAGGCCAAGGGGGCGCAGGTGGCGAGCGATGCGTCTGGCGGGTCCAAGCCGCCAGGACGGCGTCGCACCTCAGTGTCCCCGACTCCGCGGCGAGGACGGAGCTCCGGACGCAGCGGCGGCGAGATCGTCGTGGTGAGCGCGTGATCCGCGAGAGCAGCGGCAACACCCAGTACCCCACTCTCACGCGCACCAATTACGCAGAGTGGGCTATGGTGATGCGTGTGCAGCTCCAGGCCGCCCATCTCTGGGATGTCATCGAGTTCGGCGCGGAGGAGGAAGGCGACGACCAGGCGGCGCTGGCGGCTCTTCTGCGAGTTGTACCGCCGGAGCTGGTCCGGACACTAGCGGTCAAGGACTGCGCCAAGACGGCCTGGGAGACCATCAAGACGATGCGTCTCGGCTCGGAGAGGATCCGGGAGGCGAAGGCGCAGACACGGCGCCGTGAGTGGGAGGAGCTCCGTTTCAAGTCCGGGGAGAACATTGAGGATTTCGCGCTGCGCCTGACGGCGATCATCAACGATCTCGAGCTACTCGGGGATCCCGTCGATGAGTACAAGGCGATCCTCAAGTCCTCCGCGTCGTCCCACGCAAGTACATGATGATGGCGATGGCGATTGAACAGACAGTCGATCTACGCACGCTCACCATCGAGGACCTCACCGGCCGTTTCATCACCGCGAAGAGGGCTACGACCTCGACGACGCCACTGACGGCGTTGGCAAGCTCCTTCTCACTGAGGAGGAATGGGCGTCATGGCAACGCCAGCGCGGTGGAAACACCGGCAACACCGTGAACGGCAGCGGCAGCGGAGGTAAGACCCCGCCAAAACCAAAGGGCGGGGCCAATGAGCGTCGCAAAGGCAACTGCAGGTATTGCGGCAAGGCCGGCCACTGGGAGAAGGAATGCCGGAAGAAAAAGAGGGACGAGGAGCGCCAGGCGCAGGCAAATGTGGCAGAGGTGCAGGAGGAGGAGGCCCCAGCAATGCTCTTCGTTGAGATGGACGGGGACATGCGCATGCCGTCCGCCATCCGTGCACCTCTCCCCGCTCCAACGTCTGAAGGCGACTCTCCTACACTCCAAATGGCATCAATCCAGGGGGTGGCCGCCGATGTAGTAGCACCACAGGCGGTGTTCCTGAACAAGGAGCGCGTGATCCCCGTCGCCACCAATGATGCCGCATGGTACCTTGACACCGGGGCCAGCAGTCACATGACTGGCTCCCGTGGCGTCTTCGCCACGCTCGACGAGAGGATGCACGACACTGTGCGCTTCGGAGACGGATCACTCGTGGACGTGCATGGAAGGGGCACTGTGCTCTTCACGTGTGCGTCCGGGCATCAGCGCGTCCTCTCCGACGTGTACTTCATTCCGAAGCTGCGCACGAGCATCCTCTTGCTTGGCCAGTTCGACGAGATCGGCTGCAAGACGACGATCGAGGATGGCTTCATGTGCATCTACGATCAGGCACGACAGCTGCTTGCGCGTGTGTGCCGATCCAAGAATCGTCTGTACAAGCTGGTGCTGAACCCGACGGCCCCGGTGTGTTTGATCGCGCTATGGACACTTGCATTTCCGCGCTCTATGCGAGATGTCCAAGAAAGCCATGGTGCGCGGCATGCCGGTGCTGAACCACGTCGATGAATTCTGCGACGGATGCGCCCTCGGCAAGCAACACCGCACTCCGTTCCCGCAGACAAACTCCTTCCGCGCTGATCATGGACTGGAGCTTGTACACACGGATCTCTGCGGGCCAATTACACCTGCAACGGTGGGAGGTAACAAATACTTCATACTCGTTGTGGATGATCATACTAGATTCATGTGGATCGAGGTGATCAAGACAAAGGACGAGGCCTTCACTCGCTTCAGGAAGATCAAGGCCCGTGCTGAGTTGCAGGGCAAGTGCAAGCTGCTCGCTTTCCGATCTGATCGGGGAGGCGAGTTCAACTCACTAGAGTTCAAGGCCTACTGCGACGAAGGAGGGATCCGACATTTCACCACTGCACCATATTCACCACAACAAAATGGTGTGGTGGAACGCCTGATCCAAACTGTGGTGGAGATGGCCCGTTGTATGCTTAAGAGCATGTCTATGCCGGCGGAATTCTGGGGTGAGGCTGTCCGCACAGCTGTCTACATCCTAAATTGCGCGCCAACAAGGTCGCTGAAGGGGCAGACTCCATACGAGGCGTGGATGAAGAAGAAACCTGCTGTCGCCCATCTCCGCACCTTCGGCTGTGTCACACACATGAAAAGGACAGGCCCAGGAATCACCAAGCTTTCTGATCGATCCTTGCCCGTCGTCTTCATCGGATACGAGGAAGGAAGCAAGGCGTACCGTGTCTTCGATCCTGTCGCAAAGAAGCTTCATGTCACACGTGACGTGGCCTTTGAGGAACGGCGAGCCTAGAGCTGGTCGGCAACGGAAACTGAACCGCAGCCATCAAGCGTGATCACTGTGGTCTATGTCACGGATCCAGGCAAGACTGTCACTGACGATGGGAGCTCCACGATTCCCACTGAAGCAGCTGACACTCATGTAGATCTCGAGCCGTGCACGCCTGTGACATCCCCAGTTCCTGCGACGCCGGGCATGGCAACGCCCGGATCAACGCCTCAGGGAAGTGCTGCTGGGCCAACAACAAAGTGGTGCACGCCTCCATCGAGGGACAGTAACCTGGATGCTGCAGAAGGCGAGTCAGTACAGCATCGCTACCGTCTAGTGAGTGATCTCTATACTGACACAGTGGAGTCTCACGGTGCTCCAGCCGAAGATGAAGGCGAGGACGAACTCTGTCTCCTCGCCGCTGATGAGCCAACAAGCATGGAGGAAGCTCTTGCCGACGCTGCTTGGAGGGAGGCCATGAAGGTGGAGCTGCATTCCATCATGGAGAACCAAACTTGGCAGCTCACTACACTTCCAGGTGGCCACCGTGCCATTGGACTGAAGTGGGTGTTCAAAGTGAAAAGGGACCCAAGTGGAAATGTGGTCAAGCACAAGGCCATACTGGTGGCCAAGGGTTATGTATAGCGTCAGGGGGTGGATTACGACGAGGTATTCGCTCCTGTGGCAAGGATGGACACGGTGCGCACTCTGCTTGCACTAGCTGCACACGAAGGGTGGCAAGTTCATCACATGGACGTGAAGTCTGCATTTCTGAATGGGGACATCACTGAGGAGGTTTATGTTCATCAGCCACCGGGGTTCATCGACAATCAACACCCACACCACGTCCTCAAGATTAGCAAGGCACTGTATGGGCTCCATCAAGCGCCTAGAGCTTGGTATGCAAAACTGGACTCCTCTCTGTCAGAACTTGGCTTTGTTTGCAGTCCAGTAGAGTATGCAGTGTATCGCAGAGGAGATAGCAAGAATTTCCTGCTGGTGGGGGTGTATGTAGATGATCTGCTCATCACTGGTACAAGTGAGGATGAAATTCATGAATTCAAGACGGAGATGCATAGACTGTTCAAGATGAGTGATCTTGGTTTGCTATCTTACTATCTTTGAATGGAAGTAGTTCAGAAAGATGGTGAGATCACTCTGAATCAGAGAAGCTATGCAGTGAAGATCCTAGAGCGTGCAGGAATGGCAGATTGCAATAGCTGCCAGACACCTATGGAAAATCGACTCAAGCTAAACAAAAGGGATGGAGGCAAGCCAATGGATGCAACTGAATATATAGGTGTCATTGGTTGTCTGCGATACCTGGTAAATTCGAGGCCTGATCTAGCTCATTCTGTCGGCATTGTCAGTAGATATATGGAAACTCCAAGTACACTACACTGGGCTGCTGTAAAACAGATTCTGAGGTATGTCAGTGGCACCCTTGGACATGGATGTTGTTACAGGAAGGGCACCGGCGAGCTAAAGCTGACTGGGTTCAGTGATAGTGACCACGCTGGTGACTTGGATGATCGCAAAAGCACCTCTGGGGTTGCTTTCTTCCTTGGTGACAGCATCATCACCTGGACCTCGCAGAAGCAGAAAGCTACAACAATCTCTTCGTGTGAGGCCGAGTATACGGCTGCATCTGCTGCAGCATGTCAGGGAATATGGCTGAGTCGTCTGTTGGGAATTCTGATGGGAAAACCACCGGGAAAGTTCAAGCTCTGGGTGGACAATAAATTAGCCATAGCCCTCTGCAAGAATCCGGTCCTCCACGACCGAAGCAAACATATTGACACCAGGTTCCATCACATTCGTGAGTGCTTTGAGAAGGGGAAACTCGACATCGAGCACATTGGAACAAATGGGCAACTAGCAGATATCCTTACCAAGGCGCTGGGCAAAGTCAAATTCATCGAGCTGAGGCAGAAGCTTGGCGTAATGGAGATTCACTAGGCAACAACAAGCTTAAGGGGGTGAAATGTTAACGACCAAAATGTTAAAGCTCGTTGTTGATCTGTTAGGTGTTGTGGTCGGTCACGCTGTTGCAAACAGCTGACTGAGTTCGTCAGTTAGAATCTTTTTCTTTAAAGTTCTGTAATAACCTCGTGTGTATCGATAAACACACTGAGAGTAGATAAGCATAGACTAGTTCTTTTCCTGTTTTCTAGGGCGACTAGCGCGGTGAGCCGATCGTGGGATGGCGCATTCTGTAGGTGCTCGTCGCAGCTGGTTTTTTCGGTTGTCAGTTAACCACACCTTTGTAACTGTTGAATAAATACAGAGAGAGATAGGAAAAGCTGCAGATTGCACGCAGCACAAACTTTCGTGTCTTCTGAGTTGAATCCACAACTATAAAGAGAAGATGGCAAGGTGGACACAAGTTAAAAGAAAATGAAGAAAGTAAGCCGGCGAAGGAGAAGCGCAAAGCAGACTTTGAGGAGAGTAGGCTTCAACTCGAGGAGAAACGGATGAGGCAATAGATCCTTACCGAGGAGAACCACCCGATCATGATGATCGATCCGAGTGAAATATACGAGATTATGAGGGAATACTAGAAGATCCGAGTGGAATAGGCAAGATTACGAGGGAATACTGGGAGATCCGAGTGGAATAGGCAAGATTACGAGGGAATACTGGGAGATTAGGATGGTGGAGCTTCAGCTAGCTTCTATAGCAACAACAATAACGGTGGTGGCAATGGAGGTGTTGCTTGATATACTTTAATATTCATGGTGGCATTTGATTCACGAACTTTCTCAATATTTGATCATGCTTTTGGTCATGTTTTATTTCTACTTGTTCTATCTTAGCTCATACTGTTGGATCGAAAATTGTGGTTGAGTTTGGAATTTGAATTTTTATAATTTGAATACTATTGTCTAGTGCTGAGTAGCGAAAATTAAAGTCCAAAATATGTGCTTCCTATGCATGGTAAATCAAAATCGATGAGGTTCGGTTTTTGTGTATGGGTTTTTAGGGATTTATCCCGCTGAACACCATCAGTTTTGTGGATTTTTAGGGATTTATCCCGCTAAACCAATCATTTTTTGTGTATGGATTTTACGGGATTTATCGTGCCAGAACCGTACCGTAAAAACGGTAGACGGTATTAGTTTTTTTACAGGGTCTGCTACAGTTGCTCTTCATGATATCGTACATTTCTTCCATTCAAGACATACACGATTTCCAGCTCAAAAGAAAAAGACATACACGATTTCAGTACTAGTAGTATGTATCAGAGATCAGCTATATCTGTCATCCTGCAAATAAAATACAATTCAAAAATACACAACATACGAAAACGAAAAATCAACTGACAAAATCCAGAAATCAACCGACAGCAGATGCTCGTTCAGTTGTCCCCTACCATTAGAAGAAAAATATGGAGAACTACAATGTAAATGGCAGAAGGCGTTGTACATTTCAGTAGAACATTAAATCAACAAACATCACACCATCTTCAGGCTTGGGCACTGTCAAGATGACGTTCTACATGGGATAGTACCTTCTTGAAGCCTTCTTAATCACAATGGCAGTATTCTGTAGGGTCCTCCAAATGCCTAGCAAAAGGTCAAACAGTTTCTGAACATCATCGTCTTCTCCGTACATTATTTCAGTCCTCTTCAGGCTTGGGCACTGAAAACATGGTGTGTCCTGAGACCCTAGAGATGTCCATTCCACATTTCCTCCTGCTATGCTTTTCTTAGAACCTCCTGGAATCTTTAGGGAATAAAAATTATTCAGCCAAACTGTAAGATGGTAAATCTAAAGTATAGAGTAAAACGCCAATTTAGTCTATAAAGTTGCCACATATGTTAAGTTTTGGTCACAAACTTGCAAATCGTAAATTCCGGATCACAAAGTTGTCACGCGTGTGCATTCTGATCAGTCCGTGACGGAGCCATCAAAACCATGCCAGAACTTGATGACGTGGCAATGTCGGTGCCATTGTGTTAACACAGGTGACGGGATACTATGCAAAAAAACACCATACTAGCTCAATATTCCGTCCCCAACCAAAGAAGCCTAGATAAAAAGAAAGGAAAAGACAAACATAGCGACCCATCCCATCCCCAATTGTAACCAGAGCCAGCCCAGGTAAAAAAAGACAAACGTAGCAAGCCGATGCATAGGGAGCAACTCGACTCTGGCGATTCGAGGTCCACCACCGCCCGTCGATAGGTCGGCGATGGAGGCGCATCGCCGCTGTCCAGGAAGATGGCTGCTGCACCATCAGATCCCGACGGAGGCGCGCCCGAGGCCAATCCCGAGCCTATGGCCGCGCAGTGATGAGACCCTCGAGACATGTGTGTCTCAGTTTGTTCTATTTTGCACACTACTATCTATATTTTTTGAGTAAAATGAATATGAAATTTATCAAATTTTGCACACTACTATCTATATTTATTGACTGAATTGCATATCAAATTTATCAAATGCTTGAAATATCTATGCAGAGTTGCTATCTACAGGTAGATCATACAAACTTTTATATGGACATGCCTGCTATTTATCTATGGCATGATGTTACATCATTGAATTTAAAATGCTTGAAATATACATTAAGCACTGAAATCTAACCGAATTTAAACCAGCTAGAAATATCCATTACATAACTACTAAATTTAAACCTGCTCCAAATATCCATTACATGACTGGATTTAATCCAGCTGTAAAAAAATCAAGAGGTTTCCCAAACACTACAGCCAGAGACGTGCTAGTCATGTGCTGTCTTAACGTCCGTTTTGACAGCACCATCACGGTTTGACCAGAATGCACGAGCGTGACAACTTCATGATCCGGAACGATTTCCAAGTTTATGACCAAAACGTATATCTGTAGTAACTTCATAGACCAAACTGGGGGTTTTCTCTAAAGTATATAACACGATAGAGATGAAGATATAAAAAAAGTACCTTGCATTCTTGAAGAGTAAGCTTCTCCAAACAAGGG
Organism: Avena sativa; assembly: GCA_916181665.1. NCBI lineage: Eukaryota > Viridiplantae > Streptophyta > Magnoliopsida > Poales > Poaceae > Avena > Avena sativa. The sequence continues at coordinate 527,044,880 of OV702294.1, forward strand.
GCATTGTTCAGAGAGCTTCCCAGTATATCACAGTTGTCACTCAGATCACATTTGTCGAGCAGTAAGGTTCTGACATTATGGAACACTGGGAAAGTAGCCGATCCAATGTGGAAATTAGCCTGATCGGAGGAATGAAAACATGACCCAATTCAAATGATGAATACAAGTCTAATGAAACCATATATGGTTTTCTAATCCTCTTATTAATTGCAAAGATTAAAAATTCAAATGGCACCAGAAAACTGCAAGCTGAAACACTAAGTTCCCATTGATAGAACTGCGGGCGAGAGATACTTAAATCGAACAAAAATAAATTAACTGGCACGAGAGACATACCAGCGTTTGAAGACCAGTCAGTTCTAAATCTTTCACATAAATTATGCTGGGAAAAAGCTTGCATGGCAGCCTCGCTGCCGAAGCTTTTATAGAAAAGGTGGCTTTGATGAGTAACGGCATCTCGTTTACTACAACAGTTCGCCAGTAATGACAAAGAGAAGTGAGGACCAGCTGCAAATAAGTAAGAGATGGAGCTTTGATAGTCAACGTGCTAGGATTTTCAGTTGCACAATCCTCAATTGTCAACTTCTTCAATGTGCAGGATGAAATTTCTACATCATTGTCCAGCCTACATTCCTTGAGCTCCAAATCCTCCAGGACAGGGCTTCTAGAACGAAGCTGCTGTGTGAAAGTTCTGTCCAAAGTAACCCCGGTAAGATGAAGCCTATTTAGGCGTGAAGAACTGGAACCCAAGTGTGGTAATTTACAATCTTCAGTCGAATGGATCTCCACTACTTTGGGGCAGCGCTTGATGCCTCGGCGTAGCCACGTGTTGACAAATGTAATCGCAGGATGAGAAACGACGTCATGAAATCGGAACGTATCTAATGTTGGCGCACTGTGAAACATCAGCAGATTGGTGACGAAATCCTCAAACTTGGCAAAGTCGATTTCAGTCTCATCCGAGTACATGTCGACCCAATCCTCGGAGCCCGACCCGATAGTGAACTCCCTCTCGTCGATGGTGAGGCAAGGCATGGAGCACCAGAGGTCCTCCCACCTCCGCGAAAGCACGCACGTCTGCACGGCCTCCCCCGCCGTGAGGAAGGACATGATATTGTGGATGAGGCCATCAGGGAGATCACTCAGCATGTCGGCGTTGCCGACGGGCCGTTTGCCGGAAGGCCCCATCGCCGGTGCTGAAGCCACCACCTCTGCATCACAAACACAAAGGATATGTGATAAGTATGTCGTTTTTTTCTTTTGAATTAATCGTACTAATCTGAATCTGTAATGGGGGGAATGGGGTGATCATCGAACCTTTACTTACGACACCTCTTGACCAGCTCAGGGGAAGTGCGTCGAGCTGCCGTCGATGGACGGAAGATCCCGGAAGAATCAGAAGGGGAGCTCGCGCCGAGACGAACCCTAGAAATCGATGGAAACGGGCCGGATGGGGGGAGCCCCTATGCTCCGCAACCACTATGTATCGCGGCGTTGTTTGGATAGCGCGTTTTTAGAGAACTAGTTTAAGCAAAACTGATTTTACCCTTAGTTTAAGGAAAACGCTGTTTGGATACTCCAACTAATTTGCGGATTAGTGATACTAGTTTTCCATGCATGCACAATTTCACGTTTTGAGGAAAACGACTATAGCGCAAAATTATATAATATAACTACTCCCTCCGTCTCAAATATAAAATGTGTTAGGTTTATGAAGAAAATAAATCTAGACTTGTTTTAGTGTGTAGATTCACTCAACTTTGGGATGAATCTACACACTAAAACAAGTCTAGATTCATTTTCTTCACAAACCTAAAACATCTTATATTTTGAAACAGAGGAAGTATCAATTTTGCGTCCCCGTAAAAAAATCTGTCGCTGTGCACCTACCTAAAACGACCCGAACCCTAGAACTATTACGTGGAGTGCCAAATTCTGTCGATCGAACCGAGTATACACGGGGCGAGAGGCGAAACCAAAGGCGGCCTCTATCCGCGTGTGATAGTTGGCGCGCTGAAGTTTCATTTCCCTAAGCCCTCCGTTTTTTTCTTCCGCGCGATGTTTCCTCCCTCGATGTCGTCGCCACTGCCCGCCGCCAACAATTCTGCCCGCCGCCCGCCATGCCCTGCCATTTCCGACTGCACCGGACCCTCACCGCGTCCGTGCAAGCTCGAATCCCGCTTCCGTGGGAGCTAGAAGCGCCGGCGGAGAACGGGGCCTCGACGACGCCACAAAGGTTCGATTTGGCCGCTTCCGTGAGTTTGGCGACCGGATCCCACGACGCCGGTGTCGATTCGTCCTCCTCGTCAGCTTTTTGCGGTAAGATTCGTCCTCCCCCCGTGGATTTGGCCGCTGCGGTGAGATTTTGACCCTGCCGTTGTTTTTTGGATGTCGACCTCACTCTCCATGGAGTTCGTCCTCGATGGCTCGTCGTCGTCCGACTCGAACCTCGACGAACTTATCGAGGACGACGACACGGAGAGACTCATCCTCATCTTCATGGTGAAGGAAATGCAAGACAAGATCAAGTTCGTCTGCCGACGCCGCGGATCGATCTCGGACCGCCTTTGCATCCCGTGGAATTGGGTACTCGGCCACGCCAACCTCATGCAAGATTATTTCGCTCAGGTACCAACATATCCGTCGCATCTCTTCCGTAGAAGGTACCGCATGCACCGTAGTTTGTTCGTCGAGATAGTGGAAGCATGCGAGAAGAACTCTCGGTTTTTTACTCGACGGAAGAACATGGCCGAGATCTATGGATTTACTTCCGATCAAAAGTCTCGACGGCAATGCGCATGATTGCATATGGCATCCCCGCGGACTACACGGATGGGTACCTTCACATTGGCGAAGATACCACCTTTGCTAGTGCGCGTGATTGCATACAACATCCCCGCTAGGGTTTTCCTTTGTTGATACCCGAGTGCAACCACAAAGAAACCCCAATTGCATTCAAACTTTTCTTGAGACCGACAGGAAGATTGAAGGTGCAAGCATGCATAATCAACTCCATGAGGATCTCATTGAGCACCAATGGATGCTTAGAGGCAACAAGTGATGTCCTCATTTCATTGTATTTTCTTTTTAATTTGTTAAATTTGATTTGAGTTTAACCATTTATTATTGTGTTAAACTATTTGATTTGAGTTGAAACATTTATTATTGTGGCAGCATTGATTAAAGCAGATGTTAAGTTGTTTAGATTGGCTAAAAGCCAACCTGAGGTTTAGGTTGCTTGGGCACCTATGTCGTTTTGGTGCATATCACCGGAGTTGCTCCTTAGTGGAACCTAGTTCCTTTTTCTTCTTCTTTTGTTTCACTCCATTGTAATTACTTGGGGTTTTTTCCCTCTTCTATAATGCAAAAGCAGAGCACCTGCTATTCCCCGTCAAAAAAGAAAGAACTATTATAATTTGATTATTTAGAATATTGTAATTTGGATGATTATTGTGTGATGTGATGCAATAACTGAAATGTTGTATTTGATGGGATATGCCGAGTGGGATATACCCAGCAGGACGTTCTCTACTGGATCATACTCCCAGTGAGTGGACTTGCAAGACGGAGACTGGATCGTGACCCAAGAAGGAGCCAGGCGACTGGAAACTGAAGGCCCAGAAGCATATCTAGGCCCAGTCGGATTAGGTCAAAAACCTCCGAGTCCTTATCCAACTTGGTTGTAGATCTGTAAACCCTAGCAAGGTGACTCTATATAAACCTCCCTAGGGCATGCATATCACTTACGTTCCATCATACACCCCCTTCGACTCGCCTCCTAGCCGCCGAGCTCGCCCATTGTACTCTCTCATCAATACAATCTAGCAGGAGTAGGTCTTTTCCCTCCGGGGATCCGAACCTGGGTAAATACCTGTGTCTTTGCCCTCATCTCGCATCGCAGATGGCTGGCTGCCCTTGCCCCTCGTTCTACTACTCGCTGCCAATCGTAGCATCTGCTGTGGTCATTCCAACAATAGTGGCGCCCACCGTGGGGCATGTCCGGTCAGGCCTGTGTTCTGCGGCGAGACCCTACTTGCCCATCAACCGGACGATTTCCACCGGCCGCATGATCGTCATCGGCGAGATCCTCCAGATCTTTCCAAGCAGCTACGTCCCGGCGTCGCGCCCGGTCACGCACAACGTGATCATGCCGGTCGGCACGATCAGCCTCTTCGTCGGCTTCACCGACGTCATCGTCTCGGAGGACTCGGCGCGCATCCGCGAGTCGCCGCCGCGCGATCGGCTCTCTGAGAGCCAGGTCCACACCATCCATCGTGTCGCCTCCGAGTACGACTCGGCCACCAGCAACGTGGTCGAGACCAACGCGGCCGCGGATGACGTGGCCCTCAATGATGACGCCGACTCGACGACCCCGACCTCAGTCGCCGGATCCATCACCGCCCGTCACCAGCCTACTCCATTGCCCAAGTCTCTAACGTCGGGGATTTCGAGGATCCGTCTATCATCGGAATCTTCGACTCCGATTCCGGATCGGAGAACTCCGGCGACCTCTATGCCGGATCCGGTCACTTCATCGCGGCCTACATGGCGGGCGGCGCGAGCGCCCCGCCAGACCCATTCTCCACGCCGATCCCGCCAACCGCGACGGCAAGGGAAGTCGAGGAACTCCGCCTGCGCCTAGAGGAGGCGGTTCGCAAAGAACAAACCGAGCGCGAAAAATTTCGCCTCGAGCAGGCGATGGCATAGGAGTTGTCGCTGTACCATCAATGCCGCATCAGGTCGCGCCTAAACCCCACCGTTTAGGGTCACGCCCTGAACTTTGACGACGAGAACGACCCGACTCATATGTCCGATCGCGTGATCTATGAGAATGCGCCACCAGGAGGAAGTGCCCGGACACCGCCAGGTGCAACAGCGAACGGAGCTCCCCCACTGCTGCCCGGTCGCATGCCCCCTCCAAACCAGCCGAGGATTCTCATCTCCCTGCAAAAATGAGACGCAAACGGCCTCCCGCTATACTCCACCCCGATGGACAACATCATCGCGGGTCAAGCTGCGGTTGCCAACCTCAACGTGACAGGGAAAGGTGCGCTGCCGATCCAATACGCCAAGGCCCTACTCGCCAAGGCTGTCGAGCAGCAAATCGCAGGAGCCGACTCGCGGGGGCACATGTACTCCCGCTCCTCAGGAAGCAGGGCGGCCTCGAGCGATCGCCCATCAATGGCGAACACCCTCATCTACCCGCCACCCGATCCCCTACAGCTCCAACCAAGGGCCGCGCACGCGGCACTCTCCACCAATGACCCACGACCGCTGAACAACATGGTCACCGCCAACGGGCAGTGATGCGCCTAGTTGATGTACGTGCGTTTCATCGGGAAACCCTAAGAGAAAGGTGTGATGCGGCACAACATCAAGTCTTCCCTTAGTAAGAAACCGAGGTTATCGAAACAGTGGGAGGAAGTAAACGTCACACAAGTGTTGCAAGCAACGTGGAAACCTGCACAACACAAACTCAAGACTTTGCTCCAACAAACAGTGAGGTTGTTAATCTCACCGGTTGCTGTAACAAAGGATTAACTATATGGTGTGGAAGGTGATGATGGTTTGCAGCAAGTAAACAGTGGAAGATTTATCAATGGTAAAGATTGGACCGGGGTCCATAGTTCACTAGAGGTGCTCTCCTTAGATAAACAACATGGCATGAAGGGTAAACAAATTACAGCAGGGCAATTGATAGGAACTAAGCAAGGCATAACAATGCAATACTAGACAAAAAGATCCTATGAGATTCAATTGGGCAATACAACAATATACATAGATCGCCATCCAACTGCATCTATGACTCGAAGTCCACCTTCAGGTTATCATCCAAACCCCCTCGAGTATTAAGTTGCAAGCAACAGACTGCTTTAAGCAAAGTGTGTAAGGTAAACAACTCACTTGTTCGATGAACAAGAGACCATTGTTTTCTCCCTAGTGGCAACAACACATCTACAACCGAAGAGATTTCTGTCACTTCCCTTGGAAACTAGAGGCATGAACCCACTATCGAGCATAAACACCCCCTCTTGGAGTCACTAGCAACTACTTGGTCAAGATAGCTACTAACAACAGAGAGCATGCAAGATCACAAACAACATAGACATGATAGAATCAATAAGACAAAATCATTAATTAGTCTGACATAGTAATCTCAATATCCATCGGATCAAACACAACATGCATGATTACAAATAGATTAGATCTTGATCATGAATGGAGCTCAAAAGATATATACATGAAAGCACAAGGAGATACAACCATCTAGCTACTACATGGACCCGTAGTCCAAGGTGGAACTACTCACGCTTCATACCGGAGGCTGGCACATGATGAAGAAGAAGAAGGCCTCTGAGATGATCTCCCCTCTGGCAGGGTGCCGGGAAGAACTTCGGATCCCCCCGGTCTAGGGACGATGGTGGCGGCGTCTACAGAAGGTTTCGTGGAGTTTTGATTGGGTGCCTAGGGTTTCTGCATCGGGGGCTTATTATAGGCGAAGGGGTGAGCCCCGGGGCCACTGTCAACACCCGGATTTTTAATCCCAGATGCCTATTATGCCATACATCACAATCCCAGGATTACCATTTTTGCGAGACATAACAAATTGGATATCACAGTACATCATCCATTACAAACCATACATAAGGTCTTACAACAAATAAAGGATCTCATGATCTAGTCTTAATACAATCATAGCAGCGGAATAACGTAATAATAACGATAGTGTGGGCGAAACTCCATATTCATGGTTATAGGCAATGCTAGCAATGGAAGATGATCCTAGTTGTCGTAACCTTCCTGCGGTCCATCCTCCTGATAGTCCTCTTCATAGTCTGGCCACGGGAATAGCCAGGAACAAAGCCATGAGTACTTTTTAAGTACTCGCAAACTAATACTAACAAGTAAGTGGTTTTGAGTAGGAAGTACTAGGCTCTAGGTTGTTTTGCAAAAAGCCAGATTTATCTCTACTGAGTTCAGAAGCAAAGAAAGCTAGTTGAAAGTTTTATAACACCTAAGTGGGAACTTGAGTTTATATCACAACCCTGTTGTGGTCAAGTCAAAGTCATGATTCATTCCACAAGTCATTTTGAAAACATCTGACAACGGAACAGTATGGCCACTCCAACTATCCATAACCGCGGACGTGGCTATTCGAATAGTTTGACACTCTGCAGAGGTGGTGCACTTTCACCACAATATTCGATACATTCGTCAGGAACAATCCTGAATTCACCATACTCAGTAGGCAGATAATCAATCCTAACCTTTCAATTACACGCCCTAGTATAGGCACCTCTCTGGTGAGTTTGGCCTCCCAACCATGTCAACTGTCATATTGGGAACTGCACATGTGGGCAATCTTCACAAGGTATACTCAGCTCAAACCTTGGCCACAAGGGAACCCATATTAAGGTATATAAACTTCCAGTCAAGCCCTACCCAAATTTCAGGTATTGTGGTTGTATGGTGAAATTTGAATGGTATCGCATCCAAACAACCATCACTATTATAAAGGGCTAAGGCTCATGCCTCAACATTTTCATCAAAATTATCTGGTGTTCAAGAACACATGTCAAAACATTTCATTATAATGACTCATCATTCTAAGGTTTTCATAGCCATTTTCACCACGTATTCCCATCTAAAATGATCAAGTTTTGTTTTTAGCACTATCCACTAAAGTTGGGGGTAAACACTAATGAGGGGTGGTAAACAAGTGGGGATGTTCTAAGTTCAATATCATGCCTTAGGATGACATCAAGATTATCTAACTTAGGCCAAATTTCATGCTCTTTATGCTACCTTTAAACATCTTTCTAAAATCTACAAGTCACTAAGTAAACTCCAATAGAAAGCTTTGATAAAGAAATAAAATAACTAAGCATGCAAATAAAACTAGGATTGGGTATCAAGTGGTGTAAGCTTGCAATTAAAACTTGCATGGTTTAGCTTAGCTTGCTAAGGTAGTAGCTCGCTAAGTTAACTTGCATGGTGAAACTTGCTTAGTTAGTAGCTTGCCTTGGGCAGATCAGTGGTTGAAGTACTCCTCGTCTTCTTCCTCGTAGTATTCTCCTTCCTCCTCGTATCCTTGTTCGGTACTAGCGTCTATAAATAAATACGAGGTACACAATCACCAAACAATTCTTACTGCTCTATTTAGCACACAAAGGATCACACTATATGATCTAGCATCATCACTATTATCACAAGGATTAAAGCACTTGTCTTCATTATTTTATTTTAGAAAAGTAATTTCTACTCATTGAAAACTACTTAAGATTTAATATTCTCCAACTAAAACATGGGATCATGTTGACACATGTCATCACCACATATTTCAGTACATGGGAATGTGAATTAAAGTGGTGTCACAATTTAATAAGGTTTAATCCTTTTATTTTAATTAAATAAAGTGGCTAGAAATGCCTACGGGGCATTCTTTTATTGCTTGACCATTATTTCTGCAAGTACACCTAGATATTTTTATATATTCAAAAATGTCTTGTCAAATGTGATTTTTGAGAGTTGGAATCAACTCAAAAGCTTTTGTGGTTGAATTTTGAAAAATGTTTGAATACAGAAAAGCTTATGCCTTGTTATTTTTACTATAGGTGATATACAACTTTAAATGATTTGAATCCAACAGACTTGGATTAAGTATTTCAGTACCTTTCCAGCAAAATTAGTTTCATGCAATTTGGTTTAGTAAATCTCTCTGGATTGATTTTTGAATCTAGGGACAGAACTAAGTTCGAAACTAAATTAATAAACCTAAATTTGAATTACTGGGTCGCGCGGGAGGTTAACTGGGCCGGCCCACGGCACACAGCGCACGCGGTTGGGTTTAAGTGCATCTCCCCACCAGTCAGCGAGACAGGGAGGTGCGAAGGGGTACGGGGCAATCTAGACCATATGATCAACATCTAATCCAACGGTTGGGGCTTGTTGTCTCCGTCGGGCAACGCCGGCGAAACTGAACCCTAGCGCGGCCAGTGGGGGTTGTGTGAGGCTCACCGGGGCTTAGGTGAGGGTCGGTGATGGGGGCAAACGATGAAGTCGACGACGGCGATCCTCCTGGTACCGACATCTTCTCCTGGGGCAGCTCCAAACGCGGGCTCCTCTTCTCCTCCTCCACGGCAGACTCCAGCGAAATTCCAGCGACCTGCGGCTCGCCTTTCTCCGGGGATGAGTTGGGGTGGTTCTGGGAGAGAGGGGAGTGTGTTGGTGTGTTGAAATGAAACGGGGGTGGCCTCTATTTATAGTGCCAAGAGGGGACCGAAGGGCGCGGGTGGAGCTCGTCGTGGTCGTCGTCACAGTGAGCTAATGGCATGGGCGACGGTAGGGGGCGGTGCTCTGCCTCCTGGCGAAGCTCAAGGACATGGTGGCGAGGAGTGGGGCGGTGCGATGCGGTCGGAACGTTGCTATGCTCTGGGCATGTCCGACGGAGGTTTTAATGGCGCACAGGCTCTCCTGGTCGCGCGGCGATGAACGGGCATGTCCTGGTGGTTCCTGGGACAGTGGTGTTCATGAACGCAAGTGGCAAGGGCGGCGCGTAGTCTATGGTCGCATGTCTCGTGCGGCGCTCTGGCGCGCTCTCGGCATGGCACAGAGGCATAGGGCGTGGTGGTTCTAGGGTGGTCCAGGGCTAGCAGTGCTTTGACATTGGACAGGGGGTGGTGGTGGACGGTGGTCAGTGTCCCAGACAAGGTTGGCGAGGTGAGGGAAGGTCCTAGCTTGCTATCGACAATGGGGTGGCCATTTGGGGCTCGACATGCTCACCATTTATGGCAATGTCAAGCTTACAGTGAGCTAGGGCTAGTTAATTTAGTTTGATCATCTACTGAGAGGGTGTTGTGAGGTAGAGGGGAGACAAGTTAGGCACAAACTCTGCTCACTATAGTGTTTAATGTTTTGTTTGATTTGTGTTTGCAAGGTGTTTGATGAAATGGCCAAAATAGATTTGAATTTGAACTTTTGGATGAAATTTGGTGGGTGTACTAGTCACATACTAGGTAGTCTCTGGTTAGTTGGTTTTGTCATGGTGCACTGGTTTGGTTGGTTTTTGAGAATTGGTGATCTTCACATATGATATAGGTTCAATTTTGAATTGTCATTTGAATCCAGTTGCCAAATGTTTCTGTGGGTTTGAAAGGTGGCCTTGGGTTCACTTTTACTTGGTCTAGCAAGGGGTGAAAATAATTGGAATTGTTTCTGTTTGAAATCTTGGACTAGAAACACTCAAAGTGGCCTAGTGAGCAAGATTGGCAAAAATGACCATTTGCTTATTTGGTTTGTTTTTGAATTTCTCTTGATTTGTTTCTGCTTCGATTTGATTTAGATGATGTTGTTGTCATCTTTAAACCATTCCTTGCTATTCACAACAATCGCACAAGTCCATTCATGCATTCATACAATCATCACATACACACATGCATTCATAATGATTTTAATTAACAAAAGTTTTTGTTAACCCTAATTTTGGTGATTGGAATTTGATAATCCTTGATCACTATTTTTGGGATGTTATAGCCACCAGGGCGGCTGCAACCCCCTAGGAGCGGGGTGGGCCCACCCGCGCGGCCAGGGGGTGTGCCCCCTGGTGAGCCTTTTCTGTCTCGTCTTTTGGCTTCATGTAGCCCACGGTAAAATATTGACTTTGGCTTTTGTCCCGTCCAATTTCGAGAATATTGATTTTCTGCCTTTCTGGAACCAAAAACAGAAGAAAACATGCAACTAGCACTGTGGCAACTTGTTAATAGGTTAGTTCCAGAAAAGATATAAAAACACCTCAAAGTGTAGACAAAGCAAAGCAAAGTAGATACTAAACAAGTATGCAACATCAAAAATTATAGATACGTTTTCGACGTATCAAGCATCCCCAAGCTTAACTCCTGCTCGTCCTCGAGTAGGTAAGTGATAAAAGAATAATTTTTGAGGTAACATGCACCATCAAAACCAAGATCAAACCATTTGCAAGCATTGAAAGCTGGGATCAAAGAACTCTAAACATGTGCATGAAAGATGGACTTCTAACAATAAGACAAAGTAATTATGCATGCAACATGAAAGGCTACAAACAAAGTTCACGAATAACATGCATTGAAAAACGTTTGTTTGTTTCACATATAGAAAACATGGCATAGTGGCATTCAGCTTGTCCCTCATAGAGTAGCGAATAGATGCATAGGACACCTTCAAAGTTCATAAGAGTGACTAGATACAAATAGCACAAGAACAAGTAATATCACAATATGCATCAATCAATAAGTTTTGGGACACTGCACATAGAACTAAGAGTGACAACTATGCTCTCTTAATGGTGCCTAAAGGTAGAAGGTGGAGACTCAATATAAAAGTGGAAGAAAGTCCCTTCATAAAGGGAAGAAAGGATTTCAAGTTTCAAAAAGAGCTTCCAAAAATTATGGTACTTGTTAGCTTTCAGCCCTCATTGCCCCTATCATAAACATCTTGAAGTGATTAAGGTTAAAGTGAACAAACTATGGAGTATATGCTTGACAAAGTATAAGTTGGCAATCTCATGTCCCTTGAATACGAGGGCCACACCTCATGCTACTCAACTTTAGTCACCTATAAGTTCTTGTCATAGTAAGTACATGTGTATCATAGAGAACCGCCAACAGGGTACCCCTTGCACATGGTACAGGAGCTATCCTATAACCAAAATGACAAGGCAAGCAGACAATGAGCATCTCAGCGATCTTTTTATTTACTATGTGCATAGCTTTTTATTGAGGATGATTCACAAAATGCTCATTATGGTGATGCTGCAAGTTTCCACCACGATTAGGCATGGCTTAGGCTAGCGGCCCAGGCATTTCTTGAACACAAAATACATAACTCCATGGACTTACAAGATCCCTCTTTATTTCACACCGGTGACATCCATAGAAAAAAGAGCATGATATCAACTGTGTACAAAGTACAAGTGCAATGTTGAAAACATTCCCCATGACAGCATGGTTATGCTAATTCCAACGTATAAGTGCAAGCATATACAACATAGATGACATAATGGTTCAAGTTTCTTAGGGGCAAAGAATATAAAGTGTGCCATCAAGTTCGTGAGGGCTTTAATCACTAAGTTTTCACATAACAAAATACTTTTTAATTGGAAGATAGATGAAAACAAGAATATACTTGGAATGGTGTAACACACCATGCATAGGAATTTATAGTGGACATTTTTGGAATAACTTGGTTTCTTGGGAGTTGGAAGCATGAGTAGAACTTACTCATACAAGTGGAGGCTAGCAAAAGACTGGGAGCAACCAACTAAGAGAGCAATAATGGCCATAATCATGTAGAGCGACAAAACATTACTAATCAAAGCATAGAGTGGTACTACAAGTCAAGGACTAAATGATCATAGCGTCTATGGTGACTTGTTCATAGTCATAACATGGTGTAAGCATGTGCCAAGTCAACCCAAACAAAGCATCAAAGGAGAATACCACAATACTATGCTTTTGGATGCTAAAACAACACATAATTATTTCAAGGAACACTAAGCAATCCAATTGTTTGGAAAAAATCATGCTACAGCAATAATCACTAAGCATAAGGTCAAAACAACACCTAGCATGTTATGCTAAAGTCTAAGTCACAGTCAATGCAAGCTCCTCTTGCACTTTCCAAGAAAGAACTTTCTATTCCTTCCAACACCAATTGACTTATTTGAAACAACACAACGAGAACGGGGGTCCAAACTACTTTATTCAAGCAAACTAAACAAACTAAGCAAAGGAAATGAAAACTAAGACGCTCCAAGAACAACACAACAGTGCATGAAACAATAAAAACGAAGTGTTTAGACAGACCTAAGCTTTTTATTGATGAAGAAGGGGATGCCTTGAGCATCCCCAATCTTTGACGCTTGTACCTCTTGGATATTTCTTAGGTTGACACCGGCGTGGAATCCCCAAGCTTTATCTTGTTTCCATTATTCATCTCATTACATCATTCTTTCTCTACACCTGAAATTTTTCCATCATACAAAACTTCACACAATCTTCATTAGTAACATTAGTGTATTCAAAAGATAAAAGACCTTTGGGTTTAGCTTTGGAACAGCAAAACTTTTCACTAAAAACACAAGCTACTGTAGCAACTCCTTCAAAAATCTCAATTCCCCAAAAGAGAACTCAAAAAGGAATCAATAAGAAGCAAATGCAAATAATGGCAGAAATCTGTCAAAACAGACCAGCAGGTAGAAACCGATTTTTTCGAAAATATTCTATTGATCAAATAAAAAAGTGTTGAACTAACTAAAGTTATCTAATATACTGGGGGATTTATTCATAAATTTTAAGCTCAATCCGACTTACAGAGACTCCTCACGAATTTTTATGGTGGAGGACATAAATCTGTTTCGGGACAGCAACTCCCCAAATCTTACTTTCCTCTCATTAGAGGTCATTCTTGGCACAAAAGGCAAACAAAAAGGATAATGAGAGGTCATTACTGAAGTAATAACTTCCAAGACTCAAGTAAACTCTTGGGTTATCTCCCAACAAGTAATTTTCTTTAACGCCTTTAAGTTAGGCACAAGAGCTTGAGAAGATGCTCACATAAGAAATATGAATTGAAGCAAAAGAGAGCATCAAGAAGAAAATCCAAAACACATTTGGGTCTAACCCACTTCCTATGCATAGGAATCTTGTAAGAAAACAAATCAAAGAAGCACAAACCAACAAGCATAGGAAATCAAAACAAGTGCAACTTCAAAAATTTCAACATAAAGAGGGGAAACTTAATATTGTTGAGATACATAAGACCATGTTTCCCTCTCTCATAATAACTTTCAGTAGCCTCATGAATAATCTCAATAATATAACTATCACATAAAGCAAAGCAAAGTAGATACTAAACAAGCATGGAGCATCAAAAATTATAGATACGTTTCCGACGTATCAGGCAGCCAGTCGACGCGCGGACCCACATCATCAACAACCAAAGCTGGCGCGCACGCCAGCGCAACGACCTGAGGCACACCCTCACCAACCGCCACAGCGGCGAGCCAAGGGGGTCGCTCAGCCGAGTCGGCCCCCAGTGCTTCAGACCGATGATTCGAGGCGAGAAATATTCGACGAACTTCAAAGCGCCAAAGGAGATCAAAAAGTACGACCCCTCGTACGATCCGGCCGTGTGGCTGGACACATACCTCATGGCGATGGGGATCACCGGCCACACCGACCTACTCGCCGCTCGCTACCTCCCCCTGATGATGGAGGGAGCGACTCGGCAATGGATCAATACCCTCCCAGCGGACAGCATTGATTCCTGGGAGGACATGCGCGACGCCTTCGTCAGGCACTTCGAGGGTTCTTACACCCGCGCCACCAACATCGAGGACCTGGAGCGATGCATCCAGGAACCCCGCGAGTCGACCCGCAACTGGCTCCAAAGGTGGCAAGATCTGTGGTTTAATGCGGCTGGCATCCACCCAGAGACGACAATCCACTGCTTCAAGACCTCATGCCGCTATGAACCACTGGTCTCCAAGCTCAAGCGGGTGTACAAGACACTCGACAACATCCCAGACCTCCTCGAGATCACCAAATGGTACGTGAAGGAGGACCTGCACCAAGAAACCGACGACAAGTCGGGTGGAAATCTTCGCCCAAGCGGCCACGACAATGGGAGGCGGCCCGAGCTACGCTACAGCAACACTCGCCTCACTGGCAAGCTCCGAGGTGACGGGCGAGTCGACTTCGTCGCCAATGCTGGCTACGCGCTAGGCGACCCCAAGAGCTTTCGCCGCAACGGAGGCCAACACCGCGATAGCGGCAACTAGAAGGCGAGGTCGAAATTCAACCCAGCCACTCTCCTCAACCAACCCTGTGTGTTCCACAGCAGGGAGGGGAAGCCTGACATGCACACGACCGCAAACTGCCACTCTTTGAAAGAGATCGAGAAGGCACGACGCACGAGGGAGGACCCCAACAACAACCCGCCCAATGGTGGAGCATTCGACAACGACATCGGTTCACTCCACACCTTCACCGGGCTCGGCACCAAGTGCGAGAAAAAGTTGCTCGCCCGCGCCGTCGCCATCAACGCGGTGTCCCAAGTCGACGTCCCCCACTTCCTCAACTGGTCCGAGCAGCGCATCACGTGGATCCGCGAAGACCACTCGCCACGGATCGAATATCCGGGGCTAGTCGCCCTGGTAGTCAAGCCCAAAGTGGGCGACTACTAGCTCCCCAAGACATTGATGGACGGCGGGAGCTCCATCAACATTCTCTACCTGGACACGTTCAGGCATCTGCGGCTCCCGTAGTAGATGATCGAGATGACCCTCACCACCTTCCACGGCATTGTCCCCGGTCGAAAGGCGTACCCGATCGGCAAGGTGATGCTGTCAGTCACTTTTGGCACACCAGAAAACTTCCGCACCGAGCGGATCGTCTTCGAGCTGGTGCCCTTCAATAGCCCCTACCACTGCGTCTTGGGGCGACAAGCGTTTGCCAAGTTTATCGCGGAATCGCACTATGCGTACAACGCGATGAAGCTCCCAGGGCCGTGCGACATCATCACCGTCCACGGCGACCCCGACATGGCCATCGAGTGCGAGGAGAAAGGTGTCGAGCTCGCCGACGCCGTCATCGCCATGGAGGCCAACCACGCGGAGGAGCTCGCCAGATACGCGAGCGGGGTTGACGAAGACGACCCCGCCATACTCAATAAGACCAACTCGGAGAACGGCGGCTCGACCGCATTCAAGGCCACCACACACACCCGCACCGTCGAGCTGGTCCTAGGCGACTCCAGCCAGACGGTGACGATGGGGACAGGCATGAGCCCCGCATAGGAAAGCGTGCTTATCGAGTTCCTACGTGAGAATCGCGACATATTTGCATGGAAGGCATCTGACATGCCAGGTGTCCCGAGGGAACTCGCTGAGCACAAATTCAACACGGACCCCAAAGCGCGACCTGTCAAGCAGTCGCTGCGGCCCTTCAATGAAGAGCATCGCCGAGCAATCACCGAGGAGGTGCAGTGTCTACTCGTTGCAGGCTTCATACGGCCCATCAAATACTCCAAGTGGCTGGAAAACCCAGTCCTAGTAGAAAAGAAGAATGGGACCTGGAGAATGTGTATCGACTACACAAACCTCAACAGCGCCTGCCCAAAGGAGAAATTCGTCCTCCCATGCATCGATCAGATCATCGACTCGACCGTGGGCTCGGAGTCGCTGTGTTTCCTTGACGCCTACTATGGTTACAACCAGATCAAAATGGCGGTCGAGGACGAGGAGAAGACGACATTCATCACGCCATATTGTGCCTTCTGCTACACCACCATGACGTTCAGCCTCAAGAACGCTGGAGCGACATATTAGCGGTGCATGCAGGAGTGCCTTGCGAGCCAAATTGGCCGCAACATCCACGTTTACATCGACGATGTGGTGATAAAGTCCAATCGCCAGAGCGATCTACTCGCCGACCTGGCCAAAACCGTCGCAAATCTACGGAGGTACAAGATCAAACTCAACCCAAGAAAGTGCACCTTCAGTGTACCCAATGGACAGCTACTGGGTACGTAATCTCCAAGCGAGGCATCGAGGCAAACCCCACCAAGATCAATACGACTGACTGGCTCGGCAAACCCGAGTGCCTCCACGGCGTCCTGAAGTTGGCAAGGCGAGTCGCAGCTCTCATCCGCTTCATCCCCCGACTAGGTGAGAAGGCAATGCCTCTCTACCGCCTAATGTGCAAGAACCCCACGTTCTAGTGGGACAAGGAGGCGGACGACGCGCTCCAGCACTCAAAGAAGTGCTACTCGTGGCCCCGCTGCTCGCCGCCCCCGTCGACAAGGAGCCAATGCTCGTCTACGTCACGACATCCGAGCGAGTCGTCAACACCGTCATGGTCGTCGAACGGCCAAAATAGGGCAAGGAGCGCCCCGTCTACTACATCAGCGAGGTCCTCACCGAGTCACGACAACGCTACCCGCAGTACCAGAAACTGGTATATGCGGTCTTCCGAGCCCAGCGGCGGCTGCCGCACTACTTCCAGGAGCACCCAATCACGGTCGTCTCCTCGGCGCCGTTGCAGGACATCATCTTCAACCGCGAGGCGACTGGGCGGTCGCCAAGTGGGCTGTCAAGATCGGTGTCCACAATATCAAGTACAAGTCACGCAAGGCAATCAAGTCGCAGGCCCTGACGGACTTCCTCGCTGACTGGGAGGAGGCCCAACAGCTAGAGAAGCTGTCGTACCTCCATTACTAGTCACTCCACTTCGACAGGTCCAAGAACGTAGACGGCATAGGGGCAGGGATCATACTCACCTCCCCCAAGGGCGACAAGCTGCACTACGTGTTGTACCTCGACTTCACCCCCTGCACCAACATAATGGCAGAGTACAAGGCCCTCCTTCACGACATGCGAGCCGCCAATGAGATGAACATCAATAGCCTACGATGCTACGACGACTCCAGCCTCGTCGCCGCGCAAGTCGCCGGGACCTGCGACGCTGTCTCCCCCACCATGGCGGCATACCGCCAAGCGGTGGACCAGTTGGGGGCCACTTCGCCGGTTACTTCGTCGAGTGGATCGACCGGCGCAAGAACGAAGAGGCCGACGCCCTCTCTCGCATCGGGTCGGCTCGCCATGAGCCACCCACCGGTGTCTTCCTCGACACCATCACCAAACCCTCCGTTTCTCCCCTGAAGGAGCTCGACCTCGCGATACCACTGCAACCAAAACCAGCTTTGGTCGCCATGATCGTGGAGACAAGCGACTGGAACGCGCCATACGTCGCCTACCTCGAGGGAGGGATCCTGCCAGCAGACGAGACGGAGGCACACATGATTGTGCGCCACTGCAAATCCTTCGTCATCATCAACGGCGAGATCCATAAACACAGCGTGACCGTCGTGTTCCAACGCTGCGTACAGCCTACGGAAGGCCGCAAGATCCTCCAAGACATCCACGTCGGCGACTGCGGCCACCATGCTGGAGCCAGGTCCCTGGTCGCCAAAGCCATGCGACATGGCTTCTACTGGCTCACCGCGCATGCCGACGCGGTCGACATCATCCAACGCAGCGTCGGGTGTCAAAAGTACGCCAATAAAACGCACGTACCCATCTCGGCGCTCAAGACCATCCCTATCACCTGGCCATTCGCCGTATGGGGTATGGACATGGTGGGTCCCTTCAAGAAGGCCCCCTCCGGCTACACCCACCTCCTGGTTGCAGTCGACAAATTCACCATGTGGGTGGAGGACAAGCCAGTCCGCAAGTGCGATGGGAAGACCGCCGCCAAATTCCTACGCGAGCTCATCTACCGCTACGGATTCCCGCACAGTATCATCACGGACAACGGCACCAACTTCGCCAAGAGCGCCATGGACGAGTATTGCGAGGAGCACAACATACGGCTCGACCTCGCCTCAGTCGCCCACCCAGAGTCCAACGGCCAGGCGGAATGCGCCAACCATAGCATCCTCCACGGCCTCAAGCCGCGACTGTAAGTTCCCCTCAAGCAAACTCCGAGATGATGGGTCGAGGAGCTCCCCTCCGTCATCTGGGGCATCCGCACCTCCGTCAGCCGATCGACTAGGTTCACACCCTTCTTCATGGTATACAACACCGAAGTCGTCATGCCGACTGACCTCGAGCATGACTCGCCTCGTGTCGTCAACTACGCGGAGGTCGACAACGAGATCGCACGACAAGACGGGTTCGACCAGCTCGACGAAGCACGTGACCTAGCTCGCTACCGCACCGCCATCTACCAGCAGGGACTCCGCCGCTACCACAGGCACCGAGTCCGGACTCTCACCTTCCAGGAAGGCGACCTAGTCCAACGATTGATCTGGGATAAGAAAGGCATGCACAAGCTCTCTCCCCCATGGTAGGGACCATTCACCATAGGGCGAGTCCTGGGCAACGACGCCTACTACCTCATCGACGTCCGAGGCAACAGACAACTTGACGTCAAGCAGCCGTGGAATGTAAACCTCCTAACGAAGTTCTACACCTAGAATCCGACCTATACTCCCCCCACCATGCAATAAATATGTTCCACTCGCACAAATTGTGTCTACTCTCCAACCCTTGTGCCATTCGCACTCGTAAAAACAGCATAATGCTAATCACGGAAGTCAACCTTGGTCTCGTGACCGGCACGGCTAAGTACTGCGACGCAAGGGCATCAACAAAGTTCGAGCCTTGTGTCGTCCACAAAAACGCCAACCCAGAGCCCCATCGGAGTCGCCTCGCTCGACTGGCATGCCAGGCCAAGACAATCGCACTCGCTTTCCACAGCGACACAGTCCTCCGCATCCTCGGCATAGCGACCCGAACGGTCAAGTACCACGCTCGGGGACTGACACCAATCCAAACCTACGTGGCTAGGGAAAACACCAAGTATGAGAGCGCACCCTGGACTCTCCAGGCGACGGGATCTTTGAGTCAGGCAGAGCGACGCACCAATCACAACACACTCTGTCCTCACCTACCTTGGGCATGCGACTCGAACGGCTAACTACCGCGCTCGGGGACTCGTCCAACCGACCCCATTCGCGTCCGGGAAAACATCTAAGCACAGAGCACCCCTTGGGGTCGCAAGCGACTGGCTTCCCAAGCCATGGCGAGTCGACCTCAACTAACTAACAGTATAAAAGCAAACATACATACTGATGGCTATACGCATGGTTGACGTGGAGCCTGTTGGGAATCCCAAGAGAAAGGTGTGAAGCAGCACAACAACAAGTTTTCTCTCAGTAAGAAACTGAGGTTATCGAACTAGTAGGAGGAAGGAAATGTCACACAGCTGTTGTAAGCAACGCGGAGACCTGCACAAGACTTTGCCCCAACAAATCAGTGAGGTTGTCAAGCTCACCGGTTTGCTGTAACAAAAGATTAAACGTATGATGTGGAAGGTGATGATGGTTTGCAGCAAGTAAACAAGTAACGGTGGAAGATGTATCAATGGTAAAGATTGGACCGGGGTCCATAGTTCACTATAGGTGCTCTCCTTAGATAAACAACATGGCATGAAGGGTAAACAAATTACAGCTGGGCAATTGACAGGAACTGAGCAAGGCATAATAATGTAATACCAGACAAAATGATCCTATGATATTCGATTGGGCAATACAACAATATACATAGACCGCCATCCAACTGCATCTATGACTAGAATTCCACCTTCAGGTTATCATCCGAACCCCCTCCAGTATTAAGTTGCATGCAATAGACAACTGCTTTAAGCAAAGTGTGTAAGGTAAACAATCCACTCGTTCCATGAACAAGAGACCGTTGGTTTTTCCCTAGTAGCAACAGCACATCTACAACCGAAGAGATTTCTGTCACTTCCCTTGGAAACTAGAGGCATGAACCCACTATCGAACATAAATACCCCCTCTTGGAGTCACTAGCAACTACTTGGCCAAGATAGCTACTAACAATGGAGAGCATGCAAGATCACAAACAACACAGACATGATAGAATCATAAAGACAAAACCATTAATCAATCTGACATAGTAATCTCAATATCCATCAGATCCCCGCAAACACAACATGCATAATTACAAATAGATTAGATCTTGATCATGAATGGAGCTCACAAGATCTATACATGAAAGCACAAGGAGGAGATACAAGCATCTAGCTACTACATGGACCCATAGTCCAAGGTGGAACTACTCACGCATCATACCGGAGAAGAACGCCGCCGGGATGATCTCCCCTCTGGCAAGGTGCCGGGAAGAACTTCAAATCCCCCCGATCTAGGGACGATGGTGGCGACGGCTACAAACGGTTTTGTGGAGTTTTGATCGGGTCCTAGGGTTTATGCGTCGGGGGTTTCTTATAGGCAAAGATGCGAGGATGGGAGGCGACCAGGAGGGCCACACCCTGCCCAGGCGTGGGCCACCCTGGCCGTGCCTAGGGGGGTCTAGCTGCCCTGGCTTGCCTCTCTGTCTCTCCTCTAGACTTCATGTCGCCCTCGGTAAAATATTGAATTTGTCTTTTCTCCCGTCCAATTCCGAGAATATTGATTTTCTGCCTTTCTGGAACCAAAAACGGAACAAAATAGGCAACTGCACTGTGGCAACTTGTTAATAGGTTAGTTCTAGAAAAGATATAAAAATATCTCAAAGTGTAGACAAAGCAAAGCAAAGTAGATACTAAACAAGCATGGAGCATCAAAAATTATAGATACGTTTCCGACGTATCACATACACAAGCATGAGGTAAACCCCATAAAAGGGCGGACGCGCTCGGGGACTCGCATAACAAAACAATCCAAACTTAAGTCAAAACTGACACAAGCATACATGCATTCCTTACGAAAACAAAATTTTATTTGCTTACAAGGGCAGACATACACTTATCTACATTAATGCCAGTCGGAAAATCTATCTACTCTACAGGCCTCGAAGACAACGCTCCACCGCTACCATGAATGTGGATGAAGGGGACCCACGGGTTTGACGGATGCATGGTCAAGGTGCCCGCCATCACCGGTCGGAACGGCTGCTCCGTCTTGATGTCGCGACGCGCCGGCTCGAGGTCGTTCGGAGCGACGATCGTCTCATGGTACGGTAGAAGGTCGCCCATCGCCAACACCCACTCAGAGTAGACCGCGGCCCGATCGGTCAACTTCAACACCTCAGAGATTTTGACCGAGCCAGTCGCCAAGGGATACCCGCTGGTGACATTGTCAAGGTCGAAGGTATCAGGGAAGTGAGCGAGCCCAAGGCTCAGCGCAGTCGCGGCCCCATGGCGGAAGGCCGACCGCGAGATGTAATCCACCACCGCTGGCGCCCTCTCCAGGTAGCGCCACACCTCCGTGATCTCGCTGGGAATCACTTCCGTTGGCAAGATCTTCTGGAGGTACGCGAGAATACAGGTCGTCGAAAGGGTGGCAGAATCCACCAGCATGGTGACGCACTATCTTGTGTCGTACGACTGCGCCTCGGGCTCGTCATCAAGAATTTTCCCTACAGAAGAACAAGCAACTTAGCGTCAGAAGGACGCACAATTCGAGTCCACCCCCTCGAGGACTAAATGCCGAAGGCAACCCGCACGCTCGGGGACTCGCTGGTACAAACAACTACAAGCACAAAGAACTCACCAATGAGGGGACGGCAGCGCCCCGTGATGAAATCTTTAAGACCCAAAAATCGTGGCCTTGAGCTCTCGCTCCAGCTCGTCCACCCGCCTTTCGGCGATGGCCAATGAAGACTAGGCAGCCGCCAACTCGCCGACAGGGACCAAACCCTCGCGGGCCTTTGCAATCGCGGCTGAATGCCCCTCTACAACAACAGAAGGGTCAGATCACAATCAGAAACAAGAAAGCAATGGAGAGGGTAACTCCAAAACCTACACGCGGTCGCCTGCAGCTGCTTGTTCACCTCCTGCACGAAGTCCAGGTCACGCTCTAGACGATCTCTGGCGGCCAGTCGCTCTGCCGATTCATGCTGGAGGCCCTGCACAGACAAAACTAACATAAGCAAACATCAAAAAATTTCCTAAGTACCTAGTTGCTGAAATTCAGCGACTAGCCACTCAGGGACTGGACATCGAAGAAATTCCTAAGTGCCTAGTCGCTGAAATTCAGCGACTAGACACTCGGGGACTGGACATATTGAAGAAATTCCTAAGTGCCTAGTCACTGAAATTCAGCGACTAGCCACTCGGGGACTGGACAACGAAAAGCAATAAGAATCTGCTTGCTGAAATTCAGCGACTAGATTCCGGGGACAGGACATACCTGAATAGTCACGCCCAGCATGCTGTGCAGCTCGATCGCGTCCACCGACGGCAGCACAAGAGGCGTGCGCCCGAGACACTGCTCAACCTCCGAGCCCAAAACTTCGGGCACCTGGGCCGATTGCGCTGAGACACTCGGAACAGAGGACCTCGCCATGAAGCGAGGGAAGGTCGCCATCGCCGCTCCCGCAACACTCGTCGTGGGGCCCGATGCCCCGACCAGCGCCGCAGGTTCCACCTACTGCGACCCCACGTCCATGACGGCCTTCGTGGTCGCATCCACTCAAGTCGGAGTTCCACTTGGCGTGTCAATTGGCTCGTCCGAGATTATGACGATTTGTCGCCCTTCATATTCTTCGCGCCCTCAGCGGGCGCCTCGGTGTCGTCGCCCTTCCTCTTCTTTGAGGGATCAACCTCTTCCCCTGAGGCGTCTACTAGAACCTTAGCCATCGAAGGGTGACCAATATTTATTGCGCTAGTCCTGCAAAGGAAATGACCAACAATTCAGACAAAATCTACCAACTACTAATCCAAGTCGACACGGCAAACTACTCACCTGGCGACTGGGATGTAGCGCAGGCCGGTGCGGATGTGTGCCGGCTTTTCCAGTTCTGGGCCTAGCTTGCGGCTGATACCTGTCTCGAACAGGGCCGGAGCCCATGTCATGGAGGCCTTCTTTGTCGACGAGGCCGCGGCAGCAGGAAGTTCCCCTCCAGGCGATGCGGGTGCCTCCCTTGACGGTGATGCCTCTACGGCTGGAGCAGTTGCAAGGCCCGCGACTGTTGAGAATGGGGGTAGAAGCGACACCAGTGGCACCTCATCATCCACCACGGCCATACTGGCCGCCTCCGGCGCCTTCTTCAACGCTTCGGTCCCAACATCGGCGGTCGTGCTAGTCGCTTTGGAGCTAGTCGCCGACCGAGGCAGCGACACCGCCCTGGGTGCCTTCTTCTTCTTCGGAGACTTCTTTTTCAACGGCGTGGCCACGCACCGTGAACTCTGTTCGTTTGCTTCACCCTCGCCCCCATCATGACCCTCGAGGCTCTTGCTGGCCTCGAGTTCGCGTTGCCGCTGCCCGCGAGTTTTCCAGACCGCGGGTGCGGCGACCTCCACAGCCTCATCATCATCGATGTCGTCGTCGTCTCCATCATCGTCCCCTCCGGAGGAGGACTCGTTATCATCTCCGTCAGCCTTGTTCGAGCTCTTGTCTTCGGCGGGAGGGAGCCAGCCCTCCACGACTTGGAACAGCTGAACCAACAATACATGGTTAGTAAAACTGCGACTACATCTCTGCGACTGTGAACTAGACAGGGAAAAAGCAAACTTACTGGTGGCCCTTGTGCTTCGTGGTGTATGGGGCGATCCCGGCCTTCAGATCCCGGTATTTGCGGTGACCCAGCATACCACTTCATGATGTAGTATACTATAGTCGTTGACATAACACCAATGAAACACCGTTCACTAGTATTACATCCCTCAGAATGGCACAACAGAAACACAGCGGGTCCAATACATGGCTAAAGGTTACAACTCACTCTTTACACAAGATCCAGAGAACACTCTAGGTTAAAGAGAGATAAAGAACTTATTAATGAGAAGAATCAAATATAAACAACGCAAGAACTATTATACTACTAAAACTAGTATTTTAACTAAGGAATTGGCATTGCTGCTATTGCAATACACTACAGAATTAGGTTCTTTGGCTAGAGATTATATTCCTATCTAATCAGTGACTTCTTCTTCACTTAAGTTGATGTATATGTTGACTTCCTTGACTTCATTGAAGAGTTTTAGCTTTTGATGATTCCTGGAGCATAACTTGGTGTAGACATCGTCTTAATGGCTTCAGAATCTAGCAAGGGTTAAGAAGATACTTTGAGTACGAGCGTACTTAGCAAATTCACTAGAAAAGGAGTGTTTGATGCACTATAACTACAGCCACAGACCGTAGGTCGTAGGCAATGCAAGTTTTCATAAACATTTCTTCAAAGGTTGCTTTTATTATGAAAAGCTATGTCCGTCAGCCTTCACGAGTTTACCAGAACTTTCATGGAGTTCCTTTCCGCCGCGTTTGCAGCTCCTTCCCGGAACAGGGAGTAACAAGTTACAGTTCTTACACTCTGCAGAGGTGCGTCAATTTACCCATGAGACATCAACTCTTTGTTGCACAACCGGGTAGCTTATTCCTGTCCACAATTCCATGATGTGGGGCCCAGAAGATGATCCAAGCCAATCACTGCCTCCTTCGTGACCTCGCATGCCTCCTTGGTGTACACCATGCCCACATATTGGATTACGGCAATGGTTTGTACAAACCGTTAGATGCCAGAACTATCGTGGGACGATGAGGGTTCCCACCCATATGCTGCATATCCTCTACGAATTACCAATTAATATGCACGCTTCGACGATAACAGCCACGACCTGCACATCCGGCTTCATGCGAGAGGAAGAAGATACAACTGACTTCTCCGTCCCATTCCAAATCTCATGGTGAACTCGTAATATACGGTGCAAGAATCACTGGCGACATTGGTTGTTAAGTCCTAGGTGATATAGTTCTGAACAGTGGTATTCCAACTGGCAGATTTAATAGATTAGCTGATCACCCTGGATCAGTAACCAATAGTTCACATTATTATCGAAATTAGTGTTTTTGGACCTTTTTCAAATGCAGGTGATAACAACACTGGATTTGTAAAATACTTTACAGAAAATAAACAAAGGACATGAGCAAGTGTGAACTTGCCTTTTGTGATTGCAAGATTATGCACTCACGATCTTCGAGTCAGTATAAGATCCAAAATCTGAAATCGGTATCATTGGTCCGGTAAGGACTAATGTTTAAAGAAGCAATATGCTTTTATGCATAAGTAATGTGATGCACGTTCTAAACGCAAATCTCGGGGATAACGTTGTCCTAGGGTTTGGATTTCGGAAATGGTTACTTTGGAATGTGTGGTCCTTTTAGATAAGTTTCACATTTGTGCTTCTATTAGAACTTATGAGTGGTTGTGAGCAACACATATGTAGCAATAAAATATATACTTATGATATACTAGTCAAAATTGCTTATATAAGAGTTCTTGTTTGAAGTGGAAAAATGAATAACTTTTGAAGAATAAATTCCTTTTCTAAGGTTTAAACAATCTTTGTGGTTAGTTAGTGGTGTTCAATGTCATTTGTGTTTGCTTGAATAGTTTTAGCTTGAGATGCTTTATAACTTAACTAGTTCAGACCAAAGTTAACTATAAAACATATAATAATGCTTATAGTGTTATATTGAGATTCTTGTAGACTAAAGTTAACTTTAAAACAAGGATAGTTTGAAAGTATAATGCTTATGATATTTGTATCTTGTGTACTTGTTAATGTTTCCTTAAGGTTACTTAAGAATGGTTATTCTTTTACTTGGTGTAGTGGTTTCTTGATTTTATAATGGAGTAGTATCATTTACCTTTTATAGATGAGTGGTTAAAATAGATAGAAAGGATCTCATTTATTCACAAGTTGTTCTTTGAGGTTTTATTATTATTATAATTAGGAATCCTTTTAGAATATAATCTTCACTTAAGGTTGAAGATAATTTAATAAAAAGGTGTTTACAATGTTTTAAACCATTGTAGCTTTATAATATTAATATTTAAGATTAATACTATTTATTATACTTAATTTAATCATTTTAGGAATATTAATAAATTTTATTTATCCTTATATGAATTATTAATGAAGTAAATAAGTTTAAATTTGAGTTATTAAAATATTTGAATTTTTTTATTTAACTCAAAAGTATAATATTAGCTTTTTAACATGTAGATATGATTTTTGTGATCATTTTGGTATATTACATTTATTTTTGTGATTTATAAATAATAAGATATGATTTTTTTTATAATTCTTATTACTTTATAATTACTTAATAAATAATAAATATTTAATTAAGTGAAATAATAATACATGATTATGGTTTCAAATTATAATTTTTATTTTTCTAAGATTTTTGGTATTTTATTCATATTATTAACATTTACAATTATTAAAATATGAATTATCAAAGTTTTATTACTTATAAAAAACTTTATTAAATAATATTCATTTAAATAATAATCGTAATAATATTTTATAATAATTTTAAGTTGTAGATTTTATTTTTCTACAAATTTTCATATATTATACACATTTTTCTGAATTATAAATCAAAAGTTATTAATTAAACAAGATTTAAGCATTTATTTGATTTCTAGAATATTATTAATTGAATTTATAACATTTTATTTATTTTTTAACAGAAAATACTTTTTACACCACACCTAAGACTAGCCTGAGTCACTGACCAGTGGGCCTATGTCCACCTCAGCACTCAGGTTAAAGAAATGTATTTTGTTACTGACCCTCTCTCTACTCCAAGTCGATGACACATGGGACCAAGGCCATGTCATCAGCCACGTGAGACAAAGACCAGTCAAACTAGCTGACGTGGTTCAAACCTGAGGTGAGCATGACGTCACTCGAGTTGATCCTCACTGGTTGAGGATCAATCGATCGATCTGGTGCATGCGCGGGGCTGTGGCTAGGTTTGTTGGACAGAGGAGATCAAGGAGAACCTATTGGTGGTGGCGCCACCCCTATTTGGTCATCGGAGGTCAACCGGTGACGAGCTCATACGGTGGTGCTTGCGGTCGATCACGGTGGTGTGGATTTAGGAAGCAAACGAAAGATCTACGCATACTAGGAGATTTAGTGACTCACCAGGAACGCGATGGTGTGCTTGGTTTGATGAGGCGCGGTCGGAGACACCGGCGAGGTCGACAAACAGCGTTGGGAACAAGGGTTCGATTGGGTTGATTCACGCCTTCTCTGCTAGTGCGAGTTGGGGAAAACGGACGAGAAGAGCACGGCGGTCTCCACCGTGGTCTTACATGGCCGAGGCGAGCACGAAATCGCCGCTCCAGCTCACCTCCGAGCTAGGGTTCTCGGTTCAGAAGAAGAAATGGAGAGAGAGAGAGCTGCAGAGGGGGAAATTGAGGATGAGGACGAGCAAGGACGTCGCGGTGGCCTCCTTATCCTCTCCTGGCGACGGTGGCGTTGATCTTGGCGCAAGGACGACGATGACGGCATCGAGCGGCGGCGAGCTCCTCCAGCGAGTTGTCTGTGTGCGTGGGGATGACGACGACGTGTTGTTTTACAGATAACCCCCTGGCGTTTCTTTTCTCTCAACCTGCAGTCCTTCCCCGGCCCCACTCGTCAGTCACATATGAGAAAGAGTTGGGCTGGCTGTTGGGGTTTTGTGGGCTGTACATGAGCGTCAGATAAGTATAGAGGTGTTGGGCCACGGCCAGGTAATGTTTTTTATTTGTTTTCTCTTTTTCTATTTTCTGTTTTCCTTTTCAGATTTGAATTTGATTTATATTTTGAACTTTTCTTTGTAGGATTTATTTGCTGGATAATTGCAATAATATTAAAATATATTTAGTATCATTTGTGAACTTTTATTATATAATCTTTTTGTATTTCTTTTATTTACTCAATATGAACCCCTTTTAATAATTTTTAGAAACTTTTCTTATTATTTTTCTCTCCTCTTTTAGTTATGGATTTCTTGAATGATGTATTCTTATTTGTTTATAAGACTTAACTCTAGTTGGCTCGGAGTTTGAATATAAATTTTTATATGTATAATGATCCTAAGTTGCATGAAATATGAAAGAAATTAATATGGTTCTTACTACTTCCATTAATTTGGAAAATGACAATGTATATATTCTATTATGATAAACAAAGAGGTTTAGGATTTTGGATTATGATTATTTACCCTAGGGTTTAGGTTTTTTTAATATACTTAGACTCCTTTATGGATGTGGTTAAAGATTCAATAACTAAGCATATTGTTTTATGTTTGGGATATTTGATGACATCACCTTTAGTACTTGAAAGTTATATCTTGAATGTTTTATGGAAAGGAATTGATAAAGATACTCCTAATCCCATTTAATTATGATGGTTGGAATTGTCAGAGATGCGTTTATGTGATTTGTTGTAGGGAAATGTTCCTATCAAGTGATATAGATATAAGATGAGGAATTCTTAATATGAAATGGATATTATACTTGGTTTTAAGATTTAGAGTTGATTGTTTACCAAGAATTACTATCTTCCATAATTCATAATTCTAGACTTCTTATTAAGGAATTCCTTTCCTAGATATACTACATTTTTCTATCTATCATCATGATTAACATGATGAGTTTTACTTCATAGTACTATTCTCATTCAGTGATTAACCTTCTAAACTAATAGATGAATCCAATGAGTTTTACTAAAGTATTTCATAACTTCCTCATATCCTTGCTTGGTTGTATTTACTACTCTACTGTTGATAGCCTTCCATCCAACAAATAGTTCCCTCAAACTCTACTTATAATCTTCCTTAATCATTCATTACTAATGTATCTCTATTAGTTGTATGCATCCAACTACCTTTCTCTAAAGTTGACTATCCTTTAAGATGAATAACACCACTTCTATAACTCTATGCTATACTAGCTTTAATTGAATAATATCATCCTATATTCACTTTACTCCAACCCTAAATTATATTTATGTGGCTTGCAATGACTACTCTAGGATAACTTATCTCTACTAAGGTTCCAATCATGTTCTACCCACCAGTATTACTTATACTAAATATAAGCATTCAATTTTGGTGGCTAAAGCATCACCATTATAGTCCTTTAATCATTCATTGCTTAAGTTCTTAGTTGGCTAAGCAAGGCTTTATCAATCCTACTTTTCCATTGTCTTGAAATTATCTTCTTAGTATCTCATATTGGATTAAGGTTATTTATGGACTATGCCCTCTTTAAAAGATTTAAGTAGATGTTATGATAAGATCAAGAAATAGTAGATCAAGGATTGATAGTTAAAGAACTTATGAATCGATGGGGAATTACCCAACATTCATGAACAACAGATATTAAGATAAGTTCCATAAAGATTGCTATAGAAAGAAAGATATATAGTGGATGATCTTGACTGAGTCTCTTTCCAACTCCAACTCAATAAAGAGTTTAAGGTTAGGTATTACTATGATACTCATAGTAAGAATAAAGAAGAATAAGATAGGTCAGCATTAATCATTGCATTTTTATTATTTTAGTGGTAATCTTAACTTAGTATTCATAGGTTGATATGATGAATAGTATGATATGATCCCTTAAGGATCATATATGAATCATTTCAGCAATGTATTATGAGTGACATTTTATTATATCTGGTCAACCCTTAGACCAAATCATGTTTAACCAAATAAGGTTTTAGAAAAGGTGATGTTGAAACTTATCGCAGTTAACTTGATGACTTTAATTCCATCAAGTTAAGAGAAGCTTCAATCAATTTTACAAGTTCTGTTTTAAAAGCGCGAAAATTATTCAGATTTTCTATGCATGAATGCAAGGCACACATCTGGATTTAGCTAATTTCTAAGCTCTAATGCTGGGATGTTACAGTATTCCGCGTCAGTGATCTTCCTCAACGCGGAGGCGTAGTCGTCCGCCTTCCACTCGGCGGTGTAGGCCTTGGTCCCGTCCTCCTTGCCGGTGTACTCGTACATCCAGTGGGCACGGCTAGCCAAGGGCACCAATCGTTGCCCGAGCCAGCAATTGTACAAATTGATGGTCTCGAGTCCATCCTTCTTCAGCTGGCGAATCGCCATCAGCATCTCGTCCATGAATATCTGCTGCCCGTGCAGGAGCTTGGCGACTTGGAGCCAGCGCAGCTCGGTCCGCTTAGCGGAGTATGCCGGGAGTGGCACCTCGCCGTCTGGCGTCGACTCGCTGACATAGAACCAGTGTTTCTTCCACTCGCTTGCCGCCTTCTTTGGCAACATGAGGTCGAGGAAGTAGGCCTTCGACTTCAACTGGAAGGTAAGGCCACCCGCTGCCAGCATCGGGCCGCCTACCCCTTCACGACCAATCCTCCCGTGGAACAGTTCCTTCCACAGGGGAAAGTACGGGCGGCAGCCCAGGTAACACTCGCAGAACGCCACGAAGATGGCGAGCTGCTCGATGCTATTCGGCCCTAGATCTGATGGCTGGATGCTGTAGTACGCACAGAACCAGCAGAAGAAGAGCGAGGTGGGGAATCCGAGCCCCCTCTAGAGATGGTTGATACGTCGGAAACGTATCTATAATTTTTGATGCTCCATGCTTGTTTAGTATCTACTTTGCTTTGCTTTGTCTACACTTTGAGGTGTTTTTATATTTTTTCTGGAACTAACCTATTAACAAGTTGCCACAGTGCCAGTTGCCTGCTTTCTTCTATTTTTGGTTCCAGAAAGGCAGAAAATCAATATTCTCGGAATTGGACGGGACAAAAGCCAAAGTCAATATTTTATTGTGGGGGACACAAATCCAGAAGACGAAACAGAGACGCGAACCAGGGAGGCCAAACCCCCTAGGCGCGTCCAGGGGTGGGCCCATGCCTGGGCAGGGTGTGGCCCCCCTGGTCGCCTCCCGGCCTCGCCTATAAGAAGCCCCCGATGTAGAAACCCTAAGTACCCGATCAAAACTCCATGAAACTGTCTGTAGCCGCCGCCACCATCATCCCTAGATCGGGGGGATCTGAAGTTCTTCCCGGCACCCTGCCGGAGGGGAGATCATCCCGGGGGCCTTCTCTCCGGTATGATGCGTGAGTAGTTCCACCTTGGACTATGGGTCCATGTAGTAGCTAGATGGTTGTATCTCCTCCTTGTGCTTTCATGTATAGATCTTGTGAGATCCATTCATGATCAAGATCTAATCTATTTGTAATCATGCATGTTGTGTTTGCGGGGATTCGATGGATATTGAGATTATTATGTCAGTTTGGTTAATGGTTTTGTCTTTATGATTCTATCATGTTTGTGTTGTTTGTGATCTTGCATGCTCTCCATTGTTAGTAGCTATCTTGGCCGAGTAGTTGCTGGTGACTCCAAGAGGGGGTATTTATGCTCGATAGTGGGTTCATGCCTCTAGTTTCCAAGGGAAGCAACAGAAATCTCTTCGGTTGTAGATGTGTTGTTTCTACTAGGGAGAAAACAACGGTCTCTTGTTCATGGAACAAGTGGATTGTTTATCTTACACACTTTGCTTAAAGCAGTTGTCTGTTGCTTGCAACTTAATACTGGAGGGGGTTCGGATGATAACCTGAAGGTGGACTTCTAGTCATACATGCAGTTGGATGGCGGTCTATGTATATTGTTGTATTGTCCAATCGAATCTTATAGGATCTTTCTGACTAGTATTGCATTGTTATACCTTGCTCAGTTCCTATCAATTGCCCTGCTGTAATTTGTTTACCCTTCATGCCATGTTGTTTATCCAAGGAGAGCACCTCTAGTGAACTATGTACCCCGATCCAATCTTTACCATTAATACATCTTCTACTGTTACTGTTTACTTGTTGCAAACCACCATTATCTTCCACACCATACAGTTAATCCTTTGTTACAGCAAACCGGTGAGTTCGACAACCTCACTGATTCGTTGGGACAAAGTCTTGAGTTTGTGTTGTGCAGGTCTCCACGTTGTTTGCAACACCTATGTGACGTTTCCTTCCTCCTTCTGGTTCAATAACCTATGTCTCTACTGAGGGAAACTTGTTGTTGTGCTCATCACACCTTGCTCTTGGAGTTTCAACGAAGTGTCCCACGTCAACATTGGGTGCACGCATCAATGGCTAGTGAAACAAATGAATTTGCCGACGCGTGGATCTGGCTCCACCTCCCCGGACATGGGAATTCGCCATCTCCCGGCGCAGAGAATCCCTGCGTCCTCGAAGGACTTCAGCAACATCCTAGTACACTTGGACTTCCCCCACAATTCCTCCGGAGGCGCCATCGATTCAAGGGTCTGGGCTCGATAGATCGCTCATGATCGCTCTGGAGGGAATGGAATATTGAAGGATGCGCGGGTCCCCATCACTCTCCTTTTATAGCGGCAGGTTCCCGCCAATTTCGGAGAGCTGTTACCGTGCGGTGATTACGCCGATATTACCGTTAGATTATCCAACGGCTAGTTTGACCAGGCTGACGGTCCAACTTCGTCTAATCGACTCGCCGACCCATTCGCCAAAGCTGTGATTCAACCACTCGCCAAATTGGTGATTCAACCGATCGCCATTATCGTGACTGAAGATGCATGACAATGATTCTTTCTCTCATTGAAGGAGTCCGTCGCCGATTCGGTTGAACGTCCAAATTGGACCCGAATATTTCGACTGCCAAAGAACGTCCTTGGCATGAGAAGATCTCACGCGGACCGCGGAGAATGGCGGAGGCCGTCGCTGCCAGAGGGGAGCTCACGGGGACGACCTTTACGGACACCGTCACAATAGCTTTGGGGTGAATCCAAATGGAGCCTTTGCTGGATGTGCTGGATGCTGCTGCCTACCGTCTTTCGTGGCGCCCCTTTCGTGGCGCCCGGCTCTTTGATGTTAAGCACGGACAAGACAATAGCCAAAGTATGTCATTATTCATGATCTTCGACAAGGGATGCATTGCCATTCCAATTCACAGCACCACAAACAAAATGATGCAGAATACCCTAAAAAACAAAATGATGAAGAAGAGGAGCAAGCTGTACGACACGTTTCGAGGTGCTGACACGTATGGCTCGGAAAATTCGAGTTTAACTATGTACAAAGAGGAGTCAGGGGACGGGGTCCAAACAAAGCATTTAGTAATCCCATCTATCTATTATCTATTTCTATTATATAATAAAAATAATATAAGGGTGTTTTTCGAGGCACCTGGTTGATCCACATCATCTAGATTATTTTGACAGTTAGTTCTAATATTTGTGGCTAGGATTTAATGAGATACATAACAAGGTAGTTCCAATTGTCATGTCATATATCTAGACGATTATGTAGTCCATATACGTGTCCATATTTCTTTAGAAACAGGACTCCCGTGGTTAACTAAACATCCACGCTACACACACAAAAATTGAACGTGCAAAGCAGTTTATTTGGCAGGCAATACGAATCCGTCCCGAAAGAAAACATATAAGTAGAAATTAGCTAGCAGGGTACGTTTGAAAATAAAAGACCAGACCAGCTAGCTAGCCGTGTCTTCTAGCTGTCCGTTTGAAAGTAAAAGAGGAGATCAGCTGGCTAGCTAGCCAAGTCCGTTGGCGCAAACAAAAAGTACAATGGCTATATTTCATCTTTCTATTCCGATAATCAACAATTTGGAAGATTTGCTATGATTTTGGTTGTGTTTTGGCAGCAAAGTTTTCAAGGTAAATTGAAAATCCAGTGATTAGTAAAAGTACAATGATTTTATGTAAATTGAGGCGTCTGGCTTTTGTAAAGAATGCCATCTTAAATTTCTTGCAGTATATAATTTTTGGTTCAGGCCTCCTTTTCGGTGGATATTATTGTCTGGTTTGTATGATTTCACATTCTTAGAACCAAATACACTTATGGGAATCAACAAAGGAGTATGTGAGGAGTGATGTTTTCTGAAGCTCGGGATTTGAAATAAAAATAATGGTTGTGCACAAAGAGATGCCAAACTTATATACATGAGCAGAATCTTATACACCATACATTACCAAACTTAGTGTCGTAGTTTCCGGGTGAATTAGTTGATATACTTCATATCATCTTAAACCTAGGAACTAATTGTTTATATAGAGGACCTAAAATGTGCAAATTTTAATTATTAGGAATTGATCCGGTGGAGATTATTTGGTTTCTATGATTTTACATACTTAGAATACCTGGCATGTATTTTCTATGATGTACTCAAGTCAACATAAGAGAACAAATCATTCAACCATTCATAAAACCGTGCACAGATTAACTGCTAGAACTATACTATCGAAGTTGTGTATTCATGTTACATGGAACCAAGGAATTCCAGAACGACATAACATGTAATTATTTAAATACATAGAAAAATAATATATCAAAATTGATGACATTATAAAACTTAAAGCCATAATTATCTTACTTGAATTAGCAATGTAAAACATGTAAATGGATCGTCTAGGAATATTTTTGAACTTATATAGTACAAATTTGTGTTTACCTTTTTATAGGATCCTATTAATATACAAGATAATGTAAAAGTTTCACCATGGAACTTTGTTGAAGTTTATAAGGTTTCACATTTTGGAACTGCATAAGTAGTTGTGAGGAAGAAACTCGGACTAAGATAACAATTCTAATTGTTTAATTTGTATGAACTATTAACGATAATGAATTATTTTCTTTTATGTTCAAGCCAAAATTCGTCCATGTTAATTAAGCTTGAATACTTAATCGAACATCACACATATTTTTACCATTGAGATAATATTACATAGAACCAACACACATGTATCTTTTGATAGAAGAAGCAACAATTTTCAGCCCACAAAATTAAGTTTGTTAGATCTCTTATTTGCATATATCATAATCTTCTTAGAATATGATTTTATGGTCCTAGATCCATATTATTTCTTATCTTATAATGTGATATCTATGAACCATGATTCTATTTCTTAGATGCCTTCAACCTACTAAAGATGGTGCCCTCGCATTTGCGAGGGCCACCGTGCTAGTTTTTCACAAAATAACAACTTAAAACTAGTTTTTCTAAAATTCCTCCTAAAACCCATTTTAGTTAATACAGCTCGAAGCATGCCTATTTCGAGAAAACCCATTTTAGTTAAACTTGCTCCAAATACTTGTTATCCAAACATCCACTAAATGATGTCTAGATACATAAGTTCTAGAAAAAATCTAATTTTTTTATAATTTAGAACGGATAGAGTATATGCATATTGGTACGTGTTAAACTCATAAAAGTCAGAAAATCGTGCACGAAATGCTAATTGCCGCCCGCGCCGCAATTTGTTCATTATATTTCATGCGGAAAGTCAGAAAATGTTCATTATATTTTTGGAAATTTTTCAAAATTGGTTTATGGTTTATGAATTTGGTTCATGATTTTGTGAAATTGGTTCATGGTTTTTAAAAATATCTTCATGATTTTGAATCTGGTTCATGATTTTTAAAAATATCTTCATGATTTTCAAATTTCATTTTATGATTTTTGAATTTTGGTTCATGAGTTTTTGAAAAATGTTCATGTTTCAAAGAATCATGATTTTAATTTTTTTTCAAGAAATTCGAATTTATATTCATAATTTTTTAAAATCTTTAGAAATTTTTGAACATTGCTTTTAAATATTCTTATAAACATATTACAGTTCAGAATAAGATATAGAAAAAAGAAACAGAAAAAAAAGGAGCCACGGTCAAATTGGGCCGGCCCAGTTGCTGCCCGCTTCAGCGACGCGCGCGGCGATGAGCATGTCCCAAATTATGCTGTCAAGTGCCGCAAATGCTAAATACCGCTAAACGCGGTGCGGGAGGCTCGCGCCACACACCACGCGCCGCATTGGGCCGGCCCATTTTAACTTCTTTCTCTTTTTTCTGTCATTTTTTCTTTATTTTTCGGTTTTGTTTTTTCCCGTTATGCTTTGCTCTTTTTATTATCATTTCTATGTTTTTAAAGTTCTGGAATTTATAATTTATTCATAATTTCAAAAAATAATCATGTTTTTTAAAAATAATTCATAACTTTTGAAAAAGGTGACATTTTTTATAAAAATGTTCATGAATTTCGAATTTGATTCATGAATTTTGAACTTTTGGTTCATGGTTTCCGAAGTTTGGTTCATGAATTCTTAGTTTTGGTTCATGATTTACGAAATTTGGTTCATAAATTTAAAAATTAATTTATAATTTTCGAAAATGTTCATTATTTAGTATTAAACGCACCAAGCAGTATAATCGGAACAAATACATGAACACGTACGGTGCATCATGAAGCCGTAGCAGTTTTCATCGGTCAAATCGAACGGGCAAAAAAACAATCGCAGCAGGAAGCGGTAGCAGTTTCCATTGGCTGAGTCGAACGTGCAAAAGAATGTAAGAATGGCATGGCAGTGGTTACTCTAACGGATATCACCCTAATGGGTACCCATTACTCTACTTAGTACAAAACAAACTAAGTTTTAATAATACATCATTTTTTAAAAACTACTAGGAAACATACCCGTGCGTTGCAGCAGGATAGAAAAAATCAATCACTCTACGCGATAAAATCTTCACGTCCGGCACTATCCATAATTTGATGGAGAGGAAGGTGTAGCAGTATGTACACCATCGTTCTCAGTAGCAGCAACCAGCAAGGCCTCGATGATATACATGATGAGTGGGGTTTCTCTAAGACTGTCACCAAAGTCAGTACACGATTTGGGGAGAAACGGCCATGGGTAGCCTCACCACGAACTCGATCAACGAACAACAAAAAACATGGCTCTCGAGCATGCACATCCTCATAACCACATGTTAGCTATTGTCGCCCACTGCCACTTCCTCTTCCAGATCAACCGCCTCACGTGACGGCCACAATCATTGTTGTGCCCTCACGGTGCGAGCAGGAACGATGTAGGCTATAGTCCCTCGGCTTTATCATGGGAGTCTCATCAGCGTGAGCTTCCCAAGCTGCGGTAGTTCCCAAGCGACAGCGAAGAGCGCCGCTGCTATCTTTGTCCAAGGGGGACACTCCACACCTCGAGAGATGATGCTTCGAGGATATTTGTCCTCCGGGCTTGGAGGTCTTTCGATCTCAACACGGCGACCCATCCTGGTGGTGGACCAAGTGGCGTAGTCCCCGGCGCCGTCGCCAGCGGCCGTGTTGTGAGATCCATAAATCGAAGCGGTGGAGACAAAGGACTAGATTGCTCTCCTTTTTGTTTTCTAGGGTCCTTCGTGTAAAAGTAAAGGCCAAGATTGTATCTCATGTTATAGATAGGGTCCTTTTTGTAATTTTACCCATCGAGTAATGGAGTCTCTGGGGCCTTTAGGCCTATTCCCATTAAAAAAAACTAGATTTGCACCCTCCTTGTCAGAATCCTCGTTTGTTAGGCCTTTCACAATGGGTGGTTCTTAGCGGTGTGTATCCTAGACACTTTGCCTATGCGGCACCATAGTTAATGAGGAAAGAGATTGAGGTTGTATCTTAGCTAAGAAACACCTCTTGCATAAAATCATAGGCAAAAAGCATGGTTAGACCAATGAAATACATGTATGTTATCTAAATTATTAAATGTGGATACAACACTTAAGGCCTTTCATAATGGGTTGTATCTTAGCACGTTTTTATATGAGCAACTAAACTTAAAAACAACTATTACAATCCATTGTTTCTTAAGTGAAGTCTCTACATTTAATAATTTAGAGGGCATGCATGCATGTAATTGGTCTAGCAATGTTTTTTGCCTATGGTTCCGTGCAAGTGGTGTTTCTTAGCTAAGATACAACCCCACTCGCTTTCCTCATTAACTACAGTGTCACATAAGCAAAGTGTCTAGGATATGGAGCTAAGAAACCCCCATATAAAAAGTTTAAGAAACAATGCATTGAAGAAGTTGTATCTTAATAATTTATTCCTCCTAAGATAATATACTAGGATACACCTCATTGTGAAAGGCCTTGGCAACCAAATAAATGTATGAAATGTGCCGCAAAAGGAATTGCGGGCAATCAAAAAACATGTACTTTCAAGATCTGGATTTGGCCTAATAAACTACAGGGCTATGATCCCGAGGTACCTAAAATGGTTGGGGACACGCAAACACGCCCTGGAAGACGTAGTGTGAGTGATTGTGGTGGTGTGATTGCATTTGTATACTCATGTTATAATCATTGTTTCTTTAACCTTTAGGACTCTAAATCCTTTCACAACGGAGCGTGTCTTAGCTTATTATTCTAGATAGTAGTGTATCTTAAAAGATAACTAGTACACTGGATTGTATCTTAAGAGTTATATCTATATTTAATAATTTTGAGTACATGTATGCATGTGATTGGACTAACCATGTATTTTGTCTATGATACCGTGTAAGGCTTATAGCTAAGTTAATATACAACTTTACCTTCTTTCTTTATTAAATATAGTACCATGTAAACAATTTGCCTATGATAACGTGCTAACAAACGTCCATTAAGAAATGCCTAACAGGGTTGTAGTTTGTATTGTGATGGACAGATGGTGCGGTTGTCTCATTGTGTGTCGATGGTCTTTAGAATACATGAAGTTTTGTTTTACCTATAAACATATTTGATATCAAAAAATAGATTTGGTACCTGATATATCGTAAACGTATCTATAATTTTTTATGTTCCATGCTTGTTTAGTTTCTATTTTAATTTGCTTTGTCTACACTTTGAGGTGTTTTTATATGTTTTCTGGTACTAACTTATTAACAAGATGCCACAATGTCAGTTGTCTGTTTTCTTCTGTTTTTGGCTCCAGAAAAGACAGAAAATCAATATTCTCGGAATTGGACGGGA
Organism: Avena sativa; assembly: GCA_916181665.1. Lineage (NCBI taxonomy): Eukaryota > Viridiplantae > Streptophyta > Magnoliopsida > Poales > Poaceae > Avena > Avena sativa. The sequence continues at coordinate 527,084,026 of OV702294.1, forward strand.
CAAAAGCCAAAGTTAATACTTTACCATGGGGAACACGGAGGCAGAATACGAGATGGAGGAGAGCCACCAGGGGGCCACAACCCCTGGTCGCACGGCCAGGCCTGGCCCGCGCCTGGGGTGCGACCACCCTGGGCACCCTCTGTCTCGCCTCTTCGCCTATAAGAAGCCCCCGATACCAAAACCCTAAGTACCCGATCAATCTTCCACGAAGCAGTCCGTAGCCGCCACCATCGTCCCTAGATCGGGGGGATCTGAAACTCTTCCCGGCACCCTGCCAGAGGGGAGATAATCCCGGAAGCCTTCTTCATCATCATGCCAGCCTCCAGTATAAAGCGTGAATAGTTCCACCTTGGACGACGGATCCATGTAGAGCTAGATGGTTGTTTCTCCTCCTTTGTGCTACCATGTTTAGATCTTGTGAGCTCCGTTCATGATCAAGATCATCTATTTGTAATCATGCATGTTGTGTTTGCGAGGATCCGATGGATATTGAGATTACTATGTCAGACTGATTAATGGTTTTGTCTTATTGATTCTATCATGTCTGTGTTGTTTGTGATCTTGCATGCTCTCCATTTCTAGTAGCTATCTTGGCCAAGTAGATGCTAGTGACTCCAAGAGGGAGTATTTATGCTCGATAGTTGGTTCATGCCTCTATTTAATCTAAGGGAAGTGACGGAAATCTCTAAGGTTTTAGATGTGTTGTTGCTACTAGGGAGAAAACAACGGTCTCTTGTTCATGGAACAAGTGGATTGTTTACCTTACACACTTTACTTAAAGCAGTTATCTGTTGCTTGCAACTTAATACTGGAGGGGGTTCGGATGATAACCTGAAGGTGGATTACTAGTCATAGATGCAGTTGGATGGCGGTCTATGTATCTTGTTGTATTGGCCAATCAAATCTCATAGGATCATGAATGTCTAGTATTGCATTGTTATGCCTTGCTCTGTCTTATCAATTGTCCTGCTGTAATTTGTTTACCCAGCATGTCATGTTTGTTTATCTTAAGGAGAACACCTCTAGTGAACTATGGACCCCGGTCCAATCTTTACCATTGATATATCTTCCAATGTTACTGTTTACTTTCTGCAAACCACCATTACCTTCCACACCATACAGTTAATCCTTTATTTTCAGCAAACTTGTGAGATTGACAACCTCACTGTTCGTTGGGGCAAAGTCTTGAGTTTGTGTTGTGCAGGTTTCCAAGTTGCTAGCAACACCTTTGAGTCGTTTCCTTGCTCCTACTGGTTCGATAACCTTGGTTTCTTACTGAGGGAAAACTTTTCGTTGTGCTCATCATACCTTCCTCTCGGGGTCTCCCAACGAAGCTCAACAATCAGCTTAGCCATCGTCAAGTTTTTTCTGGCGCTGTTGTCAGGGAGGCTAAGGACGACTTGACAAGGGGTGTACTTCACAACCTTTCTCTTTACTTTGTTTTTGTTTTGCTTAGTTTCTTTTTCTTGGTTTTGTTTGCCTATTTTTATCAAAAATCACAAAAAATTAGTTTCATTTGGTTTGATTATCAAAAACATAAAAAAATTAGTTTCTGCTCTAGTTGCTATTGTTGTTGGCTTGCTCCACTTTTGCCAAAATGAACTCTGCTGAGAACACCAAGTTGTGTGACTTCACTAGCACAAACAATAATGATTTCCTAAGTACACCTATTGCTCCACCTGCTCCCGATGCTACCTTTTATGAAATTAAGCCTGCTTTGTTGAATCTTGTGATGAAAGAGCAATTTTCTGGTGCTAGTTCTGATGATGTTGCTACCCACCTCCATAACTTTGTTGAACTTTATGAGATGCAAAAATATAAGGATATAGATGGAGATATTATTAAGCTCAAGTTGTTTCCTTTCTCTTTGAGAGGAAAAGCTAAAGAATGGTTGCTATCCTTGCCTAGAAATAGTATTGATTCTTGGATTAAGTGCAAAGATGCTTTTATTTGAAAATACTATCCTCCTGCTAAGATTATATCTATGAAAACTGAAGTAATGAAATTTAAACAACTTTATAATGAACATGTTTCTCAAGCTTGGGAAAGAATGAAATCTTTGGTTAAGAATTGTCCCACTCATGGACTTACTGCTTGGATGATTATCTAGACTTTTTATGCAGGTTTAAACTTCTCCTCAAGAAACCTGTTGGATTCAGCTGCTGGAGGTACCTTTATGACCATTACCTTGGGGCTACAACAAAGCTCCTTGATAATATGATGGTTAACTATTCTGAATGGCACACTAAGAGAGCTCCACATGGTAAGAAGGTAAATTCTATTAAAGAAACTTCCTCTTTGAGTGATAAGATTGATGTTATCATGGCTATGCTTGTTAATGGAAAAGCTCATATTGATCCAAATAATGTTCCTTTAGCCTCTTTGGTTGCTCAAGAAGAGCAAGTTGATGTGAACTTCATTAGAAATAACAATTTCAACAACAATGCATATAGGAATAATTTTGGTAGTAACAACAATTATAGGACTTATCCTCCTAATAATGGCAATACCTATGGAAACTCCTACAACAATACTAGAAGTGCTCCCTCTGAACTTGAAGTCATGCTCAAAGACTTTATTAGTAAACAAACCACCTTCAACAAGATTGTGGAGGAAAAAAATTTGAATGTTGAGAAAAATATTTCCTCTTTGTCTGAAGCATAGTCCTCTTTGATTAATAAAATGGTTGCTAAACTTGAAATTTCGGAAAGTACCTTTGCTGCTACTCATGCTATACAAGTTACTATTGATGAAAATGTTAGACTGTTAGCCCAACTACATGCTAAGTGGGGAAGAGAAACTGAAATTGCTAGAAATAATAATGTGTGCACTATCACCACCACCAATATGGATGCCACTAAACCACAAGAAGTCCCTATTCCTCCTACCACAATGCCTAAACCCAATGAGTCTACCACTAGTGATGCTAAGTTTGATTTTGATCTTGATGGTTGCAACATTTTTTAAGTGATTATGTTCCTACAAAAGCTTGCTAGAAGTCCTAATGCTAGTGATATGAATGTAGCTTTCACCAAACATATTACAGATGCTCTCATTAAAATTAAGGAAGAAAAGTTGAAACACAAAGCCTCTATTCCTAGGAAAGTTGAAGATAGTTGGTAACCCATCATTAATATGCAAGTGAATGACTTTGATCTCAAAGCTTCATGTGACCTTGGTTCTAGTGTCTCTATTATTCCTAGAAATATTTATGAAATGCTTGATTTGCCATTTTTGGAAGATTGTTATTTGGATGTCCCACTTAATGATAATGCTAAAAAGAAACTCATGGGGAGTGTTAATGATTTTCTTATTATGGTTAACAATGCTTATGTCACTTTTGATTTCTATGTTTTGGATGTTGAATACAATACTTCTTGTCTTATTACTTTGAGAAGACCTTTTCTTAGAACTATTGGTGCCATCATAGGTATGAAATAAGGCACCATTAAATATCAATTTCCATTCAAGAAATGTATTGAACGCTTCCCTATGAGGAGAGAGAAGTTATTTTTTGCTCCTCCTTTGAAAGCAAGGTTTGATGTTAATGTTTCTTCATTTTGGAAGATAACCCAAAAGTTTTCTTGAGTCTTAGAAGTTATTACCTCTGTAATTACCTCTCTTTATCCTTTTTATTTGCTTTTTGTGCCAAGAATAACCTCTAATGAGAGGGAAGTAAGATTTGGGGAGTTGCTGTCTCGAAACAGATTTTTGTGCTCCACCGTAAAAATTCGTGTAAAATCTCTGTAAGTCAGATTGAGCTGTAATTTTATGAATAAATCACCCAGTATGTTATATAACTTTAGTTAGTTCAAAACTTTTTGATTTGAACAATATAAGGTCTTCGAAAAAATCGATTTCTACCTGCTGGTCTGTTTTGACAGATTTCTGCCATTATTTGCATTTGCTTCTTATTGATTCCCTTTTGGGTTCTTTTTTGAAAATTGAGATTTTTGAGGGTATTTATACAGTAGTTTTTGTCTTTAGTGAAAGTTTTTCTATTTTAAAACTAAACCCCAAGGGTCTATTATCTTTTTAATACACTAATGTTGCTAATGAAGATTGTGTGAAGTTTTGTATGAAGGAAAATTTTCAGGTGTAGAGAAAGAATGATGTAATGAGATGAAGAATGGAAAAAATCTCAAGCTTAGGGATGCCACCACGTGTCACCCCAAGAAATATTCAAGATGTACAAGCGTCAAAGCTTGGGGATGCCTAAGGCATCCCCTTCTTTATCAATAAAAAACTCAGGTCTTTCTAGACACTTCGTTTTTATTGTTTCATGCACTGTTGTGTTGTTCTTGGAGCGTTTTAGTTTTTGTTTTTTGTTTTTGGTTTGCTTAGTTTGCTTGAATAAAGTAGTTTGAACCCCCATTCTCGCTGTGTTGTTTCAAATAAGTTGATTGGTGTTGGAAAGGAATAGAAAGTTCTTGCTTGAATAGTATAACAGGACCTTGCTTTGACTGTGACTTAGACTTTATTATGTCATGCTAGATGTTGTTTTGACCTTATGCTTAGTGATTATTGATGTAGCATGAATTGTTCCAAACAATTGGGATTGCTTAATTGCCTTGAAGGAATCATGTGTTGTTTTAGCATACAAAAGCATAGTATTGTGCTATTCTCCTTTGATGCTTTGTTTGGGTTGACTTGGCACATGCTCACACCATGTTATGACTATGAACAAGTCACCATAGCCTCTATGATCATTTAGTCCTTGACTTGTAGTACCACTTTATGCTTTTATTAGTAATGTTTTGTCGTTCTGCATGATTATGACCATGATTGCTCTCTTAGTTGGTCGCTCCCAGTCTTTTGCTAGCCTCCTCTTGTATGAGTAAGCTCTACTCATGAATCCAACTCCCAAGAAACCAAGTTATTCCAAAGTGTCCACTATAAATTCCTATGCATGGTGTGTTACACCATTCCAAGTATATTCTTGTTTTCATCTACCTTCCAATTAAAAAGTCTCTTTGTTATGTGAAAACTTAGTGATTAAATCTCTCACAAACTTGATGGCACATTTTATTTTTATCGCCCCTAAATAAACTTGAACCATTATGTCATCTATGTTGTATATGCTTGCACTTATATGTTGGAATTAGCAGAACCATGCTGTCATGGGGAACGCTTTCAACATTGCACTTGTACATTGTACACAGTTGATATCATGCTCTTTTGTTTATGGATGTGTTAGTGTGAAATGAAAGGGGAGCTTGTAAGTCCATGGAGTTATGTATGTGTGTTAGAGAAACGCCTGGGCCGCTATCCTAAGCCATGCCTAATCATGGTGGAAACTTGCAGCATCACCATAGTGAGCAATCTATGAAGCATTCTTCTTATAAAAAAAGAGATTGAGAAAAAAGAAAAAATGAGAAAATAGGAAAGAGAGAAAAAAGCACCATTTTCTCATGGTAAATAAGAAGATTGCTGAGATGCTCATTGTCTGCTTACCTTGTTATTTTGATTATGGGATAGCTCCTGTATCATGTGTAAGGGGTACCCCGTTGGCGGTTCTCTATGATACACATGTACTTACTATGACAAGAACTTACCGGTAACTAAAATTGACTAGCATGAGGAGCGACCCTCGTATTCAAGGGATATGAGATTGCCAACTTATACTTTGTCAAGCATATACTCCATAGTTTGTTCACTTTAACATTAATCACTTCAATATGCTTATGATAGGGGCAATGAGAGCTGAAAGCTAACAAGTACCATAATTTTTGGAAGCTCTTTATGAAACTTAAATTCCTGCTTCCCTTTTATGAAGGGCCTTTCTTCCACCATTATATTGAGTCTTCACCTTCTATCCTTAGGCACCAATTAAGAGAGCATAGTTGCCATTCTTAGTTCTATGTGCATTGTCCCAAAACTTATTGGTTGATTCATATTGTTGATATTGCTTGTTCTTGAACTACTTGTATCTAGTCACTCTTATGAACTTTGAAGGTGTCCTATGCATTTATTTGCTACTCCATGAGGGACAAGATGAATGCCACTACGCTATGTTTTCTATATGTGAAACAAACAAACGTCTTTCAATGCATTGTTATTCATGATCTTTGTTTGTAACCTTTCATGTTGCATGCATAGTTAATTTGTCTTACTGTTAGAACTTCATCTTTCATGCTCATGTTTAGAGTTCTTTGATCTTAGTTTTCAATGCTTGCAAATGGTTTGATCTTGATTTTGATGGTGCATGTCACCTAAAAAATTATTATTTTTAGCACTTACCTACTCGAGGACGAGCAGGAGTTAAGCTTGGGGATGCTTGATACGTCATAAACGTATCTATAATTTTTTATGTTCCATGCTTGTTTAGTATCTACTTTGCTTTGCTTTGTCTAAACTTTGAAGTGTTTTTATAAGTTTTCTGGTACTAACCTATTAACAAGATGCCATAGTGCCAGTTGCCTGTTTTCTTCTGTTTTTGGTTCCAGAAAAGGCAGAAAATCAATATTCTCGGAATTGGACGGGACAAAACCCAAAGTCAATACTTTACCGTGGGGAACTCGAAGCCAGAATACAAGACAGAGGAGAGCCACCAGGGGGGCACACCCCCTGGCCACGTGGCCAGGCCTGGCCCGTGCCTGGGGGGTGCGGCCACCTTGGGTGCCCCCTGCCTCGACTCTTCGCCTATAAGAAGCCCCCGATATCAAAACCCTAAGTACCCGATCAATCTTCCACGAAACTGTCCGTATCCACCGCCACCATCGTCCCTAGATCGGGGGATCTGAAGCTCTTCCCGGCACCCTGCTGGAGGGGAGATCATCCCGGAGTCCTTCATCATCATCATGCCAGCCTCCGGTATGAAGCGTGAGTAATTCCACCTTGGACTACGGGTCCATGTAGTAGCTAGATGGTTGTTTCTCCTCATTTGTGCTACCATGTTTAGATCTTGCAAGCTCCGTTCATGATCAAGATCATCTATTTGTAATCATGCATGTTGTGTTTACGAGGGTTCGATGGATATTGAGATTACTATGTCAGACTGATTAATGGTTTTGTCTTATTGATTCTATCATGTCTGTGTTGTTTGTGATCTTGCATGCTCTCCATTTCTAGTAGCTATCTTGGCCAAGTAGATGCTAGTGACTCCAAGAGGGAGTATTTATGCTCGATAGTGGGTTCATGCCTCTATTTAATCTAAGGGAAGTGACAGAAATCTCTAAGGTTTTAGATGTGTTGTTGCTACTAGGGAGAAAACAACGGTCTCTTATTCATGGAACAAGTGGATTTTTACCTTACACACTTTGCTTAAAGCAGTTATCCGTTGCTTGCAACTTAATACTGGAGAGGGTTCGGATGATAACCTGAAGGTGGATTACTAGTCATAGATGTAGTTGGATGACGGTCTATGTATCTTATTGTATTGCCCAATCAAATCTCATAGGATCATGAATGTCTAGTATTGCATTGTTATGCCTTGCTATGTCCTGTTAATTGCCCTGTTGTAATTTGTTTACCCAGCATGCCATGTTTGTTTATCTTAAGGAGAACACCTCTAGTGAACTATGGACCCAGGTCCAATCTTTACCATTGATACATCTTCCACTATTACTTTTTACTTTCTACAAACCACCATTACCTTTCACACCATATAGTTAATCCTTTGTTTTCAGGAAACCAGTGAGATTGACAACCTCACTGTTTGTTGGGGAAAAGTCTTAAGTTTGTGTTGTGTAGGTTTCCAAGTTGCTAGCAACACCTTTGAGTCGTTTCCTTTCTCCTACTAGTTCGATAACCTCAGTTTCTTATTCAGAGAAAACTTACTGTTGTGCTCATCATACCTTCCTCTTGGGGTCTCCATACGAAGCTCAACAATCAGCTGAGCCATCGTCATTACCCGAGCTCCATGGAGTACTTTACTTAAAAAATTAGAAAACTCGATTTCAAAGCTTCAAAAAAATGTAGTAAACTATGTATATTATGAGCATGCAAAATTTTATTGTGAAATAGTACTTTGTATTTTTTGGATCCGCAAAAAATGGATAATTTTTGGAAGATTCAAAGTTGCACCGATCACGCTCCCAGATTTGAATTTCCATCATTTTTATCAAGGATAGAATATTTGGTAATTCGTATTGAAATTTTACATACGGGTAGAATAAATCATTGACTACAACCTAGTATTCTTTTTATCCTTTTGAATCTTTGAATTTGAATTTTTTGAAGATTTAAAAAAACTCCATGGAGTTCGGGTGCCAAAACGACGCACTCGATTTGATATCCACCTTTTGATTTGGTACAAGTAGTGATTTTGAGTGGGAAAATGACATGTATCCCCCGGATGATGGAATCGTTCGGGTTGCTCACACGCCCACGCGTCCCTGGAGGCCCCACCCACCTCCTGCCTTATCTCTTCAACATGAATGAAACTGAGGCACTCCTCTTCATCCCCGCAACCGCAGCCTCCCTTCCATCTCCTCCGCTCCCTCCACATCATAGAATAATGTGCTGGCGGTGGTGAGGAATACTGACGCGCTTGAGTGCACGGCGTGCCTCTCGGGGACTGGCGGCAGTGGCCCGACCTTGCAGCACCGCAGCCGTCTTCGAAGGCGCACTGAGATCTCCCTCCTGCAGCTTGGGGGCTCGAGGGCAAGGGCGATGCGGGCGTAGTCACCACCACCATGACTTCTCTACTCGAGCTTCTGCACCAGGTTGCCGCCTTTCGACCTCCAGCCCGAGTTGCGCATCCCTGCTTCTGCGTGCGAGGTGTGGCCATGGATATTGCTACAGGGGAGGTCGGGATTTGCTACAATAGGAAGAGGTCCTTGCTACCGTGGGTGGCAGATATTGCTACAAGGGTGAAGGCTGGCCTTGGTATTGCCGGTGAGTGGTGTTGCTACAAAGGGCGGGAGGCCTTGTGATACGTTGGAAACGTATCTATAATTTTTGATGCTCCATGCTTGTTTAGTATCTACTTTGCTTTATGATACGTCAGAAACGTATCTATAATTTTTGATGCTTCATGCTTGTTTAGTATCTACTTTGCTTTACTTGTCCACACTTTGAGGTGTTTTTTACATGTTTTCTGGTACTAACCTATTAACAGGTTGCAATAGTGCCAGATGCCTATTTTCTGTTGTTTTTGGTTTCAGAAAAGTTAGTAAAGAAATATTCTTGGAATTGGACGGGATAAAGGACAAAGTAAATTACTTTCTGTGGGGAAAAAGAAGTCCATAGGAGAGCCCGAGGGGTCGGCCAGAGGGGCCAGACCCACCCCAGGCACGGGTGGGCCCCACCTCGTGCCTGGCTAGGGTTTTGTCGTCCTGGTGGCCGCCTCGGTATCTCCCTTCTCCTATAAGAATCCTCCGATACAGAAACCCTGGGTACCCAATCATAAATCCACGAAACCGTCTGTAGCCACCGCCACCATCGTCCCTAGATCAGGGGGATCTGAAGTTCTTCCCGGCATCCTGCCGGAGGGGAGATCATCCGGAGGCCTTCTCTCTGGTATGATGCGTGAGTAGTTCCACCTTGGACTATGGGTCCATGTAGTAGCTAGATGGTTGTATCTCCTCCATTGTGCTTTCATGTATAGATCTTGTGAGCTCCGTTCATGATCACGATCTAATCTATTTGTAATCATGCATGTTGTGTTTGCGGGGATCCTATGGATATTGAGATTATTATGTTGGTTTGAGTAATGGTTTTGTCTTTATGATTCTATCATGTCTATGTTGTTTGTGATCTTGCATGCTCTTCGTTGTTAGTAGCTATCTTGGCCAAGTAGTTGCTAGTGACTCCAAGAGGGGATATTTATGCTCGATAGTGGGTTCATGCCTCTAGTTTCCAAGGGAAGTGACAATAATATCTTCGGTTATAGATGTGTTGTTGCTACTAGGGAGAAAACAACAGTCTCTTGTTCATGGAACATGTGGACAGTTTACCTTACACACTTTGCTTACAGCAGTTGTCTGTTGATTGAAACTAAATACTGGAGGGGGTTCGGATGATAACCTGAAGGTGCACTTCTAGTCATAGATGCAGTTGGATGGCGGTCTATGTATATTGTTGTATTGCCCAATCAACCTCATAGGATCTTTCTGACTAGTAATTGCTTTGTTATGCCTTGCTCAGTTCCTGTGAATTGCCTTGCTATAATTTGTTTACCCTTCATCCCATGTTGTTTATTTAAGGAGAGCACCTCTAGTGAACTATGGACCCCGGTCCAATCTTTACCATTGATACATCTTCCACTGTTACTTGTTTACTTGCTGCAAAACATTACCTTCTACACCATACGTTTAATCCTTTGTTACAGCAAACCGGTGAGCTTGACAACCTCACTGATTTGTTGGGGAAAAGTCTTGAGTTTGTATTGTGTAGGTCTCCGTGTTGCTTGCAACACCTATGTGACGTTTCCTTCCTCCTTCTGGTTCGATAACCTCGGTCTCAACTGAGGGAAAACTTGCTGCTTGCTGCTTCACACCTTGCTCTTGGGGTTCCCAACAGGATCCACATCAACAGGCGCCATCAACAAGTTTTCTGGCGCCGTTGCTAGGGACTAAAAGGTTATCAAACTTCTTCCTCCCCGTCAAGCCAACAAGTTTTCTGGCACCGTTGCCAGGGAGGCCAAGGACGTCTTCACTAAGGGAGTCCTTCACTTCCTTTCTCTTTACTTTGTTTTTAGTTTGGTTTGTTTCTTTTGCTTGGTTTTGTTTGCCTCTTTTGAAAAAACACAAAAAAATTAGTTCCTGCTCTAGTTGCTGGTCTTTCATTGCCTTGCTTTGCCATGCTTTCTATCAATGGATGGTTTCTTTGAAACTAGTTCTTATTGGCAAGGTGGGTTCACGGAAGAACAAATGTATTATTATAAGGAACACCGTTTGTCACAAAAAGGGAAACACTTATGGGAACAAATTGATAAGTTGAATACTATTGCTAGAGACGTGTGCTCTACTTATAATGTTACTTATTGCTTTGATAAGTCCTGCTGCTGTAGGAGGTATAAACACCTGCCTTTTCAATGTGCGTATAATGATAATGTTACCATATCCTCTTATGTTAAAGTAAATTATGACTTTTATGATGTGTAACAAATTGAAGAATTTATTGCCTTCAAGGGTGCATTTGAACTTGCCAGTTTGCTTGAAAATACTGATGATGCAACTTATGAACATGAGGTTTATGAGATACTTAAATTTTGCTTTGACAATTATAAGGAAGCAAATGGCTATATTCTTGAATATTTTGATAGGTGTTTTCCACAACTGGAAGAGACTAATGCCTTGCACGAGCCTATGGAAGAAGAAATTGTTGAAACTAGAAGCTCATTAGATGAAAAAGAGGAGGAGGGTGATGAACAAAAGGAGGAAGAATGGATCTACCCATGTCTACCTTCTAATGAGAGTAACTCTTTACCTCTTATATTATTTGATTGTCCCCCATGCTTACCAAAGGAGGATGAATGTTATGTTCCTATGGATCCTTTTGAAATATCTACTTTGGGTAAAACCTGTGAAGGTTTTAATCCCACTATTTGTGAGCTTGATAGAGATTCTGTGATTGTAGATCATGAAAAGCATGCTTTCATGAGTTTATTCATGATGCTACTAAAAATTATTCCGAGAGAGGGAAACATGGTCTTATGTATCTCAACAATATTAAGTTTTCCCTCTTTATGTTGAAAATCTTGAAGTTGCACTTGTTTTGCTTTCCTATGCCTATTGCTTTGTGCTTTCATGACTTGTTTCTTTACAATATTTCTATGCATAGGAAGTGAGTTAGACTTAAATGTGCTTTGAATTTGCTTCTTGATGCTCTCTTTGACTTCAATTCATAATTCTTATGTGAGCATCTTCTCAAGCTTCTTGTGCCTAACTTAAAGGTGTTAAAAAAGTACTTGTTGGGAGATAACCCAAGAGTTTCCTTGAGTCTTGGAAGTTATTACTTCTGTAATGACCTATCCTTATCCTTTTTGTTTGCTTTTTGTGCCAAGAATGACCTCTAATGAGAGGGAAGTAAGATTTGGAAAGTTGTTGTCCCGAAATAGATTTCTGTCCTCCACCAAAAAAAATCGTGAGGAGGCTCTATAAATCGAATTCAGCTGAAAATTTATGAATACATCCCCCAGTATGTTAGATCACTTTCTTTAGTTCTACACTTTTTTATTTGAGCAACAGAAGATTTTCGAAAAAATCGGTTTCTACCTGATGGTATGTTTTAACAGATTTCTATCATTATTTGCATTTGCTTCTTATTGATTCCTTTTTGAGTTCTCTTCAGGTAAATTGAGCTTTTTGAAGGAGTTACTACAGTAGCTTGTGTTTTTAGTGAAAATCCTTGCTGTTCCAAAGCTTTGCCCGTGGTCTAATATCTTTTGAATACACTAATGTTCCTAATGAAGATTGTGTGAAGTTTTGTGTGAAGGAAAAATTTCAGGTGTAGAGAGAGAATGATGCAATGAGATGAATAATGGACAAAAGCTCAAGCTTGGGGATGCCACCATGGTGTCACCCCAAGAAATATCCAAGAGGTACAAGTGTCAAAGCTTGGGGATGCCCAAGGCATCCCCTTCTTCATCAATAAAAAGCGCAGGTCTGTGTAGACACTTTATTTTTATTGTTTCATGCACAGTTGTGTTGCTCTTGGAGCATCTTAGTTTTTGTTTGCTTTGCTTAGTTTGTTTAGTTTGCTTGAATAAATTAGTTTGGACCCCCGTTCTCGCTGTGTTATTTTGCAACTAAGTTTGCTTGGTGTTGGAAAGGAGTAGTAAGTTCTTGCTTGAAGTGCAAGAGGAGCTTGCATTGACTGTGACTTAGACTTTACCATGACATGCTAGGTGTTGTTTTAGCATTATGCTTAGTGATTATTATTGTAGCATGTATTGTTCCAAACAATTGAGATTGCTTAGTGTGCCTTGAAGAAATTATGTGTTGGTTTAGCACGCAAAAAAGCATAGTATTGTGGTATTCTCCTTTGATGCTTTGCTTAGGTTGACTTGGCACATGCTCACACCATGTTATGACTCTCACAAGTCACCTTTAGCCTTTATGATCATTTAGTCCTTGACTTGTAGTACCACTCTTTGCTTTGATTAGTATGCTTTGTTGCATTGCATGATTATGGCCATTATTGCTCTCTTAGTTGGTTGCTCCCAGTCTTTTGCTGGACTCCACTTGTATGAGTAAGTTCTACTCATGCCTCCAACTCCCAAGAAACCAAGTTATTCCAAAGTGTCCACTATAAACTCCTATGCATGGTGTGTTACACCATTCCAAGTATATTCTTGTTTTCAACTATCTTCCAATTAAAAACTATTTCGTTATGTGAAAACTTAGTGATTAAAGCCCTCACGAACTTGATGGCACGCTTTATTCTTGGCCCCTAATAAACTTGAACCATTGTGACAACTTTGTTGTATATGCTTGCACTTATAAGTTGGAATTAGCAGAACCGTGCTGTCACGGGGAACGTTTTCAACATTGCACTTGTACCTTGTTGTACTCAGTTGATATCATGTTCTTTTGTCTATGGATGTCACCGGTGTGAAATAAAGAGGGAGCTTGTAAGTCCATGGAGTTTGTATCCTGTGTTAGAGAAACGCCTGGGCCGCTAGCCTAAGCCATGCCTAATCATGGTGGAAACTTGCAGCATCATCATAGTGATCTATCTATGAAGCATCCTCAATAAAAATCTATGCATATGGTAAATAAAAAGATTGCTAAGATGCTCATTGCCTGCTTGCCTTGTCATTTTGGTTATGGGAAATCTTCTGTACCATGTGCAAGGGGTACCCCGTTGGCAGTTCTCAATGATATGCAAATACTTATAGAGACAAGAACTTACTTGGACCCAAAGTTGAGTATGCATGAGGTGTGGCCCATGTATTCAAGGGGCATGAGATTGCCTACTTATACTCCGTCAAGCATATACTCCAGCTTTGCCACTTTAACCTTAACCACTTCAAGATGCTTGTGATAGGGGAAATGAGGGCTGAAAGCTAACAAGTACCATAATTTTTGGAAGCTCTTTTTGAAACTTGTAATCCCTGCTTCCTTTACAAAAAGGCATTTCTTCCACCACTATTGAGTCTCCACCTTATACCTTTAGGCACCATTAAGAGAGCATAGTTGTCATTCAGTGTGCAGTGTTCCAAAGCTTATTAATTGATGCATATTGTGTTATTACTTGCTCTTGTGCTACTTGTTTCTAGTCACCCTTGTGAACTTTGTAGGTGCCCTATGCATTTTATTGCTACTCTATGAGGGACAAGCTGATTTCCACTATGCTATGTTTTCTACATGTGAAACAAACAAACGTTTTTCAGTGCATGTTATTCATGATCTTTGTTTGTAGCTTGTCATGTTGCATGCATAGTTACTATGTCCTATTGTTAGAACTCCATCTTTCATGCACATGTTTAGAGTTCTTTGATCCCAGCTTTTAATGCTTGCAAATGGTTGGATCTTTGTGAGGGTGCATGTCACCTCAAAAATTATTCTTTTATCACTTACCTACTCGAGGACAAGCATGAGTTAAGCTTGGGGATGCTGATACGTCGGAAACATCTCTATAAATTTTTATGCTCCATGCTTATTTAGTATCTACTTTGCTTTACTTGTCCACATTTTGAGGTGTTTTTTACATGTTTTCAGGTACTAACCAATTAACAAGTTGCAACAGTGCCAGATGCATGTTTTCTGCTATTTTTGGTTTCAGAAAAGTTATTAAAGAAATATTCTCGGAATTGGACGGGACCAAGGACAAAGTCAATTACCTTCCCTGGGGAACAAGAAGTCCACAGGAGAGCCCGAGGGGCCAGCCAGAGGGGCCAGACCTAGCCCAGGCGCGGGTGGGCCCCACCCCGCGCCAGTTACTAGGGTTTGGTCGCCCTGGCGGCCGCCTCGGTCTCCCCCTCGCCTATAAGAAACCCCCGATACAGAAACCCTGGGTACCCGATCAGAAATCCACGAAACCGTCTGTAGCCGCCGCCACCTTCGTCCTAGATCGAGGGGATCTGAAGTTCTTCCCGGCACCCTGCCGGAGGGGAGATCATCCCGGAGGCCTTCTCTCCGGTATGATGCGTGAGTAGTTCCACCTTGTACTATGGGTCCATGTAGTAGCTAGATGGTTGTATCTCCTCCTTTGTGCTTTCATGTATAGATCTTGTGAGCTCCGTTCATGATCAAGATCTAATCTATTTGTAATCATGCATGTTGTGTTTGCGGGGTCCGATGGATATTGGGATTATTATGTTGGTTTGATTAATGGTTTTGTCTTTATGATTCTATCATGTCTGTGTTGTTTGTGATCTTGCATGCTCTCCGTTGTTGGTAGCTATCTTGGCAAAGTAGTTGCTAGTGACTCCAAGAGGGGGTATTTATGCTCGATAGTGGGTTCATGCCTCTAGTTTCCAAGGGAAGTGACAATAATCTCTTCGGTTGTAGATGTGTTGTTCCTACTAGGGAGAAAACAACGGTCTCTTGTTCATGGAACATGTGGACTGTTTACCTTACACACTTTGCTTAAAGTAGTTGTCTGTTGCTTGCAACTTAATACTGGAGGGGGTTCGGATGATAACCTAAAGGTGGACTTCTAGTCATAGATGTAGTTGGATGGAGGTGTATGTATATTGTTGTATTTCCCAATCAACCTCATAGGATCTTTCTGACTAGTAATTGCATTGTTATGCCTTGCTCAGTTCCTGTCAATTGCCCTGCTGTAATTTGTTTACCCTTCATGCTATGTTGTTTATTTAAGGAGAGCACCTCTAGTGCACTATGGACCCTGGTCCAATCTTTATCATTGATACATCTTCCACTGTTACTTGTTTACTTGTTGCAAACCATTACCTTCCACACCATACGTTTATCCTTTGTTATAGCAAACCGGTGAGCTTGACAACCTCACTAATTCGTTGGGGCAAAGTCTTGAGTTTGTGTTCTGCAGGTCTCCGCGTTGCTTGCAACACCTGTGTGACGTTTCCTTCCTCCTTATGGTTCGATAACCTTGGTCTCAACTGAGGGAAAACTTGCTGCTTGCTGCTTCACACCTTGCTCTTGGGGTTCCCAATAGGCTCCACATCAACAGGCGCCATCAACAAGTTTTATGGCGCCGTTGCCGGGGAGGCCAAGGACGTCTTCACTAGGGGAGTCCTTCACTTCCTTTCTCTTTACTTTGTTTTTAGTTTGCTTTGTTTGTTTTGGTTGGTTTTGTTTGCCTCATTTCAAAAAACACAAAAAAATAGTTCCTGCTCTAGTTGCTGGTCTGTCATTGCCTTGCTTTGCCATGCTTTCTATCAATGGATGGTTTCTTTGAAACTAGTTCTTATTGGCAAGGTGGGTTCACGGAAGAACAAAAGTACTATTATAAGGAACACCATTTGTCACAAAAAAGGGAAACACTTATGGGAACAAATTGATAAGTTGAATATTATTGCTAGAGACGTGTGCTCTACTTATAATGTTACTTATTGCTTTGATTATTCCTGCTATTGTAGGAGGTATAAACACCTGGATTTTCAATGTGAGTATAATGATAACGCTACCATATCCTCTTATGTTAAAGGAAATTATGAATTTTATGATGTGGAACAAATTGAAGAATTTATTGCCTTCAAGGGTGCATTTGAACTTGCCAGTTTGCTTGAAAATACTGATGATGCACCCTATGAACATGAGGTTTATGAGATACTTAAATTTTGCTTTGACAATTACAAGGAAGCAAATGGCTATATTCTTGAATATTTTAATAGGCGTTTTACACAACTGGAAGAGACTAATGCCTTGCAGGACCTATGGAAGAAGAAATTGTTGAAACTAGAAGCTCATTAGATGAAAAGAGGAGGAGAGTGATGAACAAAAGGAGGAAGAATGGATCTACCCAAGTCTACCTTCTAATGAGAGTAACTTTTTACCTCTTATATTATTTGATTGTCCCTCGTGCTTACCAAAGGAGGATGAATGTTATGTTCCTGTGGATCCTTTTGAAATATCTACTTTGTGTAAAACCTGTGAAGGTTTTAATCCCACTATTTGTGAGCTTGATAGAGATTATGTGATTGTAGATCATGAAAAGCATGCTTTATGTGATAGCTATGTTCTTGAGTTTATTCATGATGCTACTGAAAATTATTTTGAGAGAGGGAAACATAGTCTTATGTATCTCAACAATATTAAGTTTCCCCTTTTTATGTTGAAAATCTTGAAGTTGCACTTGTTTTGCTTTCCTATGCCTATTGCTTTGTGCTTTCATGACTTGTTTCTTTACAAGATTCCTATGCATTGGAAGTGGGTTAGACTTAAATGTGTTTTGAATTTGCTTCTTGATGATCTCTTTGACTTCAATTCATAATTCTTATGTGAGCATCTTCTCAAGCTTCTCGTGCCTAACTTAAAGGTGTTAAAGAAAAGTACTTGTTGGAGATAACCCAAGAGTTTCCTTGAGACTTGGAAGTTATTACTTCTGTAACGATCTCTCCTTATCCTTTTTGTTTGTTTTTTTGTGTCAAAAATGACCTCTAATGAGAGGGAAGTAAGATTTGGGGAGTTGCTGTCCCGAAACAGATTTCTGTCCTCCACCAAAAAAAATCATGAGGAGGCTCTGTAACTCCAATTGATCTGAAAATTTACGAATAAATATCCCAGTATGTTATATAACTTTCGTCAGTTCAACACTTTTTGATTTGAGCAATGTAAGATTTTTGACAAAATCGGTTTCTACCTACTGGTATGTTTTAATAGATTTCTGCCATTATTTGCATTTGCTTCTTATTGATTCCTTTTTGAGTTCTCTTCAGGTAAATTGAGATGTTTGAAGGAGTTACTATAGTAGCTTGTGTTTTTAGTAAAAAGCCTTGCTGTTCCAAAGCTTTGCTAGTGGTCTAATATCTTTTCAATACACTAATGTTGCTAATGAAGTTTGTGTGAAGTTTTGTGTGAAGGAAAAATTTCAGGTGTAGAGAGAGAATGATGCAATGAGATGAAGAATGGACAAAAGCTCAAGCTTGGGGATGCCACTGTGGTGTCACCCCAAGAAATATCCAAGAGGTACAAGTGTCAAAGCTTGGGGATGCCCAAGGCATCCCCTTCTTCATCAATAAAAAGCTCAGGTCTGTTTAGACACTTCATTTTTATTGTTTCATGCATAGTTGTGTTGCTCTTGGAGCGTCTTAGTTTTTGTTTGCTTTGCTTAGTTTGTTTAGTTTTCTTGAATAAAGTAGTTTGGACCCCCGTTCTCGCTGTGTTGTTTGGCAAATAAGTTTGCTTGGTGTTGGAAATGAGTAGTAAGTTCTTGCTTGAAGTGCAAGAGGAGCTTGCATTGACTGTGACTTAGACTTTACCATGACATGCTAGGTGTTGTTTTAGCATTATGCTTAGTGATTATTGTTGTAGCATGTATTGTTCCAAACAATTGAGATTGCTTAGTGTGCCTTGAAGAAATAATGTGTTGGTTTAGCACGCAAAAAAGCATAGTATTGTGGTATTCTCCTTTGATGCTTTGCTTGGGTTGACTTGGCACATGCTCACACCATGTTATGACTCTCACAAGTCACCTTTAGCCTTTATGATCATTTAGTCCTTGACTTGTAGTACCACTCTTTGCTTTGATTAGTATGCTTTGTTGCATTACATGATTATGGCCATTATTGCTCTCTTAGTTGGTTGCTCCCGGTCTTTTGCTAGCCTCCACTTGTATGAGTAAGTTCTACTCATGCCTGCAACTCCCAAGAAACCAAGTTATTCCAAAGTTTCCACTATAAACTCCTATGCATGGTGTGTTACACCATTCCAAGTATACTCTTGTTTTCAACTATCTTCCAATTAAAAACTATTTTGTTATGTGAAAACTTAGTGAGTAAATCCCTCACGAACTTGATGGCACGCTTTATTCTGGGCCCCTAATAAACTTGAACCATTTTGACAACTTTGTTGTATATGCTTGCACTTATAAGTTTGAATTAGCAGAATCGTGCTGTCACGGGGAACGTTTTCAACATTGCACTTGTACATTGTTGTACTCAGTTGATATCATGTTCTTTTGTCTATGGATGTCATAGGTGTGAAATAAAGAGGGAACTTGTAAGTCCATGGAGTTTGTATCCTATGTTAGAGAAACGCCTGGGCCACTAGCCTAAGCCATGCCTAATCATGGTGGAAACTTGCAGCATCACCATAGTGAGCTATCTATGAAGCATCCTCAATAAAAATCTATGCATATGGTAAATAAAAAGATTGATGAGATGCTCATTGTCAGCTTGCCTTGTCATTTTGGTTATGGGAAAGATCATGTACCATGTGCAAGGGGTACCCCGGTTCTCAATGATATGCAAATACTTATAGTGACAAGAACTTACATGGACCCAAAGTTGAGTATGCATGAGTTGTGGCCCTCGTATTCAAGGGGCATGAGATTGCCAACTTATACTTCGTCAAGCATATACTCCAGCTTTGCCACTTTAACCTTAACCACTTCAACATGCTTATGATAGGGGCAATGAGGGCTGAAAGCTAACAAGTACCATAATTTTTGGAAGCTCTTTTTGAAACTTGTAATCCCTGCTTCCTTTACAAAAAGGCATTTCTTCCACCACTATTGATTCTCCACCTTCTACCTTTAGGAACCATTAAGAGAGCATAGTTGTCATTCAATGTGCAGTGTTCCAAAGCTTATTAATTGATGCATATTATGTTATTACTTGCTCTTGTGCTACTTGTTTCTAGTCACCCTTGTGAACTTTGCAGGTTTCCTATGCATTTTATTGCTACTCTATGAGGGACAAGCTGATTTCCACTATGCTATGTTTTCTGCATGTGAAACAAACAAATGTTTTTCAATGCATGTTATTCATGATATTTGTTTGTAGCTTGTCATGTTGCATGTATATTTACTATGTCCTATTGTTAGAACTCCATCTTTCATGCACATGTTTAGAGTTCTTTGATCCCAGCTTTCAATGCTTGCAAATGGTTGGATCTTTGTGAGGGTGCATGTCACCTCAAAAATTATTCTTTTATCACTTACCTACTCGAGGACAAGCATGAGTTAAGCTTGGGGATGCTGATACGTCGGAAACGTATCTATAATTTTTGATGCTCCATGCTTGTTTAGTATCTACTTTGATTTACTTATCCAGACATTGAGGTTGTTTTTACATGTTTTCTGGTACTAACCTATTAACAAGTTGCAACAGTGCCAGATGCTTGTTTTCTGCTGTTTTTGGTTTCAGAAAAGTATTAAAGAAATATTCTCGGAATTGGACGGGACCAAGGGCAAAGTCAATTACTTTCCCTAGGGAACAAGAAGTCTAGAGGAGAGCCCAAGGGGCCGGCCAGAGGGGCCAGACCCAGCCCAGGTGCAGGTGGGCCCCACCCCGCGCCTGGCTAGGGTTTGGTCGCCCTAGCAGCCGCCTCGGTCTCCCCCTTCGCCTATAAGAAGCCCCCGATATAGAAACCCTGGGTACCCGATCAGAAATCCACGAAACCGTTTGTAGCCGCCACCATCGTCCCTAGATCGGGGGATCTGAAGTTCTTCCCAGCACCCAGCCGGAGGGGAGATCATCCAAGAGGCCTTCTCTCCGGTATGATGCGTGAGTAGTTCCACCTTGTACTATGGGTCCATGTAGTAGCTATATGGTTGTATCTCCTCCTTGTTTCTTTCATGTATAGATCTTGTGAGCTCCGTTCATGATCAAGATCTAATCTATTTGTAATCATGCATGTTGTGTTTGTGGGGATCTGATGGATATTGAGATTATTATGTTGGTTTGATTAATGGTTTTGTCTTTATGATTCTATCATGTCTGTATTAGTAGCTATCTTGGCCAAGTAGTTGCTAGTGACTCCAAGAGGGGTATTTATGCTCGATAGTGGGTTCATGCCTCTAGTTACCAAGGGAAGTGACAGAAATCTCTTCGGTTGTAGATGTGTTGTTGCCACTAGGGAGAAAACAACGGTCTCTTGTTCATGGAACATGTGGACTGTTTACCTTACACACTTTGCTTAAAGCAGTTGTCTGTTGCTTGCAACTTAATACTGGAGGGGGTTCGGATGATAACCTAAAGGTGGACTTCTAGTCATAGATGCAGTTGGATGGCGGTCTATGTATCTTGTTGTATTGCTCAATCGAATCTCATAGGATCTTTTTGACTAGTAATTGCATTGTTATGCCTTGCTCAGTTCCTGTCAATTGCCCTACTGTAATTTGTTTACCCTTCATGCCATGTTGTTTATCTAAGGAGAGCACCTCTAGTGAACTATGGACCCCGGTCCAATCTTTACCATTGATACATCTTCCACTGTTACTTCTTTACTTGCTGCAAACCATTACCTTCCACACCATACGTTTAATCCTTTGTTACAGCAAACCAGTGAGCTTGACAACCTCACTGATTCGTTGGGGCAATGTCTTGAGTTTGTGTTGTGCAGGTCTCCGTGTTGCTTGCAACACCTGTGTGACGTTTCCTTCCTCCTTCTGGTTCGATAACCTCGGTCTCTACTAAGGGAAAACGTGCTGCTGTGTTGCTTCACACCTTGCTCTTGGGGTTCCCAACAAGACTCCACATCAAGCACCAAGTTCTCTGGCGCCACCAAGGAGTCATCAACAAGTTTTCTAGCGCCGTTGCCGGGGAGGACAAGGACGTCTTCACTAGTGGAGTCCTTCACTTCCTTTCTCTTTACTTTGTTTTTAGTTTTCTTTGTTTATTTTGCTTGGTTTTGTTTGCCTCTTTTGAAAAAACCTAAAAAAATTAGTCTAGTTTGGTTTGCATGCTTTATTCAAAAACCCAAAAAAAATATTTTCTGCTCTAGCTGCTGCTGCTGTTTTTGACTTGCCCACCTTTGCCAAAATGAACTCTACTGAGAACACCAAGTTGTGTGACTTCACTAGCACCAACAACAATGATTTCCTTAGCACACCTAGTGCTCCACCTGCTCCTGATGCTACCTTTTATGAAATTAAGCCTGCTTTGTTGAATCTTGTGATGAGAGAGCAATTTTCTGGTTCTAGTTCTGATGATCCTGCTGCCCACCTCAATAGCTTTGTTGAACTTTGTGAGATGCAAAAGTATAAGGATGTATATGGAGATATTATTAAGCTCAAGATTTTCCTTTCTCCTTGAGGGGAAAAGCTAAAGAATGGTTGCTTTCTTTGCCTAAAAATAGTATTGATTCTTGGACTAAATGCAAAGATGCTTTTATTGGAAAGTATTATCCTCCTGCTAAGATTATATCTATGGGAAGTGATATTATGAAATTTAAACAGCTTGATAGTGAACATGTTGCTCCAGCTTGGGAAAGAATGAAATCTTTGGTTAATAATTGCCCTACTCGTGGACTCACTGCTTGGATGATTATCCAGACTTTTTATGCGGGTTTGAACTTCTCCTCAAGAAATCTCTTGGATTCAGCTGCTGGAGGTACCTTTATGGGCCTCACTTTGGGTGATGCAACAAGGCTCCTTGATAATATGATGGTTAACTACTCTAAATGGCATGTTGAGAGAGATCCACATGGTAAGAAGGTAAATTCTGTTGAGGAAACTTCCTCTTTGAGTGAAAAGATTGATGTTATTATGGCTATGCTTGTTAATGGGAAAGCTCCTCTAGATCCTAATAGTGTTCCCTTAGCCTCTTTGGTTGCTCAAGAAGAGCAAATTGATGTGAACTTCATTAGAAACAATAATTTCAACAACAATGCCTATAGGAACAATTTAGGTAGCAACAAAAATTATAGGCCTTATCCTCC
The DNA here is from genome assembly GCA_916181665.1 of Avena sativa. Lineage (NCBI taxonomy): Eukaryota > Viridiplantae > Streptophyta > Magnoliopsida > Poales > Poaceae > Avena > Avena sativa. The sequence continues at coordinate 527,106,723 of OV702294.1, forward strand.
TAATAATGGCAATTTCTATGGAAACTCCTATAACAATGCTAGAAGTGCCCCCTCTGAACTTGAAGTCATGCTCAAGGACTTTATTAGTAAACAAACCACTTTCAATAAGACTATAGAGGAAAATCTTTTAACTGTTGAGAAAAATATATCCTCTTTGTCTGAAGCTCAGTCCTCTTTGATTAATAAAATGGCTGCTAAACCTGAAACTATGGAAAATACCTTTGCTACTGCTCATGCCATACAAGTTACTATTGATGAAAATGTTAGGTTGTTAGCTCAACTTCATGCTAAGTGGGAAAGGGAAGCTGAAATTGATAGAAACAATAGTGTGTGCACCATCACCACTAAACCACAAGTAGTCCCTATTCCCACTCCTACTATGCCTAAGCCTGTTGAGCCTACTACTAATGATGCCAAGTTTGACTTTGATATTGATGGTTGCAATATTTCTGAAGTGATTATGTTCCTGCAAAAGCTTGCTAGAAGTCCTGATGCTAGTGATATGCATGTTGCCTTTACCAAACACATTACAGATGCTCTTGTTAAGATTAAGGAAGAGAAGCTAAAACACAAAGCTTCTATTCCTAGGAAAGTAGAAGATAGTTGGGAACCCATTATTAATATGCAAGTGAATGACTTTGACCTCAAAGCTTCATGTGATCTTGGTTCTAGTGTCTCTATTATGCCTAGGAAGATTTATAAAATGTTTGATTTGCCACCATTGGAAGATTGTTATTTATATGTCACACTCAATGATAATGCTAAGCATAAACTCATGGGGAGTATTAATGATGTTCTAATCATGGTTAACAATGCTTATGTACCAGTTGATTTCTATATTTTGTATGTTGAATACAATGCTTCTTGTCCTATTACTTTGGGAAGACCTTTTCTAAGAACAGTTGGTGCCATCATTGATATGAAAGAAGGCACCAATAAATATCATTTTCCATTCAAGAAGGTATTGAACACTTCCCAATAAGAAGAGAGAAGTTGCTCTTTGCTCCCCCTTTGAAAGCAAGGTTTGATGTTAATGCTTCTTCATTTGAAAATACTTGATTCTTCTTGTTCTTGTGTCTAACTTAAATGTGTTAAAGAAAAGTACTTGTTGGGAGATAACCCAAGAGTTTCCTTGAGTCTTGGAAGTTATTACTTCAGTAATGACCTCTCCTTATCCTTTTTTTGCTTTTTGTGCCAAGAATGACCTCTAATGAGAGGGAAGTAAGATTTGGGGAGTTGCTGTCCCGAAACAGATTTCTGTCCTCCACCAAAAACATTTTTGAGGCGGCTCTATAACTCGTATTGAGCTCACAATTTACGAATAAATCACCCAGTATGTTATCTAACTTTAGTTAGTTCAACACTTTTTGATTTGAGCAACAGAAGATGTTCGAAAAAATCGGTTTCTACCTGCTGGTCTATTTTGACAGATTTCTGCCATTATTTGCATTTGCTTCTTATTGATTCCTTTATTTAGTTCTATTCAGATGAATTGAGATTTTTGAAGGAGTTACTACATTAGCTTGTGTTTTTAGTGAAAATCTTTGTTGTTCCAAAGCTTTTCTAGAGGTCTAATATCTTTTGAATACACTAATGTTGCTAATGAAGATTGTGTGAAGTTTTGTATGAAGGAAAAATTTCAGGTGTAAAGAGGGAATGATGCAATGAGATGAAGAATGAACAAAAGCTCAAGCTTGGGTATGCCACCATGGTGTCACCCCAAGAAATATCCAAGAGGTACAAGCGCCAAAGCTTGGGGATGCCCAAGGCATCCCCTTCTTCATCAATAAAAAGCTCAGGTCTGTATAGACACTTCATTTTTATTGTTTCATGCACAGTTGTGTTGTTCTTGGAGCGTCTTAGTTTTTGTTTGCTTTGATTAGTTTGTTTAGTTTGCTTGAATAAAGTAGTTTGGACCCCCGTTCTCGCTGTGTTGTTTTGCAAATAAGTTGCTTGGTATTGGAAAGGAGTAGTAAGTTCTTGCTTGAAGTGCAGGAGGAGCTTGCATTGACTATGACTTAGACTTTAGCATGACATGCTAGGTGTTGTTTTGACCTTATGCTTAGTGATTATTGCTGTAGCATGTCTTGATCCAAACAATTGGGATTGCTTAGTGTGCCTTGAAGAAATTATGCATTGTTTTAGCATGCAAAAGCATAGTATTGTGGTATTCTCCTTTGATGTTTTGCTTGGGTTGACTTGGCACATGCTCACACCATGTTATGACTATGACAAGTCACCATTAGCCTCTATGATCATTTAGTCCTTGACTTGTAGTACCACTCTTTGCTTTGATTAGTATGCTTTGTTGCATTGCATGATTATGGCCATTATGCTCTCTTAGTTGGTTGTTCCCAGTCTTTTGCTAGCCTCCACTTGTGTGAGTAAGTTATACTCATGCCTCCAACTCCCAAGAAACCAAGTTATTCCAAAGTGTCCACTATAAACTCCTATGCATGGTGTGTTACACCATTCCAAGTATATTCTTGTTTTCAGCTATCTTCCAATTAAAAACTATTTTTTTATGTGAAAACTTAGTGATTAAAGCCCTCATGAACTTGATGGCGCACTTTATTATTTGCCCCTAAAAAAATTGAACCATTATGACAACTTTGTTGTATATGCTTGCACTTATAAGTTGGAATTAGCAGAACTGCGCTGTCACGGAGAACGTTTTCAACATTGCACTTGTACTTTGTACTCAGTTGATATCATGTTCTTTTGTCCATGGATGTCACCGGTGTGAAATAAAGAGGGAACTTGTAAGACCATAGAGTTTGTATCCTGTGTTAGAGAAACGCCTGGGCCGCTAGCTTAGGCCATGCCTAATCATGGTGGAAACTTGCAACATCACCATAATGAGCTATCTATGAAGCATCCTCAATAAAAATCTATGCATATGGTAAATAAAAAGATTGTTGAGATGCTCATTGTCTGTTTACCTTGTCATTTTGGTTATGAGAAAGCTCCTGTACCATGTGCAAGGAGTACCCCGTTGGTGGTTCTCAATGATATGCAAATACTTATAGTGACAAGAACTTACCTGGACCCAAAGTTGAGTATGCATGAGGTGTGGCCCTCATATTCAAGGCACTTGAGATTGCCAACTTATACTTCGTCAAGCATATACTCCATCTTTGTCACTTTAACCTTAACCACTTCAAGATGCTTATGATAGGGGCAATGAGGGCTGAAAGCTAACAAGTACCATAATTTTTGGAAGCTCTTTTTGAAACTTGTAATCCCTGCTTCCTTTACAAGAAAAGACCTTTCTTCCACCAATATTGAGTCTCCACCTTCTTACCTCTAGGCACCATTAAGAGAGCATAGTTGTCATTCTGTGTGCAGTGTTGAAAGAACATTTCTTAATCCCTAGTGTTTTGTGTGTTAGATAACAATATCAAGGATTATTTAATGTGTGTTGAAGTGTTGAAAGCTCTCTCTAAGAAAAAAAGGGAAAAGATCTGCCTTTGGGGGGGCGGATAATCCTCCCCTCCCTTTTCCCAAGCAGGCGCAAGCCCCGGAAGGGGGGCGGAGTTTTGGACGGATTTTTTGGCCTCGCCGGATAATCCGCCCCTCAGGGGGGCCGGATAGTCCGCCCCCTTGCTCACCGCCAAGGCGCAATCCCTAGAGAGGGGGCGGCGTGTTGGCCGGACTTTCCGGCTTGGCCGGATAATCCGCCCCAGGAGGGGGCCGGATTATCCGCCCCCCCTCCAAGATTTTCACCAAGTCACGCAGGCGCCAGCCCCAGAGTTTCTCCCGGAAAATCCGCCCTTGGGGCGGAGTTTTCCCAGGGGGTGGATAATCCGCCCCTAGTGGGGGCGGATAATCCGCCCCCAAAGTTGTTCAACGGCCAGATCTGGGGAGGGGGTATTTAAGCCAGCCTTCCCCCTCCTGCCAGATCTCTTGATTCATTCGAAAAAGACAAGATCTGATCTGCAACCTTCATCCAAGAGAGATCCACCTAGATCCACCCAAAGGCCCTGTCCCTTGGGGAATCAAAGGAGGAGAACTCGATCTTCATCATCAGCAATCAAGCGCTTCATCTCCTCTCCATTCAATTGGAGAATCACCGATCTAGTATTTCTTGCAAATACCTAGATCCTTGTTTTGTTTATATTGATAAACCTTGTTCTTATGACAGCTTGTTGTCATCTCGGGAGCCCCCAATTCAGTTGTGGGTGTGTGCCCCGGTAGCGTTGTAAAAGGCACCGGTTCCCGCCTCGAAGGGATCCAATAGTGGAGAAGGTGGATCAGGCCTCCCATGGCGAGATCCATCGGAGAATAGGGTGAGGCCTATTGTGGCGTGGTGGTCTTAGAACCGCCCACCCCTCCAACGTAGATGTACTTCCCTTAACAAGGAAGGAACTGCGGTAAAACAAATCCCTGTGTCTCCGTGTGCTCCACTACGGTTCCTTCGATCCTCTCTTTACGTGCTTAGTAGCTAGGGTTGCATATAGGGAAATTCTCGTAGTTACATATATAGAGAATTTACTTTGTGTCAAGCCTAAAATTTAAAAAGTATTAAAAATTGGTTAGCACCTATTCACCCCCCCTCTAGGTGCCCATACGATCAATTTCAATTGGTACCAGAGCCTCGGCTCTTATTTCGGGCTTAACCGCCTAAGAGAAGTATGGGTTCCAAGGTAGATGGGAGTGATGCTCCGGATGTAGTCACCATGAATGATCTCAAGACATTGGAAACAACCTTGGTGAGTTCAATGGAGGCTAAGATGGAAGAGATGTGTCAAATGATAATGTGTCTATCCACATCCACAGCATCACCTCCATCTAACTCTGAGGCTACCACTCCGCAATCCAAGGAAACGGGTAAAACCAATTCCAAAGAGAACAAAGTGGTTGGTGATGACACTAGCAAGAGCTCCTCCTCGAAAAAGGATAGTGGTAAGGATGGATACAATGAGGTTTCTCATGTGTATTATCCCGATCCACCTATCCCTCACCCACATATACATAATAGGGGTGATCCACCCAAACTTTCTGCATATACTTTTTCTCAATGGCAATTTTTGATGAAGTCTCATGTGTGCAGTTGCTCCATTGAGTTGTGGAAAATCATAGAAAATGGTCTTCATGTTGGAAACCCCAACAATCTCACAAGAAGAGAAATTGTTGATAGCCAACTCAACGCTACAGCTCTACACATGATACAGCTTGGTGTGGGTGACAAAGACATGCCACACATTCAGCATCTTAGCACTGCTAAGGAAGCTTGGGATGCCCTCACCGAGCTCTTCATCAGAAATGAAAGTATGAGAAGGAATAGATATGATGCTTTGAGCAACGAAGCTGAAGGATTCTATATGTTGGATGGAGAAGACCACGAGGACATGTATATGAGGCTCAAGGCAATAGCCACAACTTTTAGAAACCACGGTGCAACTCATGTTGATGACGCATGGATCAAGCGCAAGTATGTCAGTGCTCTTATGCCATTTGAGCCCACAGATTTGAAAAGTCTCCAAGGTAGGCATAACTATCACCTCATGACATCCAATGAGGTAATGCAAGAAATGGCCGCTTTCAAAGTGGCTGCCAAGAATGTCGAAGATGCTCGTGCTCGAGCTATGGGGATGCAAAAGGGGGTCAACATGGCCTTGAAGACTAGTGTGATTGATCATGATGAATATGCCATAGAAGGTCTGGACTGTCCCTAGGATATAAAAAGGATCCACGAACAATACTTGGCTCTTTATGCTAGAAACTTTTGGAAAGATCTAGCCAAGGCTAAAGTTGAACTAGAACGCAAGAGTGGAGCCTATGGAAGAAAAGAAAATGGTCCCAAGCTGAGAACATGTTTCAACTATGGTGACCGGCTGCACTTTGTAGCTGAGTGTCCATATCAAAGTAGGGAAGATAATGGAGGTAGACTTATTTTCAAGGACAAGTCAAAGGCTCCACGCAAGAAACAGTTTGTAAAAAAGAATGTTCCCTTCAAGAAGCAACCAAAGATTGTTCTAGTGGCTCAAGAAGAATATTCTTCGGGAAGTGAAGATGAGGACGAGGACGATAGCTCTCAAGAGGTGGCTGCTATAGCCACCACATCTACATCAACATCCCTCTTCGACTCTCCGAACGAAAACATCATCAACAAAAATGCTACTTGTCTCATGGCAAGAAGCTCCGAGGTAACGACTTCTAACTCTTCTTTTCCTAAGGCTATGATTGACATGGATGATCCTACTAGTCTTAAGGTTAAAGAAGATATTATTGCTTTGGATTACTTCTACACTAACTTGCAAGGTGAGCACAAAGTTCGTTTTGAAGCTCTCATGGATCAGCTGGCCCAAAACGAAGCTCTACTCGAAGAAAAGGGCAGAATTGAAAGGGAGGATGCAATGGAAATTGCATCCTTAAAAAATGCCCTTGAGGAAGAAGAAGAAGCTCGGGACTCTCTTGAAGAGAGGCTTGAGTCCATTGAAGAGTCACATGAAGAAATTGTGGCTAAACTTGTTAAGGAACGTGACAATGCAGTCACCATGCAAAGCAAAGAAGTTAAAGAAGGAAAAGATTGACTTTGGGGCTGCTCATGATAGACTCTCCAAGGAATTGGAGAAACTTGATAATGCTCACAAGGCGTTGAAAAACGATTTCTCCATCCTCAATGAGTCACATGATCAGCTTCAAAGTCGATTGGCCAAATATGATGTTCCTAGCTCATCTGTCTCAACATATAGTCACAAAGAAAATGCTAGTGTGGAAAAAGAAGTTGTCAAGGACATCACTCCCAATAAGGGAGTGCTTGATGAAGTTCTTGGCAAGCAAAGGTCAAATCATGGTAACGAGGGACTTGGGTATTTCACCAAGTCCAAGAAGAACAAAAACAAGAACAGGACCAAGAATGTGCAATCAAAGACAAGCACCGCTGAGAATAATGTCACAAAAGACAAGACTAACAATATTGGTTTTGCAGGGTCTCACAATACAAATTATGAACTCTTTTGTGATGATTATGGTGATGTTTATGCTTATTATGTCGGTCCCTTTGATGAATATATTGCTTGGTCTATTTGGGTCCCAAATACCCTTGTTACTAACATGAAAGGACCCATTGAAAAATGGGTACCTAAAACCAAGAAGTAATTCTCTTGCAGGGCTATGCTTTCGGTGGGTCGAAATGGGTGCTGGATAGTGGATGCACTAGTCATATGACCGGAAGCAAGGAGATCATCACGGAGATGCGTCCAAATCATGATAATATTACAGTATCCTATGGTGATAAGTCTAAATCTCAAGTAATGGGTCTTGGCAAGGTTGTGGTTGCCCACGATATCTCTCTCGTGGACGTCATGCTTGTTGAGACCCTCGGTTACAACCTTCTTTCTGTTCGTGCCCTTGGCAAGATGGGTTTTGATTTTTTTATCGATGATGATTTGGTGGTACTCTTGTGGAGCAAGTCTCTAAAGGTTGCTTTCGTTGGATACGTCGAAAATGACCTGTATGTGGTGGACTTTTCGGGGAAAACCACTTCGGGTCCGATGTGTCTATTCGGAAAGGCCGACGTGGGATGGCTTTGGCATCGCCGTTTAGCCCATGTCAACATGAGAACTTTGCAAAGTCTTCACAAGGGTGGCCACATCCTTGGACTAAAAGACAATGTCTCCTTTGCCAAAGATTGTGTTTGCAGGGCTTGTGTTGAAGGCAAAATGCACGACTCTCCCCACAAGAGGAAGACTATTGTGTCTTCAAAGAGGATCTTGGAATTACTTCATGTGGATTTATTTGGTCCTCCTTCTCATGCAAGTCTTGGTGGAAAGAAATATAGTTTGGTCATTGTCGATGATTACTCAAGATATACATGGGTCTATTTCTTCAAGCTAAAGAGTGAGACTCAACAAACTGTTATTGACTTTGCCAATGAAGTTCAACGTCAACACAATGTTCCTATCTTGGCAATAAGAAGTGACAACGGCTCCGAATTCAAAAACTACACCTTGAATGAGTTTCTAAGCGAAGAGGGGATTAGACATCAATATTCCGCTGCGTACACCCCTCAACAAAATGGTGTAGCCGAGAGGAAGAACTGGACTTTGATGGATATGGCAAGATCAATGGACTGAATTCAAGTCTCCTTACAATTTTTGGGCTGAATCCATATCCACCGCTTGTCACTCATCAAACCGGATCTAGCTCCGAAAGATTTTGGACAAGACTCCTTATGAAATACTTACCGGTAACAAGCCCAACATCTCATACTTCAGGGTATTTGGGTGTAAGTGTTTCTTCCTTATTAAAGGTGTCTGCTTGTCTAAATTTGAGTCCAAGGCTTTAGAAGGTATTTTGTTGGTTATGGTGCCGAATCCCACACTTAAAGAGTCTACAACAAGCTCACTGGGATTGTTGTAGAATCTTGTAGTGTGGAGTTCGATGAAAATAACGACTCCTTTGTAGGGCAAGTTGATGTTTGTGATGCAGATGTTGAAATACCCCAAGATGCCATAAGAAGAATGGGCGTGGGATTTTTCCGCCCCATTGAGGAACCCCTTGTGGCGGATAGGGAAGGACAATGCTCCACTCAAGTGGAGCCCTCATCTTCACAAGATCAACAAGCTCCTACTGTTGGAGAAAACTCTGCACCGACACCGCAACCTGCTAAAGATCATCAGTCTCCTGGACAAGATGGTAGTCCCAGGCCGGACTATCCGCCCCCTCCAAGGGGCGGACAATCCGCCCCTGGCACTCCAACTTGTTCCCGGGGATCCGAAGAAGACAACAGCCAAGAAGTTCCCAAGCCGGATTCTCCGGCCCCCGAGGGCGGATTATCCGGCTCTGGTTCTCCTAGTCCTGTCAGGCATTCTCAGGAAGAAGGCACTGGTGCCTCATCTCCCAGGTCGGATAGTCCGACCCCTCCAAGGGGCGAATTATCCGGCCCTGAAGAACAAACTCTGCAGCAACCTCCTGGTGTTAACTCAGATCAAGATCAAGGGCAAGGCAGTGGTCAAGACAAGGATACAAATTCTGAATCAACTCCTTCTAGAAACAATAAGGACATTGAGGCTCGTCGCATGGGTCGTGCTGATCGGAACCTTGAACTAAGGGGTCACACTCTTGACAAGGTTGTTGGTGATCTACGAAGAAGGGTGTCTACTAGAAGAGAACTTGCAAGCTTTTGTGATCATCAAGCTCACATTTCCATGGTTGAACCGAAGAAAGTCTTTAATGTTCTTGAAGATCCCGATTGGGTGGTTGCAATGCATGAAGAATTAAATAACTTCGAATGCAACAAAGTTTGGAAGCTCGTAGAGAAACCCAAGGATTGCCACAATGTTATCAGCACCAGGTGGATCTTCAAGAACAAACAAGATGAAAATGGCATTGTTGTGAGGAATAAAGCAAGACTCGTGGCTCAAGGATGAAGGGTTTCGCAGCATAGTAAATCAACAAAATTCTACGGATGCGAACGGGAAAGCCAAGATCTAATCTAGGAGATGCAATCAACGAGAGGTATAGATGAGATCTTCATACCCTTGAAGAAATCACACAGCAGAAACGTTCAACAGAACGTGGGTGATGTAGTCGAACTAGCCTTCTCCTCCTCGTGATCCGACCGATCCAACGCCGCAAGTGGCGACGCCTCCGAGATATGCACAAGTACGGCACTGCAACGTCTCCTACTTCCTCGGTCCAGCAAGTGGGGTGGAGAGATAGATTGGATCTACAGCACGACGGCGTGGTGCAAAGGTGGAGAGTTTATGCGGCAGGGCTTCGCCTACGCGTAGTCGGGAGAGAGAGAGAGGTAGGGCAGCAGCTGGCGGCTAGGGTTTGGGGTGAGGGGAGGGTGCGCCCCCTGCCCACATTATATAGGTGGCTGGCCGGCCCCCTTGCCCCCTCCTCCAAGCCCTAGGGTGGCGGCCCCAAGGGTGGAGTGGGGGGGGGGCAAGTCTCCCCCCCCCTTCTAGAAGGTCCCCTAGGGTTTCCCCTAGGGTTTTGGCTGGCTGGGCCTATGGGGCCTTGTGCCCCTGGCCCAATGCAGCCAGGGCACTCCCTCGTAGGCCCACGCACCCCTCCGACAAGTGGGGCCACATTGGTCCCACTCCGGAAGCTTCTAGAACCTTCCGATACAATACTGAACATTCCGAAACAATTCCGAAATCCAAAAACTGCTTTCCTTTATATGAATCTTATTCTCCGGACCATTCCGGAACCTCTCGTGATGTCCTGGATCTCATCCGAGACTCCGAACAAAAACTCATAAACCAATTATCCATTCTATCCTAGCGTTTTGGCACGTTAAGTGTGTGACCCTACGGGTTCGAGAATATGCAGACATGATCTTCTATCAATAATCAACAACGGGATCTAGAAACCCATATTGACTCCCACATATTCATCAATGATCATATCGGATGAACCACGATGCCAGGATTCAATTAATCCCATATATATTCCCTTCGTCACGCGATATTTTACTTGCCCGAGATTCGATCATTGGTATCGGCATACCTAGTTCAATCTTGTTCACAGCAAGTATTTTACTCGTTCCATAATCCGATATCACTTTGTGATTAACTCCTTAACCATGTGCTTGCAAGCGGTGTTGATATCGATTACCGAGTGGGCCCAATGTATATCTCTCCGACTTGGGAGGGACAAATCCCATCTCGATACATACAACCCAACAAGTACTTTCCGATCACCTGAGAGACACCTTTATGATCACCCTCTCATAGGATGACGTTTGATGACCTCAAAGCTTTCTTCCGATACCAGGGAGTTGCATTATCTCATGGTCTAAGGAATACAATATTTGACATAAGAAAAAGCTTCGCAAAGATGAACACGATGACACGATCTAATTTCTCTGCTTGATTTGGGTCTGTCCATCATATTATTCTCCTAATGACATGATCTCATTATTAATCGACAACTCATGTCTATGGTTAGGAAACCTTAACCATCATTAATCAATGAGCTAGTCATAGAGGCGCACAAGTATCAAAGTTTCCCTTAATACAATTCTAGCATGGAATATAAACTTTATCATGAACAAGAATTATAATAATAACATCTTTATTATTGCCTCTAGGGCATAATTCCAACAGTCTCCCACTTGCACTAGAGTCAATAATCTAGTTTACATCTGGCAACAATCTAACACCCATGGCACTAAGGTGTTGATCATGTTTTGCTCGTGGAAGAGGTTTAGTCAACGGATCTGCGACATTCAGATCCATATGTACTTTGCTAATCTTCAGATCTCCATCTGTTATATAATCTCGAATTATATGAAACTTGCGGTTGATGTGCTTGGTCTTTGGATGATATCTTGGTTCCTTAGCCAGTGCTATGGCGCCAGTGTTGTCACACAATATCTCCAGTGGGTCCAAGGCACTTGGAACCACACCAAGCTGAGTGATGAAGTTCCTGATCCAAACTCCTTCACTTGACGCTTCTGCGGCAGCCATGTATTCCGCTTCTACTGTAGATCCCGCGATCATGCTTTGCTTGCAGCTTCTCCAGCTCACAGCTCCTCCATTCAAAATATAAACGTATCCTGTCTGAGATTTAGAATCATCCTTGTCGGTGTCTAAACTAGCGTCGACGTAACCTTTTACGACGAGCTGCTCATCACCTCCATAGACCAAGAACATTTCTTTAGTCCTACTTAAATACTTTAGGATGTTCTTTACGGCTGTCCAGTGTTCCACTCCTGGATCACTTTGGTATCTGCTCGTCAAACTAAGAGCATTGGACACATCCGGTCTAGTACACAGCATGGCATACATGATAGAACCTATGGCCGAGGCATATGGCACTTTGCTCATAGTTTCTCTATCGTTTACCGGAGCCAGACACTGAGCCTTGCTCAATATCTTACCTGACAACATGGGCACTGAACCTTTCTTTGCCTTATCCATTCTGAACCTTTTCAGAACTTTGTCTAGGTATGTACTTTGGCTTAAAGCTATTAGGCGTCTTTGTCTATCTCTATAGATTTTTATGCCTAATATATAAGAAGCTTCTCCTAGGTCTTTCATTGAAAAACATTTGTTCAAATAACTCTTCACATCATTAAGCATATCAATGTCATTTCCAATAATCAATATGTCATCCACATATAGTACTAAAAATGTCACTGAGCTCCCACTCACTTTCTTGTAGATACAAGCTTCGTAGCAATTTGGAGCAAATCCAAAGCTCTTGATCACTTGATCAAAATGAAGGTTCCAACTCCAAGATGCTTGCTTCAGTCCATAAATGGAACGTTGAAGTTTGCACACCTTATCAGCATCCTTAGGATCGACAAAACCTTCGGGCTGCATCATATACAACTCTTCATCAATGTTGCCATTGAGGAACGCAGTCTTGACATCCATCTGCCATATTTCATAATCATGAAACGCAGCAATTGCTAATAAAATCCAAATGGACTTAAACATCGCTACGGGAGAGAAGTCTCATCGTAGTCAACACCTTGAACTTGTCGAAAACCTTTCGCGACAAGTCGAGCTTTATAGACAGTAACATTACCATCCGCGTCTGTTTTCTTCTTGAAGATCCATTTGCACTCAACGGCCTTTCGGTCGCTAGGAGGGTCCACCAAAGTCCATACTTGGTTTTCGCTCATGGATCCCAATTCGGATTTCATGGCCTCTAGCCATTTCTCAGAGTCTGGGCTCATCATCGCTTCCTTATAGTTCGCGGGTTCACTGTTGTCTACCAACAAGACAGTTAAAACAGGGTTGCCGTACCACTCAGGAGGAGCACATGACCTTGTCGACCTGCGACGTTCAGCAGCAGCATCGTTCGAAGTTTCGTGATCCTCATTATTAGCTTCCTCTCTTGTTGGTGCAGCCGGCACTGGAACAATTTCAGGTGCTGCGCTACTCTCCAACTCGAGAGAAGGTTCAATAACCTCGTCTAGCTCTACCTTCCTCCCACTCACTTCTTTCGAGAGAAACTCCTTCTCAAGAAAGGATCCGTTCTTTGCAACAAACACTTTGCCTTCGGATCTGTGGTAGAAGGTATACCCAATTGTTTCCTTAGGGTATCCTATGAAGACGCATTTCTTCGCTTTGGGTTCGAGCTTGTTCGACATCAACTTCTTGACGTAAGCTTCGCATCCCCAAACTTTAAGAAACGACAACTTAGGTTTAGCACCAACCATAGTTCATACGGTGTCGTCTCAACGGATTTAGATGGTGCCCTATTTAAAGTGAATGCAGCGGTTTCTAATGCATAACCCCAAAATGATAACGGCAAATCTGTAAGAGATATCATTGATAGCACCATATCTAATAGAGTTCGATTCCAGTGTTCAGACACACCATTGTGTTGTGGTGTTCCGGGTGGCGTGAGTTGCGAAACGATTCCGCTTGCTTTAAGATGCGTGAGAAAATCATAACTCAAATATTCACCTCCATGATCGGATCGTAGAAATTTAATTTTCCTGTTACGATGGTTTTCCACTTTGTTCTGAAATTCTTTGAACTTTTCAAACGTTTCAGATTTATGTTTCATTAAATAGATATACCCATATCTACTTAAGTCATCAGTAAAAGTGAGAAAATAGCGATATCCACCGCGCGTCGAAACACTCATTAGTCCGCATACATCGGTATGTATGATTTCAAACAAGTCCGTTGCTCGCTCCATTATTCTGGAGAACGGGGTTTTGTTCATCTTGCCCATGAGGCACGGCTCTCACGTGTCAAATGATTCAAAATCAAGAGACTCCAAAAGTCCATCAGAATGGAGTTTCTTCATGCGTTTTACACCAATATGACCTAGACGGCAGTGCCATAAATAAGTTGAATTATCACTATCTACTTTGCATCTCTTAGCCTCAATGTTATGGATGTGTGTTTCATTGCTTTCGAGATTCAGAAGAAATAAACCATTCATAGCAGGTGCATGACCATAAAAGATGTTATTCATATAAATAGAACAACCATTATTCTCCGATTTAAATGAATAACCGTCTTGCAATAAACACGATCCAGATATAATGTTCATGCTCAACGCAGGCACATAATAACACTTATTAAGGTTTAAAACTCATCCCGAAGGTAAAACTAAGGAGAGTGTGCCGACGGCCATCACATCAACTCTTGATCCGTTGCCAACGCGCGTCGTCACCTCATCCCTTGCTAGCCGTCGTCTATTCTGTAGCTCCTGTTTCGAGTTACAAATATTAGCAACCAAACCAGTATCAAATACCCATGCACTACAACAAGCGCTAGTAAGGTAAACATCAATAACATGTATATCAAATATACCTTTAATGGTGCCAGCCTTCTTGTCCGCTAAGTACTTCGGACAGTTGCGCTTCCAGTGACCCTTGTCCTTGCAATAGAAGCACTCAATGTCCGGCTTAGGTCCAGACTTGAGCTTCTTCTCAGCAGGAGCATCGCGCTTACCGCTGCCTTTCTTGAAGGATTTCTTTGCACCCTTCCCTTTCTTAAAGCTAGGAGGCTTATTGACCATCAACACATGATTATCTTTCTTGATGTCCACCTCCGTAGCTTTCAGCTTAGCGAAGAGCTCAGTGATTGTATCAGTGGAACCAATCTGATTGTGAGTGACTACAAAACCTTTGTAGCTAGGAGGGAGTGATTGCAGAACTCTGTCAATCTTGAGCTCTTCTGGAATATTGCAGTCCAGTTGCTCAAGACGTTGAGTGTAGCCCGACATCTTAATAGCGTGCTCACTAACGGAACTCCCTTCCTCCATCTTGCAGTTAAAGAATTTCTCAGAGATCTCATATCTCTAAGAACAGTCCTAAGTCTGAAACATGGTTTTCAGTTCCTCAAGAATCTCAAAGGGCCCGGCGAACTCCTCAAAATGATTTTGAAGGTCCGATTCCATAGCAAACAACATGGTGCTCTTAATCACACCATAATCATCTTTGCACGACTGATAAACAGCTTTTTCATCAGCCAGCGCATCTATAGCAGGGGCGTCACCTAGCGCTTTCTCAAGGACATAGTCCTTTTGTCCGCCAACGAGAATGATTCTCAAATTGCGGAACTAGTTGGTGAAGTTAGACCCATTATTCTTAAGCTTTTCTTTCTCAGCAAAAATGTTGAAGTTGAAGTTGGACTTAGCCATTTGATCTACAAAATTTGCAAGTACAACTTAGACTATGTTCATGATAACTAGTTCAACTTAATCAAATTACTAGACGAACTCCCACTAAATTCAACATCCCTTAAGTTGTTTAGTGAACATGATCCAAATTCACCACACCTAATCCGATCTTCATGAGAAGAGATGTGGTTTCAATGGTGGACAACAAAGTGTTGATCATATCATTCATATGACTCATTCTTAACCTTTTGGTTCGTGTGTTCCGAGGCCATGTCTGTACATGCTAGGCTCGTCAAGACAAACCCAAGTATTTCTGCGTGTGCAAAAACTGGCTTGCACCCGTTGTATGTGAACGTAGAGTTTATAGCACCCGATCATCACGAGGTGCTTGAACACGACGAACTTTTGCAACGATGCATACATGGGGAGAACACAATTTTATTTTGATATTTAAGTGAGGAATCATCTTATAATGCTACCGTCGCGATCTAAGCATAATAAGATACATAAAAGGATAAACATCACATGCATATAATTTTATGTGACATGGTATAGCCAATATCCGCGCAATGATATCCATCTTGTATGTGCCAGCATGATCTCCATCATTCCACCATGATTGCCTCCACCACGAATAGCAACTACAACTATTGCTAACTACTTAGCGATAAAGCAAAGCTATTACATGGCGTATAAGAAGTTGACACACAGGTCATACACAATTATAAAGACAACCATATGGCTCCTGCCGGTTGTGTACTCATCGACATGCAAGTCATGAAATATTACAAAACATGATCATTGCATACAACATACACATCATATCTTGGGCCATACCATATCACAAACACTCCCTGCAAAAACAAGTTAGACGCCTCTACTTTGTTGTTACATGTTTTACGTGGCTTATGGGAGTAACAAGCTAAGAACGATTCTTACCTATGGAAATCCACAACGATGATATTCTGGTTGCCAACATACGGTGTAAATCCCATGACAACTATAGTGAGAGAAACTGGCATCCACCAGCCGCATGTGTGGAACAAGCCACACGTCAAGTGCGGAGCCGGTCTCGCGAACGAGGTCGCGTAAAGTTGGCCTGGACCGCTTCGATCTCACTATCCCGCATCATAATAAGTACACAACAAGAGGCTTGCAACAGAAAACATCAACGCCCGCACAAGCATCTTGCGTTCTACTCGTGAAACACATCTACGCATAGATCTAGCTCTGATACCACTGAAGGGTTTCGCAGCATAGTAAATCAAAAAAATTCTACGGATGCGAATGGGAAAGCCAAGATCTAATCTAGGAGATGCAATCAACGAGAGGGATAGATGAGATCTTCATCCCTTGAAGATATCGCACAGCGGAAACGTTCAACAGAACGTGGGTGATGTAGTCGAACTAGCCTTCTCCTCCCCGCGATCCGATCCGATCCAACGCCGCAAGTGGCGACGCCTCCGAGAGATGCACACGTACGGCACCGTGATGTCTCCTCCTTCCTCGGTCCAGCAAGTGGGGTGGAGAGATATATTGGATCTATAGCATGACGGCGTGGTGCAAATGTGGAGAGTTTCTGCGGCAGGGCTTCGCCTACGCGCAGTCGGGAGAGAGAGAGGTAGGGCAGCAGCTGGCGGCTAGGGTTTGGGGTGAGGGGAGGGTGTGCCCCCTGCCCACCTTATATAGGTGGCTGGACCCCCATGCCCCCTCCTCCAAGCCCTAGGGCGGCGGCCCCAAGGGTGGAGTGGGGGGCAAGTCTCCCCCCTTCTAGAAGGTCCCCTAGGGTTTTGGCCGGCTGGGCCTATGGGGCCTTGTGCCCCTGGCCCGATGCGGCCAGGGCACTCCCTCGTAGGCCCACGCACCCCTCCTACAAGTGGGGCCACGTTGGTCCCACTCCGGAAGCTTCTAGAACCTTCCGGTACAATACCGAACATTCCGAAACAATTCCGAAATCCAAAAACTGCTTTCCTTTATATGAATCTTATTCTCAGGACCATTCCGGAACCTCTCGTGATGTCCTGGATCTCATCCGAGACTCCGAACAAAAACTCATAAACCAATTATCCATTCTATCCCAGCATCGAGGCACGTTAAGTGTGTGACCCTACGGGTTCGAGAATATGCAGACATGATCTTCTATCAATAATCAACAGCGGGATCTGGAAACCCATATTGACTCCCACATATTCATCGATGATCATATCGGATGAACCACGATGCCAGGATTCAATTAATCCCATATATATTCCCTTCGTCACGCGATATTTTACTTGCCCGAGATTCGATCGTTGGTATCGACATACCTAGTTCATTCTCGTTCACAGCAAGTACTTTACTCGTTCCGTAATCCGATATCACTTTGTGATTAACTCCTTAACCACATGCTTGCAAGCGGTGTTGATATCAATTACCGAGTGGGCCCGAAGTATATCTCTCTGACTTGGGAGGGACAAATCCCATCTCGATACATACAACCCAACAAGTACTTTCCGATCACCTGAGAGACACCTTTATGATCACCCTCTCATAGGATGACGTTTGATGACCTCAAATCTTTCTTTCGATACTAGGGAGTTGCATTATCTCATGGTCTAAGGAATACAATATTTGACATAAGAAAAAGCTTCGCAAAGATGAACACGATGACACGATCTAATTGCTCTGCTTGATTTGGATCTGTCCATCATATCATTCTTCTAATGACATGATCTCATTATTAATCTACAACTCATGTCTATGATTAGGAAACCTTAACCATCATTAATCAATGAGTTAGTCCATAGAGGCGCACTAGGGACACGGTGTTGTTCATAAACCATGCAAGTATCAAAGTTTCCGCTTAATACAATTCTAGCATGGAATATAAACTTTATCATGAACAAGAATTATAATAATAACGTCTTTATTATTGCCTCTAGGGCATAATTCCAACAAAGGATTCTCTCAAGTGGAAGGAATTGATTTTGGCGAGACTTATGCTCCTGTGGCTCGTCTTGAGTCCATTAGTATCCTTCTTGCATATGCGCCCCATCATAATTTTAAATTACAGCAAATGGATGTTAAGAGTGCGTTTCTTAATGGTCCTCTACATGATTTAGTATACGTCAAGCAGCCCCCGGGTTTTGAGGACCCCAAATTTCCGAACCATGTCTACAAACTTGATAAGGCGCTCTATGGCCTTAAACAAGCCCCACGTGCGTGGTATGAGCACCTTAAAGAACTTTTGTTAGACCGTGGATTCGAAGTTGGGCAAATTGATCCCACTCTTTTTACTAAGAAGGTTAATGCAGAGCTTTTTGTATGCCAACTTTATGTAGATGACATTATTTTTGGCTCTACTAACCAAGTTTTTAACGATGAATTTTCAAAGCTTATGACTGACAGGTTTGAGATGTCAATGATGGGTGAGTTGAGGTTCTTTCTTGGATTCGAGATCAAATAACTTAGAGAGGGAACCTTTATTAATCAAGCTAAGTAGATCCAAGACATGCTCAAAAGGTTCAAGATGACGGATCTCAATGGCGTTGCTACTCCAATGCAAACAAAGTGTCATCTTGAGCTCAATCCCAAGGGTAAAGGTGTGGACCAAAAGGTATACCGATCCATGATCGGCTCTCTCCTTTACCTCTGCGCATCTAGACCTGGTATCGTTTAAGTGTAGGAGTGTGTGCAAGGTACCAAGCCGCTCCTAAAGAAAGCCACATAGTGGCGGTCAAATGAATCTTCAGATATTTGGTTCATTCCCCAGATTTTGGGTTATGGTATCCCAAGGGTTCAAGTTTCTCTCTATGTGGTTACACTGATTCAGATTGGGCTGGTGACAAAGATGATAGGAAATCAAACTCTGGTGCATGTCAGTTCTTGGGCAGGTCCCTAGTGTGTTGGTCTTCAAACAAACAGAATTGTATTTCACTCTCAACCGCCGAAGCTGAATATGTTGCTGCTGCTAGTGCTTGTACTCAGTTATTATGGATGAGGCAAACTTTAAAGTAATACGGTGTCAATTGTGACAAAGTGCCTCTATTATGTGACAATGAAAGTGCTATCAAAATTGCTTACAATCCCGTGCAGCATACAAGAACAAAACATATTGAGATTCGCAACCACTTCATTCGGGATCATGTTGCTCGTGGTGATATTGCCCTATCCTTTGTGAGCATGAAGAACCAACTTGCTGATATTTTCACGAAGCCCCTTGATGAAGCAAGATTTTGTTATTTGAGGAATGAGCTAAATATCATAGATTCAAGGAGCTTGGCTTGACTACCCTTGCACACTCACTTGCTCTTATTCATGTATTTGGTTTAGATGCGGGCATAGACATAGGGGGAGTGTGGTCCTAATAGATTGGGCTAACCCTCCCCCCATAATGCCGAAAGCAAGAAAAATCATTTCCCTTAATATGATTTTGTGATATGTGGGTCATCGATGAGCATTGGTTTTGAACTCAAGATACATCTTCGCAGTGTCATGCCATGCGCTCCAACATGGTGGCTTCGGCCACCACCCTCTTCCTAGAGAATAGTTGGTTTCTAATGGGTCTCTTTGGATTTTCTTTCATATCTCTTGTTCTTATGGAAAACACACTCAATTTTGGCTTTTGTTTGATTTGATTCTTGCAAATTTGAGTGTGTAGTACCATCTCAGTTTGTTGCTCTAAACCCAAGCCTTTCTTTCCCTCCTTGAACCATCTATTCTTGCACACAAGTCCTCTATACACCAACGAGGGGTTTTGCAAGGTTGCTCCGGCCTGAATCTGTACTTAACAGAATTTTTAGAGGGGGGCGGACTATCCGCCCTAAGTGGGGGGCGGATTATCCGCCCCGGGCGAAATCTGCCCTTTAAGGGCTGGGTCGGGGAGGGCAGGCTCAAACAGAGCAGCCAGTCCTCCCCCAACCCTACCTCAGCACCTAGCTGCCGCCGGAGCTTCCACCCCTCCTGGAGTCGATTTGACCACCGGATTCTCAGGGCTCTCCCCGGATCTTCTTCACCTCGCCTCCGGGTATCTTCTCCTCCGTGATTTTCCTCCAATGAGTGAGGGTAACTCCCTCATCTCTCTCCTTTTGTATGGGATGCATTTTATTTGGTGGAAATCTCATTGTAGAAGATTCTTGGTGTTGTTCCTTACATGCTAGAATCAGTAGAATTGCAACCCTTGTGCCCGATCTGTTTTGCCATGGTAGATCTGGGCCAATCCAGAAAATTTCTGCGGGGGGCGGATTATTCGCCCCTGCCAGGGCCGGATAATCCGGCCTAGAGATTCAACTCTGGTCTGGTTTGGCCCTGACTACTGTAGTGCATATCATTGGTTTATGGATTGCTTTTCTACTCTTTCTATTGTTTTCTCCTGGACTTGTGTGTATGCTTATCTCCATGCTATCCCTCTAATGCTTTTCACAGGTGGTTCCAAGCCGACCAAGACCTTCTCACGTCGTTCCTGTGCCCGTTATCTCAAGCCCACTGCAGACGGGAAGTTCATTGACGAAACGGAGGTCAGCAGAGCAGCAAGAGAGGCTGCACGGATGGCAGAGGCAGGAAAGAAAACAAAGAGGGCCGCATATCGCAAGGGCAAACAGTCTCGGCCCAATTACAAGGCTATGGACAGTATTCAGTATGCCTCCATTCACTAGACTGATTACTATGATGAGGCTGACAGTGATGGTCCCCCCGAGGACTCTATGTTTTGGAATGCCCACTTTTGGGCTATTCATGATGATGTATATGCTACCCTCAAGCTTCTCCCCATGCATCCTATCAATTTGACTGAGGATCAATCCAAGGCAAGGCTCATTGAGGCATTAGATGTGACCAACAAGATGGGGCTACACCACCTTATGACTATCCAATGCAACTATGATTCCTCGGTGGTGCGGAATTTTTTCTCGACACTTGTGATTGGCAGTGATGAGCACCGTACTATGAAGTGGATGACCGGGACCACAATGATTCAGTCGGACTTTCGCATCTTTGGGTAGGTTCTTGGTTATGTATTCCATGGCCATGACACTCCTTCTGGCCACCGTATCATTTCTCCTCTAAATCCATCCAAGGATACTGCACTTGCTCCTTGCCTTACTCCTGATGGTGTTGCTGGTACTTTTGCTGGTCTCTCTCCCTTGTATGCCTCCCTTGTTGGCATATTTAGGGATTGCATTGCTCCTAGTGGTGGCAACAATGACAGGATCCGTGGCCATCTGGTTCCTCTCCCTGCTTTTGCCCACGAGTGTGCCACCAACTCTGGTTCAGCTACAGGTTACAAACTGGATGTCATGGACTACATATTTCATGAGATGACGGATGCTATGATCATCAGGCTCTCTATTCCTTATGATCCTTTCATTATGATGCTCATCAAGCATATGTTGCCCCTTGAGGATTTTGGCACTGCTTTGGATGGAGTTCACAAGCCCAAGAAAATCTACAACAAGGCTCAGAAGACCCATCACCCTTCCACTGCCCCTGAGTCCTTCATGCGTGATGCACGGGCTAGTGGTCGTCGTTCTGCGGTGTCCCCAATGGCACGTGAGGTTAAGCAGCTCACTTGGTTCCAGCGGCACATCCTTTGCATGGGCATTGACACGCACAAGGGCCAATATGAGGCGTACCGCAGGGATCATGAGAGGGATCACACACAGCAGCTTATTCTCCACCATGTCTCAGGTGCCACTGGCCATCCACCTCCTTCCACTGCTCCAGAACCGTATGCTCAGTGGAACACTTCAGGGATCAACTACGGCAAGCTCGAGAGTTGCCTCTTTCCTCCACCACCGAGGGCTCCCACTCCTCCAGTTGATGATGATGATGAGTATGATGAAGAGGAAGGGGACGGGAATGACTACGACGAGGATGAGGAGGAGTGATCTTCAGGGGTGTTAGCATCGCTCTTCTTCCTTTTTGGCGTTTCGATGCCAAAGGGGGAGAAGTAGTTCTATTAGGTCTCGTGGATTTGCAAGGGTCGGGCGCAAGCACTTGTCTTTCCGTTGTTTTTATTTTCTTGCTTGTGCTCTTTTTAGCGTGAACTTATTTGCTATTTGTGCTTGGATTATGTAAGACTATGTCGTGCTCCACTATGTTTGGTACTATGTTTGGTATTCATGGAATTCTGGATTTATCTATTGTGGATCTCATGGAATTCTGGATTTATCTATGGAGCATATTTGATGGCATATGGAATCATGGGATTATCTAATGTATGCATCAATATTGTTGGGATGCCTTGGCTATAATCACATCCCGGTGGTATGACCTTGTTTCCCAACCCACCTTGTTTCCATTATCTTTGCTATGAAAGTTGTGTTCTCTCTAGTGTGTGTATTTGTATTCAAATGCAAATTTTAAACATGCACACATCTAGGGGGAGCGTCTTTCATTTTAAGGTGGCGTTAGCCGGTTTCATTGCAAATCCTAGTATTGTCATCTAACGCCAAAAAGGGGGAGATTGAAAGAACATTTCTTAATCCCTAGTGTTTTGTGTGTTAGATAACAATATCAAGGATTATTTAATGTGTGTTGAAGTGTTGCAGCTCTCTCTAAGAAAAAAAGGGAAAAGTATCTGCCTTTGGCGGGCGGATAATCCGCCCCCACCAGGGGCGGATAATCCGCCCCTCCCTCTTCCCAAGAAGGCGCAAGCCTCAGAAGGGGGGCAGAGTTTTGGCCGGATTTTCTGGCCTCGCCGGATAATCCGCCCCTCAGGGGGGCCGGATAGTCCGCTCCCCTTGCTCACCACCAAGGCGTAAGCCCCAGAGAGGGTACAGAGTGTTGGCCGGACTTTTCGGCTTGGCCGAATAATCCGCCCTAGGAGGGGGCCGGATTATCCGCACCCCCAAGATCTTCACCAAGTCACGCAGGCGCCAGCCCAGAGAGGGGGCGGAGTTTCTCCTAGAAAATCCGCCCTTGGGATGGAGTTTTCCCAGGGGGGGCGGATAATCCGCCCCCAAAGTTGCTCAACGGCCAGATCTGGGGAGGGGGTATTTAAGCCAGCCTTCCCCCTCCTGCCAGATCTCTTGATTCATTCGAAAAAGACAAGATCTGATCTGCAACCTTCATCCAAGAGAGCTCCACCTAGATCCACCCAAAGGCCCCGTCCCTTGGGGAATCGAAGGAGGAGAACTCGATCTTCATCATCAGCAATCAAGCGCTTCATCTCCTCTCCATTCAATTGGAGAATCACCGATCTAGTATTTCTTGCAAATACCTAGATCCTTGTTTTGTTTATATTGATAAACCTTGTTCTTGTGACAGCTTTTTGTCATCTCGGGAGCCCCCAATTCAGTTGTGGGTGTGTGCCCCGGTAGCGTTGTAAAAGGCACCGGTTCCCGCCTCGAAGGGATCCAATAGTGGAGAAGGTGGATCAGGCCTCTCGTGGCGAGATCCATCGGAGAATAGGGTGAGACCTATTGTGGCATGGTGGTCTTAGAACCGCCCACCCCTCCAACGCAGATGTACTTTCCTTAAACAAGGAAGTAACTGCGGTAAAACAAATCCATGTGTCTCCGTGTGCTCCACTACGGTTCCTTCGATCCTCTCTTTACGTGCTTAGTAGCTAGGGTTGCATATAGGGAAATTCTTGTAGTTACATATCTAGAGAATTTACTTTGTGTCAAGCCTAAAATTGAAAAAGTATTAAAATTTGGTTAGCACCTATTCACCCCCCCTCTAGGTGCCCATACGATCAATTTCAAGTGTTCCAAAGCTTATTAATTGATGCATATTGTGATATTACTTGTTCTTGTGCTACTTGTTTCTAGTCACCCTTGTGAACTTTGCAGGTGTCCTATGCATCTATTTGCTACTCTATGTTGGACAAGTTGATTGCCACTATGCTATGTTTTCTGTATGTGAAACAAACAAACGTTTTTCAATGCATGTTATTCATGATCTTTGTTTGTAGCCTTTCATGTTGCATGCATATTTACTACGTCCTATTGTTAGAACTCCATCTTTCATGCACATGTTTAGAGTTCTTTGATCCCAGCTTTCAATGCTTGCAAATGGTTGGATCTATTGTGAGGGTGCATGTCACCTCAAAAATTATTCTTTTTATCACTTACCTACTCGAGGACGAGCAGGAGTTAAGCTTGGGGATGCTGATACCTTTTAAACGTATCTATATTTTTTGATGATTCATGCTTGTTTAGTATCTACTTTGCTTTACTTATCTACACTTTGAGGTGATTTTTACATGTTTTTTGGTACTAACCTATTAACAAGTTGCAACAGTGCCAGATGCCTGTTTTCTGCTGTTTTTGGTTTCAGAAAAGTTAGTAAAGAAACATTTTCGGAATTGGACGGTACAAACGCCAAAGTCAATTACTTTCCGTGGGGAACAAGAAATCCAGAGGGGAGCCGGAGGGGCCAGACCCATCCCAGGCGCGGGTGGGCCCAGCCCCGCGCTTGGCTAGGGTTTGTTGGAATTATGCCCTAGAGGCAATAATAAAGATGTTATTATTATAATTCTTGTTCATGATAAAGTTTATATTCCATGCTAGAATTGTATTAAGCGGAAACTTTAATACTTGTGTGGTTTGTGAACAACACCGTGTCCCTAGTATGCCTCTATGGACTAGCTCATTGATTAATGATGGTTAAGGTTTCCTAACCATAGACATGAGTTGTCGATTAATAATGAGATCATATCATTGGGAGAGTGATATGATGGACAGACCCAAACTAAGCAGAGCAATTAGATCGTGTCATCGTGTTCTTCTTTGCGAAGCTTTTCTTATGTCAAATATTGTATTCCTTAGACCATGAGATAATACAACTCCCTGGTATCGGATGAAAGCTTTGAGGTCATCAAACGTCATCCTATGAGAGGGTGATCATAAAGGTGTCTCTCAGGTGATCGGAAAGTACCTGTTGGGTTGTATGTATCGAGATGGGATTTGTCCCTCCCAAGTCGAAGAGATATACTTCGAGCCCACTCGGTAATCGATATCAACACCGCTTGCAAGCACGGTCTAAGGAGTTAATCACAAAGTGATATCGGATTACGGAACGAGTAAAGTACTTGCTGTGAACGAGATTGAACTAGGTATGACGGTATCGACGATCAAATCTCGGGCAAGTAAAATATCGCGATACGAAGGGAATATAAATATGGGATTGATTGAATCCTGGCATCGTGGTTCATCCGATATGATCATCGATGAATGTGTGGGAGTCAATATGGGTTTCCAGACCCCGCTGTTGATTATTGATATAAGATCATGTCTGCATGTTCTCGAACCCGAAGGGTCACACACTTAACGTGTCTCGACGCTAGGATAGATTGGATAATTGGTTTATGAGTTTTTGTTCGGAGTCTCGGATGGGATCCGGGATATCACGAGAGGTTCCGGAATGGTCCGGAGAATAAGATTCATATAAGGCAATGCAGTTTTTGGAGTTCGGAATTGTTTCGGGTTAATCGGTATTGTACCGGAAGCTTCTAGAACCTTCCGGAGTGGAACCAACGTGGCCCCACTTGTCGGGAGGGGCGTGGGCCTACGAGGGAGTGCCCTAGCCGCATTGGGCCAGGGGCACAAGGCCCCATAGGCCCAGCCGGCCAAAACCCTAGGGAAACCTTCTAGAAGGAGGGGGAAAACTTGCCCCCCACTCGAACCCTTGGGGCCGCCGCCCTAGGGCTTGGAGGAGGGGCCAAGGGGGCCGGCCAGCCCCCTATATAGAGAGGTCAGGGGCGCAGCCCTCCTTCCCCACTCCTTCAACCCTAGACGCCATACGGCTGCCCTCCATATCTCTCTCTCCCGACTGCGCGTAGGCGAAGCCCTGTCGCAGAAAATCTCCACCGCTTGCACCGCGCCGTTGCGTTGTAGATCCAATCCGTCTCTCCACCATATTTGCTGGACCAAGGAAGGAGGATATGTCGAGGTGCCGCACGTGTGCATCTCTCGGAGGCATCGCCACTTGCGGTGTTAGATCGGAGCGGATCGCGAGGAGGAGAAGCGAGTATGACTACATCACCCACGTTCCGACGAATGTTCCGCTGTGCGAATCTTCAAGGGTATGAAGATCTCATCTAATCTCTCTCGTTGTTTGCATCTCCTAGATTAGATCTTGGCTTTCCCGTTCGCATCCGTAGAAATTTTTTGATTTACTATGCTGCGAAACCCTTCAGTGGTATCAGAGCTAGATCTATGCGTAGATGTGTTTCACGAGTAGAACGCAACATTGTTGTTGCGGGCGTTGATGTTTTCTGTTGCAAGCCTCTTGTTTGTGTTTTTCTTATGATGCGGGATAGTGAGATTGAAGCGGTCCAGGCCAACCTTACGCGACGTCGTTCGCGAGACCGGCTCCGCAATTGACGTGTGGCTTGTTCCACACATGCGGCTGGTGGATGCCAGTTTCTCTCACTATAGTTGTCATGGGATTTACACCGGAGTTTGGCAACCATAATATCACCGTTGTGGCTTTCCGTAGGTAAGAATCGTTCTTAGCTTGCTACTCCCATAAGCCACGTAAAACATGCAACAACAAAGTAGAGGCATCTAACTTGTTTTTGCAGGGAGTGTTTTCTGTGATATGGTATGGCCCAAGATGTGATGTGTGTATTGTATGTGATGATCATGTTTTGTAATGTTTCACGACTTGCATGTCGATGAGTACACAACCGGCAGGAGCCATATAGTTTTCTTTATAATTGTGTATGACCTGTGTGTCAACTTCTTATACGCCATGTAATAGCTTTACTTTATCGCTAAGTAGTTAGCAATAGTTGTAGTTGCTATTCGTGGTGGAGGCAATCATGGTGGAGTGATGGAGATCATGCCGGCACGCACAAGATGGAGATCATTGCGCGAAGATTGGCTATACCATGTCACATAAAGTTATATGCATGTGATGTTTATCCTTTTATGTATCTTATTGTGATTAGATCGCGACGGTAGCATTATAAGATGATTCCTCACTTAAAGATCAAGATAAAACTGTGTTCTCCCCATGTATGCACCGTTGCGAAAGTTCGTCGTGTCCAAGCATCACGTGATGATCGGGTGCTATAGACTCTACGTTCACATACAACGGGTGCAAGCCAGTTTTGCACACACGGAAATACTTGGGTCTAACTTGACGAGCCTAGCATGTACAGACATGGCCTCAGAACACATGAACCGAAAGGTTAAGCATGAGTCATATGAATGATATGATCGACACTTCGTTGTCCACCATTGAAACCACATCTCTTCTCGTGAAGATCGGATTAGGTGTGGTGAATTTGGATCATGTTCACTAAACAACTTGAGGGATGTTGAATTTAGTGGGAGTTTATCTAGTAATTTGATTAAAAGTTGAACTAGTTATCATGAACATAGTCTAATTTGTACTTGCAAACATTGTAGATCAAATGGCTAAGTCCAACTTCAACTTCAACGTTTTTGCTGAGAAGGAAAAGCTTAGAAACAATGGGTCTAACTTCACCAACTGGTTCCGCAATCTGAGAATCATTCTCTCTGGCGGTCAAAAGGACTATGTCCTTGAGAAAGCGTTAGGTAACCCCCTTGCTGCAACTGCGCCGGCTGATGAGAAAGCTGTCTATCAGTCGCGCAAAGATGATTATGGTATGATTAAGAGCACCATGTTGTTTGCTATGGAATCGGACCTTCGAAATTGTTTTGAAGACTATCCCGGGCCCTTTGAGATTCTTGAGGAGCTGAAAACTATGTTTCAGACTCAGGCCCGTTCTGAGAGATATGAGATCTCTGAGAAATTCTTTAACTGCAAGATGGAGGAAGGGAGTTCCGTTAGTGAGCACGCCATTAAGATGTCAGGCTACACTCAACGCCTTGAGCAACTGGACTGCAAGATTCCAAAGGAGCTCAAGATTGACAGGGTTCTGCAATCACTCCCTCTCAGCTACAAAAGTTTTGTAGTGACTCATAATCAGATTGGTTCCACTGATACGATCACCGAGCTCTTCGCAAAGCTGAAGGCTGCGGAGGTGGACATCAAAAATGATAATCATGTGTTGATGGTCAACAAGCCCCCCACCTTCAAGAAAGGTAAGGGTGCAAAGAAGCCCTTCAAGAAAGGCGGCAGCAAGCGCGTTGCCCCTGCTGAGAAGAAGCTCAAGTCTGGACCCAAGCCGGACACTGAGTGCTTCTATTGCAAGGACAAGGGTCACTGGAAGCGCAACTGTCCGAAGTACTTAGCGGACAAGAAGGCTGGCACCATCAAAGGTATATTTGATATACATGTTATTGATGTTTTCCTTACTAGCCCTCGTTGTAGTGCCTGAGTATTTGATACTGGTTCAGTTGCTAATATTTGTAACTCGAAACAGGAGCTACGGAATAGACGGCGGCTTGCGAGGGATGAGGTGACGATGCGCGTTGGCAACGGATCAAGAGTTGATGTGATGGCCGTCGGCACGCTCTCCTTAGTTTTACCTTCGGGATTAGTTTTAAACCTCAATAAGTGTTATTATGTGCCTGCGTTGAGCATGAACATCATATCTGGATCGTGTTTATTGCAAGACGGTTATTCATTTAAATCTGAGAATAATGGTTGTTCTATTTATATGAGTAACATCTTTTATGGTCATGCACCTGCTGTAAATGGTTTATTTCTTCTGAATCTCGAAAGGGATGAAACACACATCCATAACATTGAGGCTAAAAGATGCAAAGTAGATAGTGATAATACTACTTATTTGTGGCACTGTCATCTAGGTCATATTGGTGTAAAGCGCATGAAGAAACTCCATTCTGATGGACTTTTGGAGTCTCTTGATTTTGAATCATTTGACATATGCGAACCATGCCTCATGGGCAAGATGATCAAAACCCCATTCTCCGGAATTATGGAGCGAGCAACGGACTTGTTGGAAATCATACATACCGATGTATGCGGACCGATGAGTGTTTCAACGCGCGGTGGATATCGCTACTTTCTCACTTTTACCGATGATTTAAGTAGATATGGGTATATCTATTTAATGAAACATAAATCTGAAACATTTGAAAAGTTCAAAGAATTTCAGAATGAAGTGGAGAACCATCGTAACAGAAAAATTAAGTTTCTACGATCCGATCGTGGAGGTGAATATTTGAGTTATGATTTTCTCACGCATCTTAAAGCAAGCGGAATCGTTTCGCAACTCACGCCACCCGGAACACCACAGCGCAATGGTGTGTCTGAACGCCGGAATCGAACTCTATTAGATATGGTCCGATCAATGATGTCTCTTACTGATTTGCCGTTATCATTTTGGGGTTATGCATTAGAAACCACTGCATTCACTTTAAATAGGGCACCATCTAAATCCGTTGAGACGACACCGTATGAACTGTGGTTTGGTGCTAAATCTAAGTTGTCGTTTCTTAAAGTTTGGGGATGCGAAGCTTACGTCAAGAAGTTGATGCCGGACAAGCTCGAACCCAAAGCGGAGAAATGCGTCTTCATAGGATACCCTAAGGAAACTATTGGGTATACCTTCTATCACAGAACCGAAGGCAAAGTGTTTGTCGCAAAGAACAGTTCCTTTCTTGAGAAGGAGTTTCTCTCAAAAGAAGTGAGTGGGAGGAAAGTAGAGCTAGACGAGGTTGTTCAACCTTCTCTTGAGTTGGAGAGTAGCGTAGCACCTGAAATTGTTCCAGTGCCGCCTGCACCAACAATAGAGGAAGCTAATGACAAGGATCATGAAGCTTCAGACGATGCTGCTACTGAACGTCGCAGGTCGACAAGGTCGCGTGCCCCTCCTGAGTGGTACGGCAACCCTGTCTTGACTATCTTGTTGGTAGAAGACAGTGAACCTACGAACTATGAGGAAGCGATGATGAGCCCAGACTCTGAGAAATGGATAGAGGCCATGAAATCCGAATTGGGATCCATGAGCGAAAACCAAGTATGGACTTTGGTGGACCCTCCTAGCGACCGAAAGGCCGTTGAGTGCAAATGGATCTTCAAGAAGAAAACGGACACGGATGGTAATGTTACCGTCTATAAAGCACGGCTTGTCGCGAAAGGTTTTCGACAAGTTCAAGGTGTTGACTACGATGAGACCTTCTCTCCCGTAGCGATGTTTAAGTCCATTCGGATTTTATTAGCAATTGCTGCGTTTCATGATTATGAAATATGGCAGATGGATGTCAAGACTGCGTTCCTCAATGGAAACATTGATGAAGAGTTGTATATGATGCAACCCGAAGGTTTTGTCGATCCTAAGGATGCTGATAAAGTGTGCAAACTTCAGCGTTCCATTTATGGACTGAAGCAAGCATCTCGGAGTTGGAACCTTCGTTTTGATCAAGTGATCAAGAGCTTTGGATTTGTTCCAAATAGCTACGAAGCTTGTATCTACAAGAAAGTGAGTGGGAGCTCGGTGACATTTCTGGTACTATATGTGGATGACATATTGATTATTGGAAATGACATTAACATGCTTAACGATGTGAAGAGTTATTTGAACAAGTGTTTTTCAATGAAAGACCTAGGTGAAGCTGCTTATATATTGGGCATCAAAATCTATAGAGATAGACAAAGACGCCTGATAGCTTTAAGCCAGAGTACATACCTAGACAAAGTTCTAAAAAGCTTCAGGATGGATAAGGCAAAGAAAGGTTCAGTGCCTATGTTGTCAGGTAAGATATTGAGCAAGGCTCAGTGTCCAGCTACGGTAAATGATAGAGAATCTATGAGCAAAGTGCCATATGCCTCGGCCATAGGTTCTATCATGTATGCCATGCTGTGTACTAGACCGGATGTGTCCAATGCTCTTAGTTTGACGAGCAGATATCAAAGTGATCCAGGAGTGGAACACTGGACAGCCATGAAGAACATCCTAAAGTACCTAAATAGGACTAAAGAAATGTTCTTAGTCTATGGAGGTGATGAATAGCTCGTCGTAAAGGGTTACGTCGATGCTAGTTTCGAAACCGACAAGGATGATTCTAATCTCAAACATGATACGTTTATATTTTGAATGGAGGAGCTGTGAGCTGGAGAAGCTGCAAGCAAAGCGTGATCACGGGATCTACAGTGGAAGCGGAATACATGGCTGCTGCAGAAGCGTCAAGTGAAGGAGTTTGGATCAGGAACTTCATCACTGAGCTTGGCGTGGTTCCAAGTGCATTGGACCCACTAGAGATATTGTGTGACAACACTGGTGCCATAGCACTCGCTAAGGAACCAAGATATCATCCAAAGACCAAGCATATCAACCGCAAGTTTCATATAATTCGAGATTATATAACAGATGGAGATCTGAAGATTAGCAAAGTACATACGGATCTGAATGTCGCAGATCCGTTGACTAAACCTCTTCCACGTGCAAAACATGATCAGCACCTTAGTGCCATGGGTGTTAGATTGTTGCCAAATGTAAACTAGATTATTGACTCTAGTGCAAGTGGGAGACTGTTGGAATTATGCTCTAGAGGCAATAATAAAGATGTTATTATTATAATTCTTGTTCATGATAAAGTTTATATTCCATGCTAGAATTGTATTAAGCGGAAACTTTAATACCTGTGTGGTTTGTGAACAACACCGTGTCCCTAGTATGCCTCTATGGACTAGCTCATTGATTAATGATGGTTAAGGTTTCCTAACCATAGACATGAGTTGTCGATTAATAATGAGATCATATCATTGGGAGAATGATATGATGGACAGACCCAAACTAAGCAGAGCAATTAGATCGTGTCATCGTGTTCATCTTTGCGAAGCTTTTCTTATGTCAAATATTGTATTCCTTAG
This sequence comes from Avena sativa, assembly GCA_916181665.1. Lineage (NCBI taxonomy): Eukaryota > Viridiplantae > Streptophyta > Magnoliopsida > Poales > Poaceae > Avena > Avena sativa. Next base: position 527,138,469 of record OV702294.1, read on the forward strand.
ACCATGAGATAATACAACTCCCTGGTATCGGATGAAAGCTTTGAGGTCATCAAACGTCATCCTATGAGAGGGTGATCATAAAGGTGTCTCTCAGGTGATCGGAAAGTACCTGTTGGGTTGTATGTATCGAGATGGGATTTGTCCCTCCCAAGTCGGAGAGATATACTTCGGGCCCACTCGGTAATCGATATCAATACCGCTTGCAAGCACGTGGTTAAGGAGTTAATCACAAAGTGATATCGGATTACGGAACGAGTAAAGTACTTGCTGTGAACGAGATTGAACTAGGTATGACGGTACCGACGATCAAATCTCGGGCAAGTAAAATATCGCGAGACGAAGGGAATATAAATATGGGATTTATTGAATCCTGGCATCGTGGTTCATCCGATATGATCATCGATGAATGTGTGGGAGTCAATATGGGTTTGCAGACCCTGCTGTTGATTATTGATATAAGATCATGTCTGCATGTTCTCGAACCCGAAGGGTCACACACTTAACGTGTCTTGACGCTATGATAGATTGGATAATTGGTTTATGAGTTTTTGTTCGGAGTCTCGGATGGGATCCGGGACATCACGAGAGGTTCCGGAATGGTCCGGAGAATAAGATTCATATAAGGCAATGCAGTTTTTGGAGTTCGGAATTGTTTCGGGTTAATCGGTATTGTACCGGAAGCTTCTAGAACCTTCTGGAGTGGGACCAACGTGGCCCCACTTGTCGGGAGGGGGCGTGGGCCTACGAGGGAGTGCCCTGGCCGCATTGGGCCAGGGGAACAAGGCCCCATAGGCCCAACCGGCCAAAACCCTAGGGAAACCTTCTAGAAGGAGGGGGAAAACTTGCCCCCCACTCCAACCCTTGGGGCCGCCGCCCTAGGGCTTGGAGGAGGGGCCAAGGGGGCCGGCCAGCCCCCTATATAGAGAGGGAAGGGGTGCAGCCCTCCTTCCCCACTCCTTCAACCCTAGACGCCATACTGCTGCCCTCCAGATCTCTCTCTCCCGACTGCGCATAGGCGAAGCCCTGCCGCAGAAACTCTCCACCGCTTGCACCGCGCCGTCGCGTTGTAGATCCAATCCGTCTCTCCACCATATTTGCTGGACCAAGGAAGGAGGAGACGTCGAGGTGCCGCACGTGTGCATCTCTCGGAGGCATCGCCACTTGCGGTGTTAGATCGGAGCGGATCGCGAGGAGGAGAAGCGAGTACGACTACATCACCCACGTTACGACGAACGTTCCGCTGTGCGAATCTTCAAGGGTATGAAGATATCATCTAATCTCTCTCGTTGTTTGCATCTCCTAGATTAGATCTTGGCTTTCCCGTTCGCATCCGTAGAAATTTTTTGATTTACTATGCTGCGAAACCCTTCAGGGTTTTCCAACCCTGGCCGCCTCCTCGGCCTCCCCCTTCGCCTATAAGAAGCCCCCGATGCAGTAACCCTAAGCACCCGATCAAATCTCCACGAAACCGTCTGTAGTCGCCACCACCATCGTCCCTAGATCGGGAGGGGTCTGAAGTTCTTCCCGGCACCCTGCCGGAGGGGAGATCATCCTAGAGGCCTTCTCTCTAGTATGATGTGTGAGTAGTTCCACCTTGGACTATGAGTCCATGTAGTAGCTAGATGGTTGTATCTCCTCCTTTGTGCTTTATGTATAGATCTTGTGAGCTTCGTTCATAATCAAGATCTAATCTATTTGTAACCATGCATGTTGTGTTTGCGGGGATCCGATGGATATTGAGATTATTATGTTGGTTTGATTAATGGTTTTGTCTTTATGATTCTATCATGTCTGTGTTGTTTGTGATCTTGCATGCTCTCCGTTGTTAGTAGCTATCTTAGCCAAGTAGTTTCTAGTGACTCCAAGAGGGGTATTTATGCTCGATAGTGGGTTCATGCCTCTAGTTTCCAAGGGAAGTGAAAAAAATCTCTTCGGTTGTAGATGTGTTGTTGCCACTAGGGAGAAAACAACGGTCTCTTGTTCATGGAACATCTAGACTGTTTACCTTACACACTTTGCTTAAAGCAGTTGTCTATTGCTTGCAACTTAATACTGGAGGGGGTTCGAATGATAACCTGAAGGTGGACTTCTAGTCATAGATGCAGTTGGATGGCGGTCTATGTATCTTGTTGTATTGCTCAATCGAATCTCATAGGATCTTTTTGACTAGTAATTGCATTGTTATGCCTTGCTCAGTTCCTGTCAATTGCCCTACTGTAATTTGTTTACCCTTCATGCCATGTTGTTTATCTAAGGAGAGAACCTCTAGTGAACTATGGACCCCGGTCCAATCTTTACCATTGATACATCTTCCACTGTTACTTGTTTACTTGCTGCAAACCATTACCTTCCACACCATACGTTTAATCCTTTGTTACAGCAAACCGGTGAGCTTGACAACCTCACTGATTCGTTGGGACAATGTCTTGAGTTTGTGTTGTGCATGTGTCTGCGTTGCTTGCAACGCCTGTGTGACGTTTTCTTCCTCCTTCTGGTTCGATAACCTCGGTCTCTACTAAGGGAAAACTTGCTGCTGTGCTGCTTCACACCTTGCTCTTGGGGTTCCCAACAAGACTCCACATCAAGCACCAAGTTCTCTGGCGCCACCAAGGAGTCATCACCTTGCTACATCGGGCACCGATTTTTGCTACCTGTGATGGGCTCCTTCGCTACGGACGGTGGGGGCTTCCCCGGTGGCTACGTCTTCTTCGGCGGTGATTCCTTTCGTTGCGAGCGCCGGGACGCTCTACTACCAGTGGTAGGAGCCGCTGTTGCAAGGGGTACGAGGGACTGCTAGCAACGGTTGATGTTGTTGCTACCCAGACGGCGACGGATTTTTGCTACCGACGGTCGGTGTCGTCGCTACCGACGGCCAATGGATTTGCTACAATAGTACAAATATTTCGCTACAATTGTTCTCCTATTTTATTTGCTATGCGATATCTTCGGTGAGGTCTCCGACGAGGTGTCTAGAAAAATGTCTTCGGCGAGGTCTCCGGCGATGTTAGTTTTTTGCAACATTAGAAAAACTTTGTTGCTACAACCGTCTTGTGGTTTTGCTACAACAGTGTTAACTTTTTGCTACAAGGTCTCCGGCGAGTCACCGACGAATTTTTTTCGACTATGTTTCCGGCGAAGTCGGTTTTGCTACATTAGAATAATTTTTTTGCTGCATGGTCTCCGACGAGGTCTCCGGCGAACCATTCTATTTTCTAAAACGATTTTTTTTTTTGCTTCGGAAGCAAAAATAGAAACATTTACAGCAAAAAGAACCGTTTAGCAAAAACGGAATTTGAGACGATTTGGAGGAACACATGTCACACATGGAAGCGGGGCTCCTTTTGAGTGTGAGTATGTAAATTCATTCCCTAGCTAGCGCAGTAGACGAAAACCGCGGCGGAAAATGAAGCGGCACCCTAGAAGAAAAGCAGAGACGCTTCGGTATCCTCGAGAACTCGCAATGTGCCTTGATTTCGCTAGCGCCGTTTGGGTCTCCTTCTCCGCTTCCGAAGCAATGAACACTCACTCTCTTTCTACTTACCCCCTTCAACCCTAAGACCCGTCCACTGCTTGCGCCGTCTCAAGTAGTATCGCTTAACATCCGTCTTGGTCCGGCAGCTTGTTTCCACCGCAAGGTGAGCGATTCTCTCGTTATCAACCCCCCATGTTTTGCTTCTTTTCTATGTAGTAGTTCCAATTGAGTTGAGGTTTTCGCTGCTCACGTTTTTTCTCGGCAGCGATTCATCATGGGCGGAGGGCGGAGACGGCGAGGGCGATCGGGCGGAGGTGCCACGCCCACGCCTTGCCCTTCCCGTGGCGATTTTACTCTTGTTCTCGTCGGCAAAATTGGTTCCGGCAAGAGTGCCACCGCAAACAGCATCCTCGGGGACGAAGCCTTTGCATCGAAGCGCTCCTATCGCGGCGTCACCAAGACTTGCCAGAGCAAAAGTAAGGCGTTTCAGGAGTGCAGCGCGTCCCGCACCCTGAATCTGAATGTCATCGACACCCCAGGTGGGAGTTCTCAGTCATAATTGTGTTATTTGCCTTATTTATTTAACATTTTATTCTTTGATAATGAAGTAATGGCTGATGTCGCAATTTATATGTTTCCAGTAGCTAATGATTCTGCGAAGCTGTATGTTCTGAAAAAGGTTGACTAGTGATGTCTGATACTCTGATGTGGAAACCTGTAGTGATATATAAGTATCTTGATGTGACCATGCATAAAAGACTTGGAGTTGATGTAGAATGTTTTCTGTGCTAGATACATTTTATTGCTTCATTTTTTATATGAGAAAAACCAATATAAATGGGCCTGAAAAAAAGCCAATGTACAATAGCTGAACGGATAGAGCTCCCTTTCCCCTTCTGTTCTACTCCATTTCTGATTCTAGTTAAAATTATGATGCTCCTTTGATATCTTCTGTGTAAGATACTATGGTATTCACAGCAAAGGTACCACAACGGCTTTGCCAAAAAAAAAGAGAAGGGGAAAGCCCCAAACTCGGTGTTGACATGATGCATATAGCTTTTTATTCATTTATTGAAGTTTGTTTGCAAATATTACATCTCAAGGGTCGCATGAGGCTGATACATGTATCAACCATCTAATGAGGAAAAATCACGAGGCTCCTATGCATCAACATGATATCTGGCTATCAAACTGCCAGCCGCCCTGGTTGTATAAATCCCCTACAACAGTTTCCAAATGCTCGCAGCCATTATCCATGGCCTGCTTACGCTCCGCAGACTGGAGAAAGGACCTTGTACGGATCCAATGTGTAATTAGTGGGATAACCTACAAAAAAGAGGGAGATTTTGATTTATTAAAAATTAAAGTCACTGCGTATATTTCATATAGCCCAAAGTAAAGCAAAGCATAGACTCCAACTTGGATTTGCAAATATGTTGAGATGATTTCATACCTTTTGTGGTAAGAGATCAACAGCTCTTTAATTGATTTTTTGGTGACTCTTTAATTGCATGTTTGAAAAGACGGCTCATGCTTCAAATTAGGATTAACTATTGTGCTCTTTCCTTGATAGGCTTCTTTGATATGGAATCCACCGCTGAAGATGTTCAGAAGGAGATAGCCAAGTGTATGGACATGGCAAAACATGGGATACATGCGGTACTTCTGGTTTTTTCAGCTGCGTCTCGGTTTTCTCATGAAGATGAGAATACGATCAAGTCGATTAAACTGTTTTTTGGTGATAAAATCCTTGATCACGCAATATTAGTTTTTACACATGGAGATGAAGTAGGAGGAATGCTTGGTTGGAATGAAATGTTATCTGATAGTGCCCCTCCGTATCTTCAGGTCAATTTCATCTATTTCCACTGTTACTCAGGTGTTTCCATTTGCATTTGATGCGATCATGTCCTGAGAACCCTGTGTTATTAGGAATCAGTTGCAATCTGATTGAGTGTTTCTTACATGAGCACGCTCTTTTTCCAGGACATGTTAAAGCTATTTGAAAATAGAGTTGTTCTCTTTGACAATAAGACCACTGATGCTGAGCTCCGTCAGTCACAGATCAACAATTTGTTTGATGCTCTGGAATTTGTGTTGTCAATTAATGATGAGAGACCATCTTCCAATGCGATGTTCATGCACATTCAGGTGCTTTTAACTTCTAGTATTATTACCTTTGATGAATAAAATCTGTGTGCATCCCTCGATGCAGTGGTCCGTGCTACGTTCCCCTTTTCGAAAAAAAGTATTATTACCTTTGGACTTTCAGTTTCCTTGACTGTTTTTATTGTTCTATTGGTACAGGAAGCACATCAAATGTTCAACTCAAAGAGAGAGATATACGATGAATACCTTATGCATATCACCATGATGGTAAGAAGTTCCCAATGTATATTTCTTAACTTGCAATTCATCCACATTTACCCTTAATAACGGCTGTGTGCATTGCTTGATGCAGAGGTCGGGCTTCACTCCCCATTTCGAAAAAAAATATCCACATTTACCCTTAGAAAAACATATATGATTTCCATATCCCTCTCTTTTGGATGATGGATGAAACGAGCAGCCTCCGCCTCAGCATCGTGCGACACACATGGCCAATTTTATTGCAATGAATGTAAGATATGCAAGGAAAAAAAAGTAGAAAGAGCTGAACATACAAAAAGTTCATTTCTACATATGGTGTTGGCCACCCATTTTATTACATAAACCACCTTGAAGCTAGAGAAAATGCTGATGTGGAACGATGGCTTAATAGAAAGATAAAATGCTTCCCACTTGCGTGAGAGCCACCTTTGGATGCTCTATTTGGCAAGCTTGTATTTTTGTTTTGATTGTCATTTTGCCAGAAAAATGTAGACTAGTATTAATCCTACATTTTTGGACTAGTAGTAATACAAAAATTAGTAAATAGTGTGAGCATAACAAGCTTCTTAACAGTGAGTTAATTACAGTAAGTTGAAACTAGAAAACATATCTTGAGTCTTGACCTATCTCACTGCTAAGTTTTTTCTTGGCTATATTCCAAAATTCATTTATAGTCACTAATACCATATGACACCACACTGAATAGTGAATAGTGATGCTAAGGTATTTAATAATAGATCAAGCAATTGTCTTAACTCCATAATGGAATTCATCCGGTATGAGAAGAGTTGTCTACATGAGTTTTTTATGAGGAAGCGGCAGATGTTCTGCCATCCATTAAGATAGAAGAAAGAGTTTATTTACAGATCAGGAGCCAGAGAGGGAGGCCGAAAGACCCCCAAACAAAGGTCCTAAAACCCCCACCCACACCAAAAATAACAACGTCTACAAAGGTCTACATGAGTTTTATTTAGATGCCAATAAGAACAACGTCATAAATAGATTTATTAGTAAAAATTTCTTGAAGGAAAAAAATGATGACTTTTGTCTGAGCAATGAACTGTTATCGGTTCTGTCCAATCAAGCACAGACTTGCAGCTGGAGTATTCCCTCCAGTTCCAAACCAGATTCATTTTGTGAAGTTCACTGGTTATGCTACTTCCATGTGCTTTAGAAATTATAGGTTATGGTGTAAGTATGTTCCATATCTGATATGTTCGCCTGCCAATCTTCTGCTCTGAAGTACGTCAATCTCTAAAAATACTTTCTATAGGTGGAGGAAAAGCTCAACTGCACAACTGAGAGGCTGGAAAAACAGCTTCAAGAAGAGCAGAAAGCAAGGCAGAACGCGGTGCATATAATGACAGACCAGATCCGTACTCTGCAGGAAAGCCTACAGAAGGCTGAAAATGATAAAAAAGATGCTGAATATAGACTTAAGAAGGCTGTATATGCTAGAAAGGTTGCTCAAGATGAAAATGAGAGGTTAAAGAAGGAGCGCAGTCCCAATGGCAGTTGCATCATTCTGTAAGATTGTGAGCTTTGGGAAATTTGCAGCACTGACAAATGTCCTAAGTTGCCAACCCGAAACTTTTGTTCCATGCCAGTAATTGTGATGGGAAACTTCTTTATGAAATCGCTTGCTACATTATAATTGGCCTCAAGAGGATATTTTTGATTTATGCATATGCAGTCCGTTGCCTGAAATATTTGTTTGGACTCTTGTTTCAGAAGATGAAAGGATGAACTTGCTATTTGTCCTGAATCTGATAAGTCTTTATTTCCTATCTGATAGTTCCTTCACTATTGCACTGCATAATTGCATGTCGAACACCTAATAATCTTGCGCTGCTTCCTTAACAATGTGGAAATTAAGTTTCCTGAAGAGTGTTTTGCTGCATAACTAGCATATATATATGATGTACTTTCTACTATTCTTTATCATAGCAGACCTTCTGAACCTAGAATTACTTCTATTACCATCCACTGTGTCTCATGGATTTCTACATATACCTATACGCATATACAGTTTCAGTCTTTTTATGACGGCAGTTCTTCAGCTGATCTCCTTGCCATTGCCCTCTGCTGCGATCTGAGCAGAGGCAGCGTCAGAGCCATCCGCACCTGAATTGTACCACCTTGCGCAGAGCAGGTAGCAGAAGAAGTTGATCACGCTGAGCACGGCGAGCATCCAGTAGAAGAGATCCAGCCTGTCCTTGTTCAGGTCGTTGTCGCCGAGCCAGCCGGCGCCGCCGTGCTTCGCCGTGACCCTGTTCACCGTGGTGACGAGCACGGAGCTGAGGTAGAACCCGAACGCGTAGGAGCAGTAGGTGAGCGCCGTGAGGAAGGACTGCATTCCGGCGCAGGCCTGCTTGTAGAAGAACTCGATGAGCCCCACGGCGGTGAACATCTCCGACACGCCGAACACGAGGAACTGCGGCGCGATCCACAGCACGGACATCTGCGTCCCGGACGCCGCGACGTCCCGGCGCCGGCGCTCCACTGTGGCGGCGGAGACCATGGAGAACGCGACGGTGCAGAGCCCCACGCCGATGCGCTGGAGCGGCGTGATCCCGGACCGCGTGCCCGTGAGCCGCTTCATGAACGGGACGAGGAGGAGCTCATAGGCCGGGACGAGCACGAGGAGCATGGCGTAGGGGATAGCCTGTAGCGACGCCGGAGGGATGCGGAAGGATCCCCCGAAGATCGCTGTGTCCATGGCGCTGCCCTGCTGCACGGAGAAGGTCTGCAGCTGCGCGAGCACGGTGTTGAACACGATGGTGCACGCGAAGATGGGCGTCACGGCGAGGAGGGTCTTGGCCTGCTGCACCTCCGCCACCGTGCACAGCCGCCACGGGCTCTCCGGCTTCGTGTTGCCGGCCCCCTGCTGCACCGCGTCCCTGGTACACGCCTTGTCCAAGAACCTGTGTAGTTTCAGAGAGTCAGACATAGCAGCTCAGAGCAATCTGCTGATGCTCACTGCTTAGTGCTTCACCTGAATTTGTTGCCATGGCGGAAGTTACCGGCGAGGCGTGTGGGCTCGCAAAGTCCGGCGTTCGCAGGATTGGTGGGGCAGATTTGCTTCCTCTTGTTGAAGGCAGCGACAAACACCTGCAGAATTTAGAACAGTTCGTAGTGTTCGTCAGTATGTTACAAGTTGGTCAGTATCAGCTGAGTCAAAAAACAAAAAAAAAACAAATATATAGACACGGCTACTCCAATTAGTTGTATGTTGGTTAGAATTGTTGAAACTGAATACTACCTCACTTGCTTATAGTTACATCTCTGTGCTAAAATAGTTTTAACTTATAGCTTGACAATAACAGCACAAATAACCACTCAATAATTCACTTGCTTGTCATTTCTGAAGGTATGCTAAATTAATAACGCCAGTCATATATTGCACATCAGCACACGTGACAGGACATTTTACTTCTGCGGTCAGTTTGGCGTTATCAGTATGATCAAAATCATAGCTGCCCAGAACTGACAGCCTAACAGTCAGTTAATCATAAACTTTTGAAAATGCACCGCCAAGCACAAGTTGTAGATAGCATGTCAGCAATAGGAATCTGACTAGATCTGATCGGCGATCAAATATGTAAGCTAACTTGTACCTATCATATGATCCCAAAATGCAGAACTGTAGAATATGACAAGATTGGCATAATGCAGGAACCACTCTAAGTCTCTGACTGAATGATGACAAAAAGAAATCTACCTACTATTTCAAGTTTATATGTAACCTAATCATGGAGTACAAGAGGGCTATAACAATATGATCAGATCAATGATGATGACAAAAGTTCTTGCATACGGCAGTATCCTGGAAATTTCTGAAATGAACTTCTTTAGCACAGGGAGATGTTTAACATACTGACGTACAGCAAATTGGCACTAACACAACACTCCAAACTCTGTCCAATTTATAAATAGTACTACATTAAGTTTGGCAAGATGCAGATTAATCCCCCTGAGTGTCAGCAAAGTAAAAAAAGAAAGAAGCCTAGTAGCTAGTTTCATTATTTAGATTCAACCACAAGCAGGTACTAGTACATCTTATCACGCATGCCAGGATAACTAGTACATGAACTGAACATGTGCCTTGCACCAGAGGAAGAACACAATCAATCTACTGGTTCAATATATAAATAAATAATGTTAACACTTGGTTCTTTAGAGTCGTCGGCTTACTAAAAGGAACTCAAGATATTGTCAGAACAGGGTGCTTTGTTACTCATGTAAGATGCTTACCCTCGCAATCGGCGTGAAGATGCTGCCCTGAGGAGGCTTGTTCCGGTAGAAGGCCGCGCCGGAGACGAGGCTGACGAGCCCGGCGGCCATGGCGGCAGCCGAGATGCCGAAGCCGACGTCCATCCCGGAGTGCGTCTGCACCCAGACGAGCGCCGTGAGCGCGACGAGCTCGCCGAGGCAGAAGCTGAAGTAGGCCGAGTTGAAGTAGGTGGAGAGCCTCTTGGCATTGTCTGCCGCCCCGCCGGAGAACTGGTCGGCGCCGTGCGCGATCATGTTGGGCTTGAGGCAGCCGCTGCCGAGCGCCACCAGGTAGAGCGCGACGAAGAAGATGCTGGACTTGAAGCCCTTGGCCTGCTCGCAGCTGCCGTCCATGGCCGCCATGTTGCACGGCGGCGGCTTCAGCTGTGGCAGGTGCGCTTGCACTGACAGCAGTATGAAGCCCTGATCGAAGAGCGCAGAGAGCATTCAGTAACATTTCTGATTATGTTACAAAACAAAAAGTCTGAACTTGCAAAAGCATATTTCTGATTATGTTGTGTCTGGTTTCTTTGATTCCATCATTCCATTAATGCAGGGTTTTAAGGTAGTAGTAAATTACAAAAGTTGTACTCCCTCCGTTCAGAAATATAAGATGTTTTAGTTTTGTTAATCGAATGTATCTAGACGTCTTTTAGTGTATAGGTTCGTAGAGGTTCGGAGTGAACCTATATATTAAAAGGCGTCTAGATACATTCACTTCACAAAGCTAGAATGTCTTATATCTCCGAAAGGAGGGAGTATATATATGCTAATACCAGTGAAAGAAAGGAGTGCCTACGATCGATAGTTAGTGCCAAGTAGGCAGGTATCACTAGCACAATCAACTTTTCTGTGTGGACACGTTGTTTTCAGGCAAGTCCCAACAACAACAAAATTCCTTTTGGCATGTCTACTTCTACCCGCTTTTCCTTGAAGAAAACAAATAATTTGGCAAATAATTAGGGTCGTTAGCCGCGCGCGTGTGGTACCATGCGGCCCATGATGCGTTGAATTCAAACCTGGTCCCAATTAAAACACTTTTTTTTTCGGCAACGAAATCTCTGGTCCATGCATGGTGATTGGCGATGAGGCCAAACATAATCCATCCAAGTTCATCTCCCTTTCCGTGATGAAAACAACAGTCAAAACCACAAAAGGAAAAACACTCTGGCACGTTTCCGTTTTCCTCCTGAAACACACGCGCGCAGCTGCCCGATTGGTCACTGCTTAAGATTGCTAAGCTTTCGAGCAAAGATGACGAGCAGGCGAATGCAAGGATTAATTAAGATTAATTTGGTGTGAGAAACGTACGTACCGAGAGCTCGACGAATCCGAAGGTGAGCATGGTCCAGAAGCAGCCGAGGTAGGAGTCGGAGAGGAACCCGCCGATGAGGGAGAGGAGGAAGATGGTGCCGACGAAGTTGGTGACCACGTTGGCCGCCTCCGACAGCGGGAAGTGCATCTCCCCGAACACGTACGTGATGAGGTTGTTCCCCACCGCCGCGATCGCCATGATCTCGAACGCCTGGATCCCTGCACACACACCCATCCATTCCACCACGCGTTCTCAGCACTAGCACACGCACAGCATGGAGGCATGGACATTGCTATCTTGATCATCCCCTAGTTAATTAACCTGGTGCACGCACGCGCGTACGTACCTAGGACGAAGACGGCGGCGCGCATGGCGCCGTGCCTGCCGGGCTTGCACGGGCGGCCCCGCCAGTCGACGGAGACGACCTCCTGCGCCGCGAAGCTCTCCACGTCCATGCTCCCTCCCTAGCTCTCTGCTTTCTCTAGGGGTCAACCCAGCCGATTAGGCAGCAGTAGCACTCGTAGGAATGGCAAGCTCAGCTCAGCTGCGTTGGTAAATGGCAAGTTGGTGGTCGAGGCTTTATTTATAGGAGGAGGAGAAGGCGATGGCTCTGCTCCTTGTGAGTGAATGAATGAATGCCGAAAGGGGCAGGTAGTGCGGCCGGGCCCTGCCCCCTGCTCTGCTCGCGTTCCCCTTTCGTATCGGAATTTCGAGGTCCATATCGATCCATAGTGGCAGCGCAGTGTCGATGTGCAGTGCCGTGGCTCTCGATCGTGTGAGGCTGATTTATCACAACTCATATATAGATCTGTCACGCCAGAAGTCGCGGGTTCGAACCCCGTTTTCCCCGCCCGATCTTTCTTTCTTCCTGAGGTCATACCTCTGCCACTTTACCCTGAGTTTCACTAAGGCATATAACCCCATTCGGGTAAGAGGAGCAAGCAGTGGGGAACATCTATTTATATGCGTGTTAGCATCAACAGCATCTTTTTGAAAGTCAATTACATCGATCCTCGGTGCTAGGTACTCAGGTAAGTCAATCGTTAGGATAGAACTAGAGCAAGTAAGCTCATCGCACTATCAAGTCAGTCAGGAACTAGTCTGCCAAGCTTAAGAAGAAGTGAAAAGTAAGCAAGTTGTCATCTAGTGAGGGCTAAAAGACACGGAGAACATCCCCCCTCTATTTGCCAATAGCTTCCGCCTTCCTCTCTTTCATTTCATGTCGGTTCAGCCGAGCCAATAGATTCCATAGGCGGGTCAGTTATAGCTGTAGTAGCCTTTGATTAGGTCCTTTCGATAGACTTTCCGTAGCTCAGTACTGCTGATCGTTGACGCCCGCAACTGTACTTACAGCTGTACTTGTGAAAAGAGATAGAGCCGTCTCGCTATGACTCAAAGATGGTCAAAAAGCTAATAGATGGGCCACAAAAGGTAGAGGAGAGGGGGTAAGAAGAGTAGACTTACTACTGGATACAAGATAGGGTATACAGCTAAAAGGGTGAGATAGAGGAATGAAATGAGCCAGTGAAACGGTCCACGACCACAAGTATGGAGCTATAACCATAAGACTTGGGGAGTGCCTCAAGAAAATCCATTGAAATAGAAGCAATGCTGCAGAAAAAGGTTGAAGAAGACCAGCAGGAAGGGTGTGCTCACTGTTGTTGAGTTGACACACATTACAATGAAGAACAAACTTGGAGGGAGAAAAAGAAACCAGAAGGGACCCATTGTTTCTGTGCAAGTCGAACAATGATGGAAAAGCATCCAGTATGTAGCCGACATATGCCAACATAATTAAGTTGAATAAGTTGAAACTCCTAAAAACAAAACGACTTTTTGGAAGGCGCGGAGCGTTGAAGAATATTGAAGCTCGATTAACACAACTAGGGGCAATATGGTTCATTTTCCTAGAACACCACAACAAATGTCCCTACCAGCTGTTGCCAGTGAAGCTGAAACCATGGCTACCCCTCAACAAGCCTCTAGCTCTTATCCTAGGCCTGAACCTCCAATTACCGTACCATTGGTACTGAATACGACCACCACTCACACCTATTCCAGACCTTGAAACCCCTGACCACCTAGACCTCTAGTAGTAACTAAAAGACCCAATCACCAAAATAACCCTCTCTATCCCCCTCCTTGGCACGAACACTTGTTTCCAGCCACCTATGGCCTTCCTCACAGCTCAAAACATGAGAATATTAGACCTAATCCTGCACCTCCACCACCACAACCAAGACCCAATTCAATACCAAATATCCCATTTTCCCAACCAATACTTTTGCCCTATGCTGGAAATTCCATGAAACCAGAAGTGCCAATATATACTTACCTTAACCAACCGCTTCCAACTCAACAGCATGACCCGTACCAATACCTGCAAGAACAAAGGCCGCAAAATCAATATCAATATGGGCAGCAGATTAAACAACGAAGTAGAGTGGATTGCCTAAAGGAAGGGGCCAGGTCTTGGATACAAAAGTGTGAACATTACTTTTCGGTGTACCAAGTTACGGATTGGTACAAGGTAGAACTTTCGGCTATGCACCTTAGGGGGACAGCTGAAAGCTGGTACAACAGTTTCTTAGTGAATAGGGGACAAGTATCTTGGCAAGAGTGAATTCAAGAGATTGTAGAGAGGTTTGAGGTAAGAAATGTGGTTGGTGTAGTTGATGAGTTTAATCACTTGAGGCAAAGAGGAAGCCTAGAAGAGTACAAGTAACACACAATTGGCAGAAGGCTGCCATGTTGAGGTGCAATCCCTATTACGATGACAACCTTTTTCGACAAAGTTTTCTTGGGGGTAAGGGTATTGTAAATAGAGATAGATGTTTCGTCCGGCTCTGAGAAACAATTCGGCAACCCCGCTCTTCCCTTTGCCTCTTCCACATCTATTTTGGAAACTTGATTCGGTTGAGTTTGAAGCAAGGATCTAATCAGATAACGCTTTGTTCTCCAATGAATGGAGGTGGAATAATTTCTTGAGATAGAGAAAGCTACATCTCGACTTTATTTAAACGAAAGAAAAAGGTTAGTCCTGCTCCTAGACTTCCAATTCCAAGTAGTAGTAACGGAAAGGAACAGGTTTAGGAGAACTTTTTTGATGTCTTTCTTCGCTGAAAGTCAGTCAATGCCCTGGCTTCAATGAATGAAGACCGATGGGCTACGAAGTGGAGATGATGTCGTCGTGTCATTGCTCGTGATGTCTTCACCAGGATTTGACTTACCAATGTGAAAGGTACCGTGCCAGTGGTTCTATCATTTAGATAGAGAGTGATCTTTCCTTCTTGTCGAAGAAAGATATGACGTTGGGAAGGGAAAGGGAGTAGAAACGTTTTCGTAGCCTTGGGGCGAAGGGCTGAGAGTTCCGTGATCCAGTTCTTTGAGCATACATAGGTTGAGGATTGAACTCCTATAGCAATCGATGTGGAAAAAGGCAACAGCCTCATCAATCCATTGATTCAAGTCGCAACCAGTAGTTGGGTTAGCTTCTATTCTTCAGAATGAATCAGTGCTCACTGCTAAGCAAATGGTTCACATGATGCTCCCCTTGTCTCACAGTTGCCTAATGTCTCAGAGTTCGTTTCTACTAGAAATATTCAGTCTCAGGTTCATGAACCAGACAAGCAGGTGTTCACACCCAATACTGAGTTTTTTTGCTTTGCTGACTTGAATGAGGATTCTCAATCCCAACCGGGCACATCCATCACATCACAATACCTCAGCTTATCTCAATACTTGTCATCTCTACTGCTATACTTCCTAAAGCCTATAAAACAGAAGATATCCCCGACACTATAGATCCGGCTTGCAGGCATAAGGGAAGAAGGGCTCCACTCTTTTAATCGCTCTCATTGACCGCTTATCTAAATACTTGTCATCCGGCTTGCTCTCGGCACCCACAGCTGGCTAATAAATACGCCTTTGCAGTCGTTATGAGCGATATCTTGGCGTACCATTAAAGGGAGTCAGTGGGCACCGTAAGTAGTAATCGAGAACTTGATGAACATACCAACCAGTATGTGAATCCGTAAGTGGAGGAAGAGAGGCTATATCTAGCTTTCCCTGCCTGGTGAGCCTAGTCTTTCCATGCTTTCAGTGGCATATGACTATCTGAATGCCATATACCAATCTCAATCCTCCAGCTAATAACCTATCACACACAGTGTGATATCTCCCTTTTCTCCATCTGCAGAAACTCCCTTCCCTATGTGACTTCAGCTTTCACCGGATGCGGAATTCTCGTTTTGTAAAGATCTCCTTGGCTTATTATTTCTCATGTCTCTATATAGGTATTCTTGTGTCTCTGCTCTGTTGAGCCTTGTTGCCATTTATTATTGTGGGCTATGTGCCCAGCCCACCCGATCCTATTGACCAGTGCTGTCTGACCTTCTTCCTTCGAAAGGGAAAGATAATAAGATTGGGGGGAATACCTTGTTATGGCCTTTTCCTTGGATACGAGCTGCTACTCAATGGATTTCCCACTGGCATTTTATTGACCAGCTTTCCAATCAATTAAAGAAGAGGCAGGTTATTATGTAAGATAAGAATAGTGGAGTGGAGACAGTGAACTGAACATCGCACTAGAATAGCGAACTTCACTTAATTAAGCACAGTACTATATGTCAATTGGGAAGATTTCAGTAGGCAATAGATTGACTGATTTTTTTTACCCAGGTAGGCAGGGCGGAGGAAAGCAACGCATACGTCGAGCTAGATCTTTGCAGCCCAGTGCTCATATTGTTTATTTATCCAATCCAATCCCTGCTTTAGCCTTGCTGCTTATTCACTGGCAATCCAACCATACCATTCTTGTCTATCAGGATCAGTCTTTCCCTCAAGTCACCTTAACATGCTTCTTTCTTTCCTTCACTACGCAGATACAAAACTAGGTTGCGGACGCATAAGGCCACTGATACTATTGGTCAGAAGTATGATTTGACAAAAACTACTACTTTAGCAGCTATGCGAAATGGAAGTTTCCTTTTTCTTGGTCGTTTGCCATGGAGAACAGATTCTAAGGCCAGTTTATTTTTAAGACGCATTGGCGACGCTTCGCGATAGATGATACTAGAAAGAGCTAAAACGAAGAAAAGAAGCCTAACATGAGTAAATGAATTCCACAATTGGTCATACTGAACTATTTGGATGTCTTAGCCAGATTGTTATAGCTAACCTGGTTGATCTAGTAACTATGATAATAGACACTTGCGAGGCAGGCAAGGGAGGATCGACTAGTGGAAAGCTTGATAAGGGTCAGTTACTTGTACATTTGATTAGTATGAGCCACTAACTTCGTTTTTAAGGATAGGTGGGAGTAGGAAAGCCCAACCCTACAATAAAGAGCAGATAGCCCACATGAATCAAGGGAATAACAATACGAGGCCTTTGACGAGTAAAGAAGAAATGCAAGATTTGGATCCGCGATTTAGTTCGGTTCAATCATCATCTGACGAAACACCCTCTGGTGCCTTTCCATACCTGTGTTTAGTTAGGATCTTCCTTTCCATTCCCATATGGATATTACGGAAAGAATCCCGCTCCCGGGCGAGGTAGAGTAGTTTCTCTTTTTCTGGGCACCTAGGAGGGCCCTCTCGTCATTACCTTTTGTGCTTTCTCGTACCAGTGCGTATGTGCCAGAACTCATGGATGCTATTCCCACGCCAAGCACTGAGAGATGTGCTGCAAAAGCGAAGAAGTGGACAATCACATGAGATTCTTGTAGTGCCTTACATGTTGAGAGAAATCGAATACCCAATTTGATCTAGAAAAGAGGGAGGTCAAGTATCGGGTCTCTAACCAACTTTTGGTACCTCTTGAAGGGGATTTCTCGCTGACATGATCCAATGCGCCTTCCTCTTCAGATTTTGATACAACAACTAGGATTGATGGCGAGCCTGGAACCCTTTCTCCTCCGCAGGGGCAATTCCAGAAACATCCTATCTTTTAGGAATGAATGAGAATTTCATTAGATTTCGTTTGCAACGTAACGCCTCGTACCTCCGTTAAAGGCTCATTTTCTTTCTCAAATCTCTGAATTTCTGCGAAACGAATTGACATATAGAGAATAGGTTTCTGGCATGACCAAAATGAACTTCACAGATCCGATGCAAGAAAGGATAGATTCGAACCGCAATTGCAAAGGCTCTCTGGATATTGTAGCAACCTACACGCCTGTCTAGCCAATGTAGTTCAGTCGTCAAGTTGCTCTGCTTGCTTCGTTCTGATCTTTTTGATCTTTCCATTTCATGTAAAGCACAGGAACGCGGTGGATCGTAGCCCCCAGGAACCTAAAGATAAGGAGCTCCCAATAGAAGGCAGTAACCGAAATTTAGCTCACAGAGCATAATAACATTGAAAGCAGGCGGACTATCTGCAGCATAGCGATTCTTTATTTGGGCAAACCCAAGGTATCACTTCGGGAAGAAATGCTGTTTCAAACCAAAAGAATTGGAATGGTCAATTTTCTGAGTTTTCTGCTATGCTAGTAGTACACTCGCTAAGAAATCGTAGATCTTCTTGTGAGCTGTCTGTATTGTCTTGTTTCTAAGTCTCCAAACCTTTGAGAAATATTTGGATCAATGATAGCAGAGGCAGGCAAGAAAAGCTGCTCAAAGGGGACGGCAGGATGATCGAGTTCGTGCTCGGGGAGGATGAAATTAGAACCCCTGCCTATCTTAAGAAGTTGACTCAAACCTTTGTGAGTGTGGAATCTATTCTGCCTATTGGCAGATGGCTCTCGATTATCTTTATCTTATTTCAATTCAAGATCCCCATTAGATTAATAATATGAGTGTCAGGCTTGCTGTACTGAATCTCTTTATAGTCTACCTGTCAAGCCCAAGATAAGGTCAGGGTTTATTATTCCACTATGGGTGGAGAAGAGGAATCAAAGACAAATAAATCCAGGAAAGAACAGCGAAGGAAAAGCGCGACTAGCAAAGTCAAGTACTTACTTGAGATGTTAGAAGGAGCGAAATTAATAGGTGCCGGAGCTGCTACAATTGCTTTAGCCGGGGCTGCTGTCGGTATTGGAAACGTGTTCAGTTCTTTGATTCATTCTGTGGCCCGAAATCCATCATTAGCTAAACAATTATTTGGTTATGCCATTTTGGGCTTTGCTCTTACCGAAGCTATTGCATTGTTTGCACTAATGATGGCCTTTTTGATCTTATTCGTTTTCTGATCGCAGAAAACGAGATCAAAAAGGTTGCCCCTTACTCGCAGATGTAGGAGGACTCACCAACTGAACTGCGTAAATAAAGCGATTCCTTTTAGGCGAAGAAAGGCGAATTTCGTTTGATCCGATCCGCCTATGTCAGTTCGAACCTGACGAGTCGTTCGTTCGTGTGGAGAATCTCTCTCCTTTATTCCTATGTACGATATTTTCCACTAACATCGAGAGAGAAACAGCCGGTGTATCAAGAATTTACCCAATCGAGGAATTTCTCCTTTGAAATCCTATTCTAGTTTGTGTAGATCGCTCGGTACAGATGCACTTTTCAGAAAAGAAGGAGAGCAAGACTTTGTCGATGAAGGCTTTAAGCGTTGAGTTGGTTTAGCAGGAAGGTTACAAAAAACGAGCTATGCTTTATGGGTTCGAAGAAAGAGAGCAGAAACGGATGGCGCACAAAAGAGGTGGAAAAACACGTCCCCCTTCTACGCGATACCTTTGATTTCAAAACCAGATTGCGCTTTCAGGACCTACACCTACATTATAACTAATGCACGGGACAGCCGTTTTTCTCGATCGAGAATGTCTCAACGAAACGAATCTTTGAGAAGTACCGTTATCTCGAGCCGCAGGATCAGACCAAACAAAAACTGGGTATCGAAAAGAGAAAGTTTCATGCCAGCTATGTGCCCCTCGTACGATCTTTAGCTTCAATGGACTGGCTTCTTTATCCTCAGCTAGATCTGTCTGATTAAGTATTACGTGAGAATTCCATGGTTCCAGCTAAAGAAAAGCAAAAGTATGTGCTTGCGCCGAGCGATAAAAAACGGACTATGAAGTGTTTCCTGGCGGCTCAAAGCCATAGTCACTCCTCCTTTATTGCGAAAGCAGTGATCGTACATGGACGACCCAGGTGCTGTATGAGGTAACTTTGAAGCTCTAAACGGATCCGCACCAGCTATGATACCAAGTCTAACTTCACAGGATCGGATACAATGGAACATTATGAATGACGCGATCCGATCCCATATGATATTGACTTCATTGTTGTTACGTACGCCTATTTCAACCTGGAATTCCTAGCCATGCGAAGAAGTAAATAGCAACAAGGCTTTGGCCACGTTACGGAGGAAGCCGAGCAGGCACAAAGTTGTATCAAAATATCAAGAGGAAGGTCGATTGGATTGGATTTGCCGATGAAGAGTACCCGCGAGGGGCGCATGTTCTTTAGTAGAGTCGGATTGAGACAATCTGTCGATTCTTACCCTTTACAGGTAATGCTGGTCTCCTGGCAGGGAAAGCCCATTAGAAGCTCAATTATCTAAAGAAAAAGCGCGGTTTTCTTTTTCCGTACCGTACCACAAGAGATAGGGAAAGGCCGTTCTAAGCTCAAATTGTTAATTAAACGGGCCTTGTTAATGAAGTATTTCGTTACCTTCCTTTATTCTGATTTTGACCATTTAGTTGAACTGACTCTGTTAATTCGCTCTCACGGTAATTGGATTGCGATTTCCTCTGGATTCAATGACTGCTTCTTCTTCTGATTGTGACATATAGAATTTTACGATAGATGAAGCGTGGATTTCATTCCAATAACAACCCCTGGCCGTTCACTTAGAGAGCAGCACATTGTTCGACCTAGGGATCTTGATGAAAATCACTATCAATTAGAGCTAGCTGCTGTTATTCCAAGAAGCAAGCCAAGCGAGTTCAAAGGGCTTTGTTGGCCATTGACATTCCACAATTGAACTGGAAATGAATCATGCTTGCAATCAATAATTGCATAGAAAAAGTTGACTACATGGTACGTCTTTTGTGGAAGCAAAAGATAACCTATAGACAACGGTCAAGTCTGCGATCCAAACAGTGATGAAAAGAATTCTCAAATCATTCGCGGATGGACGTGAAAGAAGGAAGAACCAAATGGCACTGCTTCCTCAAAGCGAGCTTCGGGTACCCGGGACTAATGAAACACCAGTACATGTCATACAGAAGCTCCACTCATCCCTCCGCCAGCCCAACCTAAGTTTCTATCGGACTGAGCTATTCTTCAATCCAGTGCCCTAATCCTTTCGAACTTGGGTCCATAAAATAGTGCTATTGTACAACCTGGGGAAGTCAAAGCACATTCTAAGTGGGCCGCATGGGTCGGCCCTTTCACCTCATTCTTTTCCGTTTCCACGCTCTGAAACCGGGTTCTCTCTCATAATCAAGCTGAGATATGATGCTGTTTCATCCTCCAATTATGAGAAATCCCTTGTTGGCTGGGACGGACCCTTAGTATAAGATAAGTCAACAGGTTGTGTCAGTTTCTCAAAAGACATGGGCTCGCCTTTCGGGGTGACTAGCTGCATTCATTGGTTTGCTTTCTTCCACCAACTTCACAACCATCCTTCGTTGATGACAGGCAAGCTCAACCACAGTTTCCGTAGTTTGGTTCAATTCATTCGGCATTTCCATTTCCAATTGGTAAGTGGGGCCCTTTCTCCGACCCAAGGAAGAAGATCACAAGCGGGAGTCCCCTCTAGGAAGAGATGCTTTCCAAAGGCCGTACGCTACTGTTGAATGGCCAAATAGGGATTGAAACAGAGTAAATAACTAGAGTATCCCGTCGTAGTGGTAGCTGCATTTACGCGACCGGGTCCGAGCCACGGGACAAGACCAAATTGGATTTGTAACATCCGCGGATGGAAGACCGTAGATTTCTCACTTTCCCTACTCGGAGAGCACGTGTATGTAGTCCGCCTGTATCTACTTATTTATTCGGAGAGCGCCATTAATAGGATTCAGAAGTCGTACAAGCTATGGCGGAGCCGTTTACCAATGCACCCTCCTCATATTTGATTCTTTTTTTTGTATCATTGGTTCCACGTACGTCTTTTGGGCGAGCTTTCTTCACTGTCATCAAAACCAACGCTCAAACCGAAGCTTGGAGAGCAGTTGTTTATTTATCACTTTAGCTGCTGTCGTTTTCCTCTTCCGAATTTTTTAGTGAAAAACAAGGGGATCAGAAGAACAAACAATAAGAATGAGGGATTGAAGTCCGTTTCCTTCGTATCGTATTTCAACGGATCGGGTAGTTCTAGTCTTTTTTTATTACTCCTTCCTTTTTCCCTTCATTTGACATAACATAATTAAGAAACTGTTTGATGGTCAACGGAACCGGATCTGCTCCCTTTTTCTTTTCCTTCAGGATCCGTTCTTGAACTTATTCTAGTAGGTTGAACAGGTTTCACATACTCAGTGAGTGGTGAAGACCACTGACCCCAATTGGTAGATCAGCAGATAGCTAATAAACTAATTCGGTATACTCAAATAGTAATTCGGCATACTCAACACCATAGGTAGAAACGGGAGTTCGAAGGTACCGACCACCTAAAGTGAATTAAGACCAGGAGGGCTAGGAACGAGTAGAGAATCAAAATGCCCTTATTCCAAAGGAAGTGAGTGCTAAAGCGAAAATCGAGTAAAGAACAAAAGAACGAAATGCAAGGGTTGCATCCTAATTTCAAGTCCGGACGGTTCCTCCGCTAGGTTATTGAGTTGGCTCCCCCGTTATTCTTCATCAGACAACGCACACTTAATGGAAAAACGAGGTATCTTTTTGGAAAACTTCTCTACTTACGACTTTGTTAGCGCTTTGAGGGCTTCACTATGTTCTCTGAAATCTTGTATAAATAATAAAGAAGTCTTTCTCAGGAGATGACTCTGCTGATACCGAGTTTCAATGCAAAATGGCTCCCGCTTCTTCTGAAAGAAAACAGGGGCAAAATCAATATGGAGCCGTCAGAGGCTTATCTGGCCGATATGACTTCCAGAAAAGATTTCCTGAGCTCAACCTAAAATGGAGGGGTTGGGGCTTTGGCTCCAGGCTCAAACTCTATCTTGTGGTAGACTGCCCTCCTAGGGAGCGCTTGGGCAACTAACTTGTGGGGCATGACATCCCAAATTCATCATTCGGAATTTCCTGAGAAAAAAGTCTTATGTGTATTGGATCCGCTCTTCTGTTAGCATGAACACATGAATGAGATTCTTCTTATTCTTCCTAAATAGAACCCCCCACCCTCACCTTTCTTAGGACTATCAAGCCTTCTCGAATTAGGTCTATGGGTACGAAGGCCTCCCGAATTTGTTCTAGGGTAGAAGCTTTGAACGTAGACCCGGATACAAATCTTTCACTCACTGAAAAGTGAAACCCTGTGACTATATCGTCCTGAAGACGGATGCGACGGGAAGAAGTGGCATTTAGAAGTGTTGCTGACTTTACATTTAGGTTTCGGCATAACAAAGCTTGCACTGTCTTTTCGCACTTAGGCGCACAGCGTGCCGTTGGTAATGATTCTACTACGGTGCTGCAAATTCGCAAGCTGATCCTAAGTAATCGTTGTTGTTCATTGGATTCCTCCGGAATTACTTCGTTAGGATTGAAGAATTGCTGCAATTCTTCCTGAATAGACTCGATTCTCCCGTCGAGAGTTTCTTTGAAAGTCTTACCTAAACTCTTCCGACTGAATAGGAGAAAGCCTATAAAACAACCAGCTACTATCATTTCTTCATTATAGATTGAGATCTTCTTTGGACTTGATGCACAAATAGATGGAATAGCTGCTAATAGCATATTTTTCTCCTTCATATCCGTGAAACTCATAGTATAGTAGGCTTTTTCAGCTCTGCTCCCGAGAAAATAAAAGAGAAAGGAGACTGATCTTGACGTCGGCGTTGGTTTTTCCAACGAAAAACAATATCGTTAGTTGATTGAACTTCCATGACAAAATGCTAGTTTCATACACTGGAGGTCCCATCGACGAAGACTACTATACGCGTTTTCTTCAGAGCAACTACGGACAAAAAATAGGTGAACCTGCATACCATACTACTCAAAGGAAAGTTCACGTGCCAATCCTTACCATTGGTAACTGTAATTACCAAGCCTAATCTTTCACTGAATACCGAGTAAAGCAAGCAAGAAAGAGGGAAGTTTTCGAGCTAGGCTCGATCCCTTTTGAATCCACTTATAGCTATTTGTAATTCTACTTGAATTAGTTCTTCCTAAGTTTAGTGAGGTGAGTACTGCATCCATAACTAGAGGACTTGCTTTTCTGCTTGGCTCCCAGGATTGGATAAGAGGAATTGAAGCGCAAGGAAGGTATTCAAACAACTATTCATAGTTCCCAACTCTGGGTAAAGGAAATCTGTACTTGACGACTGAACCAAATCCTTTGCCTTTATTTATTCTATTATTTTGATATAGATCAGCTGAAAACAAAACCAAAATACTACTACGTTGGGACAATGACCCACCTTTCTCTACTCAACCTGTCATCTTCTCTCCTCGCTCCCTGGGACAAATAAGACTATTTATTAAGTGATAAACAAGAGAAACTAGTGATATTAGATAAGCTTCTGGCCATGTCTGATTGGCATTCAAGTCTGCCTTCCATTTATACTAGCACCTATAGTAGCTATATATATGTCCTAACTCAAACGTCGTATTTGATCTAAGCACAGGAGTCGTAATAAGGAAAGAAGACATAAGAATGGGAAGTATCCTATCAATATAACGTAGTATAAAGAGAGCTATTTCATGGATCTTGGTCACAATAAAAAGAATCCAATAATGATCTATCAACTAAATGAGTTTATTATAGAATCCCGTATAATAAAGGTTGTTAAGATGATTTATACGATGTGTCGGTATCGTTTTCATCTTTAGTTGGGAGTGACTGCTTTGCTAATCTCTCCTTTTATCCTTCTTAAAGGAGACAAGCACATATTACCGTAACCTAGTGATTAATATATCCTGTACTTCGTCGAGCAATCAATCCTTTTTCCATTCTTGTTCTTAGGTTGTCAACGCCTCCTCTCAGCAGCCCTGTTTCTGCTGCACCTATAGTACACAAGAGGCCTTCTTAAAAAACCTTACAAACCTGATCGGCAACCGATTAAGTCAGAGCTTCGAGACGACTTTCGCAGATGTTCAATCTTGCGAGGCGTATGAGCAAGATTTGAAGTACTCTCCCGACCTGTTCCCTAATAAGCTGAGATTGCCGGGAAAACGTTGCTCAACAAGAAGATCTCAGTAACCAACTCGAAAAAGGAGACCTGAAAGTGGTGATCTCTGTACTATCATAGAAGCCCTGCTAATTGTGAAGAACCCACAGCCGGCAACTGGATTTTCCCACACTCCGTTTACCTGGTATCTCTGTCCATAGTCGTCTCCTATTTTGGAAGACTGAGACTTGCGACATAGCAGCAATATTATTCAAATAACATGTCATTCAAACGCAGCGCTTGTTAATTGCTCGTCACGTAAGTGAATTTACGAATAGGGTGCCCAACAAGTGAACTATTTCCTCCCTCCTCCAGGATTGTTGCTTTCCTTCTATAGCCTCACGTATGAAAAACGTGTGCCTTATAAGAGAAGAGGGCTAGGTTTTTATACATAGCATAGATAACAAGGGTTTCGCCAAAGTAGACGCTCAAGCGAAACATTCCACTTATCGAAGAAGGGATACAGGTATTTCAAGTTCAAGAAGTAGGCATTGACCCCAAAGAATGTAGTGAAAATCTAGGCTAGGAGGAATGCGTCAGAGCCGAGGTCAGGCAAAAGGTTGCTGGATCTTTATGTTGGCCGCAAGTTATTTCTTTTCAATGAGGTTCAATGTTATCTAGATTGCTTAGAAGTAGCCTGCCTTACTCGAGCCAACTAGGATCAGAAGGTGTTGATAGGGCTAGACTTTTTCTCATGGGCGTGACCTAAAGGGTCTTTTCATCGCTTTGGCCTGGAGCCGAGTAAGTAAGGACTTTGCCAGGTTTGAACTCAAAAGTCATTTACGCCCAGTATTTCCTCTTATAGCCTTCGTGTCAAGGAGCGATGCGAGCGGTCCAATTGCATCAATAGCAGCTGCTTTTATCTCCGCATTCACTAAACGAAATGCTGAACCCATGTTGGTAATTCCCTCTGTGCTCTACTGTCTTGAACTATTTTCTTTAGTTGACATGGAGGGCCACGTGAAAGCTAAAAGCAGTGAAAGCAAGTCAAGCAGTGCCAGATGATGAGAAAATAGCGGCGCATCCTTCTTTTTCAAAGTGACCAAACGGGACTTTTAAGCATAGTCTCAGATGCCTTATTTTAGAGTTAGGATCTCCTTCTCACTCCAAAGTATGGTTGGTGTATACTCGGCCTTTCCCACTGTAGTTTGGAGCTCACCCTTTATTTACACCGACCCAATTGGAAATGTAATTTGATAAGAAAGAAATCAAGCGACTGTCCGCTATAAATAAATGCTTTTGCTTTCTATCCAGCAGCTGATGCTTTATGCAGTAAAGAAGGAAATTCTTGGAGTTAGCACGATACTGAGGTCTCTGGAGCGAGTGACGGATTATCTCTTTTGGAACATTAGAGGTTGTGGACTGCACTCATAGCTCCTCTATTTATCAAGGATCTATGCTTCCTGTTTGCACTCTTTCTAGGCTGTCTTCCAATGCGATAGAGAAGCAGGCAGTGAACGGATTCATCCTGCAAAAGAAAAAAACTAAGAGCTCTGGCTAGTCCTTGCTTCATGAGGTACATACTTCTTCCGGTCTGCTCTGTTGCCGAGCTTTCATTCTCGGACACCTACATTCCCAACAGACTAGGGCAAATACATGAAGTCGGAATGATTCCCACACCTGGATGGAATGCTCCGCCAAAGTAAACCTAAACAATGAATTGAAGGAACGGCATCGATTTCACGTGTTGGTTGCCCAACCCAATAAGTCGTTTTTGAATGATTCGCGTTAGCCAGGAGTTAGTCTATTTCAATGAAGTAACCAACCAAAAGAGAGTGTTAGGTCTGGGCTACAAAATCTTCCTAGAAAAACTGGAAAGAAAAGAACAAGCTGGTAACGAGTTCCGGTAGAAACTAGAGGATTTGTCGAAGTAGCAGTGGAAGCTAAGCAAGTAAAGCAATCAAATCCGTAGTAAATCCTCTCTTTTTCACTAGTTCCATGGGATCTATAACGAACGGATCTGCCTGTTAAACTACTTGTGTAGTCCTAACTTGGTAAACAGATTCCAGGTCAACCGGCTTCACTTATCGCCTTACTAAAATGGTAAAAGAAGAGTCGAGATGTCTCTGCTTTCCGTCGAGGACTCCTATCTCTTGATCGTTCCACTTCGATACGGCTTCTTTAGAGGAAGCCTTCTCTTCGTTCCACTTGCCAAGCACACTGGATGACCGAACAAGAAAGAGGTGAGACCTACGGGAGAAGGACGACTCTGATGTATGTTCTTTCTTGACTCCATTCCTTTTTCTCTATACTCAACGATCTGCTATAGCTTGCTGAAACGGGGAATCAGGTTTCAGTTGATGGCATCTTTTTCAAGAAGGTAGAGAAGAATCCCTAGCGCAGATGTGCCGAGAGCGAGATCCTCTTATTTATTATATGAATAACTGAAATCAATCCTCACTTGTATTAACTTCATGAGTTCAGAGATAGACTTTCCCTCAATACCGGCACTGCTCCTATCAAAATCAAATAATTGGATTCCACGTACATCGGATGAGGATTCCTACAACGGATCAATCCATTCAAATCAATGAAACCATTAGGTACGCCCCGGGATCTACTCTATTTTTAGATTCGCTAATGCCTATCGAAAGCAAAGCGAAGGTTGTTATTCAATAGTTGTTGCCGGACAGCGGAACGGGTATCTTTAGCAAAGCAAAGGCTTTGGTTGAATCGTATTGAGTTCCGGGTAGTAGAGTCCTCGGCTTCGATTCTTTCGAACAACGGCCACGGTGTAGGTTCCTACTCGATTGATCGGCTTCCTTTAGCTTTGTTACGGCATGTGTAGAACCATTCGTAGTAGCGTACGTTCCCTACGTTAATTGATAGCGCTAGGTGATCATCGACAGCTTGGGCTAGGCCACGGCTCGACACATCCTCCGATAGTCCCTTTGATCGGCTTAAAACCAATACGAATTGCTCCTATGATTCCCAGCGCTTTTATCCAATGCCCCACGAATGAAAGAAATAAATCAATGAAATAGTTGTAGGCTCCTTCCATAGTAGTAGACGGCTGTAGTTCCGAGATATCCTTCCCTTCCTTTTCAATTAATAGCTCGGATTCGTATCCTCGGGCAAGGGTGGTCCAATTAAAGTAAATTCCATTGCATTCGAAGGAACCCTATTGTGTGGAGCCAAGGGGCCATATCATGGAAAATACCGTCACAGCTTTGCTTTGTATCATATCAGTTCGAAAGGGCGGCTTTTTTTGCTTGGGTATTACGAAGGAGAGGACATCGCATATCTCTTTTTTGACCCACTTGAATGGCTCTCTTGCGCACATGATCAATCTGATCATCTCCCCGACCTCTGGCTCCACGCCTACCGGCGGTTCTGAGTCTTCTTGGTCACATCTCTGTGGAACCACTAAACTTGTTATTGTACAAGAACGGCTGAGGTGTTATGCCGGATTGTATAACAGACCAACCCAAACTAGAACGTTTCCGTTGATATTAACTAACGCTGTAGAAGGGGGAAGAGTGGCGGCATTCACAGGTTTCAATATTTCCACTTACTAATGGATGAAGAATGTGCTCGTCCAGAATAAGTGTTAGGAAGGGGGAGCGCGCTCTGAAAAACGATTATTTATATAGAAGTTCAAGAACCGACTCCGTATGTTTACTCTGTCCTAAAGCCAATAAACTAACAACATCTTTATGTTCTCGTTCAGGTAGACGCCGTTCTCTTTTTTCTTTTATTAGAAAAGTCTAGGTTACTCCGTTCTGTACAATCTTTCTATATTATGCACCTAAATCTTTGTTAATCAACAAGGAAGGAGACGAAAACCCCGAGTTATGTCGTAAGGGCCGCCCCCTTTCGAGCGCACGACCTACCGAATCATTATCAACTTTGTGAGAGGGTCGACCATGGATTCACTTCAAGGGTCTTGGTTTCCTCTTCTTCATATAAAGCCATTGCTGCTGTCTGCACATTGATTGCCTTCTCTGAGTGTGTGCTTCAGGATGATGCACATGCTTTGAATCCTTGTCTTGCAGTACTTCAGTAAAGCTACCCCATTTTAATAAGATAGGGATTCGGGATATCAGCATTTTTCAGTAGTAAATGGCAAGCTGCAGCAGAATCAGATTCGAGTATAGCATCATTCAGTTGGAGTTCTGAAATCATCTGGATCCCCTTTGCTATTGCCAAAATCTCTGCTGCTCAGTTTCTTCCCTTGTAGAGGTAGCCTCCCCATCCATATATGTACGAGTGAGAGATGTCTTCCGTCCCGGAGAACCCTCTTCTCTCCCTCCTTAGTAAAAGTGAGACTAGGTAGAGGAGGTTGAAAATAAGGCCTACCGTCTATATGGGACTAGTCATCAAAAAAGCAACCTATATCGACGTAAAGAGAGCTAGGGTGAAGTGGACTATTAGATCCCCGGCTTACCATTAGAAAGAAAGCTTAGCCTTAGACGTCAATGTGTTAAGCATATAGGAGAAAGTCAGTAAGAAGTTCTGAAACTCAAGCATTTAGGCCCGGATAGAATGGGTCCTCAAGCTTAGAATCATTTGGCCTAACCTTTAATACTCGTCAGCATCTTTGAATCCGGGTCGTACTAAAGGCAGGTAGACCGAACACACGGCACCTGTCCCAATGACTGGTACACTGACGGTGGCTTATTGGTTCCTTCCTCCCTTCCATCCTCAAGTCTTACTTTCCTTGACGCCTTAGTTTACTTGATGCCCGATTCATTCCTCCCTATATTCAATCTCTCGAGCCATATTCTAGAGTCAGGTTTTACATTACTTGCCTTTCCTTACTTTCTTTACTTCACTAGCCTTACTGGACATACCATACATACTGGACTGACTGGGCTTAGCAACTAGTTATGTCCCTATTGGACAAATCTCCCCTACACCGTAACCGTAACCGGATTACATTCATTCAAGTTGGCAATCCCCTGATCTTTGCTTCCGGTGTGCGATCCGAATTGACATATAATGACCGTAGTTAGCAGGCAATGGCCAAGGTCAGTGCATCTCGAACTAGTGGGTCACTATATCTAAACTATCTAATACAACTATGGAATGCGCTTTGAATTGCACTTCTGCTCGTAACCACTACGAACCGGAAAGGAAGGAAGCTGCTTTAGAGGAGGGATGCCGTCAAAGGGGTATGCCGGATTTGGGCTTTGCTAAAGATACCGGTTCAATATGTCATTTCCGAAACCGAGGACCAGGAGGACAACTCAAGCACCAAAGACAAAGGTATCGCTCGTAAAAGGAGCTCGCATCGTAGTACTCGCTCTATAGGTTCAATGCAGCGTGTAAATACCTCTAGCCCTAGGGAAGGGGGCGTGCCGTTCCCAATGGTTGAATTGCTTCTTGTCTGCTTTGCCGAGGATTTTAGCTACCCGATCCCCTAAGCTAATGTAGTTCCCACCTACTAGATACCGTTTACGGCTATATCCGTGTAGGAAGCCGAGGAAAGAGATAATTGATAGTTGCCAAAACCACGTAAAAGAAATGAGATTGAACATATTTCAATTCAACAAATTCTGATTGTTTCATTATCAAATGCAAGGGATGTGGGACCAGGTTCTATTATTGGAGTTAAGCGGTGTAGGAGCCGTGCCGTTCCTGTGTATTAGCTCGTTGTTAGCAGCCCCGAAGGGCGTAAAGGGGGTAAAAGAAGAGAAATATTTCTCGGAAGCTGCTCTTCGCCTGTGGGAACTTGCTCTTTTCTTTTGTTTGAAAATGCAACCTATGCGGAAAAAAAAAGAAAAAACCAAAAAGTCAAGAGGTGGATCAGTTGATCCTTTTCTCGATTGAATGCGCTTTCTATCTATCTATACCGGTACCAGGAAAAGCAGAATAAGCAGTTGAGCACCAATCAATTCCTGTTTCAAGTCAGTACGAATGTGATACGAAAAATCCTCTTCCATTCTTTCCAATGACTTTGTTCGCTACTGCTTCGGCGTCCATCTCATACATATGTTCTCTGACCACCTCCATATTCCACGGCCTGGTTGCAGCATGGATAAGATCCGACACAAACATAGGTGGATCATTGGACCGCGGGCACAGCGGCGTCATTTTAAAGTGCCTCGGGATCCAGTTTTACGTCCAGATCCTAGTGTCGCTCCCCGTACCAATCCTCCGAATTCAACCTTGCTTCATAACATCACGCCCTTCACATATTCCTCCCCAAATCTGCGATGGTCGGTTTCCTAACTATGCTCTTAGGAACTCTTCATCAGGGAAATACATTTCGCACCCTTGCGCTCAAACTTTCTGGTTCTTGCAGCATTCTCCACGCTTGTCCTTCAACGAAGCACTGTTCACCCTAGGCTCACATTCTGGCACTTCTTCAAATCAATAACCTAGCTACCTCCGCTGGCCGGTGGATTTGACTCAGTTGGTAGCCAGATCATCTGTTACTTGTGCATTTGGGCATTCTAGGCGAGATTGACTAAACCAATAGGTTTATCCATAGTTCATGTACATATACATATTCAAAAAGGGGGAGACCTACGAGAACTTCCATAGTTTAGTGAATCAGGCGTGGACAAATAAAAACAAGTGCACTACAATGCATGACTTGCATGCGAAGATGTCCTCCCTGTCATCGGATATTACCGGATAGAATTCTGAGGTCTTCGGTCAAGTAAGACGTGAGACTCGTGACCTCCTGTCAGAATTGGAGAGGCTCCCTGGAGCTCCGGGGAGAACTGGACCGCAAATATATAAAGGAGTCTCCCTTTCAGCTGATCAAAAAGATTATCAATACGAGGAAGTGGATACCTATTCTTCACGGTTACCTGGAACAGCTTACGAGTTGAAATGCAAAGGCGCCTGTCCTTCTTTTTCACAAACAATACGGGCGTGGAGATCAACTCGGTCGAATTCACCCAGAAGTTCTTGTAACTGCTTCTTAAACTCTTCCATTTCGTTGAGTCCTGAGTCGTGAGCTCGTCATCCCTAAAAATGCCAATCGATCAGAATTTCGACGGATCTCTAGGGTCCAAGGATACGAGATTCTGCTGCCTGAAAGACCTGTAAATGCGGTATCTTTGGAGCCAGCCCTGGCTGGGTGATGATACTAAAAGTAGCTAGGAGTCGGCTAAGGTATCGAGAAGCGGTTCCACAACAAACATCTGCCTCATAGCTTGGGGAGGTAGGATCCGTCACTAAAGCACCCATGCATTTTAAGGTCGATTGGATCCTGTCGGAAGGTCCTTCCAGTCAAGTTAATTAAAACTCCCCCTGGGGCGGCTAGGGCAATTCCTCCGGCGGAGTCTCGTCACTGGATAATACCACATCTTTATTTATAGTGGGTTAGGTCAAATCTTAGCTATACCAAGCTAAGGGAAAGGAAGAAAGCAGGTGTTGAGAAATGAGAAGTGGGGTGGGCTGGCTATCTATATTATATCCCCTACGGGAATCGAACCCGTGTTTTCGACATGAAAAACCGACGTCCTAACCTCTGGACGAAGGGGACTTTTTAAAAGCAGCTGAAAGGCTGCTTCCTTTCTATACGCTAATTCTTGCTTTGAAGAGATGTTCCAGACAAGGCATTCTTAAGTCCCACCTCACCTATATCCAACTTGAGGTATTCCATTGTTTATAGTATAATAAGCAGGTTTAAGCCATGGGTTCGCTTCATTGTTTCTTCCTATTTTGAGGTAGAGCATGACGTGGGACCACCGATCTCCTGGGGTCTGTATGCTTGCAGAAATAGCTGCCCTTCATCATACCCGTCTTAGCCGGACAGGGAAACTAGTATTACTTACGCCTTTGTTTCAAATTCCATTGCAAATTCATGGAATTCAGTAGCAACTACACCACTCCTCAATCAAAGAGAGAAGAGATCTTAAATGGATACAGCTATTACTACAGCAAGATCATATCTTCGGAGGGCTACGCAGACATAGAAAAAGGGCTTCACTACGATGGTCCCGGAATCAATTACTCAGTTCACTACTGAGGACCATAATAGCCCGGCAAAGAAGATGAAGACAGAAGCTAGGGGACGAGAATTCGAACCTTCAATAGCTCTATTTCACTGGCCTTTTCTGAGTGGAAGATTGCCCCTTTTAGTGATCCGAACACGGTATGTTGCCTTTCTTGCTTCTCGTTCGCCCCCATTTACTGCCCATAGCATCGAAGAAAAAATCCTGGATCCCCTATAAATAATAGTGGTTTAGTGGCTTCGCCCAAAGAAAAGCATCCTGATTTCTCTCATTGTCGAAGCTTTTGCGCTACTATCTTGAGGGCCCCTAATCCTAGCAGAAATGGTCAATGAATTTGCTTTTCCTCTTGGAATTGATGACAGTGAATGCCCATATAGAAGTTCCGCCCCAAACACCTCTACTAAATAGGTATCCGCAAAGGCCTTCTCGTGACCTTAATGGGTCTAGATATGCGGTCCCGTACTCTTCAGAAACAAGAACTTCCAGGGCTGTCCCCGAACGAAGGATTGATCTTTCTCCTAGCCTAACGATAGTAGTTGATTTTCCTAAGCCTTTAGGCGATTCCAGAAATGCCGTAAAAAGAGCAACAGCACCAGATGAGCTTTTTTCTTTTACTCCTATTTACTTCCTTATTTATGCTTCAGGATACAACGGTTGGTACACCAGTTCCAGGCAAAACCTCCCCTTTTAGTGTTCTTTTGCTTGAGACTTTCTTTATAGTTATGCTCGCCTGCGTAAAAACCAATCATTTTCTTTTCGTTCAAAAGCCAGCCAACTAAGTTGGTTACTGATTCACTGAGGTGATTTCATTCTCTTTTTATTCCAGCAATGCCCGAGAGACCCTATTTGAAAGCAGTTTCGAGGTCGGTTGTCCCAATGAGTTGGACCCATGCCTTGTTGAAGGTTCTTCTGCCACTGCTTTTTGATCTTGTTTATCAACCCAAATTCCTGCGCTCAGATGTGGGACACAAACCCGCTGTCTTGACTTTGTCATTTTCTTGAATGTGAATGCCAGAGGAGAAAGTTGATGTGCTCTTCGCCTATGCCCTGGGCTCAATGTTCTCAAAAGGATACCCAATTTTTTTTTCTATTTACTAAGCAGATCTCCACAAAGCTAGGAATGGGTTGCGTGATCCACTCTCTTCGGCTACTCTAAAGAAAAGGAGTGCTCGCACACTAGGGAATGACCCAAAGGAATGACCCAGGCGCATCTGGAAAACGAGTAAAAGGAGTCTTCAATTCCTGCGAATTTTCCCAGGTAGCCATCCCCAGTCTAGTGGGTCCCACGGGCCCTGTACTCACCATCCCTTTGTCTATCTCTTGTTTCAACCCTGTTTCAAATAGTAGGTCTTCTTCCTCGAATTGCAACTTCGGGATCGAAGAAAGTGTAAAACAGATACGTTGGCTAGATTGAGGTTCCCTTGGGTCATCAACTTCAAGAAGAAAGTGTGTGGGAAATTACCTGTCCTCAGAGACAGCTAGCATTGATCAAAATATCATTCACCGGATTGATATTGCTTTCCACCAGACTTTGATTGATTGTATTGCTCACACCTGGATCCATAAGAATGGTAGCCCCTACACTAGTAAAACTAGACCCATGCTCTCTGCCAGTCCTTGGATTCGTGCTCTTTTCGTAGTCCACAGGCTCATGCTCTTCATCCTCTCGTCGAGATTTTTAACAAGAAGGAAAGAACTAGCCGAGCTAAGGCGAAAGGTATCTGTCTCATACGGGGTTCACTTTGAAAGGAAAGTCGCTTAAGAAGAAAAAGCATTGAATGGCACTAGTAGTGTCTACGCCCACAGGGTCTAAAGATTACGGACCGACCAAGCTCCTGCTGTTTCGAAGGAAATCCTCAATTTTATGATCAGAGCGAACTCGTATTGAGATCGTTCGTAAATGCAATCATCAGTGAAGGAAACGCTATGCCAGGGTCAGGCTGAACTAAGTCAGTCGCCTCAAAGAGTCGATTCGCATTCTTCAAGTAGAGCCCTTGATCTGGTATCAGCATTCGATGCCCAGGTCTATTTTTCGAAAACTTCTATGGGGCTTGATCTTTTCTTCACGCTTCGGGAACAGCCAACTCTTGCTTTTTCTTTTACTGGATCGAACCGACTCCGGACGAAACCCGAAGGGCGAGCCGCATTCCCGTTTGCTTTTCACTCTATTCATTCGATACCTCTATAAGCGGTTGTCTTCCGTAATTCCTCCTCCCGTATCCAATGAGAGAATCCAGTTTATTCGTCTCCTGTTGTTAGCGACCTTATGAAAAAAGCCTGTGTTACCGTCTCCTTTCTTAAGCCAATTCACTCTAGCTCTCTTCCTCCTTTTTCTTTTCCAACCTGCTCCTCGTGGCAATCAAGTCCTCCTTTTTCATTAAAGAAGCAAATAAATGACTTCAGGGCGGCGTGGTTGTGTGTTGATTTGATTTTGAACACATACTTGAATTGCTCCTTGCTACCTAATAAGAGTGCAAAAGAAAGGAAGGCCCTATTCCGGTCAAAAGTACTCTTTACGCTCACGAGCAGTCCTATGAGGATCCCCCCAGGTTCTGACTATGATTCACTAGGGCGAAGATCTAATAGAATCTGGTTCCTGTTTTCCTTTTCTATCGGGCCATAGATCACCTTCCTTTTTTCCATTTTGTTTGACTTGATCACGCAACATTTCTTTCTGCTTTGACCCAATTGATGACTTTGTCAAACTCCGTAGGTAGGGAGGAGTGGTCTTTCAGGATCGGTCCTTGTGTTTCACTACTGTACACGGATGGGATGGACCTCCTCTTTTTTATGCATCTTTTGATTTCGCTTTTTCGATACCTCATTCACTTCAAGGGCACCCCATTGCAACTAATGAATAATGAATTAGCTGTCTTCTATCTGGGCCGACACCGGGATTCACCACAACCCTTTGTTGTATTTTGGAAGTCAATCCGTAGTCATGAGTTCTGATTAAAGAAAGCAAGCCATACATACATCAGTGGGCTGAGAAGCAAACATTCGCTGCGCCCCTCGCATTCAAGCTCTTGCTTTGTCCTGCGGCCTGCCCTCTAAGCAAAAGCAAGATCTAGACAAGAGTGAAAAGCAGTCAGAATATTAATAATCTAAAAAGGCCTTCCTTGGTTGTGTAGCTAATCCCCCTCCTTGACAAGAACAGAATTTTTGCATCTTCAAACTGGTTATGGGTGATACCCTCATTCCCCATTAACTCACTAGAAAGCCCTTTGAATAAGCCTCAGGAACACCCATTCCTTTCGGATCAGGGGGTGGTTGTTTTAACTACTCGTTCGGGGAACATTAGACAAAGTTACTTATTTGATAAAGTAAATGAACCTGAAATAGGACCTATGTGATAGTTTGCAGCATGAGCATGTAGATGCTGGTTATGGTATCAGATCTGAGGACCAAGAATTTCAAAAGGATAGTATTAGACTCAATAAGAAGCTTTCAAAACATCACTTCTCATATTTGGTCTGTGGGCTACCACGCTTAAGCTTTCTTATCTTACTCTTTCCACTAACGTTAGGACTTAGGCGAGCTGCTGAATACGAGACACTTCTTTCTCGGCCGTGCGTGGTCTTCCCTCGGGGATGGGAGAATATAGAAGGTGGGTGGGTGGATCTCTATTCTCCATCAGGATAGGGTTGATTTGATTGGCATTCACGCCTTTTAGAAAGAGCCACTCAATGCAATTCTCTTTTAGGCGAAGAGAGTATGCCCAACTGGAGTGGTTTCCGCCTATATTCCAACTAATGTCATCTCCAAGATGGACAAATCTTCTTATCTGCGGATCTATTCCATGCCGGAATTCGACCTGCTATTCATGTGGGTATTTCACTTTCCAGAGTAGGATCAGCGGCTCAAATGTGCCGCAATTCAACAAGTAGCTGGCAAATCCAAATAGGAACTAGCTCAATTCGCAGAGTGACAAGCCTATTATTCGCCTCTGCTCTCGATAAAACTGGCCAGAATCCATTGTTTTTATGACGGGAATTGCTTAAACAATCCCAATCAAACCTTCTCCCAGTGGAAGAACAGATAGCTACTATAGCTACCGGAACGATAGGATATCTTGATTCGTTCGAAATTGGACAGGTCAAGCTATTTCTGGACTGGATGAGTTACGTAAACACCTCAAAGATACTCATTCCAAGAAATTCGATCTTCTAGCCAGGTGGATAAGGATGGAATCTGGTATCCAAGAAGAGGATGAAGGACATTATTCCTTCATCCCGGAGGGCCGGGGAGAGGAGAGATAGCATCACTCTGACTTTGCCGGAAGGAGGAAAATCCAGAGTTGGCTTTGGGAGAAGAGAAGGAAGCTCTCAGGTTTAGTGATTCATACCTGTCCTGTCTTTTGTTTCCAGGGTTTCGATTTCCGGTCTAGAGCTAGTCTACTTATTTATTTTATACGGAAACGGAATTTTGCATATTATACGGAATTTGTCATACCAGGTTTTCCTAGAGTTGAGGAATTCTATCCATTCCAGGAAAAGCACTGGTTTGAGAAACTACACTACAGGAAAGTACTAAGGAATAGGAAGCTGCTACTTATACTTCTGATTCTTGTCCAAAGATGCCAGGCCGAGACAGAAACCCAACTAGTGAAATAGAACGGATCTCTCTAATAAACTGGGGTTCTTCTCTTCGGGTTGCTGGTATCCTTATATGGATCCGTCTTGTCTCCT
Organism: Avena sativa; assembly: GCA_916181665.1. Classification (NCBI taxonomy): domain Eukaryota; kingdom Viridiplantae; phylum Streptophyta; class Magnoliopsida; order Poales; family Poaceae; genus Avena; species Avena sativa. The sequence goes on from OV702294.1 coordinate 527,175,727, forward strand.
CGGCTCGATAAGCTAGCAAAGTCAGTTCGTTGGATTGGTCTGTCCGGTCTGTCAGTCAGGAAAGCACGTCAAGTCGGTTAATAGCTCTGGTCCGGTTTCTAACTCGGTGAATTGGTATGGTCTGGAGGCCCGGCAATAACAATAGCAGACAGGTCAGTTGTTCAAGTCCGTCTGGTTGATAGGTCAGCTCGGTATAGAATCTTGTCTGGTTTCTGAAGTCGGTAAAGTCCAATCAGTAGAGTGCCAGTTAAGTTCCTCAAGTAAGGATCTTTGATTCCTCCAATTCGGTAGGTAATCATAATAGTCTCGGCTCGGAATGCGAAGATGCTGCTAATCTGTTAAAGGGATCTAGATCGCATTTATTTGATATGCGTCCCTTCTTCAACCCCGGATGTGTACCTGACGCCAGGGAATAACGTAGTTCTAAAGTAGTGACTCGTGTCTTGGAGGTCGTCCCAAATGTTCCTCTTTGCCATTGCCCGCGTCTACTCCTATAACCGAATCGATGGCCTATAGCGCCATGCCATAATGAAATTCTTGATCATTTCTTTGTTCGTAACATGGCGTAGTGTATCACTGGGTGCCACAATCCCATTCAATTCTTGTCCATTCAATACCATGGATATATCGATTTCTATTTTCAGAAAGCTCCTATTTCGATTGATATCTCTAGCAAATATATGCGTAGCGTATGTCAAGATAAAGTAAATCAATCCGTATGACGGCAGGGAGCGGAGGCAGCTTCAACTCAAGTGAGGAGCAAGCTTACCTCGGGCGGGTAGATTGATCGGCTCCTTCATATCTCGGGATTTCGCTTAGGCCACCCAGGCCATACCATAGAAAAAAGATCTGGTTTCCTTTCCCTCATCAACCTGCCGCTGCCGTTCTTTTATTTCACGAAAGAATCTTTCCGTCCGTATTGAGCAACTCAAATTCCTAGAAAGCCGTTGGTGCACCCACCCAGTGAGTAACTACTAATGCAGTGAGTAACTACTAATGTTACGAACAAAGAAACTTTCAAAAAGTGGACCCAACAAGCAAAGCAACGGATTGAGCTGCACTGCCTTTCGGCGTTTTAGTTAGGCGCATCCTCTTGCGGGATGAAAATCTGCCATAGCACGCTCCGCGCCTTTGAAGGAACATTTGCTCGATGATGGTCCTATCCTACGCGGGCTTACTAACGATGGCCAAGCACGCAGTCATTCCCGTTCTATTTGATAGGGGAAGCAAGCTAGTCAAAGAAGAAGGAAGCATGGGTATAGGTAAGTCTAGACATATTGACACGGGCGTATACTGAAATAGGCATAAGGCCGCTAATGCTAAGGAGACAGCACCGCTTCTTTGTTCGTAACTAGGACATGTATTGATGCTAGAGGCAGACTCCTGGCACTTATCACTCCTTAGATGAAGCAAGACAAGAGTGAGTCCGCTAAGGGACAAGTATGACTAAAAAAATGATGGCAGATTTTTATGGAAACGATTATATTTGAGTATATTGTATCATTGGGTTTGTCATTGTCGATAGCTATTCTTGTCGCCGTTAGGGCTGGCCGGATGATCCATCACATAAATGCTATTAATGTTGAAACACAAGTAACTGATATATCCAAAGATGTTCTTAAAGAACAAATCATTTCTCAATTGGAAATACTCTATAAAGTCTATAGAGATACTACTGAGGGTGTGCACTTACCGGCAGGAGTCAATCTCCAAGAAGTAAGCACACATCTATTTTTTGTAGACGAGAGAGTGAACCTTCTAAACAGTATCTACTGTGATCTTATTGCAAAGGGAACTGGAAGTGAATACTTTGGCCAAGTTATACAATTTCTTCTGGGATAGCTTGTTGTGGGGCTTTCCGAAGGGTCGTTCTGAGAGTGGTCTCTTTTCTTTAAGGTTGTATATATTGTCGGAGAAGGGAGGGATCCAGGCCAGGTCTAAAAGTGCCGAGTTGGGTTTGGGACAAGATCAGGAAATAGTGCATCTTATATAGTGGGTGCCAACTTGATTGCTGCTGGGATTGCTTGATAGGAAACTTTGATTGATACGAGCAGATGTGAATGAATTGAAATAGTCAATAGTGGTGATATGATCCCGGTATCTACACTCGGATCTACTTCTGCTACCGAGACTGCTGCTACTGTAAAAGCATCAGGAACGTGTCAATTCACTGAATAAAGTGCTCTTTCCATTGATTTATGGATGAAATCACGAAAAAGAGAAGGAACCACCGATTCTGCATCAAAAACAGGGGTTCTGGAGCCAGTTTCTCAAATCGTAAGTAGATCCAATCCAGGGCAGTTGACAAGTGAGGTTCTCCGGTCGAATGCAAATAAGCCAGAGCGTATCTCTTGTTTCGAGGAAGAAACAAACATCCTGGTCTCAATAGATCTTGATTCTATGCATGCGTCAGACACATCACGAGCCGGAACAAACGAGTGCTTTCAACAATAAGCAATACCCGAGCTTCCTTCTACCAACCAGGATTCCGATACCAATTCCAATCTGGCACAGCACAAGGAAGTAGCGCACCAGAAGAACCAATACGAGAACCCTTCCTTCCAGCCAGAATCCGTCTTTCTTGTCCTTTGCATTCGAGGAATGGGATCTGCCTTGTGGAAACAAAAGCTATTTGTTCGAGTCAAGCAAGCGGACAGTCAGCTAAGAATACTGGAAGAGAACTCTCTAGCCCTGCACTTAAACTAGACTAGAAATCCGAAAAAACACTAGTTTTGGCCCATAGCGAAATAGAGTTTTTCTTCTCCGCGGACTCCCCATGCTTGGCGCCATAGGCTTTAGGACTTTTGGCACTAGGGAATCATACTTTGATCAGATCCGTGGACAGGCTCCCGAGGTCAAATCGGATTATGGACTTTTCCAGCTAAGTGAAAACGCACTTCACTACTAGCAAAGAAGTCAGCTCAGGGCAGGGCCGGTGGTAATCTCAGATAGGAACTTGCCGGGATCCTTCCATACCTGCCATCCACCACTACTACTGATCGTTTCCCAGAACGAGCCATACCTTTTCCCAGAATGAGAATACGGCTGAGGACGAATAGCGGCGCCTAGCTTTAGTTTCCACACGACACGATGGATCTATCACTCTCTTTAGCCAGGCCATTCTCTAGAGGAGAGTTCCGAGAATGAATTCCAATCTGGTACCAATCGTAGAAATCGTATTGTAGAGTTCTTCTCACGCCTAGCACAGCTACAAGCATTCCTCGAATGCAGAGACAAGACGGAGGATATCTGATCCCGCGGAACATCTGCTACCAACTACGGATTACCTTGTTTCCATGAAATCCATGTTTCTGGCACCTTGGCCCCCTCTACCTACGAAATTCTGATTCCTATGGTTGAAGAAAGTACAGCGTTGTCAATTCAACCTGAGATGTGAAAAAAAGGGGAATAAGTTGACAAAGTCAGCTTGAATATTACGGTATGGATCAAAGGAAGCTATACCCGCCTTGATTTCTATCAAACTTATTAGATAGTAAAGCAGACAAGTCTGAAATGGAATGTTTGATCGGTATATGTAGGGCTCTCAAAAGAGAATCTATTTCAGCATAGTTGATTTTCAGAAGCCAACTAGAACTGAACTGCCGTATAGTTTACTGTTCAGAGTTCCCACCTGTTGAGAAACCACCATAGTTGGATGATTGCTCGCGCTAGTAAGACAGCTTTGACTCTTCTTGATCGTGATCGGTCACACCCTCTTTAGAGGTTCTAGGCCCTGCCTATTGAGTCATCTACCACAGAAACAGAGTCTCGTGATGATCCAGGTACAAAAGGTTCGTCAGGCCCGCATTCAGAGACTTCTGCCTCAGACTCATATCCATAAAGATATTCTCTCGCTTTCTAGCTGTACCCACCACGGAGGTGAGAGATTTCCCGTTATCAACATTGTCCAGGCAGGACTCTATTTTGAGAATGCTCGGAGCCCAGTTTGCTACGTCCCTCGAGAAAATCAAAACTTCATTGGAAATTCTGGACCAACTTAGGAAGGCACGGACTCATACTTTGTAAGGTCGAAGTCTACACATAAGAAAATCACTAGTGCCTAGGAATACCCCCTTCTTCACCAAAGGGTGCGGTTAACTAACCCAATTCACCGGGATCAGACGCTATGTCAGACATTTAGCTAAGACGTTATGCTCTTTTGATTGAATTCTAAGAGAATTCCATCCCTAATTGGGCGTACCTTCGTTGACATCGAAACGCGCTCGCTTGAAGCCCCTACGGAGGCGGGTTTGTAAGAGAAATAAGAGGTGAATTAGCGCTGTTAAGAACTTCCTAAGGGCTACCACCGGTGGCCACCTAAAATAATGGATCAATTGGAGCTTATTTGTTAAAGCCACCACCCTGGTATCACAGATCCAACTTGGTTCAACGAATAGAAACAAGAATTTCAAGGGAGAAATATTAATGGCCGCCGCATCGCTCGTGTAATCAAAATGCAACATTTAAGTGCATTTCAGTAGCTTGAAAACGAAGTCATTGCTACTGGCTTCACTATTTTAGAGATTACTCTAGGCAGAATCCACCGACTTCAATAGCCAATTGGACCACTGCCTCCTTCAACAGGAGTAATCAAAATGCTTTCTACCGTCGCCTACTTCTCCGGGAGACCTGTCTAAAACCAACCAAAAGGTGAACAAAATAAGTCATAACAGAGGTTTCGAGAGTGCCCAACTGAACCACCCGCTCTTAGATTCCAGAATTCGTGGCCTGAGCTTCATTCATTGATTTATTCGGGTGCATTCCTTTCGCACCCCGGTTATGAAATTCCGTACTCATTAAGTGCTGGCCCCCTTCATCGTCAGATTTTAGGTTCACCGCTAGCATAGCATTTGAGAATGCAGATTGCTCCCCGCTTGAGCTACCATACTTTGTTGGATTTACGACAGACCCCCCTATCATAGTTGTCCCTATAGATATAGAGATCGCCCTGGTGTTATTAGTACACACATACCCTGGGGTACCATTCAAGGGAAACGGGAGGTTTCAACCTGTATCATCCAGCGAATTAAGACCCCTCGCCAGGAGCTTCCCCTAGAAACTTTCTTGCTTTCATCAATCAATCGAAGTTCAATTTCATCATCATGAGAGCTGTGAAAAGCCGATCCTAGCATGTTTTATTAGCCCGCTGAGCTAAAAAACCCCTCATCCGGGATGGGATGTATTATGCGCTTGTCCCGATGAAGCATAGGATCCGATAGAAACACGGGGTTTTTTAGATTCCTCACGCTCTCTTTTCAGGATTGAGAATGAGCCTGGAGATCTGAAGTTTTTTCTGTCCAGGCTATTCCGAAAAAGCCCCATAGTATTTCGTATTGCATGCTTGAACAAGATTCGTCTTTCTATAATAGGTCAAACTCTCTTCATTGAAGGGAAGTGAAAGAGGCTGTTCGCGGTGATGTTGTTGGTGTTGTGGATGCTGCACCAGTTCTTGTCGGTGCGCTCGGCTTCGCCCCGCATCTCCCTTCGGGGGTACTCGCAGGTGGAACCAACTAACAGGTTTGTTTAAAAGTGAATATAATGAGTCTCACCCTCTGCTCGTGCCAGCATATCCATGCCTTGATGATATCCTCTTTCACCAATACTTCATCTTTCTCTCTTTTGAGAGCACTTTCAAGGTGATTTTGAACATGTGACACAACAGCATGCATCAATATCATCAACTGCTTCTGAAATGAATGTTTCAACTCATCATCGTAAATAAACATAAGCAGTGGTCATTTTTCTATTTAGAACTTTTGAAGGCCTGTTGGAAGACAAGGTAATGTCTTCAGGTTTGGCACATTGTCGAGCACAAGTGAGGAGTCATTCCTAAATCGCTCAGTATTTGATGGTAGGCCTTCTAATGCACTGCAATTAACAACCCCAAAAGATCCTAAATGCAAAAAATACAAACCCTAAAGTAACCAGTCAGGATATTTTGCAGATTTGTAACCTTCGATTCTAAGGAGCCCCAAGTTTAGGCGGTGGCATCAGACCTTCTAGAATCTATACAAATGTAAACTATCCTCTGCATTCATATCATTCTTGCAACTCCAGACAAGGCGTAATCTTCCAAGATGACTTTTCTTAGAACTCTAACTTCGACTGCTTCATCCTTCCCAGTAACATTCTGGAGATTTATGACACTTAATGTACCACATCGTTCATGTCCCTCAGCTGTCGCAACTCATATCCCTTTCTTGCACAGAAAATTCATCAACTTGTTGGAGCGAAGTTAGCTTACCCATGTTATGAATTTGAGGCTGGGTTATTTTGTATAACCCTGTATATTCTATCATCATGCCCTTCAAGATGCCGTAACTTCCTTAGCAGATTTTGTAAGGCTACCTATTGATACGGAAAGAAAGCCATCTCTGGCTATTCTTTTTCGAGGTCATCTTCTTCAGCCTGTGTTAGTAGTGCTAGTTTTGAGTTTGTTTTTAGTACCTTACCCACTTAGGGGGTCTATAGAAAGGCTTAGAGGATCCTAAAGTGTCAGTTTATGTTGGAATTGCTTTGCTCTTTTCTTTACAGCTCAAGCAAATTTTATTTGAGTGGAAATGAAAGAAGAAATCGTCTATCTAGACAGAGTATGTGTATTATTCGGTCCATGCTTGCCCTTTAGGACTCGTATTCTAGTTTGTGAGAAATGCCCATTTCCCTCCGTCTTCCTTTGGGCAACGAAGAGTGCATTCTCCATCCAGTATTTGTTTGATGGTTCTCTATGCTTTCTTTCGACTGGAAAGCAAAGCTATTCTCAGTGCTCTTATTTCATTGAATGAACTATACACCCACACAATCGCGAATTTCTTAAGTCGCAACTTTGTACTTTGACTCTCATTTTTCGAATGAATGTGAAAAGCATGCATATCTCGGAAACCGATGCTTCCAATCTTCTTCGGGATGCACATGAAGAAGTGGGCACTGGTTTTCTCCATTCCCTCCAGCCTCGAGTGCCATCGTGAGGAGGAGACTCTGGTTTTGCGTCCTTTTTTCTTCAACTAAAGACAACTTCCAAGAAATTTCGTAGTGAAAGGCGAAAGTCTCATCAATCAAGGCATGTTTCAATGCCTTTGAAGGTGATCTATCATTTGGTAGTCTACCAGGCCCTCTTTATGGACACAATAGGGGCCTCATCCTTTTAGAACTTCCAGACCGGAGTGCTCTTACTTCAAGGATAAAACAAACTATCTATTCTAAAAATCCTTATCACTACAAGCTCCAATACCACGGGGTAGCGACAGAAATGTGAATTAGTACCCGTATCTGCTGATACCTGAATTGCTTCCACTTTTGAATCAGCTAGGCGAGAGCCCTGTTGTCCTACTGAAATGGATTCTAATAAATTCACAAGCACACGGATAATGAATGGAAGCTGATAGAACCTATTCAATCAAAAAACGTATTCTAATTTTAAGAAAAGCGAGGTTTCAATGGCTTGGAAGGGAATCTATCATCTGTCGGTCTAACGGGGGTTATAAGATGGATAATCTCACCAATGCTCTCTGACACAGCATACCTGCTATCCAAAGACCCCACCTATCCTGTCTGCGGATCTAAGAAAGAACACCCATGCGAGAGAACTGTCCCGCCTAGACTAGTGAATAGGGTCAACTATTCCATTCGAGAACGCTACCGCAAGAAGAGAAATAAGAAAGCTAAAGTGCAATAGTAACCCAGAGATACCAAACCTGTTGACCACTACGAAGAAGGAGTCCTATCTTGGTTCCCTCTATACTCAGTTGAAGTACCCGCCATCTGTCAATAAATGAATAACTTATCGCATGCCACTTCCCTTCTACGAGAACATTGATAGTTAGTAAGCCAGACCACAGTAAATCGATGACTCAATCGATAGATTGATGGAATGAAAGTATGAAGCTGTGGTGTACAGGGAAAAGGGGGAAATAACGAGAAGGATTTCCATATAAATGATCAATTCCAATGCCCCTATTTAATAAGTTTCGAGGTGAACGATCCGCATTTAGCAGGTCCCTCACTAGAATCTTGTCTGCAATGAAGAAATTCCTCCGCGGATAGAAAAGACAGCTTTCTAACGTGATATGCGCTAAAGAAAGGCCCGCACTTAGTGAAGCGGGAACCCTACTTGTCAATCTACTTCTTGTACTTGCTAAGGTTTGCTGAATTCAATCTCTCCGGATCCCTATCTTTTCCATAACATGAAATCACGAGACCAAAGCTCTAACAGATGGATTGACTGCGCTTTCGAAGAGCCACGGCTATTTGTTCACAAGGGCAATTCACTCAAATCCGGTCGTTGCAAACAAAGAAAAAGAAGTTTTTAACCAGAGGGCAATGGTTTCATTTGGTTTATTGCCACAGCTTCTTAGCTAAGCGAGCCACTATCAAGGCTTTCTCACTTTAGTTGTGCGCCAGCAGGTCAACTCTGAAGTTCCGATCTACCCGGATCCGTCTCATCTGAGAAAGATGTTTTCGAATACCAATCACTTGGTAGAAAGGATGCCCACCCAATCCCATTAAGAGGTTCGCTCCTAGCAAAGGAGAGATCTCAGTGTTAAACAATAGGCTATTGGCATTGGTTTCTATATGAAAAGAATCATCAAACGCGGATGAAGCGAAAACATGCTCTAGTGAGTGCCTTGCCCGCTCGGGTCAATCTTCCCATTGCTATGGATAGGTTCACTGCCACTTCGAGCAGCAATATGCGCAGAATTCCAAAGTTTAGTATCACGTGCCCGTGCAAACAAAGAGAAATCTGTGAAATTGTGTAGTGTAGTAAGAGCGAGCTGCTCCAACTCCTGCGTGCCATAATTCAGCAAGCAGTAAATGGGTATCTCGAGAAACAACCAAAGCTTTTGTAAAGATTTTTAGGTTTTCGTTCAATTCTGGGTCATTTAGCTCTGTTCGAGGTGTTTCAGAGCGATTGTGAGTTGGCTTTCTTTCCCAGCTTGAGCCTCGCTCTGCTATAGGTAATCTAATTAACTAAATTGATTGGTGCTCAACTGCTTATTCTGCTTTTCCTGGACGATGAGAAAAAAAAAGCCATATCTGGAGTCGAAGGCTTACATTCATTTCACTTCGATTTAGTACTTTCGCGCACTTAAGTCCAGTTCAGCAAGAAACGCCATGCAGTGCTATTGAGTTTTGAGAAGAAGACGAGTCCGGAGTGATCCGCAGTAGTACCTTGTATTGGTAGCGAGCTTACTTTCGTGCAATTCTGGAACTGAATAAACAGCATTTGTTCATGTTCCGCAGGCGGAAATCTAGCCTTTAACAGTGCGCTCATCTGCGGCCAACGATTTACACGTGGTTCTCCTTTCAACCTACGCTCCTCCTGATGGCGATGCCACCAAGCACCAGCTCCACCCTGAAGCTTAAATGCCACCAAAGGAACACAACGATCGATGTGACAGAAGGCTTGAAGTTAGATATTTCACAGTGCCGGGCCTATCCTCTATTTACGAGAATTTAGGAGCAGGAAATAATATAGCTAGTGATTATCCAGATCTAGATGAGTAACCTTGGGAAGGTCTCCGCTTTCTCTTTATGTGGGCCTATTCTATCACGCACGACTAGAATGCGACGAGCAGACTTCAACCGGCAAGCAAGCAAATACTTCTCTTCTTAGTATAAGGGAGGCAGGTCAGAGAGTTGGGAGCTAAGGGCGTATGGTCGAGAATGAATGGGTCGAGTTGAATGCCTTGCCATTTCCGTATTGATCTGCGTGTGTCACATGGATTTTCTCATTGAATTCATAGCCGGCGGATGCGAGACACACCTCTTTCCCAAGATGCCTCAGCAATATATCAGATATGGGCTTCCTTTTTCTTTGCTATTGCTATGGGAATTCATACTTTGATTAGCTTAGAACCGACTCTTCTATTCCGTATAATCTATCCTTGCTATATAGGATTTTATGCTCAGTCATTTCATTCATTCTATCGAGGGTGCGGAAGTCCTGCAAATAGCGGATCAACTCTCTTCGAAGGATAGATCCGATGAGTATGTGAATTGGTTCGTGGATCGTAGTCAAACAAGTCTTTATGCCAATGGGAAAACGGAATTGTCCATAAGAAAGGACCAGAAAATGCACATTGAGAATTCGGAGATTTCCTGAATTTCGAATCATTGTGTCCACTTTGGGAAAGAGAAATTCACAAACAGGTACTGATCCATTTGGTTAGCTGGATAGGAGCCGCACACGATCATCCTGTGAAATATTCTAGAAATAACTGGACCACCATACAAGATTTTATGCAGAGTCCGCCAAAGTCAAAAGACAGTAGGAAACCCCGGAAATCAAAAGGTCTCACTAGAGATTCCCACAAACAAAAGAGAGATTAGGAAGACCGCTCCTTTGCGAACTTGGATGGCATTTTCAGCAATCTGTTTTGTGGATGATATCCTTCCATACCAGGAGGATCTGCTGGAGAATCAAGGGTCCATTCCAATAGACATAGTGCAAGAGAAGAGAATTGGGTGACTTGAATATGCAGCAATTTGCCCGGCTATGGATAGGCAGGCATTCCTTTCTATGGGCCACCCACTGCTCCTAATCAAGAAATTGCTTTAGGGCAAGAGTCATGTGTGACCAGATTGGAAACCGAATTCCATTCCTGATGAGAAACTATCTGATATTCCTCCTATTCCGGAAGGTTTTCTAGCCACCTGCTTAGAGATTTGACGGACTACCAATCCAAATAGCAGTCAAGAAAGAATCCAAGTTGCAGTCAAGATAGATGGAATGGACTAGGGCGCAAGGAAAGAGATCCAGAACGAGACCGATCATTCATTCCCTCTTTCTCTGGCCAAGCTATTCAACTGTCGACTATTCTCACTCCCCTGCCCCTGCTAGACTCAACTCACACATATCGACTCCACTGGAGAACCTGGGACCGGCACACTCAGTTGAGATGAAGTCTGTTGACTGCCGTTGATTTTCTATGTGCTCAGGTGCTTCAAGGGCGCGACTACCCGAATAGAGATTGTCTAAGGGCAAAGGTTCCGCCTCAGGCTTCGATCACATGGAGGAGGGTGTTTGTGCTGCAAGGGAAACTCTTTTGGCGGGTCTGATCTGGCGCATTGGAGATGGTTTAAGCACAGCAAGTTTGGGTGGACTACTGGATCCCAAGGTTCGAAGAGAGAGAAATTCCCTAATCGGCCTAACTCGATTGTGAGGGATCTACGGAAAGCTGATGGGAAGTCATGGGATGAGCAAGTAGTGCGGAATGTGTGTCTTCGTTGTGATGCCGACGATATCCTTAAGATAGATTCTTCTACCGCGTAGGAACGGGTTCCGAATGCGAACAATAATGTAGTTGGAAATGACAAAAGGCTCCTAAATTGATACCTAATAATAGCTTAGCAGCTCCTTCGTTTTACTAATTTTTTGAGTTCGGACAATCAACTCGGAAGGAGGAATGCGTTGAGATGCCTATGCCTAAGAGAGATAAGCGGAGGACGTATGATAGCCGAGAGGATGTCGGTAAACGACGGAGTTGAAGGAGTGGTTTTTTTCATTCGGCATGGCATATTGAATTGGATTTAATGAGAACGTCGTCTCCTTGCTTACCCGCCTGGCCAATGGAAGGAATTAATTACCTTGGTCAGTCAGCGAAAGAAAGAATCTCACCAGTTCATCATCCCAATCCTTCCTATTAGTTTCATTAATGAATTCAGCCCCAGAGTGTTGGCAATCAAGGGCCAAGAAAGAATCCCAAGTCTATCCTATCTTAAACGGTCGAAAGCACAATCCCTTTCTCTTCCTATACCGAAATCGTCGTTTCATTCCTCCGCAACTTCTATCGCGGACATGATCCAATCTACCTTGCAAGACAGATTAAGATATAACTTAAGGCTTTCCCAAGCTGGCGCATAACCTAAAGTCGGTTTGATATGATCTTATCTCCGGGAGGAAGGAAAAAATGTGAAAACTTCCTTTGTGGTTTACAGTTCAAATAGATCAGGTGCCTATGTTGTTGATACACCGAAAGATACTAACGCTATGCTCCAATGCGGGATGAGGGCCAACGATTGTGATGAGTGGGGACCTTAGAGCTTAAAACCTACATACAGTGACCCTTATGGGCAGCGCCCTGGGCTTAAATGTACGAGACATCAAACCGTTTCCCGGGTCCAAAGTTTCCATTTCCCGGCCTGATAGTCTTCAACGGAAAAAAAGTAGTGCGGAGAACTAGTAAGAATTGTGCCTGCCATTCAATTCGTGACGTGGATGATCCGCCGACGGAATCGATTAGGTGAAACGGCTCTGCAAAGTTTGTTTGTTCATAAAGGCTGCATGCAGCCATGCAATTCGTACTGCATGGCGATATTACTCTACCACTCTATAAATGGAGGCTCGATAAGTGTCTTCACTTCATCGCAAACCATAGCGACTAGCACGCATTGCTATGGATGCTGCAACTGCAACCAGGCTTTCTGCAATTGCTGCCGAAATGGGGCAACTGCAAAATGAAATTCAAGAGCGCCGTAGAGTGCGAAACTTCCTTTTGAGAAGTGTTAGAGCAGTGGATCCCGCAAGGAAAGAAGCGCGCATGCGCGCTACCAGAGAGCACATAGAGGGTTTGGAGGAGAGGCTACAAGCGCTGCGGGTGGAGCAGCAAGAGCTCATTGTTCATGGAACACTCGGTCGCCTGGGAGACTAGAATAGAAGAGTCCGTCGACTCTTTTGAGTTTTCTAAGGTTTAAGTGAAATAAGTGTCTGGAGACATTTGTTTTCATGTCAGGTGTTCTTTGTCTTAGTTTGATGGAGATCTACTCCTATGCTAAGTGTCTTTGTTTGGTCTATGTTGTTGTGTTTGCATGTATGGGCTAGCCGTCAGTGTTCAATGCTTATGTTAATATAATAACGCCAAAATGTGCTGCAAATTCATGTTCAAGTTGAAATAAGGCCGAAGGGCTAAGTGTACTACTGGAGATTAAGCTGGAGATTAAGCCTTTCCAGCTCTTAGGTTTCCTTTTGAGTCTGCGCCGTCTGAAATACCAAACCCTAAATCTTGCTAGTTCTGTTCGTGTGTTTTACGTGAGCGCGCTTCACTATTTATAAAAAACACTATTTCGAAAAAAACACACTAACTTGATCATAAAAGAAAGTGAAACGTTCACAAAGTGGATACAATTATACCTGCAAGCGCCTCACATGCGACGAATGGACCTTAACCACGACGAGTTGTCCGGCCTAGACACTGATAATGCGAAGACACCTGGGGAAGCTCGGCTAAAAAGGTCAGTCGGGGAGTGAGCTAACCATCCATAAAATAAACTAAGAGACACACAGAAGCTCCTGTCCTGCAATAGGGCAGATCGCTGTGAAGGCAGATTTGTTTACATAAGGATGATCAGCCTGATTGATCGTAGACCACCCCAGTGTCCCGGAGCGAGAAGCCACGCTTTGCTGTTGATGGTCATTTCGAAAAAGGTTGTAATAACTTATGTTGGAAGGCTTTGTACCCGGTCTTCCACACTCTCCTTGCTGAGGATTGAATAACCTACTTATCCGGCAACGTGGCATCCATTTAGTACTGAACTGAAGCTTATTACTCGATTACTGTTAGACCCATGTTGTATGCCCTCATTAGGAGCCCGCAAGCCACTCCTACCTCGCGGGTGATGCATTCCCTTCTCCAGGTACTAAAAGTGAGAAATAGGCTCGATTCTCATAAGAAACATGCCACTGAAACCAAAGGAAGTATCGAAGAGGTCCAAGATCCTTTACCTCAAATGCTTCTCCCTGTCTTGCCATTGGATTTCTTCACCAGTAATCACAATATTATCCAAATACACCGCCAAAATGGTGATATGGATTCGTCTATGCCGGTACTGTATGATCTCCATTACACTTTCAGTAGCCCATACCACAAACAACTCTCCTGAACCCCCGTGGCGACTGTTTCAAGCCATACAAAGATTTCTTGAGCCTTCTCCCATCAGTTCCAAAACCAGGTGGAATGTCCATATGGATCTCTTCTTGTAAATCACAACCATGAAGAAAAGCATTCTTCACATCTATGCGAGAAAACGGGTGATACCAATCCATTTTCCTTCGAGTCCGACCTCAGGAGAGCGCTATAGCTACCCTCTTCTCCAATAAGATGAAGATAGTCCTACTTTTTGACCAATATGCAACCGAAACACATCAAGAGAAACGAACGGAAACGCTACTTTAGCGCGCGATTTACCGCACATTGTCCACGCTTCGCTTCCGATGATACTTGAAAGAGAAGAGCTAAAACGCAGAAATCAATTGTATCAAGTTAGATGCTCTGAAGGCTTATCTCGCCTATTTCTTGCTACATAGCTGGATAAAGTCGGAAAATTCCACCCAAAACGGGATTTTTCTTGGGAAGTTTCGGGAATAAAATGGGAATGGAATAATATAGATTCATACAGAGGAAAAGGATCCCTTCGAAAGAATTGACCGAGGAGCCGTATGAGGTGCAAATCTCATGTACGGTTCAGTAAAGGGACAGTAAGGGTGACTTATCTGTCGACTTTTCCACTATCAACCCCAAAAAACCCAACTCTGCCTTGCCTCTGACATCTGGTTTATCCCTTTGATCCAAGACTGTGATCTATTGATTCAACCTTGACCCCAGGGGTCTCCTCTCCCCAACTACACTAGGCTCAAGGTGGAATAACGAAAGGAGGGTGCGTGCGATAGCTATGACAGAAGGGGCTTCTTGTTCTCACTTCTATTTGTCTCTGATTTATCTCCTAAAGAAAGCCCTTGTTCCCTCAATGAAGTTCAATTGCTTTGACGAGTGAGTCTGATA